>OY728137.1:386559129-387809129 GCA_963277665.1 Viscum album
TCTCAGAATTAGTTATTTTGTTTTCAGAAGCTTGCATAATGTTTTTAGAAAAACACTGGAGTATATTTGAGCAATTTGAAATGTAATTATCTTCTAAAAAAATTGCATTGGCAGGTCTCATGAGACAAACTAGTTTCTTGGCACGAGGCCTTGACAAAATCATATTCGTGGTCTTGGAACGAGGCCTTGTCTACGTGGTTATGATAGTATGACATTATGCATTCCATCATTATGAAAGTGGTTATTGATATTTCATGTGATTATTCGACTAGTAGAATATCCATGTGAGTAAGCAAATGGAATTATTTCATTTTACTTTTGCCATATTATACTAAAGTTCAAGTTTAAAAGGCTTTTGTTTTAGTTATACATTGCCTTAAATGTTAATTTTTATTTATGAAAGCTTCCGCTATATTGTTATCCTTACTGAGCATCTGAGATCACCCCTTTCCATGTTTTAATTTTTCCAGGATGTGAAGAAGTATATTATGAATGACCTGCAGGGATAATATAAGGGGATATGAAGAGAAGATGTTGTAGTTTTGTTTTACTTTATGATGTAATGTAAGACTTATGAATGTATCTAGTGTTTCCAAGGCTACTAAACTAATCGGTCTTTCGAGACTTGATCTTTTCTGATCATGCCAATGTTACGCAATAATGCACCGACTCTGGGTAACTGGGGTCGGGGCGTTACGCATGATGTATTTCAAATATCCCTCTAGAAGAAGTACACACCATATCCCTCACATGAACTCAATTCAGTGGTGGATCAATTGAAAAATGATCTCACTTATGAGGGGAAGATGTTGAGGATCTTGGACCATAGAGAAAAAGTTAGATGCAACAAAAATAGCCAAATAGTAAAAGTACTATGGAGGAGACATAAATATGAACAGGAAACATGGGAACTAAAGGAAGAGATGAAGGATAATTTCCCTCAACCATTTTCACCTTATCTTGTAAAATGAAATTTTGAGGGAGAAATTTCATTAGGGGGGACAAATTTAATGATCCAAAATTTTATCAATAAAAATTAATTTTTAAAATTAAGTCATAAAACATGTACATATTATAGATAAACCAATAAAAAATTAATCTCATAAATAAATAAAGATTAATTAGTCTACAAATAAACCAATAAGAATTCCAAATATTACAGTATGACAATAAATAGAAAATAAGATAAAAAGAATGGATAAATTTGGACCTACTCGATCCACTAGAATGACCACACTCATGGTAAAATTTATAGACACAAAACAAAACATTAATAATATAATATTTATTTTTAAAATTAAATTATAATCAACCTTAATATAAAATATAATTGATAAAAGAATTAATTAAATAAGCGGTATTTATAAAAATTAAGGAACTCTTACCGTTGGAATAGTACCATGACTGTTTGAATAGTAATATGATCGTTAAGAAGAGTAGTTTGGGTATTAGAATAATAACCTCACCTATTAAATTATAAATTAAATTTAAGTATATTAAATATTAAAATATTATATATTTATATCATGGTATAAGTAAATAAATGTTTTAAAAGTTACAAACCTGGTGTTGGTATTTTTTTACAGTGAAGATGTTTATTTAAAATTTTATAATTAATATAATGATTTAAAGGAAAATTTATTTCCATATAATAAATTAATAAATAAATATTATTTTATATTATAGTTGTAATATAATTTTATGAGAACTTATTTAATTTTTCTAAAGGGTCATAAAATTGATTATAATATTAAAATTTATATTTTTTTAAATAAATGATGACTTTGTTTTAAAACTAAATTTTTCATATTTTGAAAATTATATTCATAAAATGGATTCCATTTTCAAAATCTACACATAAAAAAATTGTTATGATTATTTTTTTGGATTTTTCTAAAATATTTAATTTTTTTTGGGGAATAGTAAACTATGGTAATTTATGGTATTTAACAAATTCAGGTTTTTTTGAGTCAGGGATTTTTTATGGATGATTTAAGAACTCATTGGTTTGAACTATCCTGATTTTGTTTATTTAGATATAGAGATGAAAACTGTTGATATTCCTAAGCCAAAATAATAAACAAACGAATTTTATAATAAAAAACACGTCTCTCCTCTCCCAATAAATACTACTCTCACAATCCCATCTCCTCAAACCTTATAAGACTTTTGTCTTGTCAATATTCTTCCCAATTCTCTTAAAAATACTATTCCTAATGTTTTGAATCTCTTGGTCTCTATAAAATATCAAACCCAAGTTCCTTAAAGAGTTTATCATGGAGACAACATTTAAGATGTAAAATCCTCAATCCTTCCCTTTTACTTTAGCTTATTTTATTATAATTTCATAACTTCCCCTATTCAAGGCAGCATGATAACTCTAGTATCATATATTTATTGTAATTTTATTTTTTTAATTCAATATACATCATCCAATCTCTTCTCTTCTTCTTTTTATATAAGAATGAACACATCATTTGGGGTTTTTTTGGTGACCACTTCCAGGGGCGATGAGTTTTTGTTTTCCATTACAACCATAAAGTCTGGTTTTAAAATAGTTATTATTTTAAAGAATAGTTTTATAAGTATATTATTACTTTTTATATTTTGTGAAAATAATATTTATTAACAATATTAAATAAATCAAAAATAGTTCATGATGATCATAAAAAATGAAAAAATAAACAAAATAATTATAATTAATGTTTTATACAATGAATAATACTGATATGAAAAAACCAAATAATATATGGGGAATTTAAACTTCATAGAGTGTGTAAATACCATATAATTTCACTTCTATAGTATGTTTTTCATTTGATAATAATTTCCATAATTTTACACAGGCGAATCGACCGGGAAAACAAACGCTCCCAAAACTATGAAATTAAACTCTATAAATCATTGAAATGGTCATAATTAAAATTAATAAAATTTAAAAAATAAAATAAATATAGAAGAGGTTTTTAATTAATTAATTAATTAATATAGATTTATTATCCTTGATAATAAGTGTATGTGAATAATGCATTCAGAAACAAGGTAAGGGATCTCTCCGGAACTCCATTTTTCCTTCATTTTATGCTTTATCTATGTTTAACCCAATGATTTTATTCTTTTTTGTTATATAATTCTTATAAATTTTATTTTTATTTTATACACACATTTATCAAGTTCAATTCATCCTTATTTTATTGGTAGATACTTGTTTTAAAATGTTCCCTTTTCAATTTCTCTTAATAAGGTATCCTGACTAAAGGGAACTTCTTCATTTCATACCCATTATAAAGTACACTCCATTATCTATCTTAATACACAATTATTTTTCAAAAATCATTAATTTTATAATGAAACACTATATTATTTAATTTACAGTTTTATAAAAATAATTATACCTTTTTTCCTCTTAAAAAGCTATATTATTTTCCCTTAATTGCACTAAATTAGCTCATTTATAAATTTTCCTAAACACTCCTTTTAAATAATTTCTCTTAATTTTGACATAATTTATCGTAATATATTTTGAATTTCCCATATTTATTTACATGTATTATTGAAAAACATTCTTTCATTGACACTATTATAATACACCAATTAGTTACGCCTTATGACATGATTACGATACTCATTTCATTCAATGGGTAAACTTTATGTTTATTACTTATATTAGATTGTTTATGTGGTAAAAATATGGATGATAAAGTTATTATTGATGTTACCTTATTATTTTTCAATAAAATGGGAAATATTTAGTATTATGAGACATCATGTATGGGAATAGGGAGTAAACACAATCCATTATAGATCTTTTTACACCATGTGATACCATATTGGTAGTTAGCCTTGACTTATGTTTATGTCATGATATGTGTTGATTCAACATTATTATATTTACATGATTATATTATTACAAGTTCTTTATTACATGACTCTACATGTTCATTAATGTTCCATGTCTTTTATGTTTTCATGTTATGCCATGGACTCATGTGTTATTCTTATTTTTCATATTTATTCCCCTATTTTGATTTTTTACCACCCCCCTTTGTCTCTATAATACCTAGGTTACCATATGTATATTTTATAGGTAAAAAAGAAGTTCAGAGATCATTATGAAAGATTTATAAAGAGAATTTTTATTCTAGTTCCTTATTTTTAATTTTACGTAGCTAGTCTTTAAAAGACACAATACTTTACAATCCTTGTTTTGTATTTCAGGGGAAAATATGATTAAAGTCAATTTATAACACACGTAAAAAGATATGGTATATATATCATTACTAATAAAAAGGGATTATAATAGAAACTCCTTCCCTAAATAGTTATGCCACACTATCAGCATAAGTGTGTGATTACAGATTCACCTCTTGTAGGAGTCTCCAATCACCAGAGTCGATCCAAGGGCTCAACTAGAATTTTTAAGTCTCAAACTATATAAGTGGAAATAATGGGGTGAATCAAACATGTGTGTATTAGTATTGCAACCATGGTAGAAAAGACACAGACTATTCATCGTATCATCCCCAGAACCTCTTGTTCATAATCCTCGACCGCCTGCAGTTTCCCACACCGTTTTCCTATATCTCCCTATGCCCAATTTGTACCACCTAGGGGTGGTGGTGGTAACAATTTTACTCTTATATATATCTATTCCTAGGTGGACCATCCCCTGTCTCCCTATCAGCTTTACGATATGTTGAAAAATATCATTCTTTATGTACAATTCCATCACAGGAGTAGCAACACCTATCTTTGGGCTAACTAAAACCATCCAATGAGCCCTTAAATGAAGAACCTCTATCATGAGATATCCTCGTGAAATGTATCGCATGTCCAGGACCCTAAGTTTGACATCGGCCCCTTGCTGGTGAAGAATCTTCTACTGATTTCCCACTGCTAGAAACAACTATCTCTGTCTGCACTTCTGGGAAACTTTGGACTTCCAAATCTCGATCTTGAACCACAACATAGTTAGGGATTCATATAGGCATAACACTTTCCTTGAAGTCTCTATATATTCCACAATAAAATTTTAGATACAGAAGGAAATTATCACTAACCATATCCATTGATCACCTAGAGACTATGGTGAACCTAGATGAATACTCAACCACTATAGTACTTCCTTGGTGAAGCTATAGAAGATTATGGATATAGAAACCCCTCAACAAAGCTGGATAGGAATCATCTCTGAAAAGGAACTCTAACTTTGATGCTGATAGAGTTTATTTATCATATGACTAGCTCTCTAAACCCCCCATCATCCTTCATAGGTAAGGATAATACTCGCTTCCCGGACCACCATCTGATATACTAGTGTCTTAAAAAGACCTAAAACTCAAATCAGAACCTCAAGCCAGTCCAGAACTGCACAAGGGTTGGGTTCACCATGGAACCTGAGGGGTCTTTATCAATGAACACCCAGAATCACACTTAGCCTTCACACCTAATCTGTTGGTACTAAGGGTTTTAATGCTACTTTTGTAGTGGTATAACTACTGAACAATATAGAGGTAACATCTCTATAAAAGGTCCATGTATCGATTTTCATCACTGATCTTCCTCATGATTCTGATTCTGAATCCTAATTGGAAAACATCATAGAGGCTTCTTGAAACAAACAAGATATACTACGGTCAAAGAGTATATTTAGAGATATGACTCAAGAAGGTCATGGAAATTACAAAAAATTCTTATATAATGCATGTACCAATGTTTTACCTGCTACTAGAATCTACATGTATCAATTCAATGGGTAGGTGATCAGAGTCCTGGTGCATGGATACATTAGTTTCTGCACAAACACTAGAGTCCCTGGCTTGAAATATGAACTCTAAACACTTAACACTATTATCATAAAACAATATAAAATACTCTTATCATAAGGTATTACCAATTTCTTTAATTCCACTCTTTCTCAACCGATCTCAATGGGACTCGTGTCACAAATACCCCAATCCAACCTCCAATCAATGAGGGGAAGGTGAATAGATCTAAGTTGGAATATCATTCACATAAGAGTCCTTAGACTAATGTACTTGTATATTTGAACAAATATCCATGAACATAAAATGATGAAATATAAAACATATGATATACCATGCATGAAAACATCTAAATCCAGCTATCAGAGAATTAAAACTATTACGAAAATGTAAGAAGGGAAAAATACAATCCCACCAAAAAGAAATTGAAAACAAGTCTAAACTAAATGTATAGGATAAGAATAATCATGCTAACCGATATAAAAAACCTCTATTAATCTGTCTCAATAATATCTACATGGTATTCGTCCTTCAATAACTCCTTCAAATTCTCGATTTTCTACGTAAGACAGGAAAAATGCAAGAAAACCCCATGCTGGGGTGAGTATTACAATACCAAATAGGACACCTCCAAATCACTATGTATATTCAAACAATAATAATATTTATACAATCACAAGTATATGTCCACAACATAGAAAACAAGAATATCAAGATATACTCAAGAAATAAACACAATGTCAAAGTAAATACATAATAGAAGTTCTATCCCTAGAATACTTCTCAGTGGTTCAACATAAAACTTATCTAGGAGAACTTGTTCCAAGATTTAGATGGCACTAATGGAGTACGTTTGAAATTCACTTCTCATTGGGTCTCTTCATACGATGCATGCACTAGGTGTTTGAAGAGAATGATACACAGATGAGGACCATACCCAAGGGCATGGGTTATACCAAAAAATCAATTTGGAATAAACTTTTATTTTTGGGATTGGAACCTGTGTAGTGTTGGTCATGATGATACCAAGAACTAAGCCTAGGGATAAATTATGATAGAGTATCTCACTCTAATACTCACATAAGGATCCCAACAACTCAATCCAAGATGTCCCATTGAAGGGATCACTATTTTATTTGCATGAAGTGATTCCATACTAACCATTATAGAACGTATCATGGGAACACTTCCTAATGAAAAATGTCTAAGATAAAGTGGACAAGAGGTCCAAGACCCATTTTATGTTGTACACAATGTGTATTGGTAGTACAAGAAATTTACCTTCCTCACCAGGTCCTACTCATATATCCCATCCCATGATCGCGTTCGTGATTGAGTTCACGGTGGATCCAATCCTATGTACTCCAAGTCTCATTTGTGTACATTTAGTTGTGTCCATGTGTGGATATCTATTACTATTCTTCTATATGTGTACCTTCCAAGGTAGATGACAAGATGCAAATAAAGGGGCATACAACATGTGTTAGGGATCACACACCCTGTCATATTTATCTTCTCAATGGTACTTGAGCACCACATAGGTGGGTATGGAACAACAGGTATCATTGGATACACACTATATAACATCAGATTTTATATTATACTAGATCTGGTTGATACAGTTCTTCACACTCCACTAATCATTGATCCTACCATTCACATCACCAGAATCCAAGGAACAAAATTTTCTGAGCCTTGCTGTCATTGATCACTGAGTTTCAGCTATTCAATTCTATTTATGAATATCCCACGAATGTCATGCATCATCACATGACAAATATATGAAGAAATGTGTCCCGAAATCGACCCTTGATCGATCATACCTTAATTATAATTATCCATCCATCGATATAAACTCGGATCAATGATATCTAACTGTTTCTCCCGGGAACGGGTTAACAGTGGGTGATTCCTCAGTATTTTGGTCAAACCACTGGTCAAAATGAATAAAAGTGATGAATTCGGTTGAAAATTGGGAGTAATACCAGAAGAACTAGAAGTTAAATTAACTTTGGATGTGTTTTGTGGGCCTTGATCCATTTCCATTATAAAGAATAAAAAATATCCAAAAAATTAATCATTTCTCCCAATAATCCCCCCCTAATATTCCATACCCCAATACGATTTATCCATGAATCAATACATTGGTCAATTGATTCATGTCCATTGTTGAAAATAAAAAGGGGAAAAAATGAATATAAATAAAAATTATACCTTGATTTTGATAAATCACTGGTGAAGAACAGTTTCATGCCATTGTCATTGGTGAGATCCTTGAGCTCCATCGCACACCAATTGATGAACCACGATCTGATCATCACTCTTCAACGAAAGCTCCTATAACAAACTCCAATGGTTCCTCTCAATTTTCAGAATAATATATGTTATACTTTTAATTCTCCATAAAAATATTTTTATGGAGATGTTATTAGTTACAATAATTTATTAAATTAATTTATTTAAACATCCACCCATGACTGCACTCAACCTAAAAATTTGATGCACTCTAAGTTTATATCATGGATAGGGTAAATACTGGGCTCAAAACTCAATATTGGACTAATATTTACAGTTAAATCCAATGTTTATAAGTTATTTCACTTTTTAAAGAAAACCATTCGTGTGTACATTTAATATATTTGAAAAATTAATTCCTTGAACACTGGACCTCAGAATCCAACACTATATATTCACTAAGATTTGAAAATTAACCCTTAAAATATTAGAAAAATACATGTAAACATAAAAATAGTTACATAAAAAACTTGTTTTTTTCAATAAAGCAAAAATTTGAAGGCATTGGTGCAAACCTAAGGAGGATACCAGAAGAAGAGGCAACGTTCTTCCACAAGAATTGTTTATTCCTTTATCCACCTCTCTTAATTCTTATTAAAACATGATGATATAATGACCTCAGTGTATTACATATAACTATATGTTTTTATAATAATATAAGGGCCTAAAACATTATACACTTTCATAAAATCTCTAAAAAATCATCATTTTGTGTATGGCGGACTACCGCCTAGTGAATCGATGCCATTTATTATTCCATTAACATCTATCATTATTGGTTATGTAGATGGATATAAAGTTTATGTATGATAAATATAACATAATTATGCATATTTAGTCATTATATAATACATAACTTTCATGTTCCATTTCCTAGGGTATACGATAATGTTGCTCGTATGAATGGTGGACTACCACCTTGCGAAGTGATTTTATTCGCTTTCACTAATGCTTTACACAGAAGGTTATAAGTTTAAAGTTAATGAATATATGATATATAAATGAAACAATTATGATATTAATGAAATACTAATCATTCTTAAAATATAATACTCTTTCTTACCATTTTACTTAATTAAATATGATAACATCATTCATGTACGTGTGGGTACTGCCTTTACAAAGAGATTGGACTATCTTTTTCACCACCACATCACATGGTAGATATATATATATATATAAAGAAATAATATTTTATATATTCTATTATTATCATTATTATAGGATATAATATTACATATCTTCTTTCAATATTTATCAGTGAAAAATAGAAACATTACTGATGTGCACAGACAACCTACCGTCTCTATTATCATAACATATTTTATTCTTCATTACCATATATAATGATTTGTTAAAATGGATAATTTATATCTAAATATTATAATTAAGTAATGATTATAATAATGGATGACATATGAATATATAATATATGCAAGAACTAGATCTTTCATGATGAAACACTCATGAGAAAACAAAACAATTAACATCCGAAACGTTGAAAATAATGAAAGGTTACTAATGAAAAGTGATAAGATGTTATAAAAGAATAATATATGATATTATAAATATTAATATATTAATTTAATGGGTTAATAAGATGTTTAAAACCACTATAGAGAAGGTGAAATACCATTCAACCAAAATGAAGCATGTGGTAAGTGATTTCATCCCAATTTCATTTTATTGAGATGTGTTGTAAATTTATACACCAAATTTATTTTTCATGATTTATATACTATCTATTGAATACGTAATGTCAGGAAAAATTCATTCCTCTGGTTATTTTAAGTTTTAATTTTAATTATTTCGTCATTGGGGATTTTATTTAGGAGTTACAAAGTGGAAAATATTTTCATAACTCAATTTATTTTCTTTGGGTATTGTTAATTCTTAATTATTATTGATATTATTAGATTATGTGTATAATAAATTTTGATTATATTATTTTTTATTTTAACTAGTTTTTGGGATTTAAATTTGATAAACATAATTGGTTCATTGATAAATTATCACTTCCAAACTATGATCATTTTAAGGGTTTATTTCACAATTTCATTTTTATCAAGATTATATATTCTTTAATTTCAGTTGAAGGATTTTTTTTGATAATTTTATAATGAATAAATTTAGTTTTCTTCTCCTCTTGTTATTAATGATATTTTTAAGCAATAATACCATTTTTCCACTCTTTGGTACTTATATTTTTAATTTACGTTTTTAATAAAATATGACTAAATTTCACTCATCAGTCGGAAATATGTTTTCTTCGAAATCCATGATTTATAAAAATATTTTCAAAAATATTTTTAACCTTTTCAGAATTATTTATTAAACATATTTTTACCAAATTTTGTTTTTTAAAAATGTTTTTAAAGGAATCTTCATACCATTTTCAAAACAATTCCCCTTTGTCTTTTAGCAAAAAAAGTGAAAGGAATCTTTGTTTTAATGTTTAAGATATGAATTGAATTCATATTCATCATACCCAATTAAATATTTTTCAAATTAATTTATAATTTTAAAAGGTTATTTTTAGGAAAATTATTTTCAAAATGTTTTTCAAACTTGTAGTTATAAAAAATTATCTTCAAAATGAAAATGGATATTTTTCTCTAGTATGGTTTTAAAGATATTTGTTGTGATTTATACTCATCAATGAAAATAAACTTCATTTTACATATACTAAATTGGATATATGTTTTATTGATACCATCCTTATTCACAATATCAATGGTTTGTGAATATTTTGACCAAGGATAGTAGTTACATTCACTTGATTGATTTTTGTATTCAATAACATTCCCTTAAAATATTCACTTTACTATAATACTTAGTCACTAAAGTTTCCTAGAATATCCAATTATTTGTCATGGAAATATTTACTATATAAAATTTATATCATTTATACATATGGTGTTCTATATTGAAATTAATTTTTCAATTTAGGAAAAATTTCTAAATTCATATTCTTTACCCAATATTGATATTTGAGGATAAGAAACATTTTTTATAAATTTAATCAATTGTTCAATATATGAGGAATTCATTAGAAATTGAAGATATGAGTGAAACCTGGTTATAGATACCCTATCAATTCATTTATTTCCTCATGGGATGAATCAGTTGTTTAGCGTTAGTTAAATAGATTTCTACCCATCTTTTTTAAATTGCATTGAGAATAAATATTGATGGTAAAGATTTTATTTTCTAGGGAAATATGATACCCACTAATTGTGAATTACTTTAACAAATAATTCATTTATTATTATCTATGTTATTTTCAAAATGATATTATATCTGTATGCATTCCTTTCAAATTTTATTATTTATATGGAATGCAGGTTCAGTTACATACCTTTCCATATTGATTATAATTATCTTTTCATGATATTCAGTTTTTTTAAATTTCATTCATTTACAATTATTTTCCTTTATATATTGATTATAATATATGACATTTTTACATTAGTATTATATTTGGTTAAACTTCCTTATCAGTTTATTGATTACATGGAATGTGTGTTCAGTTATTTACCTCTCCATATCATATATTCTTATTGATTCATTATTGATTCCACTATATTTATCCCTTAAGGATAATTCCAAGACATCCATATTTTTTCCCCTTTCTAGGTATCCCTGAAGTTTAATATGATTGATATTAAAGGATATTTTCAATGGAATAATGTTTTTTCAAAAACAAATGTTGCAATTTGTGTTTTCAAATTTAATGTAAGACTCAATTATGTATCATGTTCAAAATGAATACTAAAAAAATCATATCATTTAGGATGAAATTACTTATATATTATGCTAATGTAATAATGTATAGGTTGGTTCCGTGTTTCTAGTGTTTGAGTTGCTACATCGTGATGAAGATTCTATTGAACCAGAGTGAGAAAATCCTATAATGGAACATAATCTTGTTGAGGTAGTGGTGTAGGATGTCACTACTCTAGGATAAGTACTTGTACTTGTTCCCATTGAGGCTTAGGTAGGATAAAATCAAAGGGATGAAATACATGATAATGATCAAGAGTTTCTTTACTATAAGTCACTTAATTTTCAAGGCACCAATGATTCAAAATAGGTTATGGAGTAGTTGAAAAAGATAAAGCATATTTTTGAGTTCTTGGAAATGGATAAATGTATTAGGGTGAAATAAGCTTCCATTATGTTAGAAGGGTCCAATTAGAGATTGTGGGATTCAATGGAGACAAATAAGAAATATGAGGGATTGGAATGGAATGAATTTTGAGTCCTTTTAATCGATCAGTTTTATCTAGAATATATGGTCTTATAAAAACCCATAGAGTTTCTCAAACATCTATAGGATTCCACTACCATGACCCAGTATAAAATCCACTTTCCTGAGCTTGTTCAGTTTTCTCTCGAGGTGATGAATAATGATAAGATGAAAGCATGAATATTTGAGATGGTTCTACATTTTAAAATCTGATCTCATATCTTCTTACTAAATATGGATTATTATTCTAATGTTATGGATCTGGTGTTGATGTTCAATCTTGACCTACTTAGTACGTTTGGGTTGATGTGAGTTAAATTTTCTCTTAGTAGTTGTTCTATGAGTTCCTTTAATGGAATTTTTAATAATGGTGAGTCTCATGGTGGTTCTGGATAGAAGACATCTTCTAGAATTCCTACAATTCCTGGAAGATTCCCATTGTATTTATTTTAGTGTGGAATGTATGGGAATTCAAGATATGTTTTTTTTGAGGTTCCTAATATTGGATGTTCTTGTTCCCACCTAGGAAATTTAAAATAAATTCCACTTAGTTTCTATTATGAATACTAGAACAGTATCATCAGCATTTAAAAGTGTAGTGGTGTAATCATATTCTTTTAGATTTAAGGTTTTTCAGCCACTAGCTTCCAGAAAAAATATTCTTTATGCAGTGGAAGATTATCTAGAGGAATTTGATACAATAATACAACTATTAGAGGTACCACTACTATTACTTAAACTTTAGTGACTACTTTATTAGATACTAGTTTATCTCAATCATTTATATTAAATCTTGTTGTGAACCGTTAAAATATTCTTATAGATATTTTATCTTATGCGATAGATATTATTATGCCCATTGGAATGAATGGAGAGTGGTTTCTTTGTTGTCTTGATTTTGTTTTCAATTTATTTGAGATTGTTATTACTTGTAATTTTTTCGTTCTTGACATGAAACTTCATGACATCAGTTTTTTGTATGGATTATCTGATTTCTAGTAAGTCTTGAATTTTCTGTTATCCTTAATGGGTCTCATTTATTGCACCATATGTGGTTTGAAGTGTCTTTGAGGGAGAATGGGACATGATTTTGATTAGAGTCAGACTCTCTTTTCCAAAGTTGTTTTTTTGTAATGATAAAACCTGATTTTTTATATAAGGAATATAATTATTAATTTCTAGTTTAATACCATATTTTTATGCTTCTAAATGTGCCCAATGGCCTATGAAATCTCATGGAATCATTCAAGGCTTGTTCAGATCCCATAGCTTTGAGTTATGGTGGAAAAGGATAAGTGGAAAAATTTCCCAAACCGTATTGGGTGTTGTAGAGCTCCATAGAGGGGAACACATGGGTTGATCATGGTTAGACAAACTGTTCACCCCAACTATGAAATACACTATCAATATAGAGTAGTTGGCATGGGGTTGGAGTATAGTTCGTCCAACCTTATATCCAAAGAGTTCCCCTCTTAAAAAGTTGGCTGAATTACCCTTTTCCCTCCATCCTTATAAATGGGTTAATGCATTTTCTTCCCCCATTTTTTCCAGCATACCACATGCGAGGGATATCTTTCCTCTCCCCTTTCTTGGGTTTTAAGCCTCTTCTTCATTAGACCTCTGAGTCGAGTAACATATATCATGTTGATTCACAACCTTTATGTGATTTAATCCATTTCCTTCCTTTGTTAATTTATCCATCTTCAACAAAATTTTGGTGTGAGACCATATTCCATATTTTTAGGGTATTTTTTTATTTTTTTATTTTCCTCTGATATGGACCAATCCAAAGATTGATACTAGATGAGTTCCTCTATACGAATAAGATAGGAGGTCTACGAATTTTCCATCAAAGGCTTGATTTTTTTTTATATATATAACTATTTTTCTATGAAATGGTTTCAATAATAGTTTCACATAAATTCAATCTTTCTTAATTTGGTTTCCCTAATTGGAAACTAATTACTGTTTTAAATACCTAAGGTCATTAGAGGTCATTATCTTCAATGCGAGCCACCCCTTTGGGTCGTTCCGTTATTTTCCTATTTGACCTCTTTGGTTTTATAACCAAAAATACCATTGGTGGTTTAGGTATGAATTCTAAAGTGCAATATCATTAAAGAAGATGTATTCATTAGAGTTCATAACACAAATAAAAAACTTACACGACTTTATTAAATAATTACTAAAATTATTAATGGACACAGTAATTTTCCATCATTATTAAAGGGAAATGTTACACTTCATAATCACATACTTGGTGCCTATTATTATGATCCATAAACCTTATCATCAATAAATGAAAGTTATAAATATGAATTAAATGGAAGTAGTAAATTGTAATGATCATTACATGACCCATGTAACAAATTTTGTACAAATACTTGGTGAACTTTTTTTGGAACTTTTATATACTATAGGAGTGGTAAAACTTGAGACCACCTTGGATTCCTGAGGGAATGCCTTGATCACTCATAGGAAGACAACCCAAATCATTGATATGATTGAAGTGGTAGATACTCACCCTAAAATATAGTCCTTGTCTTATTATGTAAATGCCTCAACATTTTTTCAACGATTCACTTTCTTTCCATGTAAATATTAAAAAGCCTTAGATGAACTCCTTTTATTCAGTTTGACCTCTCTAGGCACACAAAAATATGAATTCATACTATTTGGACCAGTCATGGTTATCCTAATATTTACAATAGATGAGCTCCCTGGAATCATTTAGACTCTTTTATAGTTGAATTCCTTGGGTGAACACTTTGTACTACACTCATACCCTGATATATTTTCTGAATGAGTTATTACTATGAGTTAGATCAACCCCTATGGTCTTGGAAGCCTAGGTATCACCTCAGATCCAATTGTAGTACATGATTATCTTATATGTTTATTACATAATTTAATATTAATATTCGTTACATTGCACAAATATATGCCTAAGGACTATAAAAGTTAAGTGCCTTGGGAATATTGAAACACAATCTTCTTAATTAATGGGAGGTCTTTGATGTATCCCATAAAGATATTCACCTTTTATACTCATACTTAAAAACCATTTCTCATAACCTAGGGAAAGGAAACATAAGAAATGGTGATATCAAATACTTATTAAGGTTAAATAATGGAGATAAATAAACACAACTTGGGAATTAGAGTACGAGAACATGAGGAAAATATTTGAAAACCACAACCTGCATATAAAAAATTATAATCTTGATTCAAGGAATAAATATAAGTAGCTCATAAGAAATTAGTCATAAGAAAATAAAATAACATGAACCATGAGAGCCTACATTAGTAAGACATATATTTACAACGTACACATAAGCATAGAAATTCATTTCCTTAGTAGCCAAGGATCTTTTCCAAAATCTATAAAGGCACACTGTGGAACATGTATAATGCAATGAGTAATTCCCATGAAATATGTATACTGAAATGAGTAATACTAAAAAACCTCTCAAGGCTCTATGTAATAAGTGTTATCTCCCAACAAGGTTGGTATAAGGAAAGAAAACAAGTAACACAACCTCAACATTCATCCATCTCATGTAACCCCGGACCTAGGTGTATAATGAAGTGTATCACAAGACACTACCTTCCGATAATAAGAAATTAGGTATCCCACAACCTCGCTGTATAAATAAGTCCCAAAAGTAACCCATGAACATTCCGTATAATAATGTGTAGACCACAAATGGGCAGATCCATGGTGTAGAAGACCAATTCATCCGCATCGACTCCCAAGAGTATATCGGTAGAAACTCAGTATGTGCATTGGCTGGATTACTAGGATCATGTGTACCGATATTTCCTATGTGAGTCCTAGAAAGCTAGATCCAAGGGGTAGTAAGGCCAGATTCATCCCATGGAATCAAGAACCAGAGTTCATACTCATCCATGGCGTCCCTTAACACGTTCTAGATCAATGGAGAGCTATCCATGGAATCAATTAGGCCATTCATTCATTCAAGTAATTTTAGCCTTTCAATTCCATGTGAGTATACCCACTCACATAATCAATTAAATCACATGAGGATACCCACTCATTTATTATATTTCACATTTAACTTGTCACATGGACATACCCATTCAATAAATTTGAAAACAACTAACGAGTACACCCACTCATTTAACCAACTCCACGAAAGCCATTCAATCATTATTATGATGGCCTGACATGACATGATAACACAAGGAAAGTTGAAATTACATCTCTTAAGAAATGAATTCCATTCAATTTAAGAATAACTGGGCTTCCTCTAACCAAGAAAGCACAAAAACGGACCCCTGGGTGGTTTAACAGGGTATAACTAATAAATTTACAAAAGGTGGACCCCGTGGGTGACATTGATCCAGGTCATGAGTTCTAAAACAACAAAAAGGAACATAAGGGAATCCCTACAGGTCCTAATGCATCTTTTTTTGAAAAAAAATAAAACCAGGCCCATCTAGAAAAGTATGACGGGCCACAAGAAGGATGATAGCTAAGTAATAGATAAAAGTCCGAAAGAAAAGTATAGAACACCTACCATTGCTTGATAGTAGCGTTCTCATATAGTATCAAGTTTTGAATCATCCTGTTTTGGAATAAATTAGAAGAACTGAGAAAGAATAAGAAATTAGGTCATTGGAACCTAAATCCGAATGGTAGATTCATTGTTCCATAGAATCAATAATGGCTAAAAAGGAATTGTGTATTTACCGATGTGGTTCGAATGTGACTGATGACAAAATAATCAGAGTCTAGACAGTATCTAGATATGTAAAACTAGAATATATGGCTTCAGGTTCTCAAAAAGAGGGAAAGTATACTGTGTGTGAAACATTAGAGGCTACTACCCCTATTTTTTTAAAAAAAATCCCAGCAGGCCATTAAATGATGTGTAATCCCATTAAATTGTGTGTAATGTCCTTTTTTCTAAAGAAAATTCCACACAAATCAGGAATGGTCTTGGCCTGACCATTATACATCATGAACTAGAATTACATGACATGTATCCCCCATTCATGTCATGTAACCATCTTGAAACCCACCTACCTCCTTCCAGACTTTTCTTTCCCAGGCACAACCAACTGGCCCGTGGCCTGACTTAGGGTCCAAGCCAAAAAATAATGTAAAAAACATTTAATGATAAGAGAAAAGATTAGAAACTTTATAAAAACCATGGATCTTAAAGGACACACCCCCATCTCCAGTGGAATCCCTTTCATTAAAGTAGAATGGTTTCAATCCCCAAACCATCATAGTAGTCATGGTTCACTCACAAGACCATTATAGTAGAAAAAGTACCTTACTGAAACTATTTCACTCTCCATTATAATCCTGTATCAATTAAACAAGTTCACTCCCGATTCTAGACTTTTCTATCTCATGATATATAATTTTTAACCCAATGAACTGGATGGATATACTGGTCCCCCTAGTGATTGGTTATAACATAACTAGAATCCTTTTTTATAATGTTACCACTATAACATAATGAGAATCACAAATATTTGTTCCACATGATCATAAAACCTTATTCATATCATAAACTATGAAAATTAATGGTGTTATAAACATTTTATCGATTCATTTCATGTATAAATAAAAGAGGTTTCATAATCATCATAACATAACTCATGAAAAAAGAGAGTTTCATAAAAATCATATCATGGTATAACTTCTGGAGAAGAAAAGGGTTTCATAAAAACCAATCCATCATAAAGATAAACCATTTAGAGATAGAATTATAATGGTATCCTTGTATCACATCCTCATTAAGACATAAGTTACATTAACTGATGTCATATTATATGGAAAATAATTTTAGTAGATCATTTAAAACATTTCTAAATGAAAATAACTTTTCATTAATTTTTTTATGAACTAAAACCTTTTTTAAATTCCATTTATATGAAAATAACCTTGAAATATTATTAAGGAAACTTTTAAAGATCAGTCTGAACTTTTATTGAAGAAAATATCCTTTCTGCTTTGAAAAGCACATTTTATAACATAAACAATTTCAGAATAATTTTAAATTTAAAAATAATTTATCTAAAATATAGAAATTTACATTATATTGAGGAAATAATTTTATTTTAAAATAAATTTAAATCCTATTAATAAAACTTTAAATAATTTATTGGTCAAGATATTTAGCAATATTGTTCATGAAATTCATGTTAAAAACAAATATTTTTTTTTCACATTTTCGATTAAAGCCAAATGTGAATTATTTTGGAAAAAAAATCAATATTCTTTTAAAAATATTTTTGTAAAAAACATAACCTGGGTAAAAATTTATTTTAAAAATCATAGGATTATAATAAAACATTTTCAAAAACATTTTTATAAAACATGGTTTTTGAAGAAAACAATATTCCAGCCAAAGGGAAAAATAAAGTAGGGGTTTTTAAAAAATATTTTCCAAAATATATTAAGTATAAAAGAGTCTAAAATGGTACTATTACTTGAAAATATCACAAACAAACAAAGGAAAAAAATTCATTAATTTCTTGAGAATTTTATGATAATATTTTGTCATGAAAAACCTAATCATAATCAATACTGATAAATAATGAGATTGTAACATAAAATCATTACCACTTTGATAACATTAAATGATAAGCCCCATAAAGTAGTAACATAAAACGAGACTTGAAATATCACAACGATAATTATTTCATGATGTTAAATTTGAAATGGGATTTATGTACTCCTCATAAAAAGATATAGGTGAATTATATAATGTATGTTTCAAAGAAGACAAATTGAGAAAAAACCCCTTACTGTTTTAATAAATTTTGAATCATAAGCCCCATGGAAGAATAATATCTATAAAAACATTAATTATCATGAAATGAGTTATATGACATGATATAACATATTATAGGGAAGTATATAATCTATAAAAGAGAAACCAATTGTGAATATGGCATAAGTCTCTCAGAAAAAATTGAAACTCCAAATCCCCTTACCTTATATACTGACTTCCTTTTAGCACTTTTAAAACTACTAAATAATAAATATAAGTTTATTATAAATATATTACCAAACAATACTCATATATTTATATATATATATATATATGGAATAATATATTATTTTGTTACATCTTTATATTTCTTTTTTATGAAATATTTCCTTGTTAAAATCACGTTCCGAGCAACAACTACATTATTTTCCACATATGTTTTAACTTATATTTCTTAGTCATATTAATTAGATAATAGTTCCAAAATATAAATAATGTAAAACATTATATAAATATCATGTATATTCAGTATATATGTATTTATAGTAATCAATAAAATTTAAAGACAGGAAATTAAATACACATTTCATGGAGACGATAGGCCATTCAAATGCTTGAATGCCATTTCCATTTTCTTGTGAGATTGAAATAAGTATATATAAGTGATATATATTATATTTCAAGAGTAATTTTTATGTAATATATATATATATATATATAATATGTTCATTAATACCATCCTTAATAACTTTCATGTAAATCGTCAACGAGTCACATCTCTTTTCAACACAATATTCATTTGTACACATGAAGGATGTTATCATGTTGAAAAAAATAAAAAACATGATGTTACGAGTGAAAAAATAATTAAAAATTAATAATAAAATAATAAATATCATAAATATCATATATTAAAAATATATCCATCATTATGTATAGCCTTGAGTGATTGTAATGGAGAAACTATTGTCACCAGTTCATGAGGAGGTACTCCGCCGTACACACAAAGGACGATTTCATAACCTGTTTGATGGAAGTGGAGATAGTTTTAGATCATGAAATTAAGATAAAAAATATAAATATATGGAAGATACTGAGAATACTATATCGTTATGGTATAATAATATATTAATTGTTTGTAGTAATAAATAAAACAAAAATTCTCATTGATGAACGTTACCTCTTCTTTGTGTATCCTTCGTAGGTTTTCATTAAAGGACTTACTAGGATAAACATTTTTCTAGAATAGGGATTATATATTGAGGTTATGGAAGTTGGAAAGTTATTTGGTAGGGATCTTCTAAACCAAATGGGTTTTAAGGTGTGAATATGAGAGTGGAAGTGGTGGCCTTTTATAAGTGGGGGAGATGACCCACTTGGTGTTTTTGAAAATAATTTAGTGCTTCCATGTTTTTCATATTTCACAAGAATAAAAAATAGATCATTATCATGTAATAGGTGTTTAATGGTTTAAATATGTCTAGAAAATAGTTTTTATAGTAGTTTATAATTCAATTTACCCTTATTTTTTCAGTTTAACCCTTAGTAAACACGTTTTTACCTTAAACATGGTAATTAATTTTTACTGCATTCACTCTTCATTTTGGTCAAAATTTATGTTGAAATAATTATATTATATAAATTATAATGATTAAAAATAAGGAATCCATTTTTCAAAACTTTCTTAACATAAGTGGAAAAATTTAATATCAAATTAATCCCACAAATGCAACATAAAAGTGGGTTTTTAAAGATGAAATGTTAAAAAGTTTACAAAATGTTTATATTTAAATTCAATATGAAAATGATCAAAATGATCAAAATTGGATTAAATGTAATAAAATTGTTCTAATTTTACTTTATAACCAAATAAAAATATAATTTTATTTTATAAATTATTTAAATTAAAAGTATTTTTTAATTAAAATTCATTATTTTAACTATTCATTAAAAAAATAATTTTTTTTAAAAAAATAGTAAAAATTCACCATAAGATAATTTGGATATTCATATTTGAGAAATGAACTTTATTTTTTCAAATAATTTTATTAATGTTTCAATTTTGTTTAAATAAGTACACCATAAAAAGGTGTCAAACCTACTGATTTGAAAAATATTATTTTTAAGTGTAAAATTAGATTCATTGTTATCCCTTATCTGGAAAACACTTATGATGGATTTTAAATTATTTATTGATTATTTAATATATAAATTTCTTTTAAATCATTCAAAAAAGTGTTTTTTTTATTCAAGGATCCCATAGTTTTCATAAATTTTTTTTAGGAAAAGATTATCTTTTTTATTCAAATAGTTTTAATTTTCATTTAGAATTTTCTAGTCACCAAATAATTCATTATATATATATATGTATATATTTATATACCATACTTTCATAATTTTTTTTATCATATTCATACCCACCATGTCACACCCATGATTTTTTTGAGGTATTTTTCTTTTATTTTTTGACTAGATTTTTCCCTTTGGGTTCACTTTTCAGTTTTTGAGAAAAATAGAAATCATTGATTTGGAAGGGGGTGTAGCATGACTTCTACATAGTTAGAGGAAACTATGCACCTTTCATAGGAAATTGTGTGACAAGGTGTCATATTTGAAACATAATAATCACATGGTTGGCACATGGTTGGTCAATCCATGTGACATGTCTCTTGTGGATAGTGGTAGCCACATAGTTGTAGCACAGAATGAAAAACTGTGGGGGAAAACCAAAAAGACTTTCTAGGTCATAAAAAATTGGATTTTTACTATTTCCCCCTCTTCAGATTTAATCCCAAATCCCCAATTTCTTCCCCAAATAGGGTTTGTAACCCTATGCTCACCTCCCCCTTCCTCATTCCTCCCTTCTGATCCATTTTTTTGGGGGATTTGTCTTGTATTATTCAAGAAACATTCAAGTAAGTGGTTCCTTTTTTTTATTTCTCCCTCATTTCTAGGGTTTCATTTCTTCTTCCTTGGTGTTTCACATCTAAAGTGGGTCAAGTGTCCAATTTAGTGTTAGATACTAATTTATAGTGTTCTATATTGACATTTATGGTTCAATCATGGTCTTATTGGGTTCAGCTGAGGTGCAGTTGTGATTTTGCACCATTTTCTGGATGTTTATTCACTTTAGGTAGGTGGTTCCTCTTTTAAAGATTATTTGAAGAATTTTATATGCTTACTTGACTGTTAAAATGTTTTCTATGATTTATGGTTCTAGTGTGAAGGTTTTTTCAAGGTATTTGATATGAATATGGCTTGAAAATAGAGTTTCTAAAAGAAATTTAATGTTTTTTCAATTGTAAACTCGTATTGTGAATTTGAATGTGTTTTATAAATTATGAAACAGGTTTAATAAGTTGTGAATGTGGTGTAGACCATGTTTTAAAGTGTTTTTGGCATGTGTTTGGATTTAAAAGTGGTATTTTTTGTGAAAGTGTTGATTTATCAAGCATAGTTATATTGTTTGGAATATGTTTATATGAATGAGATGTTTCACGTGGAATGTGAAATGAAAATAAATAACGAAGGGAATAATTGGTATCTAGGTGGGTGGAATAGGACTAGTATGCTAGTGGACATTGAAGTGGTTTGACATAGATTCGTCTAGAAGGATTGACGATACAACACTAACTAAATGTTAATGATGATTGGAGACTGCTAGGCCCCTGGGGTTTCCCCTCTTAGTGGCTCATGCATGACAATAATTTTGGTCATGGTTACTATACCAATTTTCACTAAGATACAATGTATGTAGTTTCTCATTTTTAGATAGTTCCTAGAGGGTTTTCTACTAACATAGTTCTCTTTTGAGACATTGTACTTACAGTCATCATACAATATGCTTTGTTGGTAATATAAAAAGAAAGCATGTTTTATTTTAATTTTTTTTATAAAAATTTTCGTAGTTATTATTTAATAAAATTTTCATGTTTATTTATTGTATAATGTTTGTATCATGGTATCCCTTTTTTTGGGTGGCATCCCATTGGGATTTGGCTGACACCCTACATACACCATTGGGTGTTAGTATACTTGGTTATATTTTATATACGAAAATATGTGTAGAGATGGTGGTTCAGAATACTAGTGGTCTCACCTTACAGGTGTTGTGGTGGTGGCATTAGGACAAGGTTTCTCCTGTTGAATTGTTGTTTTTGGGATAGTTTGGTTGTCCCCCATTTTGGAAGTTGCCCATTTTAGGTATTGTTTGAATATGTAAGAATTGAATCTAAAAGTTTTTATTCCATGTTTGGTGATGATTATTATGCATTGGTTCAGTTATTTTAGTTGGTTGTTTATAACTAATTGTACGGGTGAAATCATTTCCATGTTTCATTATTGATACCCAGACACTTGTTTCCTGCCCATGGGGATCAAGAATTTGCTTGGGGCCACACCACGGGACAGGTCGGGTGTCAGATTACATGCCAACCTATCTTGGTTCATGGAAAATTTGTATCAGAGCAGGTCATGGTCTTTTGGGTCATGGCATTTTTAATGAGTCTGGATAGACAAGAACTAGGATTTTTGGGGCTTGGGGTTTTGGTCATGAGTATGGTTCCTGGCTCTCATACCTCATGACATATCTTATGTTTCCATGGATTGTTGGGATTTTATTTTGAATTCTACTCAATGTGATACGTACATGCTTCAGACTATATATGGGCACTGGGTGGAGGTGGAATGATTTGGTTTTTATGTTATTGGGTTGAGATTGACTTATTTAGATTTATGTAATGTTTTTACTTGTTTTTATTGGTGAAAAGTTTCTGAATGGTCGCATTGATGATATATCTTGTGGTTGTTGCCTCTTATAGTAATATATATCCATGAAGAATTCATAGTCAATCGTGAAAAGTGTTTGGAGAGAGTTATCCCTCACTAATTGATTAGATGATCTTGGAATCCGTGGTTTGGGATATTAAATCCTTTGGAAATGTGGTGCGGTTTTATCCTGATTATGTTAGAGAAGATGAACCTGGTTCAGAAAGTACAAGGCTTAAGAGTTTATTAAGAACATGCATTTTAATTTCTAAGGTATTATAGAACCTCAAGAGCCAAAATAATGGCCTGATAAGACATAAAATATGTTTTAATTTATTGATTTTTCTGAGGATGTTAGGGTAAAATAAACTTTTTTCTTTCTAGAAGGTCCCAGTAGGAGGAGGTGGGACTCAGTGGTCCAACCTAGAAATCATGAGTATATGAACTCAAAAGACTTCAAGGCTATTCTCAATTATCAATACTTTCATAAGGTTTTAGCCTAAACTAGATCCCAGGATTTCATGGAGTGTGTTCATGGGGACCAGTTCATGATGAAGTTTTCCAACCAATTTGTAGAGCTAGTACGACCCACACATAAATCATTTACATTGTGCAGATGAAGGATCATAGGTTTGAGAGGGGGATGCGGCTAGAGATGTATTCTCATGTCTTTCTATTCAAGCTGAAGACCTATGTTGAAGTGTTTGACTATGCTTGTATGGTGGATATTTATAAAAAGGTAAAGATGGGTTTTTTGGGGCTTAGTCAGCAATGGGTAGTGGTAGTTAATTAGAGAAAAAGCGGAAGTTGGATGAGAAGGGGAAGAAGGGAGGTGGTAGTACATGCCATCCTTCATGGAAGAATTAGTTTGTGGCTTCTGATGCTGGGTCAGTTGTGTGCCACCAATGTTGGGTGGTAGGACACATTAAACTTTGTGCACATATCCTTCCAACCCTTTCCATTGGTGTAGACTTATGGGACACTTACAATGCTTTTTCAAAGTCACACATCCTTATCATATTGGTGTAGGATCTATAGTTTCTAGGGTGAGGTTAGCTCAAGTCAGAGCCATCGATGAGAGTGAGATATTGATTTGGAAGTCATGGTAGTGGGGCTGAATCATCTTCTGGGTAGATTCATTTCAGTGTATATCCATAGGCTATTGGTAATTCTTAGGCTCAGGCTAAGATTATGCAGCTTCATGCGGTGGGTCGAGCACCGGAAGAATCAGATGTGGAACCTGTGATAATCTGAGGTACTGTTTTCATTACATCATTTTTGGATATTTATTTTTTTGATACTGGTGCTTCTATTTCATTTATCTCTACCAATATTGTGAATTCTTTGGGTTTACCAACTAATCTCATGCCACATACAATGGACTTTTTTAAGTCGTTGTGTAAGAACAAAGAGAAGGGTTCCAGGTGTCGGACTTGTGCACTCATTATATCATGGATCAAGGTAAAATGGGATTTCCAAGTTTTGGAAACTTAAATCTTTTATGTGATCCACAATATGGATTTGATGGTGCACTTTAAGGCACACTTCGATTGATATATGTGACGAGTGAGTTTTTTACACAAGATGGAAGTACCCTAGTGTTTAATGGTGAATGGGATCTTCGGTCGGATCATGCTAGACCTTCACTGCCAGTAATATCATTTTTTAGTTATCATTGTTTTCCTGTGAGGAATATTGTGGTACTTTTTAGGGTAAATCTCCTCCCATGGTGGATGAGTTTTCAGTGGTCTTTCCATAGGGATTTTCAGTTTTTCTTTCAAAGTGGGATGTGGAGTCCTCTATAGATTTGGAACAAGGAACATAATTGATTTAAATTCATTCGTACCATATGGACTACACTGAGTTGAGTGAATTAAAGATATTACTAGATTATTTGGAATCCAAAGGATTCATTATTCTATGCGTCTCTCCCTGGGTTTCACACATCCTTTTTGAAAATAAGGCTGAGGTATTCCTCTGGTTGTGCATTGATTAATGGAAGTTGAATAAGGTGACCATAAAGAAGAAGTATCATTTTCCCCAAATTGATTAATTTTTGGATCATTTGAAAGGGAAAATTTCGTTCTATAAGATAGAATTGTATTCTACTTGCAACCAAGTTAGGTTGAGAGAGATGAACGTTCCAAAAATGGCTTTTCGAAGAAGGTACCACCATTTAGAGTACTTGGTCATGCTTTTCGGGTTGAAAAATGATCTAGTGGTTTTTATGGTGATTATGAATAGAGTTTTCCAATAGTATATCAATTCATTTTTCTTGGTGTTCTTGGGTGAAATCATCTTTTATTATGAATCTGAACAGGAGCATGGGTGGAATTTGAGGATGTTATTGGGAACTCATCGAGACCATCACCCTTATGATTTTTTATATAAATGTACCACATGGATTAAATAGGAAATGTTTTAAGGCCTTATGATATCAGAATAGGTGGTTTTTTGTGAACTCTAAAGAGATAAGTGTATTTATATGATTGAAGGAACCAAATAATTTTTTTTAAGATTAGAATATTTGTAGGCTTGAATAGATATTACATGTGGTTTGTTCGAGACTTCTCTCAGCTAGCTTCACCCATGACAGCGCTCACCCAGAAAAGGGGTGAAGTTAAAATGGATCCCAGAATGAAAAGAGTCATTTTAGGAGCTAAATCGATGATTGAAAACACCCCCTATCTTGGTATTACTAGAATCTGATAAGGGTTATGGGGTTTGTTACAATGCATTAGGTATGGGTATTGGGTGTGTATTGATGCAGAATGATCATGTCATGTTGTACGATTCTCTCTAATTCTGACCACATGAAAATATTTGACCATCCCATGACTTAGAGTAAGCAGCTATGATTCATGGCCAAAATATGTGGTGTCATTATATTTTTGTGGAGAAATTTTTAGTTTATTCTGATAATAAGATCTTAGCCTACATTTTCTTCCAGAAAGATTTAAACTTGAGGATGCTCCATTGGTTGGATTACTTGTTGGGTATGACTTCGATATAGTTTATACCCTAGGAAAAGGGAATGCTATGGTAGATAATCTGAGTATAAATGTTATGATTAAACCCGAAGTCCAGTGATTAGTAGATATTGAATGGTATTTTTTCCCAATTGCACTTAGAGACCAAAGGGCAGAGTGGAGCTGCATTCTTGGATAGTGTTTTATTGAATCGTTCCCTTCTGGAGTTAATTTAGCAAGAGGATCTTGGTGATTATCTATTTTTCTACTCTATTCAATCCTTTTATTGAGGGTAGATACTTAGTGTTTGGTCAATGTATCTCAAGGGAGTTTTATGTTTCAAGAACCTTTCCATGGTTCTGTTATCTCCATGAAAGGGAGTGGTGAAGGATATTGACCATTCTCAGTCACTAGTTCATCTTGGAGCTATAAAGATGAATTATGATGCACATCATAATTTTTAGTGCCCATGTATGAGGAGGGATATATCTTACTTTATCTCACGATGTTATACATGGCATAAAGTTAAAGAAGATCACCAAAGGCCCTATGGTTTGCTTCAGATGCTACCCATTCCAACATGGAAGTGGGATGATAACTCCATGGACATCATTACATTCTTTCATTATACACCCAGGGCGAGGAATTCTATTTGGGTAGTGATAGATCATCTGACTAAATCATCCCATTTAATTCTGATTAGAGATTCAGCCAAAGTGGTTGAGTTGGGCAAGTTATATTTCCTAGAAATAGTGAGGCTTCACGGTGTTCTGTCAACAATTACCTCTAACAGGGACCCCCATTTAACCTCTCAATCTCAAGAATTCCTTTAAAAGGAATTTGGGTTGTAGTCTTAGTTGAGTATGAAATACCTTCCTCAAATGGATGGTCAGACAGATCAGATGAATTTGATTTTGGAAGACATGTTCCGAGCTTGTGTTTTGTATTTCAGAGGATCATAGGATATCGACTATAGATTGGTCATGTTTTCATATAACAATAGATACAATTCCTATTTTTAATGGCTCATTTTGAGTTAATCTATGGCCAGGCATGTCAGACTCTATTGTGTTGGGCTGAGGTAGGTGATACTTAGTTGATGGGACCAGTCTTAGTAAAATAGATGTCTGAGAAGATCATGCTAATCAGGAAACAATTTTTGATATCTCAGAGTCTTAAAAAATATTTTTTCAAGCCATATATGACAATATCATGAGTTTTCTATGGTTATACCAGTGTTCCAGAACGTGGAACCTAGTTTGGTTCACTACAATTTGGGAATGTTAGGAAAGCTAACACTGAGGTATGTCGAACTATTCAAGATCACTATTTGGGTTGGTAAGGTGTAAAAAAGGATATCCTTTCCTTTATTATGAATTTTAATTAACTATGTGTTTCATGTCTCCCAATTGAGTGAATATAACCCATATCCATCTCATTTGTTGAATTGGGAAGAGTTGGAGTTGGAGCCTTACTTGTCTATGTCTGAACAACTAGTGCAGATTGTATATCTCTAAGAGAAAGTGCTTCCAAGGAATTCCATTATGCTTGTCTGATTTATTTGGAAACAAAAAAATGATATTCAAGATATTTGTGAGGGGAAATTATGGTTTTATGGGGAATACCAATTTTTATTCTCTAATCGAGATTCTAGTTGACTTTCCGGTGATATAATGTTTTCATGGTGGGGAGAATTTCCCCACCCATGATTTCTTTTTGAGCTATTTTTATATTAATTTTTGGTCTATATTTTCCCATTTGGGTTCCCTTTTAGATTTTTTAACAAAATGGAAAAATTGGAATTAGAAGGGGTGGAGCACAACTTGTCCATGGTTAGGGGAAATAATGCACCTTGCCAAAGAAACCGTGAACCAAGGTGTTAATTTTGGATAGAGCCAAACCAGACAGTTGGTGCACGATTTTTCAAACTATGCAACTGACCATCTGACATATCCCTTATGGAAAGGGCCAACCAATCAACTGCTACATGGTTTGGAAAACCCTTTGGGAAAATAGTGCAGACTATAAATGTCATTAAAAATTGGATTTGTACCCTTTTTTCCATCTCTATATTTTACTCCAAATCACACATTTCTACCCCACTCCATATTTATAACCCTATTTGTACCTCCCACTTCCTATTTAATCCCTTTGGATCCATTTTTTTAGGATATTTGGCTTGGATTATTCCATAAACCTTCAATTAAGTGGTTCATTTCTAGTTTTCTCCATCTTTTTCAGGGTATATTTCCTTCGTCCTTCAGGTTTCTCTTATCCAGTGGGATGGGTGTCCAATTTAGCATCACATAAATTTTTTAGGGTTCTATATTGATGTTTATGGTTTAATCATTCCATTATAGGTTTCATTTGAGGCGCAGTTATTACTTTTCACTATTTTGTAGAATTTTCTATACTTCAGGTAGGTGGTTCCATTCTAAAACATTTTTTGATGAATGTGATATGACTTCCTGTGTGTTTAAATGTGGTTTTTGACTTATGTGTGTCATGAAAGAGGTATTTGTGAAGGGATTTTATATATATACAACTTAAAAATGGGTTTTCTAAAATAAATTGCATGTATTTAAAGTGTGAACCCTTGTTGTGAATTTGAATGTTTTTTTATAAATTATGTAAATTTTTAAATAAATTGTGAATATAGTGTAGAACATGCTTTAGAATAGTTTTTGTGTGCATTTGGATTTAAAATTGGTTTTGGTTATAAAGGTAGATATTTATAAACCATAATTATATTGTTTGGAATATATTTATATGAAATTGATGTTTCATGTGACATGTGAAATGAAAATTGAGTTAGAGGGGAAACCTTGGTATCAAGGTGGCCAGACTATGACAAGTAGACAAGTTGACTCTGAAGTGGTTCATCCCAGATTCATCTATCCTGATTGATGATACAACAAAAACTAAATTATAATTACGATTGTAGATCTCTAGGCCCATGAGGTGTCCCCTACTAGTGGATCGTGCATGAGAAAACTATTGGTTGTAGTTAATATACCACTTTCCATTTAGATACAATGTAACTAATGTCCCATTTATAAATAGTTCCTAGATTTTTGTCCCAAAATTTAGTGCAATTTTGAGATATTGTACTTACCAGCATTATAGAGTACATTTTTTTTGTTATTTGGAAAGAATGCATGTTTTATTTTAAAATTTTTCCTCAAAAATGTTTCTAGTTCTTATTTAATCACACTTTAATATTTATTTATCTAATAATTTTTATATGAGGGAAATTATTTATTGTGTGGCATCTTATTGGGCTTTAGATGAAACCCTAGTTACACCTTTAGGTACAAGTGGACTTGGTTTAGTTGTATACATACAAATGAAAAATGTTTGGAAATGGTGGTTTGGGAAGATAGTGGTATTCCCTTATAGGTGTTGTGGTGGTGGATTGAGGAAGAGGTTTATCTTGTTTCATGGTGGTTTTTGGTATAGTTTGGTAGTTCCCATTTTTTTTGTATCCCATATTGGGTTTTGTTTAAAGATGTAAACATTGAGTCCGAAACTTATTATTCCACATTTGGTTATGATTATTCTATTTTGGTTTATTTATTATAGTTTTATATTTATAATTAATTTTATGGGTGAAATAATTCATATGGTGAATTATTGATACCCAGGCACATGTTTCCAGCCCCTGGAGATCGGTAATGCACTTTGTTACTTGCCAGGGGTCGGGTTAGGTGTCAGATTTCATGGTAACCCGACTTGGTTTAAGACACACCATTCCAATAGCTTGGTGATAACTATCATATTCAATAATTTTATTTCAATTGTATGTCAATTTTCATTTAAACTTGGTTTTTCATGTATCATATGATAAACCCAAGATTATTTGTAAAACAATACAAACATAGTTTTGTGTATAACATAAGATAAAATAAATGTTTTGTGTTGTGTAAAATAGTGAAAAGATTAAATATATTTGATGTTTTTTTCAAAAAATTTAGGGTGTAATATTCTACCTAACATTAAATGATTTTCACCCTCAAAATTTTTCAACTTGGAATAAAAAATTGACGATAGTTCTAACTCATTACATCCTCTAGTTCCCATGTTGCTTTATAAAGTTAGAGGCCTCATAAAAAAAATTAACCATATGAGTAGTCTTGTTTTGTAGAACCTTTTATATTCATTCCATAATCTCTACCAACAATTACCCATAAGAAATATAATGGTTCATAAGTATTACGTATGAGTTAAGTACATGCGATGGATCATGTATGTACTTAATTAGTTTTGATACATGGAACACCTTGTGAACCCAAGGGAGGTTTGATAGAAGTTCCAAACGATAAGAAACTATATTGACATGTTCAAGTATTTTAATGGGGCCTACATACCTAAGTATTTGTCTTACATCATTTCTTTCATAAATAAATTTTTATAAATACCTTATCACCAACTTCAACTTCTATATCACATTGATGATTATTATTATAACATTTCTATAAAATTTATGACGTCCTTATGTGTTTTGGAATGGATCTAACCTTCTCTACCATCTCATTTTCTTGGTGAGATACCGATAGCTTTCTTTCTCGAAATTTATTTCAATAATTTGGATTAATATAATTGATTCTATAAAATTACTTTATAAGGACCCTTGTAATTTTTTTGGGTGAGAACTATTATTGCAGGAAATCTCAACTTGAGTAAGATGTCGATCCCAACCACCGTTTAAATCAATAGAAAAAGATATTAGAATAACCCAAAGGGTTTGAATTGTTCTATTAGACTGACCATGTGTCTGTAAATAATAAAAAGTGATAAAACTCTTCTCTCTATCAAGAGATTTATGAAGACTTCACCAAGGTAAAATTTGTAACCCGATCAGATACAATTGAAAGTGGTACTCCATGAAACCTTAACACTTCCATAATGTATATACTATAAAACTTATCTCTAGACAAATATTTTCATATATATATATGAGGTGTTATTAATTCATATTATGATTGACTAAAACCCATGTAGCATTACTATATTTACTTGTTTTTGGGAGTCCTATGACAAAACCCATGGCGATGTCTTCCCATTTTCTCTCTAGTATCGATAATGGTTGTACCATTCTTTTATTCTGTTCTCTCTTAGGCCCGACTTTATGACTTACTAAGAACAGAGATACATAAATAGAAATATCTCACTTTATGTTATCCCACCGTAATTAATCTTTCATATAGGCAAGTGGTAGGTGTTATACCATTTTCCATTCATTTTTGGGTTCAAGCCCTGCAGTTATGTAAGATGCAACATGATGTCACTCATTTTTAATGTTATCTTTTTATTCCTTGAATATATTAATAAAAGCGTTATGAAATTGAAATAAGTCAATGTTAACTTAACAAAAAAGATAATATAAAACCTAAATGTTACCAATAACTTTAATCAAATGTACATAAAAAGGCATTCCACCTCAAAACCAAAGGGTTGTATTTCTATAAATGTCTCATAAAATATCCTTAATCATGATAAAATCCCATCAAGTGACACCTAATGAGGGGTGTCTAGGACTTTGAACTTATGACCAAATTCCTATTTATAAAATCATAATGGAATAAACAAATCTTTAGTTTATATTACATGGAGACATATATGTTTCCCAAATAACATAATCCTTATATGTTTCATGATTCTTACAACCCAAATACCATTGAGAAAATAACTATATGAAGAATAATCCTTGAATTACAATAAATAAATACTTAAATCCTTCTACTTTAATTATTATCATGGAATAATTTGTTCTTTGGTGAAGAAGTTAATTATTTTTTCAGGGAATTGAGTTGGATAATTCCCATGTTCCCCACACATAAGCCACTAAACTAATCAAAAATATTTCACTCCATGACATTATTTTACACATATATTACATCTTACCATCAACTTTAGATATTATTCTAGGTTCTTCTTCCCACTTTCTTGGAATGTAGGAAGCTAAATATTCCTTTATTTGTTTTCATTACCACATGAACTTTCCTAAAATTTTATTTTCCTATTTTTCGATGCTTTATGAATTTCCCCTAAGTTCACATTTTTGGTCACATATAGTTATATATAATTAGGCATAACAAAAATATCCATATATCCAGTCATCATCTAATATGGTTGCTTATAGTCACCAAATTATTCCATCATATTGAAAAATCATTTTGGAGGTCTATATCAAGATATATTATTTTAAATCGATGAAATATTTTGTTTTATCCTAGTCTATTCATAGTCATATTCTATATAAATCATTCATGATGGTTCATAAAGAGTCTGTGAATTTTCAAAGTATAACCCCTTGAGTTTCAAACTAGATGTGCATCATGGAAGGTTTTCATGCACCAGGTCATGATTCAGACCATCTAAATGCGTCCTTTCTAGAGTTATTACCTCTAGTTACCTCTAGAAAAAAGGAAAATACACTTGTACTCTCTAGATAGGGATGTATTTTTTTAGAAACCACTTTCTTTATCATTTACCAAAATTCTAGGACATTTTCCTATACACTTACTCATAATTTGACAAATCCTTAGAGATATACCTTGACATGTCCACAGATATATCAATAGGGGTATCACTAATTTTTTCTCACCCTAGTTTCTAATGGTTAACTATATTGTACCTTTGATACCAACTATATAATCCTAGGCTTCTAATATATGGATATTACATATTTTTTGATGAATATTCACTAGAATACAAGAAAACATTAATGATGACCATAATAGTTTAGTTTGTTTGGAAACTAGAACATAATATTTTAAATTCATATATGACCTAAAATGTATCCTCTAATGATATTATAAAAAATTAGGGGTGTAATGGTCTAAATATTTCATAAATGTTTTTTAGATTATATTATAAGTCATTTTACCCTTTTCTTTTTAGCTTAACCCCTAATAAACCCATTTTTTACCTTAACTGCAGCAATTTATTTTTACTAAATTCACTATTCATTTTGGGAAATAGTGAAGTTGAAATTATTAAATAATATAAATTATTCTTATTCTAAATATTTAATAAATTATATCAATTTACATTCACATAAGTGGAAAATTTTAATATAAAATTAATATTGTAGACATGACAGGAAATTATGTTTTCAAGGAGAAAATATTCAAATGTTTACAATGTTTTTAAATCTAAATTCCACATGAAAATAATTAAAATGAACTAAATTGGATTAATTGATATTAAACTGAACTAATTTTAAATTAAAAATAATTAAAAATACAATTTAACTTTATATGTTATTTAAATGAAAAGTTAGTTTGTAATTGAAATTCAGTATTTTTTACAATTCATTTGAAAAATGAAACACTAAAAAAAACAAAAAAAAACACCCTAAGATAATTTCCAAATTATTATTTCAAAATTGAAAATTATTTTTTTTGATAATTATTTTGAAAGATTCAAAAAGCTATTTTGATAAACAAGCTCCATAAAAAGGTGGCACAAGTGTTTTTTAGAGAATTACTATTTTTAAGCATAAAATTGGATTTATTCTTATCTCTTGTCTAGAAAATAAAAAATATAAATATTAAAAGTTCGATTGAATATATAATATTTTAATTTAATTAAAATAATTCAAATAAAGTGTTTTTTAATATTATCGAGGGAAAACATATTTGTGTTGATAAAAAATATTTTTTCCAAAAAAAATTACTTTATTTTTAAATAAATTTTATTTGAAATTATAATTACTTGGTCACAAAATAATTCATTATATATCATTTTGTAGACAATATTTTAAAAATTTAGTTAATCCTATTCATACCCTCCATTCTAAATCCAGGTGATTACTATCATATTAAACTATAAAATTTTAATTTTATGTCACTTTTTGTTATATTGTGTATATTATGACGCTCTCTTTAAAGAGCTGCAACAAATGACATATTGACATAATATGTGTACACCGGGGCACTAAGACACCAATCCATTGCTGGGAATGTATATATATTCATATGATTTTATTAAATATTCATATATATACATGATGTATGGGGTGTAGAGACATTTAAAAATTAGTTCGAAGCTGGTACGGTTGGGATAGTATCCCATGAGGAGCGTTGTTCGAAATTGTTTCTAATTTAAAAATTTTACATCACTGATGATTTTTATACCTGTACATTCCTACATTTAATTTCATAGACTAGATTTGTGTAGAGAAAATTTTTGGTGTACTACTGAGTATATCTCACACAATTTTTTGGCCGCCATTTGGTGTTGGGTAAAACTTAATGTATTCACGTAGGGAAAAGGGAAAGTGTCTGGTCTAGGATGATTGTTTCATTATAACATGGGAGCAAGAGAGTACCAGGACAATATTGGGATCATGATTCTATATAGAGATAGTATTTTATGTTTTTTGGTTCATTTTATATACCTATATTTTTGTGTGCCTATAGAATGTATTCTGGTTCTTTCTTGTTGGAGACACAAAATTATATGTGTTTGAATATTTTACTATATTTTTCCTCTTCTGAATTTCTATTTCATCTGGATGTGTTATTTTCTATTGTTAGTTGGAATTATGCTTCATATACTTATCTATGGATTTTACCTCTATGTTACACTAATTTTGAGGGTATATTCTCCCCACTATTCCACATTAGACACTAGTTGCTAGTCAAAAGCCTCCGTTGTATAGGAGGAATTCTTGAGACCTTATGTCCAACCAGGTACCGTTTTTTTAGTGAAACGGGTCTAGGACATTACAAATTTTTATCATAGGTTCTTTTAGTTTTGACTTATAATTTCAATTACTATACATTATATTTGGTTCTGTTAATATTTGGTGGTGATCCAGTAACTCGGAGTAGCTAACCCATGAATGGGGAAAAAGGAAAATTTCCTAGGATGAGATTCAATGTTCTCGATTATGCCTGTTGTGGTTTCACTAATTTCACCATTGGGTGATGCATATAGATTGTGTCTTTCATTATTACTGTTGAAGTTATTTTTACCTGTTGGATAGACAATGAGGTAGTGTCTTATGCATCATTATAGGCATGTGAGGATTTATATGTCATGTATTATTCCATGCCACGTTTACTTACATTATTCATTTTTTTGGAAACTACTTATGCCTTGACATTTATATTTAAAATTTTTCTAAATGTTTTCATAGGAATAAATAATTGGAATAATTTAAGTGTTTTCATCAACCTAAAATATATTTTAGTATATAGTGTGATGAAAGCCCCTTAATTAGCCATTTATGTTGAGTTTGATCCATGAACCATTAGTTACACAAGTTGAAATGTTAATTGGTCTCAATTATATATATACGTACAAAAATTTAAAGAGTGTGTGTACCTCTATAACTTGGGAATGTTGATCCTTCTAATTGAACCATATTAAAATCTTGATTGCAGTTACATGTAGTACCATTTGCAATAAATAAAGTGTATTATAACTTGGAAATGATAGAAAAATTTAACTAGATCTTTCTATATATATATATGGATATACATAAGTATTTAATTAAGGAATGTTGATTCCTAAGGTTAAATGGATATTTTTCCATTAAATAGTAATGAAAATTGAAAATCAAATTCTGTTTTTCATTATAACATATAATTAACAAACATTATAATAGAACCTGGATGTAAAATATAGAACTTGAATGAGACATAATGTCATCAGTGTGAAGTTGGTGGAATCTCAATATTTTTATTTTGGTCTCATAGAATGCAAAAAACAAAGATTTATGAGTTAGCAGAGGGGGGTGATTCTTATATAGGAAGGCTTGAACCTATCTTATTCTTGTATCATCAACTTTTTCATGTTAAATATTATTTGAGGGATGTGTTTGGAAATTATAAAACTATTACACAATTAAATCCACATGTTGAGTTCCAAGAAAGTGGGGATGACCATATTCCTGAGGTGGTGGGAATCGACCAGCCTGTAGTGCCACCTATGGAACCTCTAGTTTCACCTTACAACAAAATTGACAATGTATTTTGAGAAGGTTTTCTATGGTTTATATAGATCGTTCAGGGATCTCTACATCCTACTTTGAGTATGGTAGATTTGAAACAAGAGTTTCAGCTGTAGTATCCACCAAACTTTTAGGGTGATGGCAGTCCACAGGCCATTGAGACATGGCTAGAGGCCATGTTATCTATATTTGGGAACCCAAAGACACCCCTAGAGGGGAGGGCCAGTATCGATAGTTATGTGTTTGGTAGATTTTCCATGAATTTTTGGGATGTTATTACTCTAATAGACAAGCATCGTGATTTTTTTTGGAGTGATTTTAATGAAAATTTCTATAACTTTACCATTCTGGAGATGTTGAGAGGTGACAGAGCTAGGGTTTTCCTTAACCTTAAGCAATGATCCCTATAAGAAATGGATTATTCATATTTTTTTATTAATCTTTAGATTTTTTCACCATCCTTCACTGCTGGTGAGTTTTCTAGACTGAGACACTTTGAGGATGTTCTCATCTATGCCATCTACCATGAGGTAAATGTTTTTCGTTTAACTACTATCTTAAGAATTATAAATCAATCCCTAATTAATGAGAGAAATTTTAGGTAAGTAGAATGTACATGGAACTATATTTATATGTAGATATAGGGTAGTGTTTTATACAATGAAAGGAGGCACAATCTAGAGGTTTCTATAATATTAAGTGGTATCCAGAGATTGCAACTTGGTAGTTTTGAAATATTTCATCAATGCTGGGGATATATCCATGTAATCACTCATTGTGACAATGAACTGGTTGAGTTATATGATTACTGTTGAATAGGAAATATATATAGATCCAATTTAAAATTCTCATCCTTAATTATTAAAAGAGGATCCTAAACAGATCCACGTTTCAGAGTAGGATTAGTAGGTCTGCATTAGGTTGGATGATGGTATATCACTGGCCTTACAATATGTGGAGGTGGATGTGGTTGAGGATTCCAAACTCAAGATATGTAGCATCATCAGAGTGGTCCTGCTCCGTGTAGTCAGATTATGGATCTAGGCTACTGATATACCAAATCTATTCTATGAAACCTCTACTTATGGAGAAGGGTGTAACACCCAAGACTTTTATGTTATATAAATCATCAAAGGAATCTTTTTCTATATAATACTTTCTTGGCTTGCTTTACACGAAATCACGACCTTCCTCGATAGCTTGCGTCGTATGCAATACCGAGTTTCACTAAACAACGATATGCTATTAAAATATTATTAAAACTAGCCATTATGAATAGTAATAACCACTTTTTAAATTTTATAAATTTTATTTTTCAAAATTCACTTCATTTTTGGATTCAGAATATCGAAATTAGCCTAGGGTAAAATTATGGTATTTTTCTGAAAACTTTCAATTTTTGATAAATATTGTAACCACTAAGTTGTAGTTAAAAAACTAAATTTTTCATAAAACATAATTTTACCACTTCTTTGAGTGGAATTTTGAAAATCCGAGAGACACGGTTAATATCAAGGACTAAAATTTGGTTCAATGAGATGAAAATAATTTTTGGTGAATATTAACTTTTTACTTTTTTTTACCACTGTTAAAAGTAAACAGGGTAATTAAGGGTAAAGATGATATTATTATTACCCTAACACATGTCCCAATTCTATTGGATAAGTTCAATTCGACCAAAATCAAACTTAGGAATAAAATATGACCATTTAGGCCCACTTGTATTAGATTAGGACATTTATTATTAATTTATTTAAAGAAGGGTTAAAATAGTTAAAATCAAAGTTTAATAAGTAAATAATTTTTAATATAAGGTTATACATAAGATAAGTTCGACTATAAATATTCATTAGAAATATAAAAAGAGTTCCTACATAATGATATTTTATTTGTAATTTTTAGACATTAAATAATTTAATTTATTTATGACACAATGATGATGTAGTAATTATTTTATTAATGCAATATTGACATAATTGATGTTATAAACACCAAAATAAATGTAATTTGAGACTTTTTATGAATTACAATAATTGTCTAGGTTAATATGACATGTTATAAGTGATTTAATTAACTTGGTTCGAATTAATAATTCTGTTATGATTTTCAAAAAAATCAATTACTAAATAGTTTCAAAATTGACATAAAATAGTTTTTAAAACAAATATTATATTAGTAATTGTTATTTTATTCCTAAAAATCTAAGGTTCGGCCAAATGACTTAGATACGGTTATATATATTAATAATAAACAAATTGGGGTTCGTTTGGCTTCTTATAGTAAGTTTATTAACCTTATAGTATGAGAACACAAGAAGACACGGTAAAAGTAAACTTATTTAACTTAATGTTAAATCTAAATGATAAGGTTAAAATAGGAACCTAAACTTGTCTAAATTCTATTGGATGAGAGTATTTATACCCATCCCCACCTTAGTTTCGAAATATATAAATTTGTAGCTATTTAAAACCGAACTTGACTTTATAATAATATAATATTTTTAGTTTTCCCAAAGGTGCCCCTCTCCTCCCTTATAAAAGGGAACCTCCTCCCCCTCTTCCTCACACCACTTTGAGCCTTAAAGCTCGGAAAACCCCTGCTAATTCCTCCTCTAAACTTCCCTAGAGACATCCTAGAGGTTCTGGTCTTCTTCAAGGACCCATTTTAGTTCCCTAAAAGGAGGTATCAAAGAAGCACTTCAAAGAAGAGGTAATGTCCGTTACCGATTCTTTCATCTTTATTTCTTCTTCCACTTCTTCTTCTTTAGTTGTTTCATTATGAAGTAATAAAATCAGTATAAATAATATAATTATATGTTATTATAAGTATGAAACAACCCTATTTCACCATCTATCCATCATACGAAAAAAGAAATCACCGCGCGTGCGTACGTACGGAATACCGTCTCCACGCCGTGGTGTAATCTATTTTCCACCACCACCTTACTTGGATGGGTATAATGGTGTAAATAATGACTATATATGACTATTATAAAGTGATATTGATTCTGAAATAGTATACATACACTCCAATACAATTCCACGATCATAGGATTGATATCATCACTCGTGCGTACGTACAGAATACCATCTCCACGATGTGATGCGACTCGTTCTACATGATCTTCATTTCATAATGATTATATAAATGAATTGAATGAATGAATATGATATATATTACACTAATACCATTCTGGAAATGTGGTATCTATAACCTAAGGATAAGAATAAGAATTTATTCGAAAAACACGCATAAGAACAAAAAGTTATAAACACTCGAATAACAAGTAGCAATGAAATATTACTACTAAGAAGATAATAATATGACGATATATGATATCATAAAAATAAGTATGATTCTTGAATAAGTCAATAACATTATTTAAATAATTATAAAGGAGGTTTGGACACTTATGAAGCAAAACGGACCTAAGGTAAGGGAAATATCACAATCTCATTTTTATCCGAGATTGTTTATACTTTGGTATTTACTGGGGTGTATTTTATCATCCACATACATGTTTTCTCAATATGTAATATTATTTACATCCACCTACAATTGTTTAAATCCTATTTTACCCTTTGGTGAGTTTTTAGTAAAAGATATGAAAGGAATATTTTGTCGTTTTTCGTATGAGGTACTTTTTTGACTTTTCCGACAAAAGTACGAGAAGAATGTTTTTTTAACTTATACGGCATGAATGGATTTTTAAAACACTATTTACAAGAAGCTTCCTTTACAAGTTTTCAAGTTTATTTTTAATAAACTTATTTTAGTTTAAAATTGTAAGACATGTTAAGAAAGGAAAATGTTTTTAAAGTAGAAAGGTATTTTCCTCAAGAATGGAGTTCAAGTGTTTTATCAAAATTATTTTCCATATAAGATAATAAAGGGTTCTGTTTCTATCCATATTATTACACGGATTTTATTATGTTGTGATGGAAATATTTTTATGAATTCCTTTATCTTATATGAATTGTTTTATGATGTCATGTTGTTTATGAATCCCATTTTTATTTCATGGGTTATGCTATGATGTATGGTTTATGATTTTGTGGAACACATAAGAATGGTATCATTATGAGATGGGTGGGACCTATATATCCCTTCAATTCATTGGGTAAAGATTTTATATCTCATGAGATAGACATGGCCGGAACGGTAGGTTATACCGGTTCAGTGAAACAGGACTGAAACGAGGGTGACTCAGTTCAGAAAGGGACTTTGTCCACAAAGATAGTCTTGCCAATGAGTCTTGACTAACAAGAAATGATTCTCTATGATTATGTGTGTATGCCACAAAGTTTCATGTTTTATGTTATGATTATTGTGATTACATTTCACTGCCATGATTTATCCCATGTTATGAAATTATGATCTCTTTTGCAGGTTAAGATTTCCAAAAGTTATGTGCTTATGTATACAATGTGATTGATATTTCTTTTGTTTACCCTTACTGAGAATTTGAGCTCACCCTTTTGTATGTTTTATTTCCCCAGGTCAGGAAGAAGGTTATTAAGTAGAATATTCCAAAAAGGGACTCTAGATATGATGAAATAAATGGGAGGCAAAGTAGATGCTTTATGAACCAGTTGTTTATGTTTCCCAGTTTCTAAAGACACTATACCTATACGGTTCTTTCTTGGTTTTGTTATATGTGGTAATAAGTGTGCTTCAATTCTGAAGTAATAACAATGTATGTAAAGTATGGGTCATTATAGTTGGTATCAGAGGCAAAGGAGGTAGGAATGTATCCGATCCTTGGGAACTCTCACATGTGAGCGTTGGACGAAGCATGGCTCTCCGCCCAAGGGATTCATGTGGAAATGCCTGCCACAGGGGATGGTGGTGTGTCCCACCCAGGGGGTGTAGCCGCCCATGGAGTGCCCTGATAGGTATCAATTATAGTCCACTGGAAGTAATTCTAGACCGCTACAGTTGGTATTAGAGGAAAGGTATAGTCAACCTTTGGAAACTAGGATGTGAAAGCCTTAGTAAGAACCCCAAGGATAAGTCTAAGCATAGAACACAATATTAGTGTTTTAGAAATGGCCATGAATAACCTAGGATAAGACCTTAAGTGTGAAATTTTATTCTTGAGTATGTGGTTTTCCTATTATAATTAGTGTTGCTCACACTATTCTTCTTGGTTTTAGTCAATGGATGGAACCCGAAGGAATCGTGTTAATGCGGAATGCGATGGGAAATGCAATGATTGTCCCCCTGAGAAACCAAACATTATGGGAGTTGGAATTAAAAATCTTGTAGCCATGCTCACACAACTTTCTTAAGCTATGAATCATGCAGGACTTCCAAAAGAGAAAAGGAAGGAGCAACATTCTGTTGAATCCTTCATGAGGCAGCGTCCACCTTCTTTCAGCAGGTCTACTGATCCATTAGTTACTGAACAATGGATTCGTACTACTGAAAAGATATTTTTAGTTATTCAATGTTCTGAACATGATAAAGTCATCCTAGCAGTGTATCGTTCGGAAGGAGATGCTGATCAATGGTGGAATCTTATTAAGAATACGAGGCAAAGAGATGAAGTTGAGTCCATGGAATGGGACGAGTTCAAGAACTTATTTTTCAATAAGTACTTCCCTCATATTCTCCGAACAAAGATGGAGAAAGAGTTTCTTGAACTGAAGCAAAAGGATGATAAATCTGTTGGTACCTATGAAGAAAATTTTACAAGACTTGCAAGGTACGCTTCTGGTATTATTATCCAACCTGAGAGTAATATCGATCGATTCTTTAGTGGCTTTAAACCAAGTCTTCGAAGGGCCTTAGCCATAAGGGACTTCAATAGCTATGAGGAAATCGTTCGATGTGCTCTCAAAGTTGAGATGGAAATCAGAGTAACCCATCAGTCATATGGGTTTGATAAGAAGAGGAAAATTGAATTCAAAGGAAAATCTAAAGAGCCCACTGAAAAGAAGATGAGCTTTCCATTATATTCAAAGTGTGGAAAGAAACATGGAGGGAGTTGTCTTAAAGGGACAAGTAAATGTTTCAAATGTGGAAAGGAAGGTCATCAGGCATTTGAATGTCGCGATGATGGGAAAAGATGTTTAATGATGCAAACAAAGGAAGGGATACACAGAATGAACTTACTACACTTCAATGTTTCAAGTGCAAGGAGATGGGTCATTATGCCAATAAGTGCCCTAATCCAAGTGTTGATGATGATGGTCGACATCAAAAAACTCTTAAGGATAAAGACAATGGAAAGTCACATGCAATTTCTATCAGCGATGTGGAGTACGATAACGATGTGGTGAAAGGTACACTTACCATCCACTCTAAAGTAGCAAATGTTTTATTTGATTCTGGATCCACCCACTCTTTTATATCTGAATAATTTTTTAAGGGTATCACCGTATTACCTCATCAATTAGATGTTGAGTTAGTTGTGACAACACCTAATGGCACAACAGTCGCATCAAAAGTTTATAATTCTTCTCCGATCAAAGTTTGTGGGAAAGTGCTTCCTGCAAATCTTGTGGTCCTTGCTATAGTGGAATTTGATGTGATTCTTGGCATGGATTGGATTTCTCTACATGGAGCTCATATCAATTTCCAAAGAAGGGAAGTCACATTTCATATTCCAGATCAATCTATGATCATCTATCGATGCAAGGATGAACATAACCTTCCAGTGGAAATTTCTTTCATTTTATGGGTATTGATTCCACTAAATGAAGGTTATTTATCTCAAATGGTTGGTGAGAAACTCACGATTAAGAATATGAGCATTGTACGGGAGTTTGATGATGTCGGGTCTTCCACCAAATTGTGAAGTTGAGTTTTCAATAGAACTCGTACTGGGTTCTTTGCCTATTTCAAAGACACCATATAGAATGGACCCAATTGAGTTGCAGGAATTGAAGAAGCAACTCCAAGATAATCTTGATAAGGGATTCAAATGCCCTAGTGCGTCACCTTGGGGAGCACCTGTTCTATTTGTTAAGAAGAAAGAGGGATCAACGAGACTCTGCATTGATTATCGAGAACTTAATAAGATCACTATCAAGAAAAAATATCCTCTCCCACGCATTTATGACTTATTTGACCAACTACGCGGAGCTCAATACTTTTCCAAGACTGATCTTTGTTCAGGGTATCATCAATTAAGGGTCAAAATGGAGGATATACCAAACAAGACTTTCCGTACAAGGTATGGACACTATGAATTTATAGTGATGCCATTTGGTCTTACTAATACCCCTGCTATCTTCATGGATCTAATGAATAGAGTCTTTAGAGACTATCTTGATCAATTTGTGGTAGTCTATATAGATTATATTCTTGTCTATTCAAAGAGCAAGGAAGAGCATGAAGATCACTTGAGAATTATATTGAAGACCCTGAGAAAGGAGAAGCTTTATGCCAAATTTACCAAGTGTGAATTTTGGCTTCAAAAAGTTGCCTTTTTGGGTCACATAATCTCAAAAGAGGGGATATCTGTTGATCCAGCAAAAATAGAGGTTATCGAAAGATGGTCGAGACCAACAATAGTAACTGAGATCCGAAGTTTTCTTGGTTTGGCTGGATATTATCGACGTTTTGTGGAAGATTTTTCACGATTATCTAATCCACTCACCAAGTTGACTCGGAAAGGAGTTAAGTTTGTTTTGACGGAGGAATGTGAAGAGAATTTCAAGGAGTTGAAAAGAAGGTTATCCAGTGCACCTGTGCTCACACTGCCCTATAGTGGAGAAAGGTTTGTGATCTACAGTGATGCATCCAAGAAGGGATTAGGGTGTGTTCTTAGGGAAAATGATATGGTGATAGCTTATGCCTCACGACAGATGAAAATCCATGAGAAAAATTACCCAACACATGATTTGGAGTTAGCTGCGGTAATCTTTGCATTAAATATTTGGAGGCATTACCTTTATGGTGAAATGTGTGATATTTATACTGATCATAAAAGTTTAAAGTATATTTTAACACAAAAGGAGCTGAATATGCGTCAAAGAAGATGGTTGGAGCTGATTAAGGATTACGACTGCTCAATCCATTACCACCATGGGAAAGAAAACAAGGTGGAAGATGCATTAAGTCGACAAGACCAAGCTAGTTTATCCATGATGAGGATCACAAAAGATCCAATATTTATCGATTTACAAAGGATGGATCTTGGAATTATAATGGAAAGGGAAAAATCTTATCTTTCTCAAATTAATGTTCAACCATCTATACATGTGAAGATTAAAGAAGAAAGAAGATGACGAGTTACAAAAGAAGGTGAGAAACGTTCCTGAATTCAACCTTAATTGTGATGGGATAATAAAGTTCAGGAATTGGGTTTGTGTTCCTTCCATTCCCGAATTAAAGAAGGAGCCGCTGGATGAGGCTCATAGTTCTTCATTCTCTATTCATCCTGGAAGCACGAAGATGTATAGGGACCTGAAAGAGTACTTCTGGTGGGATGGAATGAAAAGAGATGTTGTTGAATTTGTCTCTCGATACTTGGTTTGTCAACAAGTTAAAGCTGAGAGACAGAAGTCTAAGGGGATGTTACAACAACTACCCATACCTGAATGGAAATGGGAAAACATCACTATGAACTTTGTCACAGGACTTCCTAAAACATCCAAAGGCAATAATGCTATCTGGGTCATAGTTGATCGTCTTACAAAGTCTGCACACTTCATTTCTATTAGAGAGGATTTCTCTCTGGATCAGATTGCCATGATATATGTAAAGGAAGTGGTAAGATTTCATGGATTACCACTTTCTATTATATCCGACCGGGATCTGAGATTTACCTCGAAGTTCTGGAGAAGTCTTCAGCATACTCTGGATACAGAGTTGAGTTTCAGCACTGCTTATCATCCTCAGACAGACGGTCAGTCTGAGAGAACAATTCAAACCCTAGAAGATATGTTGAGAGCTTGCTCTATGGATTTAAAAGGTGGTTGGGATCAACACCTACCTTTGGTGGAATTTTCTTATAATAATAGCTTTCACTCTAGTATTCATATGGCTCCTTATGAAGCTCTCTATGGAAATAAATGCAGGACTCCAACTTGCTGGGACGAAGTTGTGGAAAGAAAGCTATTAGGACCTGATCTCGTTGATGAAAGGGCGAAAAAGGTCAGATCTATTCAACAACACATAAGAGCATCTCAGAGTCGACAGAAAAGTTATACCGACAACCGAAGGAAAGACCTAGAGTTTGAAGTGGGTGATAAAATGTTCTTACGAATATCTCCCTGGAAGAGGGTCATGAGATTTGGAAAGAAGGGGAAGTTGAGCCCTAGATATATCTGTCCTTTCGAAATACTGGTTCGTGTTGGGATGGTAGCTTACCGATTGGCACTTCCACCGAATCTCTCTCAAGTTCACGATGTGTTCCATGTATCTCTCCTGAGAAAGTACATACCGGATCCTTCACATGTACTCAGCTCAGAAGTTGTACCGCTGGAGCAAGATATTTCTTATGAAGAACAACCGATAGAGATTCTAGATCGTAGAGAAAAAGTCCTACGAAACAAGACCACTCGATTGGTGAAAGTTTTATGGAGGAACCACCAATTAGAAGAAGCTATATGGGAGCTTGAGGATATGATGAGGGAGAGGTATCCTCATCTGTTTGTTACAAAGTGACGAATTTCGAGGGCGAAATTCATTTTAAGGGGGGTAGAATGTAACACCCGAGACTTTTATGTTATATAAATCATCAAAGGAATCTTTTTCTACACAATATTTTCTTGGCTTACTTTACACAAAATCGCGACCTTCCTCGATAGCATGCGTCGTACGCAATACCGAGTTTCACTAAACAACGATATGCTATTAAAATATTATTAAAACTAGCCGTTTTGAATAGTAATAACCTCTTTTTGAAATTTTATAAATTTTATTTTTCAAAATGGACTTCACTTTTGGATTCGGAATATCGAAATTATCCTAGGGTAAAATTTTGGTATTTTTCTGAAATCTTTCAATTTTTGATGAATAGTGAAACCACTAAGTGGTAGTTAAAAAACTGAATTTTTCATAAAACTTAATTTTACCGCTTCTGTGAGTGGAATTTCGAAAATTCGAGAGACACGGTTAATATCAAGGACTAAAATGTGGTTCAATGAGATGAAAATAATTTTTGGTGAATAGTAACTTTTTACTTTTTTTTACCACGGTTAAAAGTAAATAGGGTAATTAAGGGTAAAGATGATATTATTATTACCCTAACACATGTCCTAATTCTATTGGATAATTGTAATTCGACCAAAAACAAACTTAGGAATAAAATATGACCATTTAGGCCCACTTGGATTAGATTAGGACATTTATTATTAATTTTTTTAAAGAAGGGTTAAAATAGTTAAAATCAAAGTTTAATAAGTAAATAATTTTTAATATAAGGTTATACATAAGATAAATTCGACTATAAATATTCATTAGAAAGATAAAAATATTTCCTACATAATGATATTTTATTTTTAATTTTTAGACATTAAATAATTTAATTTATTTATGACACAATGATGATGCAGTAATTATTTTATTAATAAAATATTGACATAATTGATGTTATAAACACCAAAATAAATGTAATTTGAGACTTTTTATGAATTAAACTAATTTTCTAGGTTAAAAGTAAACATATTTAACTTAATGTTAAATCTAAATGATAAGGTTAAAATAGGAACCTAAACTTATCTAAATTCTATTGGATGAGAGGATTTCGACCCATCCCCACCTTAGCTTCTAAATATATCAATTTGGAGCTATTTAAAACCGAACTTGACTTTATAATAAAATAATATTTTTAGTTTTCCCAAAGGTTCCCCTCTCCTCCCTTATAAAAGGGCACCTCCTCCCCCTCTTCCTCACACCACTTTGAGTCTTAAAGCTCGTTCAAACCCTACCAATTCCTCCTCTCCACTTACCTAGAGAAATCATAGAGGTTCTGGTCTTCTTCAAAGACCCATTTTAGTGCCCTAAAAGGAGGTCTCAAAGAAGCACTTCAAAGAAGAGGTAATGTCCGTTACCGATTCTTTCATCTTTATTTCTTCTTCCACTTCTTCTTCTTTAGTTGTTTCATTATTAAGTAATAACATTAGTATCACTCATATACTTATATGTTATTAGAAGTATGAAACAACCCTATTTCACCATCTATCCATCCTACGGAAAAAGAAATCACCGTGCGTGCGTACGTACGGAATACCGTCTCCACGCCGTGGTGTAATCTATTTTCCACCACCACCTTACTTGGATGGGTATAATGGTGTAAATAATGACTATGTATGACTATTATAAAGTGATACGGATTCTAAAATAGTATACATACACTCCAATACAATTCCACGATCATAGGAACGATATCGTCACTCGTGCGTATGTACGGAATACCGTCTCCACGATGTGATGTGACTCGTTCTACATGATCTTCATTTCATAATGATTATATAAATAAATTGAATTAATGAATATGATTTATATTACACTAATACAATTCTGGAAATGAGTTATCTATAAACTAAAGATAATAATAAGATATTTTTCGACAAAACACGCATAAGAACAAAAAGTTATAAACACCCGAATAACAATTAGCAATGAAATATTACTACTAAGAAGCTAAGAATATGACCATATATGATATCATAAAAATAATTATGATTCTGGAATAAGTCAATAAAAATATTTAAATCATTATACAGGAGGTTCGGACACTTACGAAGCAAAACGGACCTAAGGTAAGAGAAATATCACAATCTCATTTTTATCCGAGATTGTTTATACTTTGGTATTTACTAGGGTGTATTTTATCATCAAAATCCATGTTTTCTCAATATGTAATATTATTTCCATCCACCTAAAATTGTTTAAATCCTATTTTACCCTTTAGTGAGTTTTTAGTAAAAGATATGAAAGGAGTCTTTTGTTGTTTTTCGTACGAGGTACTTTTTTGACTTTTCCGACAAAAGTACGAGAAGAATGTTTTTTTTAACTTATACGGCATGAATATATTTTTAAAACATTATTTCCAAGAAGATTCCTTTACATGTTTTCAAGTTTATTTTTAATAAACTTCTATTAGTTTAAAATTGTAAGACATGTTAAGAAAGGAAAATGTTTTTGAAGTAGAAAGGATATTTTTCTCAAGAATGGAGTTCAAGTGTTTTATCAAAATTATTTTCCATATAAGATAATAAAGGGTTCTGTTTATATACCTATTATTACATGGATTTGATTATGTTGTGATGGAAATATTTTTATGAATTCCTTTATCTTATATGAATTGTTTTATGATGTCATGTTGTTTAAGAATCCCATTTTTATTACATGGGTTATGCTATGATGTATAGTTTATGATTTTGTGGCACACATAAGAATGGTATCATTATGAGATGGGTGGAACCTATATCTCCCTCCAATGCATTGGGTAAAGATTTTATATCTCATGAGATAGACATGGCTGGAACGGTAGGTTATACCGGTTCAGTGAAACAGGACTGAAACGAGGGTGACTCGGTTTAGAAAGGGACTTTGTCCACTAAGATAGTCTTGCCAATGAGTCTTGAATAACAAGAAATTATTCTCTATGATTATGTGTGTATGCCACAAAGTATAATGTTTTAAGTTATGATTATTGTGATTACATTTCACTGCCATGATTTATCCCATGTTATGAAATTATGATCTCTTTTTCAGGTTAAGATTTTCAAAAGTTATGTGCTTATGTATATAATGTGATTGATATTTCTTTTGTTTACCCTTACTGGGAATTTAAGCTCACCCTTTTATATGTTTTATTTCCCCAGGTCAGGAAGAAGGTTATTAAGTAGAATATGCCAAAAAGGGACTCTAGATATGATGAAATAAATGGGAGGAAAAGTAGATGATTTATGAACCAGTTGTTTAGGTTTCCCAGTTTCTAAGGACACTATACCTATACGGTCCTTTCTTGGTTTTGTTATATGTTGTAAAAAGTGTGCTTCAATTCTGAAGTAATAACAATGTATGTAAAGTATGGGTCGTTATAAAGGGTGTTGGGTGTCTATAGTTAGAGGTAAATTTTTTTTAGCCTCCAATTGAGTATCTTCTCTTTTTGAAACAGGGGATTCATATTCTTTTATTTTTATGGTGTGTTGATATATCATCCCAGGATTAACATACATATATATTGTATCATTTTAGATGAATATTCAGCACATTAAAAATGTACATGATCAAGAACCATATTTGTTTAGTTTCTTTGAAAAAATGGAATAATAATCTCATATTTGGGTGAAATATCATCAAAATATCCCTTAAAGATCTTCCCCATTAATACTCATACTTAAAACCTTTATTCATAACCTGGGGAAAATAAACATAAGAAATGGATGAGCTTAGATGAATAATAAGGGTTAAAAATGGAGATATGTAAGCATAAAAATAGATTAAGGATATGAGAAGATGATCGTAATATTATTATATCATACCCTAAATATCAAATATAATAAAAACTAATCATGAAATAAATATTATCAGTTCCTAAGGCATGAATCATAAGGGAATCAATAACATAATACATGAATGCATAACATAGAAATAAGATATAAATTTTTTGGAAGACACATGAGAATATATAATGAATTCTATAATTATCAAGGATTGTTTACAAGGTCTTATTATAGTATGGGTTTACTCCGTATACCATCTTGGTTATCATAGTTCACTCCCATGACTATCTATGTAGTCAGGGTTAATCCCAAGACCATATTAGCTGAAAACTTTTACTATGGAACCATGCTCACTCCTAATTCCGGCCATCTCTATGGCATGAGATATAAATATTTACCCAATGAATTTTAGGTTGATTTAGGTCCCACCAATCTCAAAATGAAATCATACATACGTGTTCTACAAGATCATAAACATTCATATCATCACTCATAAAATGAAATGGGTATCATAAACATGTAATCATATATTAAACTATGGAAGAGAGATATGTTTTATAATAATTTCATCAAATAATAACCTAGAAAAGAATTTGGTTTCACAAGAATATAACATGTGTAAGAGAATTTAGTTTCATAAAATTATAATTCTTGAACTGGAAATGTGTTTTATAAAAAATCATTCCATAAAAACCTAAACCATCTAGGGAAAGAATATGAATGGAACATCTATATCATATCCCTAGAAAAGTATTGATTAACATCAATAGATGTAATTTATATGGAACATAATTTTGGAATATATTTTTAAATAATTTATTGCGGAAAATATCCTTCCTTCTTTGAAAAATAATTTTTAACACATAAAATATTTTGAAAACCATTTTCATTCAAAAAAATTGAAAACTAATAAAGTAATCTATAAAAGATTTTGTGATTTTTTTCATAGAAAAGTTATTATAGAATATTGAAAAAAATTAAATCTATTTCTTTGAAAACTTATAATGGAATCTTGAAAACCTTTTTCCTTGAAAATACATTTAATACTTATAAGGAAATATTGAAAAAAATTCGAACACCATTTCCTTTGAAAATAATTCTAAAAATTATAAATAAAGGTTGATTTTTTTTTTATTTTAAAAAAATATGTAAACTTATAAATAAAACATTATAATATATTTAAAAAAATTTTCTTTTAAAATACTTTAAAAACATATAATGAAATCTTGAAAAAATTTTAAAAATCTTTTTCTTCCAAAATATATTTAAAATATAAGAAGAATGAATGAATTTTTTTGAAATTTTTTTCCTTGGAAAATTATAAAAGAATATTCAAAATATTTAAAACACTTTTTAAACATAAAATTTTTTTTTTAATTTTTTTAGAAATTTGAGTTTTTAATGAACAAATATTTTCAACTATTGAGATAAATAAAGTAATATTTTCTTAAAAACACTTTATTAATTATCATAAGTACCAAAGAGTGGATGAATATTACCAACAAATAAATATATAATAAACAACTAAAATAAAAGATAAATCCCAAGTGTTCTTGAGATTTGGAACCAAATATTTCATCAATGGTAGCATATTCATAAAGAAACCTAATAAACGATGATATTATAGTAGTAAACTGTTACCACTTTGGTAACAGTGAATCATAATTCCCATGAAGGAATAAAAATAAATAAAGCCTAAAATATCATTAAAATTAGGATATTCATGATATAACACGTAAAAGGTTATTATATACACCTCATATAAGAATATATTTTCATAACATGGCGTCCGTCTCAATGAAGGCAAATTGAGACAAAATTATTTTACTGATTTGGTAATTTATTAACTATAATCTCCATGAATAATAAATACTCTAATATATATTTAAATAAAAATAGTTTTAGGTATAATATTCATAAAATAAATCCATGTGCAGTATGTACACCACATATAAAAAATAGGTGGTGAACTTGGGTTATGTCTCACATAAGAGAAAGTGAGATGAGAAAACTCATACTTTCTTCATACATGTTCAAAAATCCTACATAATAAATATAATTTTTTTTATAAATCAAAAATATAAAAATAATCCTATATCTAATACAAAATATTATTTGGTTATGACTTTATACAAACCATTTGTTAATTACTCATTGTTAATGTTATGTTTTGGGTAACATTCGCTTTGTTTTTTCATATATGTTGGCTTGTTATTCTTAATACTCTTACTTAGAAAATGATTTAAATATTTATATAATATAAAAATTGATATAAATATCCGATAAATTCAGTATATAAATATTTATTATAATATATAAAATTTATAAACAGAAAATTAAATACATCGTTCATGTAGATGGTAGGGCGTACGTACCCATGAATGGTGTTTTCATTTTATTTTCATTTGGAATGAAAGAAAGTAAATATAATATATTTAATGTCATGTATATATATTATAATACTTGTAAAATTATTATTTCATATATATAATTTTAATTCACTAAATATGTCCTTAATACATTCCATCCAACGTGTGACCGAATTACATCTCTTTGTGGAGGCAGTAGCCCACACATCCACAAACGAAGTTGTTGTATTTAAACAAAATAAAAATAATGAAGGTATGTTTTATATAATAATTAAATAAGATTAAATTAATGATAATTATAATATATATCATATAAAAATAGTATATCCATCATATTTTCCAAACATGGGAGGTGGTAAATGAAAAACGTACAACTTCATTTCGCGAGATAGCAGTTTTCCATACACACGAACAATAAGTTCATAACTCATTTGATGGAATTGTGTTTAGGTGTGGGTATATAAATTAGAATAAATAAATATAGTCATATTTTGTGTAATTACTTTATTCTATAATCATATATTAATAATAATTGATGTGGTGGAGAATGAAGATAAAACAAAAGAGGAAATGGAAAGATGTTACCTCTTCTATGGGTAAGTCCTTTTTATTTTAACCAAAGAGCTTCCTTGGACTGATTTATGAAAAAATTTAGACTACTATGATTGAGGAAGATAAGTTGCAATCTTATTTGGGCAAGGGTTTTATGAGTCAATTTTTTTTGAGAGGTGTGAGTAAGGGGAAGAGTGAATTCATTTCTATAGAGGAGTGGTGGAATTATTGTAAATACCAAAAGCGAAACACTATTGGGAGGTCACCCTTACCCCACGTGCTTCCAAAATGGAAAAATAATGTATTAAATGGGGTATATGGTCTAGTAAAACATCAACCACAAAAAATAAGTGCATTTTTTTAATTTTGTTCCTTAACTTCTAAGCTTCCCACTTTTATCATTTTTGTTTTTTATTAAGGTAAATAGTTTTCAAACCAAACTAATTTAAAAATTAATAATAAATTAAAGAGATATTTATTTTAAAAAATATACCCACTAAATTATAAATATTATATCTAATTTTCAAAAAAATAAATCCCTCGTGTTTTGGAAATTAATTTTAAAATGAGCACATGTAACACGCAAAAATACTACTTTAACTAGAATCATACTAACAATATTTTTACTATTTGAAGGTCATATATGTTCATTATAAAAAATAAATTTTTTATTTAATAGAGAATATTTGATATATAATAACATTTACTAATAATTTGGAAAAATATTATATTTTTAGTAAATTTTAAATCTTTTATTATAATATTATTTATTTTAAAATAATATTGATGAAAACTTTGACCTTATTTACATAATTTAATATCTGAAGATATCACGAAAAATATAGAATTTTAATATGTTAATTTTACTACTTTTTAAAATTATATATTCATAAAAAAAAACTAAACATAATAATTTAATCAATTTAAGTCACTTTTAATATATTTAGTAACATTTATTTTAGTTAATTATTACCAAAATAATTACAACATTTGACATTCCTTAAGAAGTTAATCTAAATAATTAATTATAAATTAATTTAATGAAAAAACCATTTACATTGGAAAATAACATGTAGAGCCAAACTAATGTAGTTTTTTGTTCGTATCTCAAGGCTTTGTAAATGTTAAAGGTAAGGAAAGATCCTTTTTAGTATTTTCCCTTTTTTAACTTCTTATATAGACCAATTTCATGAAATAGTGTACCAATAACTCATAAAATTCCAAAAAATAAGTTTTTTCATCAAAATAAGGGTAGAAAATAGCTTTTGGACAAGTGCGAAGATCATTTTCCCTGAATGATTAAAGTTTATCCTCTATGTAAACTAATTTTTTCCTCAATCACTGTATTTAATTTTAAATAATTTCACTATTATTTTTGGATGAAAATTGAGTTTACCTAACTAGAAATAATAAATAATTATAATTCTAAATAAGGACTTAATATTTCCAAATTTTAAACCTTGAATTGGCAGAAATTAATTTAAAATTAATCCTGCATAATTGTTGCGAAAGTGAGTTTTTTAAGAGAAAATGTTTAAAAGTGTGAAATATTTTTATATCAAATTTATATTTGAAATTGGTTCCAATGACCTAAATTGGACAAGTTGGATTAAAATTGTTCTTATTACACTTTATAACCAATTAAAAAAATAAATAAAATAAATAAATAAATTAGATTGAAAAGCATTTTTGAATTAAAAATTAATATTTTCACTATTCATCCAAAAATTATGTTTTTTAGAATAAACCCAACAATTCATGATCAGTTAATTTGGACATCACGAATTCAAATAATTATTTTATTTTATTAAAAATAAATTTCTTGAAGTCTTTATAATTAATTTTATTATTGTTTATAGAAGTACATAAGAAACACTTCTGTTGAGAAAATAATATTTCTAAACATATAAATACTTTACCAAAAATTAAATGTTTTATTATATACATATTTTATATATTTATAACAATTATAAATAATATTTAAAAATTAGTTATTACTATTCATGTTACTAAGTTTAAAATCAATTTTATAACTATGATGTTTAAATAATTATAATAAAAAATGTTGTTTCGTAGAAACTTGGGGTTGTGTGTAACGCAAGTCAGGTCGGTGTTGCGTGTAGTGAAATCATATCTTGTTGTTTTATATAAATAAATAATAAGATTTTGATTTCTTATAATAGAATATATATTCATTGTTTCATGGAATGAGAAATATTGAAAATATTAAATTCATTCTAAAAAATATTTTAGAAAATCTTGCGGTGTTACATTCTACCCACCTTGAAACAATTTTTTCCTCAAAATTATCCTTTGTTTTAAAATTCTTAATAATTGAAATCTCTTATCATATAAACCAAAATCATAAAAATTAATATGAAAATTAACTTCAAATTTGTTTTTTAGACATAACAGTTTCCCAAGGTAGCTTATAACAAAGTTTCCATGTACGAGAACATAGTTGGTATTTGAAAACTTGGATATGTAAGAGAAATAAAACTATCAAGTTTTGATGGAGAGTAATAGGAAACATAGTTATGATAAATTTAATGATTACAAATTTATAATACAAAGTTTCTTGAAAAGTTTCATTGATATCACAAAAAATTATGATAATAGAATGAAATTATATTTGAAGACCCTTTTTCTTAAATTTGAGAAATTTTCATGAAAAAATATACTTACTTGATTTCCGGACAACATCACCCATTATTGTTACTTGATCAATTTATAATTCATATATTACTCAAAGAAACTAAAGATAATCATTCATAATTTATGTAATAAGAGATCTTGAGGAATAATTATAATTCATTCTATCTATCTTTGGTAAGAATCACAAAAAAGGTAAGAAAAAGTTATCCAATACGCACAAATCATCATATAGGAAGATAATAAATGAATCTATAAAACTTCATTTGAAGTTTATCCTAAACCATTAAACTAATTTTTAACTTTATAACCCTTAAAATTTATTTAATTCCAAAAAATTAGAAATATGGTCACTAAATTTCTCACAAACAACATATAATTGATGCCCCCAATATCATAAAGTAACTCTTGGTTGTCACATACCTAATATGTGAATACCTTCATCATGTATTCTATTGAGACATGGTAATAACATAAATTATCAAAAATCCTTATTCAAAACATGCATGTTTATTTATTCCATGTTTATTGGATATATTCCTGTAATCAAAAAATGTTTTAAACTTGATCAATTATAGCATAAACTGCATGTCAAAAAATCATTAATTAGTTCCAATTTAATTAGTACTATCCAATTTACTTATCGATATCCAACATGTCATTATGAAAACATTATTATCATAAAATTAAGAACATATTAATGGTTATTTTACATTAGTCAAAATGTTTCCTTGCCATCAAATCAGTTTATTATTCCATCAAAACCACTCAACATATTCTTGTAAATCCTTTACAAAAAAATATAAATTGAATTATCCGTACATAATTCACCATTCATAATTCTGGGATCCAAATTCATAAATAATTAAATTATTATACTTCATAATTAATTCATTTCATGGTTTCATCATCCTATTACTTAATACATATTTTATTTCAAATTTCACCTATAGTATCATCACCGTCATCAATATAATCATAATTCAAATCACCTTTCCAATTCTCTTTATGATCATTCCACATTGAAAATCGATTTTTATAATGACTATTCATTCCACACTTATCGAATTTTACAATTTATTATATCTTAGAGAGGATAATATTACTATCCATTTCATTAACTGAACTATTCATTCTTCCTTTGCAGTTAATTTCTCTGTGTACTTCTTTTCCACACTCAAAAAATCTTCTTATTCCTCTAAGACTTTCACATGGGTGATTATTTAAACATTCTTGACACAAAGGAAATGAAATATTTTTTCATCCATGGTCTACATTACCAAAATAGAAATGAACTCCTTATTTATCTTCCTATGTGTGTTAGAGAGTTGGTTTAGGTACACATTGTTAATCATGTTCCATGAAATCCTATTAGGCATGATCACACCATTCTTTACTCCAGTGATCATCAAATTTGACTACTCATTACAAAGTTGTCCATCACATAAAATGTTAGACCGTTTATTTCTTTTTATAATGATTGACTAAAACTAGAAAACATAGTGTCAATAAAACTTATCATAGTGGAAAAAACATAATCCTGAAAAATATCTTATTGGATTTCTAAATTATGACATTTAATTTAAATATATAACACATTAGGCTTATCCTTAGATAAATCCATAGAAATGTCAATAGAAATATTCATTGGGATATCACTAAAGTATTTTCATACTAGATTACAATGCTTGGAAAAACCTTTACTTTTATACCAACTCTAGTGTCCTAGGCTTAACATACCTGGATATTACATCATTTTAGATGAATATTCATCACATTAAAAAAGTAAAATCCCAAGGACCATGATAGTTTATTGTCTTTGGAAACATGAAAACACAGTCTTATATCCTGGTGAAATATCTTCATCATCTCCCATAAATATCGGGCCCATTAGTACTCATTCTTAAAACCTTTCTTTATAACCTGGGGAAATGAAGCATAAGAATGGGGTGAGCTCAGATTCTCATAAGGGTAAATGAGGGAGACATGTAGTAAGAACATTATAAAAATGATTTCTGAAGATGATTATAATATTATAAGATCGTAACCCGTATACCAAATATCATAAACAAAAATAATGCCATAAATATTAGTGGTTTATAAGACAGGAATCATTATGAATCAGGAGAATAAGCTATGAAATCAGAACATAGAAACAATATATAAACTTTTTCGCACACATAGGCATATAAAATGAATTCAATAGTAGTAAAGGCTTATTTATAAGGCCATATAAGTAGTATGGTTTCACTCCCCATACCATTTTGGTATTAAACATTTACTCTCTTGACCATATTAGTTTTCAAGGTTTACTCCGAAGACAATCATAGTAGACAAAGTCTTTTAATGAATTGATTTCACTCCCGATTATAGCCATTTCTATCTCATAAGATATAAATCTTTACCCAATCAATTAAAGGGAGATATAAGCTCAACCCATTTCTTAATAAATTCATACACACGTGTTCCACAATATCATAAATATTCATATCATAACCCATGAAATGAAATGGGTATCATAATCATGTCATCATATTGTAACCTATGGAAAATAGAAAAGCTTCAAAATAATTTCATCAAAGAATAATCTAGGAAAATAAATAGGATTCATAATCATATAACCCGTGTAAGAGAAATTGGGTTTATAAAGATATTACCCATGAAAGAGAAGTATGTTTCATAAAAGTCATCCCTTTAAAACATAAACCATTCAGAGAAATAATATGAACGTTACCCTTGGATAATATCCCCATAAAAGTAAGAGGTACACCAACGAATGGAATCTTAGAAGGAAAATAATTTTGAATTATATTTTATATACATTTATTGAGGAAGATATCCTTTCATCTTTGAAATATTCTTTTTAAAATGTAAAACTTTTTTAAAACCATTTTCCTTATAATTAAAAATGAAAAGTTATAAAGGAAGATAGAAAATATTTTGAAAAACTATTTCTTGGAAAACGTATTATTGAAGATTAAAAACATTTTAAATCCTCTTTAATTGAAAAATTATAAAGGAATATTGAAAACATTTAGAAAACCTTTTTCCTAGATAACATATTAAGGAATATTTGAAACATTTTTAAATCTCTTTTTTTAAAAACTTATATCGAAAAATTGAGAACATTTTGAAAAACGTTTTCTATGAAAATACTTTAAAAATTTATAAATAAATATTGTAATTTTCTTAATATACTTTTTTTATAATACTTTGAAAACTTACAAATAAGTGTTTAAAATATTTTAAAAACCACTTTATTTGAGAATAATTTGAAAAATTACTACGAATGCCTAAAATAATTTTGAAAAAAAAATTCCTTCAAAAATTGTTAAATCATTTTTAAAAAATTATAAAATGTTTTTAAATATTAAAAATTTTTGAAAACATTTTTATAAAACATTATTTTAAAAGAAAATAGATTTCCAACTAAAGGGAGAGATAAAGTCCGATTTTCTGAAAAAACATTCTTTATTATATTAAATATGAACCAGTGAAATAATGGTATAAATAAATTAAGATATAACGAATAAACATAATAGAAAATAAATTATTTTAGGTTTTTATATATAGATTAAAATATTTCATCAATTGTACCATAATCATAAACAATCCCGATAGATTATGAATTTGTAGCAATAAATTGTAACCACCTTGGTAACATTGAATCATAATAACCATGAAAGAATAAAAATAAATGAAGATTAAAATATCATGAAAATAATTATATTTATTATATAACATTTTAAAGGGAAGAATATACACCTCCTAGAAAAATATAGGTGCATAACATGATATATGTCTTAAAGAAGGAAAATTAAGACAAAATTATTTTACTATTTGGGTAACTTTAACCAAAAAACCTGTGAAAGATATATAATCAAATGGATATGTAAATAACAATAAATATAATTATAATAATCATAAAATGAATCCATGGTCTTTATGAATGCCACATAAAATAAATAGGTGGTAAACATGACTTGTGTCATACGGAATATAAAAGTGAGATGAGAAAACCCTTATCTTAAGTAACGAATTTCTTCATAAAAGTTAAAAATTCCTTTATGTTAAATAAATGTTTCTTATATATCTACAAAATAAAAATATTCATATATCTAATACAATATATTATATTATTATGAAATTATATTAACTATTTATTAATAACTTCATATTAATGTTACATTTCGGGTAATATATACTTCGTTTTTCAAATATGTTTTGACTTATTATTTTTGATCCTCCTAATTAGATCATGATTTAATTATTTAAAAAATTTAAAACATTATAATAATATCATATATATTTAATATATCAATATTTATAATAACATATACGAGGTATAGGTAGAAAATGAAACAAAAAATTTAGGGAGACAGTAGATTGTACATGCCCATGAACGCTATTTCCATTTTATTATAGTTTTGAAAGATTGAAAGTAAATTAAATATATATATATATATATATATATAATATAATTCCAGTAGAAAAATTATTTCATATATATCACATTCCCTCACTTAACCCAACCATATAACATTTCATGTAATGTCTGACCGAATCACATTGCTTTGAGGAGGCAGAATCCCAGACGTCTACAAAGGATTTTATCATATTTAAAAAATGGAAATCGTGAAGGTTTGTTTTATATAATAATTAAATAATCATAAATACATCATAATTATTATAAATATCATATTAAAATTTTATTTTCATCATAATTCCATTCCATGATATGTGGTAAAGTAAAAACAAACTACATCATTTCACGAGGCGGTAGTCCACCATACACCCGAACGGTATGTTCATTATCCCCTTGATGGAAGTGTATATAGGTGTAGGTAAAAATCTTAAAATTTAAAAATATAAGTATATTTAGGATATATAGGTTATTATATGGGTAAGTAATAATAATTATTGAAGTGGTGGATAATGAAAATAAAACAGAAGAGCCCGTGGAAAGATGTTACTGCTTATTTTGGTAACTCAGTTTGGATTTAACCAAAGGGATTTTTTAGTTGTATTTATGCCCAAATGTTTGATTATAGAACTAATTTATTGAATTTTATAGATTATTTGGGTAGGGGTTGGAGTTTTTGTATATACCAAAAGGTTAAAACTATTAGGAGGTCTCTTTTACATCATGTGCTTCCAAAAAGAAAAAATAATCTATTTAATGGGAATTGTGGTTAATAAAAATCTCCACCATAAGATATAAGCTCATTTTTATGAATTTTATCCTTATATTCTACGCTTCCCATTTTTATTATTTTGGGTTTTAATTAAGGTAACTAGTTTTCTAACATAAGTAGTGTAATAATTAATACTAAATTGAAGTGACATTTATTACAAAATATAAAAACAATTAATTTTAAATATAATATCCAATTTAAAAAAAATAAATCCTATGTGTTTTGGAAATTAATTTTAAAACATCTCTATGTGATGCGCAAAAACACTATTTTAACCCGAACTGTGAAAACAATGATTTTACTACTTGAAGGTACATTTTTTCATTATAAAATATAAATTGGAACATTAATATACCATATTTGGTATTTATTAAATTTTAAAAATCATTTTTCAGCATATATTTTTTTATTAAATTTTAAATCTTTTAGTAACATATCATATATTATAATGTAACATTAATGTGAATTGTGATATTATTGAATTAATGTGAATTTAAAAAATATATAGAAAAATATTAGATTTGAAGAAATTTAATTAAAACTTTTGTACCATTATATATTCCCCGAAAAAAATTAAATACAACAAATCAGTTAATTTATTTCACTTTTAGTATTTTTGGTATCATTAATTTCAGTCAATTATTAACTAAATAATTACAGCATTTGGATTTACTTAAGTATTTAATCTAAATCAATACTTTCTAGAAATTAAATACAAATTAATTTGACGACAAAAACTCATTTACCTTTAAATAGAATGTTTACAACTGAACTAATGTAGTTTTTTTACCATATTAAAAGGCTTTATAAATTTTAAGGTATTAAAGGTTCCTTTTTTATCTTTTTTTCTTACTTAACTTTTTATATTGGTAACTTACTTGAAATTGTTTCCAAATAACTCAAAAATGTAGAAACCAGAGGTTATATGTCCGACATGTGGGCATAAAATGGATTTTGGACACGTTTATAGGTCATTTTCCCCTTAGGATTAAAGTTTATCCACTAAGTAAATTAATTTTTTCCTCAATCACTATGATTAATTTTAATTAATTTCACTAATATTTTTGTTAAAAAATTTAGTTGACTATTATATAAATTAACAATAAATATTATTCAAAATTTTGAATCCAATATTCCAAATTATAAACTCATAATTGGTATAAATTAATTTAGAATCAAACCATTAGATGTTTCGTGAATGAGGGGTTTTTAAGAGAAAATGTTCAAAATTTTAAAATTTTTCTATATTTTATTTCATTGTGAAATTAGTTCAAATGAACTAAATTTTATAAAATTATGTAAAATTTATCTAATTATACTTTAGAAAAATTAAAATATAATATAAAAATATAAATAAAATATTTTAACAATCAATTTTGAATTAAAATTCATTACTTTTACTATTCATCTAAAAAATGATGTTTTTTAGAAAAAAGCCAAAAATTCACCCCAATATAATTTTTTACACTATTAATTCAAAAATAAATTTTCTTATATCAAATTATATTTATTAGAAGTGAAAAAAATTAATTTTATTACTATTGAAAAAAGGGCATAAAAAGATAATCACTTGAGAAAGTAGTATTTTCAAACTTATAAAGACCCTTCCAAAAATTATATTTTTTGTTATCAATATTTTTTTATTTTTATATAACCATTATAAATAAAATTTTAAAAGAAGTTATTACTATTCATGTTATTATGTTTAAGGGCTATTTTATAACTATCATGATTAAATAATTAAAAAAATGTTGTTCTGTAGAAACTCAACTTTGTGTGTAACATATGCCAAGTCTGTGTGGTATATATTACAATATTATAATGGTGTAGCTTGAAAAACCCAAATAAATTTCTTATTTCATATAACACATGCTATATTCCATGATTCATGAAATGAAAAAAAAATAAAAAAAATAAATTAATTTGAAAACAACTTCACAAAATATTAGAGAGATACAAATGACACTTGATACTCTATTGGAAATTCAATAAAAAAGTGTATGCTAGTGAATGGAATTCACCCATTAGTTGGGAAGCTATCATTTCTTATAGGACCTATTCCTTTATTAGATGACGGGCTTTGATGTCATTATAAAGATCTACTGGTTTGTCTCCTATATTGCTTATATGTGCTGGTATCAATTTTTTTATAGTTTACATCACCTGAGTGTCATATTTATCTTCACAAGGGTGAATAGAATGTCATGGAAAGTAGATCTGGACTAGAGAATTATAGGCTGGGTGGAGTGATAAACTAGGTTAATAGCCTTTATATGGATCAATGGGGAATGTACCGGGCTAATTTTTCTCCTGTAATAGTTCATTTCAGGGATGTCTTCCCAAATGGGTTTTCAAGATTACCATATGAGAGATAGGTGGAGTTCTCTATCTAGCTAGGTCCCAGTGTAGCATCAATATCCATTCCTCTATATAGGATGGATACTACTGAGTTTCAGGATCTCAAGAGGCAGCTAGAGGACTTCAAAGCTAAGGGTTTTATATAGCACAATACATCACCTTAGGGTTTACCTATTCTTTTCTTTATGAAGGTGGGAGGTACCATCATGGTTTATGTTTATTACCATCAGTTCAACCAGATTTAGGTGAATAAACCATATCCATTGTGTCTTGTTAATGACCTATTCGATCATCTTTGTGTAATGAGGGTTTTCTACAAGATTTATTTGATGTCAATTTCTTATCATATACTAGTTTGAAATTCATAAATACCTCATAATGTGTTTTGTAGTAGGTTTAGCCTTTATGAGTATCTCATAATTTTGTTTAGTCTTATGAACATGCTATCCATTTTGAAGGATTTGATGAATTAGGGTTTCTATCTGTATTTGGATTTATTTACGGTAGTCTTTATGGAAGGTGTCTTAGTGCATTCTCATACTCGACATGACCATGTAAAACATATTTAGGTCAATTGAATACACTAATACATAACTATATGTATTCTATGCTTTGAAAATTACACTTTTTAAAACAAGTTTCACTTCATAGGTCATGTTATCTTAGAGGTAGGATAATCTGCTAACCCATAGAATGTGAGTGTCTTGGTTTCCTGGGAGCTTCCCATGAATGGATTTGATATATGAAGCTTCTTTGGACTGAATGAACATTTTAGGTACTTTATTTAGTTTTTTTAATTACTAGTGGAACCTATTACTAGATTCAATAATAATTTTCTCAAACACATATAGTCAGAGGCCAATGAGACATCCTTTAAGTAGTTGAAAGGAATACTAAATATAGTCCTGATCCCAATTCTTCTAGATTCAGGTAGAAGATATGTAATTTATTCTAATACATAAGGAATTGGTCTAGGAGTTGTTTTGATGTAGGATGACTAAGTATTGGTGTATAGGTCTCATAATTTGGGACCTCATGAGTGGAACTATCTAGAAAAATATCTAGAGTTAACATCTATTGTTTAGGCCTTTCACTTTTGGAGGTATTATTTACATGGAGACAATTTTCTGGTGTATACAGACTATAAAATACTAAAATATATCTTTATACTACATGAATTATATCTCAGACATATGAGGTCTAATTAATACCTATAGTTGTTTTATTTTTGAGGGTTCCTATACACCTATGTAGGGAAATGTTGTAGTAGATTCCTTAGGCCAGTGGACTCAGAAATTGGTCGTGCAGAAGTATAGTGGTGAGTGTAAGATTATTGATATATTCTCTAAGATGCATATAGAGATCCAGGATCATCATGGTTTGCCTATGCTTATAGATTTGGAAGTTTCTCATTCACTCCTAGAGAGAGTGAAGATGAGGCAGCTATCAAATTTCAAATTACTAGTCCTAAGGGAGAGTGTTTTAGGTAAATAACCACCATTGAGATGGATCGTTGTTGAGGATAAGGTCTTGCTCATCCATGGACACGTATGGGTTCCTATAGACATAAAGGTGGAACTGAATCAAGTTTCTTATACTTGGGTGATACAACTAGGTCATGCAAAGATGTATTGTCATTTACATCACCAATTTTTGTGTTCTGGTATGGAATGGGAGATATCAATCTTTGCTAAATAGTGCTCCACCTATTATTAGGTGAAGGTAGAGCACTATCAACTAGTAAGTATTTTATAGCTATTTCCTATTCCTGGGTGGAAATGGGATAACATTCCCATGAACTTTTTAAATATCTTACTAGATACCCTTGAAGAAATGACATGGTATGGGTGATAATCAATAGGCTTACATAGGTCTCTCACATTTTACCTATCAAGGGGACCTTTTTGTGAATGATCTTGGAAGTCTCTTTGTGTGGGGGATTATATGACTTCATGGATTCCAACCAACTATTGTATATGAAAATGATGGTCATTTTAGTTCTAAATTAGGGAAAGGGTTATCTAAGGTGTTATATAAAAATATAATTTTGAGTAAAACATACCACCGTAAGATCGATGGGAAGTCTGAGCGAATGAACATGTGTTAGAGGACATACATAGAGAACGAGTCCTTGATTTATGAGGTTTTTATGAGAAAAATATAACCCTAGTTGAATGTTTAAATAATAGTTTTCTAGAGATGAAACATATGTATACTTATGAGACCTTATATGGTAAGTCATGTTGATCACCTCTTTACTTGTTAGAGGCTGGTTGGGTAGGAATACTAGGCCCTTATCTGTTCATGAGACTTCAGAGCAGGTTTAGCCAATCAGGATGCGAATGGTTGTGACCAAATCTTGGAATAAATCATATCTCTATAACCATCAGCAACATCCAGAGTATGATGTCAGGGATCATGTATTCTTACATGTTTTTACTAGACTATTGAATCAACGGTTCAGGTGGAAATTTAAGATTCCGGCTCGTTTTCGTGGAAATTTTGAGGTTTTGGAAAGGGTCATATTAATAGATTATTGGGTAGCACTACATTAGAGATACAACGTGATGAATGAAATGTTTCATGTTTCTCAGTTACATTATTTATTCTCCATCTATTTTTATATCTTCCATCATGATGAGGTTATGTTAAAGGCATATGCATCCTTTGAGGAGCATCCTATTCAAATAAAGGACTAGAGTACATAGGCTATCTGAGGTTGGTCAGTCCACATGGTTGATGCGTTGAGGAATCATGAAGGAGTTAAAGATGATACATGAGAGAGTTTGGTTGATATATGTTCTCAATGTCCAAAATTGTTCTTAAATGATGCCTTGCCACCCCACAAGACCAACTTAGGGAGAATTTATCCTAATTAGGGGGGGGGGGGCTGTAAAAACTTCATTATTCAAATGTGGTATGTAAATCTTAATTTATAATTTATATCCTTTTATCTATCCTTATAAATGTTCCCTTTTCCCTAAAGAAGGTCTTGGGAGTGATTAAAGACTTCCTGTAGGCCATATCTCAAAGTTATGGAGGAAAAGGACAGTCACATGATTTAGAGCAGTATTTGGAAAATCGTGCAGCCGAACTGTGTACCCCTTAAAAAGTGGTAATAATCAGCTTTTGTTACCACCATCCTTTTTAAAGGTATAACCCTTTTTCTTCCAATTTTTTTTTTCAAGAATACGACATGCCAAAGAGATCTTTTATCTTATTTGTCTAGGGTTTGAAGCCTTTTTTTCATCCAACATCCAATTCATGTTTTCTATGTCGTGTTGGATCACCATTAATTAGAGATTTAATCCATTGAAATTACTCCCTTATTTATATTTCCATCTTAAGAAATAATTTTTTCTGAGATCATATTTATTAATTTTAGGGCGTTTGTCTATTTGTCTATTTTTTTCTGATCTGGAATAAACCAAAGGCTGATACTGGATGAGTGTTCCTCCACAATCATAAAGTATCTGGTATATTAATTTTATCCCAAATTATTGATATTTATATATATTTTTCTATTGTGTTAGCCTCATGCTGGTGTCACTAATAATTCCCCATAAAATTAATCTTCCTTAATTGGTTTTCCCAACATGGAACTTAATGAATCTTTCATTTCACTATTGATGTTAGAGGTTTTCAAACTCGACATGAGCCACCCATTTAGGTGTGCCCATTATATTCCTATTTGAATTCTATTGTTTTATAACAAAAACATTGATAGGTGTGTTTAGTTTGAATTATGAATCCTGAATTCATTAATGAAGTTGAATTAACTATAGTTCATAGCACATCAAACACAATTACCTAAATCAATTAATTAATGATCAAAAGTATAAATGGAATTAGAAAATTGGAGTAACTATTACATGGAAAATGTTACACTTCATATCCAAATTATTGGTGCCTATTATAATGGACCTTAAACCATGTCATCAGTAAATTAATGGTAAATATATGAATAATATAGAATTAGTCAAGTTTCTTGATTATTAGATGGTAAGTTCAACACTTGATTTACAAATACTTGTTTCTTTTTTATATCCCTTATTCTAGTTATAAGAGTGATCCAACTTGAGACCATATTGGATTCATAATGGAATGAATTAAGTAATTAGAGGATGCCACCCTGATTCATTGAGCGAATTTCCATGGGAGAAACCTAGAAAAAAATTGTGTCATCATATTATTATGTGAACACCTCAACATTTTACTAAATATTCAAATGCTTTCTATTTGGATATTAGAATGCCTTGGATACACGCCTTTAATTTAACTTGACATATGTGAACATATAACTCCATGGATTCGCTACCTGTGGTTCATTCATACATAGCTCGAAATATACTTTTGATGAGATCCATGGAATTGGTTAGACACTTTTACATATGAATGCCTAGGTGTACCCCTTGAATTAGAGTCAAACTCTAATAAGAAGACTAAATGAGTCATTACTATGCGTTGGATCAACCCATGAGGTCATGGAATCCTTGGTCCCAACTTGAATCGTTTTATTATATTTTATATATTATGATTATTTATTTAGAGATCCAAGACACTTGACATATTGATATACTATGTTCTCACCTGGGAACTGATCCAGGGGTCCACATCAAAGAATTTATATCTATGAATGGGATTTTTATACATTTGAAAATATATACACGATGGTAGGGTTTAAGATACATTTCTAGATTAGTCTAAAGCAGGTCTGGTTGGCCTGGAATCCCATGACTATCTATACCTAAAATGTTTGTACCTTTATGCATTTTATAACACTGGTGATCATTATACCTATATACTAATACAATTATGTTCATAGAATCGATTTGTGTAGGCGTCATTAGTGATGGGATACTTAGTATTTCTCACAACCTATTTTCACTTCTATTTGGTATCCACTCAAACTTCATGGATTCAGGTAGGGGAAAGGGAAAACCCTAATCTTGGATGACTATTTGATTATAACATTGTATATGGAGAGAAAACCACTGAACTAGGGATCATAATTATATATAGAGATTGTCTTTTGGCCTTTTTGGTTCTTTTTATATAATTGTATGTAAATGTTCATGATGCATGTATGCCTATTCCATTTTGTTAGAGACATTACATTACATCAGTTTGTATACGATATTGGATATTTGTACTATTTCCATTTTATTTTATACGATTGATTTATTTTATGATTTTAGTTGGTATTATTCTTCCTATAATTATTCAATTATTATACCACTCTATTACTCTAATTTTGAGGGAATAGTCTCCCCAATGTACCACCTTAGAACCTCAATAATATTAGGAATCCTATGGCATAAGGGGAAGTTCACTTGAGTCATTGTGGATAATCAGGTCAGGCTACTTATGAAGAAACCATTTCAAGGATGTTATAGGTAATACCAGTGCTTGATTTTAACATGGATTGAGAATATTTTACTTATGATCTCCCTCTAGTCATCATCAGGTTTTTCGACATTTTTCTTTCTGATTTAAATAGTTTTCTACTGGTAAGAGAGCAATATTTATTTATTGATTTAGTACCTTGTAATCAACTAACATCTATTCATCCTTACCATATAGTACTGATAAATTTGAAAGAGTTATAGACTCTATTGGATGATATTCTAGAGAAAGGATACATGTGATCGAGTGTTCCACCTTTGGTGGAACTTGTTATCTATGTGAACAAAGACAATAAAACACTTGGTATTTTTGTTGGTTACCAAGTAATCAATCATTTCACGGTAAATAACAAGTATCCATTACCTTGGATTGATGATCTATTTGAACAGATGAAAAGGGAAAAGAGGTTCTCAAATATTATTATTTAGTCAAGTTATCAATTATTGAGAATAAAAGAATATAACATTTAGAAGACTACCTTTTAGAGTAGGTATATCCTTTATGAGTATATTTTGATGTCATTCGGTCTAACTAATGCTCATGTAGTTTTTATGGATTTAATAGAATGGATTTTCCATCAGTACCTTTACTTGTTCACTGTAGCCTTTGTGGATGACATATTGGTTTAATAAAAGATTTCGGAGAATCTTTTGAATCATTTGAGAGTTGTCCTAGAAATGATGAGAGGTCACATACTTTACACGATGCTTTCAAAATGCAATTTCTAGATTCAAGAATTGAAATTCTTGAGAAACGTGGTGTCAAAATAATGAATATCAGTTGATCTGGACAAGGTGAAAGATCTTATAAAATAGGAATGACCATGCAATGTTTTCAAGATATAAAGATTATTGTTCTTGTGGGGTTATTACACTAGGTTTATTAAATATTTCTCAATATTGGATTCTATAATGACCGATCTAACTCAAAAGGGAGAGAAGATTATTTGGGATGAGAAATGAAAGTGTTATTTTGTTAATCTAAAAAATATGTTGACTTCTACACTAGTGGTGACTCTTATAGAGGATGGGTAGGGCTATGTGGTTTTCTGTGACACATCATGTATTCATTTGATTTATATTACTATTCACGGTCATCATGTAGTATCCTATGGATCTATATATCTTAGGCTAGAGGTGAAGAATTATCCAACCCACTATCTCGAACTCATATCTATAATGCACCCTCTTAAGAATGTGTATAATTACCTATTTAGAGGAAGTATTAATATTTATTTTGACAAAAAAATCTTGAATTATATCTTCTACCAAAAAAATGAACCTCTAATAGATGTATTAGTTGGAGTACATACCGTCTTTTGATTTTAAAATTTCCTATAACCTTGGAAAATGGTATGTATCTTATGATGCTTTGAGCATGAAACTTCCCACCTAGGATGTGCAATATTCAGTAAGTGTCAAACTTGATGGCTCTTTTTTCACAGTTTCATCTGGTATATGAGAGGAAGTGGCCGATTTTCCCTTAGAAAGTGTTCAGATGAACTCTACTATTCTCGAGATGATTCTTTGGAAATATCAGCTTGATGATAAGTTATATAGTATTAGGGACTCTATTTATGTTTTTTCAACTATTGGTGAGTGGAAATTCTCATCTAATGGAATCTAGTGTTTTTACAATGGTTTGTTGTATCTTATCCTTTAAGAAAGGATATTATAGGGGAATTTCATACTTCCCCGTGTGAATTTCATGTTAGAACACAACCTTTTTGGGAGTTATCAAAGACCAGTTTATGAGTAATATTTTGTTTAGTGTTTATTAATTTTAATTTTGGTTTTAACTTCGAGTTTTTTTGGGTGGAAATTTAAGAAAAATTGAAAGAAACATGGCTGTTTATGATTTGCACTTGGTTAGGGAAAATCGTGTGCCCCGACCCTACTAACCGTACAACCCTAAATAAAGGGGAATTGCATGGTTAGCACATTTTTTGTCAAAAACTGTGCTCTATTAGTAGTAATCATGCACCCCAACAATTTAGGTTCCATTTTTAGGCACACAGTTAAGAAAAAACGTGAAGCCCTACCTAAAAAACCATGCATGGGAATTAAAGTCTTCTGAAAATTAATTGTAAATTTTTTTAAAGTCCCATTTAAATCCAAAATCAAACCCCTTTAAATCCTAGGTCCTATTTTAGAATTTTGGATCTCTTTGAGTGAATTATAAGCTTTCCTGACCTCCATTATTCATGATTCGAAGCATGAATCAAAGATCTTCTCCCTTCCCACTACATGGATCATATCACATTGCTTTTCAATTCCCCTCATTACCTATCCCCTTATTTTAGTGGGAAATTTTCATCTTTTTTTTTATAGATCTAATTACAAATTTCAGGAACATATAACCAAGATTGTGGATCTATATCTAGATCTAAGAGATCTTTATTTATTTAATATTGATTTATTTTTTTAATATTCATATCTAGTTCTATGCTATTGTGCCACTCAATATTTGGGGATTTCGATTGGGAGATTGTTTGTCGAATAATTTAGGTTGGTGTTATAAAATATTAATCCCATAGTCATGATTTAGATTACCTGTTTAAAAATTGTATAATTTCTAGATCTATTTATCAATCAAGATTACTAATGGAATTAACTAATTTAGAGCATTAATTATTCTGGAAAATTTCGAAATTGTGGGATTTGGTGATAATAATTTGTGGAATTAATTATGAGATATTGATGTAGTGAATTGTGATAATTAATTATGGAATTAATTATGTGATATTGATGTTGGGAATTTAGATAATTAATTGTGGGTATAATTATAGTATATTGATATCATTAATTAAATAATTAAATTTTAAATTAATTATGAGATATTGAAATTATGTGTTTGAATAATTTATTGGTGAATTTATTACTGGGTATAGATATTGTGAAAAAAATAAATAATTGTTGAATTAATTAGTGTATTATAAGTGTTTAGTTAATTTTTCAATTAATCAAAAAGTATTTATGAGATTAATTAATTATTATGTTAATTAATGGAATAAAGTTGATTAATTAATTATAAAATTAATTAATAGAAATTATGTGATTAATTAATTGTGTAAATTAATTGAAAAGATAGATATGAACGAATAATTTTTGAATAAATTAATGAAATTATTTGTGACCTAGATTTTGGCTATATATGAATCGATTGTGATGATGGTGTCCTGGAATAGCTGATGGGCTAACTGTGGTGTGACTGAGAAATTGAAGAGGAAGGATGTGAGGGCTTCCAATTTGATTTCTGTAAGGGCCATGAGTACCTTCATTTAATAGGATGGTGAGAGCCTTCATAGAAGATGACCGTGATAGCCTTTAGGGAATATGACTGTGAGATCCTTTGAGAAAGAGGAATTTGAGAGCTTTTGGGAAGGAAGACCGTGAGAGTTTCCATTTTGATTTTTATTGGACTGTGAGAGATTTTGGAGTTGATCCAAGAGAAAGGACATGAGAGTTTTTAACTTGAACTGGAAATCAATTATGCAACGTTTCATCTTACTCACATTAGACCCTTAAGGTGAGATCCCTAGGCAGACATTACTCATGTCAAACTAATTTTCTTGTTTTATGTATTTAATCAGATATAAATTGTGATAATGAATTGTATCATAAACATTTTGATATATGATATGTCTTCAGAATAGCTCCAAATCTATCATGAGATGAAGTAGGTATTGAGATTCGACTATCCTCGAGAACCCAAGAGTTATGTGGTTAAATAATGAGAAATTGAATAAATGTAAATTGTTTACTTTATTGCTTTTGGTTTATTCTCTATAAAACTGTATACACTTTTTGACTGGATAATTATTAGGCAATATTGGTGGTGGCCTACTAAGTTTTACTCACACCCTACTCAGGTAGCCTGATCAGTACCCAAATAGATTTCATTGATGCAGTATATGTTAAGGGAAAATATAATGCGTTTCATGGATGATTTAGGATGGAGTATGGATGAGGGAATTTGGTACCTACTAGGGAGTCATCTATGTCTTTATTTTGAGTTTCATTTTAGACACTTGAGACATACATGAAAATGACTTGTTTCCTTCATTAATTGTATATTGTATTTTTACTCTCATTATCAGGAGTTTCTAGTATTATTATGGTTACATGTTATTCGCCTATTGTTTATTTATTTCTATTGGTGTATTACTCTAATAGAATTTGTTATAGTCTCCCCAAAATTAACTTATCAGACCCTCAGTAGTAGTTGGAAAACTCTAGTGTATGGGGATGTGCACTTGAGGTCATACGACTGGTCAGCTCGGGGAATCTATGTGTGGCACCCTGGATGGAACATTACAAAGTGGTATTATATGTAATTTTATTTCCTTTTTATTTTGTATTACTATTTGGAAAGGTAGAAAGAATACTAGGAAGAGTCAGATATTGTTCATGAGCTAATGAATTGGAGTTTCTAACCTATGTACAAGGAAGAACCAAAGTACCTATGTTGTGATTATTGTTTTTTTTTGTTTTCTATTGCAGTTGAATATTATTACACCTTTGGTGACACAGTTGTTGTGTGCTATGATCAAAGATTTTGAGATTTTATGAGATTTTACATGTGGATCTATGCGGATTGACATTTGAGTTTCATGAATTATTATATGAACTCAAGATTATTTTGTGACATTCATCATTTTATGCATGCATGAGAAAATGGGTTATGTGTAATTTGTTAAACTTGAACTATTTTTCCTTTCTTTTAAAATTCTTACTGAAAATGGAGCCTAACATGAATTTGAGAAAGATTTTAAAATGATTAAAAGTTAGAATAAATGAATTTATAAATTTGAAACCATAATAATGATAATGTGTATACCCTTTGATAACTAACTCCTAGGTGCAGGATGGTTAAGGGTAGTGATAACACTTCATTTTGACCGCATGGTGAGGTTTTGGAGGAAATAATTTTTGTGATTTGTTATGATTTTCCTATTACGTAAATGTGTTATAGTTGAGTTATTCATCCTAATATGTGGGTTTGTAATTATAAAACGATTCCTCCATAGTGACACCTATTGAGAGTAATACATGAGGATATGGAGGGTTTTTCTCTACCAGTAGTGGACCCTGAGGCACTGATAATTCCAGGTGAGGATGTAGGGGAGAAGTTCCAAGAGAACTTTGATAAACTCATGAAATTCATGGAAAGAGACCTATTTTGGGTTGTAAAGAGTATGATTGAACATACATGGGAGTTTTTGTTGCAGCACCCTCCAACTTTTACTGGAGAGGGTGGACCTGAGGGAGATATGTTTTTGATAGATTATATCCAGACTATACTTGACCATTTGGAGACTCCAGCTATAAAGAGGGTTAAGTTGGTTACTTATGTACTACAAGGTTTCGCAACGAACTAGTTGTAAAATTAGGTGTGGACCGGAGAGGCTGATGGTATTATATTGAAGTACATTTTGGAGAATTTCATGGAGCACTTTTATCCAGAGACACTGAGGTAGGAAAGGGAAGCTAAGTTGATGATGTTGAGTGAAGGGAGAATGTCCATGATGGACTATGTTGGATTTTTTATAGACCTATAGTTATTTACTCTATCATTGGAAGGATATGAGGATACTAGGACAAGATGGTTCCAGGATTGACTTAGGTGTGAGGTTAAGTCTCAATTTATCCTCTTTTGGTTAAAAGAGTTTCATGCAGTGCTGGGTCAGGGTCTGATAGATAACGGGAACCCAAGGGAAGCTTCCAGTGCATGACTTGTGGTTTCTTCTGCTTAGTTAGGAGGTGCATCTTCCAAAATCCGGAAGCATAATTTATATTACATTATCCAAGGAAGTGGAAAACAAAGTGGCTAGGGGAAAAAGTCATTTATCCAGGACCTTTCTCTTGTGATTTTTCACTAGTGTGGTTTGTTAGGACACTATCAGAAACATTATCCATGACCGCCAGTGGATTTTTGAGGTTGTGGAAATAAGGTACATCTACATAGGTTCGATCAGAACCTATGTCATACAATTAGTGACAAAGGATATATATAGAACTAGGAATTCAAGTAGCCAATGCTGTCGAGGAAGTAGATGTGGTGCTTATAAGAAAGAGTGCCTATATCATTGAAGTGGTAAAAATTATGGGAGTCATATGACATCAAAAGGAAGAGGGGAAATACAGTTTCATGCGATACATCCTACACTTGTGGATAGCAAGTCTAGGTGTGAGATAGTGGGAGGTAATATTTTTATAGCTTCAACTTTAGCTAGTTCCTTATTTGATAATGTTCCCTCTCATTCATTTATATTTACAAAACATGTTAAAGGTTTGAGCTTATAATAGGAGTTTGTGAGTGGTTTTATGACCATAGATACACCATTTTTGGTACATTCTAGAGGCATATGTTTGTAAAAGGGGGTTCTCTCGAGATTAGGGTCTAATGTTTTTTATGTTATCTTTATATTCATAACATGTTAGTATTTGAACTAATTATCGGTATGGAATGTAACGTTGCATACCAATCGCACATTGATTTTTACAATTCGAGACTCAGATTCACATCCCCTTAGCGTGAAACTATTTTCACAGTAGAGAGTGCGATATCCAGGTAGGTAGAGGAGGTACAATTACTCAAAAACTAGGATATCATACATCCCAAGTTCAAATTCTATTGATAAATGATGTAGGTGTAAAGCTAGTTATATTTACACCTGTAGTGGACTTACTTGAGGATGTGTTTTTGGAATACTTATCTAAAATTGCACCTAAGTGAGATGTTGATATTTTTATTGAAATAATTTTGTAGGTTGATCCCATTTTAATTCCACTATACCAAATTTCATTGACATATATTCAATAATTAAGTACTCGGCTAGAGGAGTTGGAGAATAAAGAGTTTATCTATCTGAGTACATCACTTTGGGGTTCTCTGGTGCTTTTTTTATGAAGGTTGAAAAAACATTATGCTTGTTCATTGATTATCGGAAGTTGAATTGGATGATTGTGATGAATTGGTATCCTCATCCATGTATCAATGATCTATTTGAAAATTTTAAAAGATTTTGTGTGTTCTAATATATTTACTTGAGATTTTGGTATCATTAGTTGAGAGTTCAAACTTTTGATATACTAGGTAATGCTCTTAGAAGCAGGTGTTTCTTTATGAGTTCATCGTAATTCCATTTGGATTGGTTAATTCACAAGTAGTGTTTATAGACTTGATGAATAGAATATTTCTTTTATAGATAGGTTAGTTGGGTGTAGTATTTGTATATGAAATTTTGGTGTACTTCAATACACATGAAGATCATGCCCAATATTTGAGATCATCCTGAGTACACTTAGGGAGAATTTTATATATTTAAAGATATCTAAGTGTTAATTTTGTAATGAATAGTTACATTTCTTAGGGTATATCATCTAAGAGGAATGAATGTGAGTAGGCCTTGAGAAGGTTCAAGAAACTGTCACTTTGGAGTATCCCAAAAATGTTTTTGATATCTGTATCTCTTTGGGTTTATTTGGATTATATAAAAGGTTCAACCAAGAATTTTATTTATTGGAAGCACCATTCTCAGGCATGACCAAAGAAGGGGATAAGGTTTGAGTATTTTAAAGAATCTGATAATTACTTCTAGGATCTGAATAAGTATTTGAAATGGGAACCAATATCGATCCTACCTAAGACATGTGATGAGTATATAGTGTATTTAGATGTTCGTAGAGTAGGTCTTTGAGAAGTATTGATGTAAGGGGACCGATTTTTGGTGTAGGGATTTCATAAGTTGATCACATATGAATAGGACTAACCTATGCATGACATCGAGCTAAAAGAAGTGATGTATAATTTGAAGTTTTGAAGACATTATCTTTTGGGAGAGATGTGTACTATTTACAATGATTATAATATCTTAATTTACATATTTTCAAAAATAATTTTGAATCTCTAGTTGCAAAGATGGATTGAGTATATGTAGGAATTTCATTTTGAGATGGAATATATGCTTAGGAATGAAAATAGTGTGGCTGACACTTTGATCAGGAAAACTCAAACTGAAGAAGTTCAGGGTTCCAGTGCTAAGTGGAAGATGATAACTTTACTATTTGGGATATACGTTTTGGTTTAGGATAGCTAAGAGAGAATTTCTATCACATTAGTCCTAGTGGAATCGATGTAGATGCTAATTTCTGGGGCACTATACACTACTACAAAAACGGGATTTAACAGCGCTAAAAACGGGCTTTAACATCACTAAAATAGCACTGTAAAGCTCGGCACTGATAAAGGGGTACTTTATCAGTTCTAAAAAATCTCTGATAAAGGAACCTTTTATCATCCCTAAATACACCCCGATAAAACAACCCTTTATCAGCACTAAAAGAGCGCAGATAAATGAGTGTTTCATCAGCACTCCTTTAGCGCTAATAAACTGATCCTTTATCAGCAGTCCTTTAGCGGCGATAAAGGTTTAGTTTATTAGTGCCTTTTTAGCACTGATAAAAGCACCATTTATCAGTCCTAAAAAAGCACTGATAAATGCCCTGTCTTCTGCTACGAAATAATCTGCAGCAGCACACCCAGGCACCTGCAAAAAAAATCGGCATCTCAATAAGCTAATTAAAGAAAGTATACCAATAAAAAATTAACAAATTTATCATAATATAATTAGACCATGTATACCCATACAACAAGTATACCCGTACACAAAAGAAAGAAGCTGATTCAACATCCAAGCCTTCTCCCCATCTTCCTCCATCAGAGATATCATGTTGTATTCCCCTTTGTATAGTAGCTTTCCCCTCGTCTCTATATATGTATTAATCTATTATATCCCCTTTCTCTTTTTAATTCATTTTATCTCTGTTATACATTCCCATTCTTCTTTATATTTATTCGTATCACAATTTAGATTTGTTAAAAGTTTATCATTGGTTTTTGGAGTTCTCCATCAAAATTCTAGGAATATGAGGCCCTCATTCATAGTTTTCCATAATTTTCTCCAAGGAAATGGGATGTATATTTTAGAAATAAAATGGATATCAAGTATTTTATGTTATATTGAAACAATTTTTACAAAATGGATAGAAACCAGGGGGAATACCCGTTATGGAATCTGATTCCCATCATGAATGCCTCTTCCTGGAGTTGGTAAATCCATACTCCCATTGATAGTAAATCTTTCATCCAAAAAAAACACTCAAATTTCATATTCAAAACCTCACTAGGGTGGATAGTATCTAAAACGTAAAAGAATTTATGTTATCATTCTTCATTTACCCCTGGCCCATCAGAAAGAATAATGTTGTGGACCCCTTATCCTTGAAAAACGCAACACTAACACATCTGTAACCACTATGAAATAATTTAAACAATATATTAGAGATTATTATCGTGAAATATGGTTAAAATTATCCACAATGTTTTATGTAATTTATATAGTTTATCCACAAACTTCGGTTCAAGCCCCATGATTGTGATGACACAATGGTCAAGCCTGTGATGTAGTGGGTGTTAATTATCCAATGCCACATATTCTTCTTTAAAGATTACATAGTGATACTATGACACAAAAAAAAACAGAAATTTTGTCCCCATGGATATTCCAATTTTATTTATTTATTTGGACATCATAGTTGTCTAATTTAGTTCATTTTTTCATTCATGGGTTTTTCACAATATATGAAATTCATGGGGGTAATCCCAGTCTCTAGATGTCATCCACACCATCTCCTGACATTAATAATATAATTTTGTCTAGATGATGAGCTATATCATTACAATATATGTAAAAATAAACCTAGATACCCTGGTGGCATAGTGATTTTGAGGGTGGTAGGCTACGCCAGTTGCATCCTGGGAATGTATGATTAAGGGAACATGAGTGGTGAGTGTTGGAAGAATTTTTTTTAATTTACAATCCCGTAATATCACCTCATCCAACTTATGATAATGACATGGGATCCCACTTCCATATACTTGTTCCCCTGACTTTATATTTATAATCATGTCATATTATAGTTAGTGGAATCATACAACCTCACAATACGACCCACAAAAGTGATGTCTCTCATCCATTAGTGCACATAATATCCTAATGTCCCAATATTCCCTTATACTCATCCACATAACTCTATGTTTATAATTAAATAGCTTTTCTTACACAATCCATCCATGTTGGATACCCTTTATGGAATTTAGTGCCCCATAACCCTAATGTATTTTCTATGTGGCTTGACCCCTTTCGGTTTGGGGATAACATGGGTTGGACAAATTATTTACCTAAAAATATATAAAACACTAAATTAAGATTCTACACATCACCAAGGATTCTTGGATCATTCTCATAAAAGATCAAGGGAATCTGAATGCGTTTGGTCAGATTTTCATAGGTCAGCTGTTGTTTTCAATTAAAATTGTGTCCATTTTAAACAAAGGAGAGACCCTTTGAGTGATAGAGGCCACACCGTGCCTCGGATTGAGCCGGGGATGACTCGTACAAGTCACAAAGGACACATGGATCATTATTCTAAAGGATCAAGGCAATTTTGATGCATTTGGTCAGATTTCTGTAGGTCAGTTGTTATTTTCAATTAAAATCGTGTCCATTTTAATCAAAAGAGAGACCCTTTCAGTGGTATCGGCCACACTGTGCCTTGGATTGAGGCAGGGATGACTCTTAGACGTATCAAAGGACCCGTGGATCATTATCCTAAAGGATCAATGCAATCTAAATGCATTTGGTTGGATTTTCGTAGGTCAGTTGTTGTTTTCAATTAAAATTGTGTCCATTTTAAACAAAAGAGAGACCCTTTGAGTGATAGCAGCCACACTGTGCCTCTGATGGAGGCTAAGATGACTCATACACATCATAAAGGACTATTGGATCATTCTCATAGAGGATCAACACAATCCGAATGCATTTGGTCAGATTTCCGTAGGTCAGTTATTGTTTTCACTTAAAATTGTGTCCATTTTAAACAAAAGAGAGACCCTTTGAGTGCTAGCAGCCACACCGTGCCTCGGATTGAGGTAGGGTTGGCTCGTACACATCATAAAGGACCCTTGGATCGTTCTCCTAATGGATCAATACAATCCTAATGCATTTTGTCATATTTTTATAGGTCAGTTGTTGTTTTCAATTAAAATTGTGCCCATTTTAAACAAAAGAGGGACCCTTTGAGTGTTAGTGGCCACACCGTGCCTCATATTGAGGCAGGGTTGACTCTTACACGTCACAAATGACCCGTGGATCATTCTACTAGAGGATCAGGACAATACGAATGCGTTTGGTCAGATTTTCATAAGTTAGGTGTTGTTTTCAATTAAAATTGTGTCCATTTTAAATAAAAGAGAGACGCTTTGAGTGCTAGCAGCCACACCGTGCCTCAGATTGAGGCGGGGTTGACTCATACATCTAAAAAAGGACCCGTGGATCGTTCTCTTAAAGGATATAGTCAATACGAATGCGTTTGGTTAGATTTTCATAGGTCAGTTGTTGTTTTAAATTAAAACTGTGTCCATTTTAAACAAAATAGAGACCCTTTGTGTGCTAGCGGCCACACCGTGCCTCAGATTGAGGCGGGGTTGACTTGTATACATCAAAAAGGACCTATGGATCAATCTCCTAAAGTATCAACACAATCTGAATGTGTTTGGTCTAATTTTTGTATGTGAGTTGTTGTTTTCACTTAAAATCGTGTCCATTTTAAACAAAATAGAGACCCTTTGAGTGGTACCGGCCATAAAATGCCTCTCATCGAGGTGGGGATGATTCGTACATGTTACCAAGGACCCTTGGATTGTTCTCATAATAGATCAAGGCAATATGAATGTGTTTGGTCAGATTTTTATAGGTTAGTTGTGGTTTTCAATTAAAATCGTGTCCATTTTAAACAAAAGAGAGACCCTTTGAGTGCTAGCGGACACACCATGCCTCGGATTAAGGCAGGGTTGACTCGTACATGTCACAAAGGACCCTTGGATCATTCTCCTAAAGGATCAAGGAAATCAAAATGTGTTTGGTTAGATTTTCATACATCAGTAGTTGTTTTCACTTAAAATCGTGTCCATTTTCAACAAAATAGAGACCGTTTGAGTGGTACCGGTCACACCGTGCCTTGGATTGAGGAGGGGTTGACTCTTACACGTCACCTAGTACCCGTGGATATTTCTCCTAAAGGATCAAGACAATCCGAATGCGTTTGGTCAGATTTTCATAGGACGGTTGTTGTTTTCAATTAAAATGGTGTCCATTTTAAACAAAAGAGAGACCCCTTGAATGGTACCAGCCACACTGTGCCTCAGATTGAGGAGGGATTGACTGGTACAAGTCAAAAAGGACCCTTGTATCGTTCTCATAAAAGATCCACAAAATCCGAATTCGTTTTGTCAGATTTTCATAGGTCAGTTTTTGTATTCACTTAAAATTGTATCTATTTTAAACAAAATAGAGACCCTTTGAGTGGTACCTGACACACCGTGCCTTGGATTGTGGTGGGGATGACTCATACACGTCAAAAAGGACCCATGTATTGTTCTCCTAAATGATCAAGGCAATCCGAATGCGTTTGGTCAGATTTTCAAAGGTCAGTTGCTATTTTCAATTAAAATCGTGTCCATTTTAAACAAAAGAGAGACCCTTTCAGGGGTACCGGCCACACTCTGCCTCAGATTGAGGCAGGAATGACTCGTAGTTGTTAAAAAGGACATTTGGATTTTTTAACTAAAGGATCAGGGAAATCCTAATGCGTTTGGTCAGATTTCCGTAGGTCAGTTGTTGTTTTCAATTAAAATTGTGTCCATTTTAAACAAAAGAGAGACCCTTTGAGTGATAACAGCCACACCATGCCTCAGATTGAGGCAGGGATGACTCTTACATGTCACAAAGGACCAGTGGATCGTTCTCCTAAAGGATCAACACAATCTGAATGTTTTTGGTCAGATTTCCGTAGGTCAGTTGTTGTTTTCACTTAAAATCATGTCCATTTTAAAACAAAAGGGAGACTCTTTGAGTTCTAGTAGCCACACCATGCCTCATATTGAGGGTGGGTTGACTCATACAAGTCACAAAGGACCCGTGGATCATTCTCCTAAAGGATCGAGACAATTCTAATGCGTTTGGTCGGATTTTGAAAGGTCAATTGTTGTTTTCAATTAAAATTGTGTGCATTTTCAACAAAAGAGAGACGCTTTGAGTGCTAGCGGCCACACCGTGCCTTGGATTGAAGCGTATTTGACTCATACATGTCAAAAAGGAACCGTGGATCATTATACTAAATGATAAAGACAATCACAATGCGTTTGGTCAGATTTTAATAGGTCGGTTGTTGTTTCAATTAAAATTGTGTCCATTTTAAACAAAAGAGAGACCCTTTGAGTGCTAGCGGCCACACCCTACCTAGGAATGAGGCAGGGTTGACTTTTACACATCATAAATGACCCTTGGATCGTTCTCCAAAAGTATCAAGACAATCCAAATCTGTTTGGACATATTTTCATAGGTCAGTTGTTGTTTTCATTTAAAATTGTGTCCATTCTAAACAAAATAGAGACCCTTTGAGTGATAGCGGCCAAACCATGCCTTAGATTAAGGCGGGGTTGACTCATACATGTCACAAAGGACACGTGGATAATTCTCATAATGTATCAAGACAATAATAATGTGTTTGGTCAGATTTTCATACGTTAGTTGCTGTTTTCACTTAAAATCATGTCCATTTTAAATAAAATAGAGACCCTTTGAGTGGTACCAGCCACACCGTGACTCGGATTGAGGTAGGGATGACTCATACACATCACCTAGGACCCTTGGATCGTTCTAATAAAATATAAAGGCAATCCAAATGTGTTTGGTCATATTTTCATAGGTCAGTTGTGGTTTTAAATTTAAATCGTGTCCATTTTAAACAAAAGAGGGACCCTTTGAGTGCTAGCGGACACACCATTCCTTAGATTGAGGAGGGGTTGACTCGTACATGTCAAAAATGACCCTTGGATCGTTCTCCTAAATAATCAAGACAATTGGAATGCGTTTGGTCGGATTTTTGTAGGTCAGTTGTTGTTTTCAATTAAAATTGTGTCCATTTTAAACAAAAGAGAGGCCCTTTGAATGCTAGCAGCCACACCATGGCTCGGATTGAGGCGGGGTTGACTCATACATGTTACAAAGGACCGTTGGATAGTTCTTATAAATTATCAATACAATCTGAATGCGTTTGGTCAGATTTTCATAGGTCAGTTGTTGTTTTGAATTTAAATTGTTTCCATTTTAAACAAAATAGAGACCCTTTGAGTGCTAGCGGCCACACCTTGCATCAGATTGAGGTGGGGTTGACTCGTACACGTCAAAAAGGACATGTGGACCGTTCTCCTAAAACATCAAGACAATCTGAATGCGTTTGGTCAGATTTTCGTACGTCAGTTGTTATTTTCACTTCAAATCGTGTCCTTATTAAACAAAATAGAGACCCTTTGAGTGGTACCGGCCACACCATGCCTCAGATTGAGGAGGTAATGACTCATACACATCACTAAGGACCCTTGAATCATTCTCATAAAAGATAAGGGAAATTAGAATGCGTTTGGTCAGATTTTCATAGGTCAGTTGTTGTTTTCAATTAAAATCGTGTCTATTTTAAACAAAAGAGAGACCCTTTGAGTTCTAGCGGCCACACCATGCCTTGGATTGAGTCAAGATTGACTCGTACATGTCAAAAAGGACTCTTGGATCATTCTCCTAAAGAATCAGGACAATCAAAATGTGTTTGGTCAGATTTTCGTATGCCAGCTGTTGTTTTCACTTAAAATCGTGTCCATTTTAAACAAAATAGAGACCCTTTGAGTGGTACCGGCCACACCGTGCCTCAGATCGAGGCGGGGTTGACTCTTAAACATCCCCAACGACCCGAGGATCTTTCTATTAAAGGATCAAGACAATCCAAATGCATTTGGTCTGATTTTCTTAGGTCAGTTGTTGTTTTCAATTAAAATGGTGTCCATTTTAAACAAAAGAGAGACCATTTGAGTGGTATCGGCCACACCTTACGTCGGATTGAGGCTGGGTTGATTTTTAGACGTCACAAAGGACCTGTGGATCATTCTCAAAAATTATCAACACAATCTGAATGTGTTTGGTCAGATTTTCGAACGTCAGTTGTTGTTTTCACTTAAAATTGTGTATATTTTAAACAAAATAGAGGCCCTTTGAGTGGTACCGGCCACACCGTGCCTCGTATTGAGGTGGGGTTCACTCATACACATCAAAAAGGACCATTGGATCTTTCTCCTAAAGGATCAAGGCAATCCAAATGAATTTGGTCAAATTTTCATAGGTCAGTTGTTGTTTTCAATTAAAATGGTGTCCATTTTAAACAAAAGAGAGACCCTTTGAGTGGTACTAGACACACCATGCCTCGGATTGACATGGGGTTGAATCATACACGTCAAAAAGTAACCTTGGATCATTCTCATAAAATTTCAACATAATGAAAATGAGTTAGGTTGGATTTTTGTATGTCAGCTGTTGTTTTCACTTAAAATTGTGTCCATTTTAAACAAAATATAGACCCTTTGAGTGGTACCGGACACAAAGTGCCTCGGATTGAGGCAGGGTTGACTCATACACATCTCCAAGGACCATTTGATCGGTCTCCTAAAGGATCAAGCCAATCCTAATGCGTTTGGTCGGATTTCCCTAGGTCAGTTGTTGTTTTTAATTAAAATCGTGTCCATTTTAAACAAAAGGGATACCCTTTCAGTGGTACCGGCAACACCGTGCCTCGGATTGAGGTAGGGATAATTCATAGACATAAAAAATGACCCATGGATCGTTATCCTAAAGGATCAAGGCATCTGAATGTGTTTGGTTGGATTTCTATAGGTCAGTTGTTGTTTTCAATTAAAATTGGGTCCATTTTAAACAAAAGAGAGACCCTTTGAGTGATAGCAGTCACACCGTGCCTCGAATTGTGGAGGGGATAACTTTTACACGTCACAAAGGACCAGTGGACCGTAATAATAATGTATAAACACAATCTGAATGTGTTTGGTTGGATTTCCGTAGCTCGGTTGTTGTTTTCACTTAAAATTGTGTCCATTTTAAACAAAAGAGAGACCCTTTGAGTGTTAGCGGTCAAACCATGCCTCGGATTGAGGCGGGGTTGACTCTTACACATCTTAAAGGACCCATGGATTTTTCTCCTAAAGGATCAAGATAATATGAATGCGTTTGGTCAGATTTTCGCAGGTCAGTTGTTGTTTTTAATTAAAATTGTGTCCATTTTAAACAAAATAGAGACCCTTTGAGTGCTAGAGGCCACACCGTGCCTCGGATTGAGGCGAGGTTGACTCGTACACATTAGAAATGACCCTTAGATCATTCTCCTAAAGGATCAAGACAATACCAATGTGTTTGGTTGGATTTTCATAGGTCAGTTGCTGTTTTCAATTAAAATGGTGTCCATTTTAAACAAAAGAGAGACCCTTTGAGTGCTAGCGGCCACACCGTGCCTCAGATTGAGGTGGGGATGACTTGTATGCATCACAAAGGACCCTTGGATCGTTCTCATAGAATATTAAGGCAATAAAAATGTGTTTTGTCAGATTTCTTTTGGTCAGTTGTTGTTTTCACATAAAATCGTGTCCATTTTAAACAAAATAGAGACCCTTTGAGAGGTTCAACATTCTTGCATGTTGCTGGTGCATATCATTTGTTAAATTGGGAAAATGACTCATTGGAGAAAATATTTTTTATTTAATAACAATCAAAATTTTCGTACAAACATTTACATACATCAATGTTTCATCTTTTTATCCCCTTAAACCCTCTCAGAAATGACCACCAATTGTACATGTCCCCAAGTCAGATCTTTATTGTATTTGTGTACAATATTCCATCAGGTATGTGGACCACTCATTTATGAAAACATCTATATTATCTTTTGATTATGAGGCTTTTCGGCAATCAGATTAGTACTAAAAAATATAAAAATAAAGAATTAATAAATAACGTAAATGAACTAGTATTTGTTTTGGAAAATACCTCTTTAGGGATGCTAGTTGGTTGATGAAAAATGATATCTTTCATAAATTTAAACACATAATAACCGCAATCATTATTGTATGATTGTTTTGGACACTGCAAAAAAATTGATCATTAGGAGAATAAGTAACTTGTGTTGAGATGTGTTTGGATAGTGAAATTTAATTATATATACCCTAATATTTGTCTAGACGTAGTACTTGATTGCCTCCTTATGCTTATCCCCTATCCTCATTCCTTTTTTAGATGATAATGATACACCTCCCTATCATAACAGAATCCTCATTAAAGGATAATATAAATTATATTACTTGATGTTTAAACCTAAAACGTAAGATGTAGTGTCTTATAGATTCACAAACTCCCTCATGTGTGGTCGAGTTGATGGATATCCTTGCTTTGAATCCAGAAAATAAATCTTTGGAGTATCCAAGTTCAGCACAATTAGCATCCAATGATGCCTAAAAACTCAAAAAGGAATAAGTAATAAAAGGAGTGAAAATATAATTGATATTCTTTAATCGTAGAGTATTACCCCTGCATGGTTGGTATTAGGAAACGTATGTCATCTGTCATCTTGCTTTCAAATGTTTTCAGCAAGCCATTCACTATTGCATCCCATTTTGATGGCTCAATTTTTGTTAGGTGTGTTGATGTGATATGAGGACTAACGAGTCCAAATCCTGGCTCATGGGAAAATTCCTTCAACTGTTTTTCATAAATGTGTCTGTCAACAATATTAAATGCATTTGGTCATAATTTTCACATTAGATCAGCTTTTAGAAAATCAATTCATGGAAACATACCTCATATATACATTTACAACTATGACGCCTAGCCAACTGTTTTCAAGGATCTCATTTACATTCTTAGCAGTAATGAAATCTTGACTTTCTTCTCAGTATATATTCTCTTCAAAAATTAATATATGACTATTACCATCTTTTAGCTTCGTATCCACATGAATCATAAATTATAGTAAATGTGGATAGAGAATAGGTGGTGTTATTGTGATTTTAGTAGCTCCTTGGGATTGGTTGGTTGATCCTTTAGACGGTTTTGAGTCGACATTTTTCACCCCCTTCCCTTTCTCCGTCTATAACAACAATCATTGGTTCAAACCCTTTTTTCATTAATTGTTAATGGTTTAGCTTGAAAAAAAGGAAATAAATACCTCTTTGTCCGCATGTCCTCGTACAAGTTGTGACGACCATGCAACGAATGTACCAATAGCCTTTTCGACCGTATGAATATCATCATCATCAAGTGGAATTGGTAGGTTTTCATTTGGCTCAGGAGCTACAGTAATCATCACTTTCAGATGATCTTTTGGAAGTGGTCTATTATGCAGTGTAACATCTGTGATATTGAACACTGTATTCCTCGCTATAAGGTGATAGGTGGGTGTTGACAGATATAAATCACAATCATTATCACCCTGTAGAAGATCAATAGAGAAAAATTATCATTGTTTTTCTGATTCAAAATTCATGGGAACAATTATTAGAATATTGATTACCACGGCTAAGACAGTTCTTTGAGGCGAATGGCTCACCTCAAAGCTGGTGGGGGGTGGGTCGGGATGTTCACGTGCTGGTTGTTCCTGAGTTGTGTCTTCCCTTTGCTTCCCACCCATAAAAGTTTCTACCAACTCTCCCTTCCATTGCAATCATTCTTCAAGGTTTGCTATTTTTTCGCTCATTTGTTCCAATTTTTCAACTGTATCATCCGTTTTTTTCTTCTTTTCAAAATATACTCGGGGTGTCACCCAAAACTCTGCACCTCTGACATGACCGTATTTTTCTAGATGCTTCAAAGCCGTCGATAATTGGTCTATATTTGCTACAGGAGTAGCTGATTCCTGTGACTGTTAGATATAGAAAAATAACTAATTATTGTTATGTAATATAAATTTAAAACAAATATTTTTATCATCATATCATACTTACACATATTTCCCACACTTTCTGTGTGTTCTCATCTACTAACTTCCCTTCTTTGTTCACACATTCCACCATCTATATAACATGACGTGGGATGGAAGTGCATTTGGTTTTAGACTCATAAATCTATATATAAACATAGAAAGATATTTATGATGTTGTTTATTGGCACCTAACAATATTACTGTATATTTAAAATACGTACCATTTTCTTTTCTAATGATGCGTACCCCGTCCTTACTTTACGATATGGGTATGTTGGTTTTGATGCACGTTCCATATTTTCAGTACAGAGTTTCTGTTTCATAAATAAAATATTGACAATCAAAGTGATGAATACAGGTATCCTCAAACAACGTATTATCACCCACAATGTACCTGAAACTTCTCATCCGCACGGCGGCCAGTAAATGCATCTCATGCTTCTTGGGATATCAGGTGACCGTAGATAATGGGTGGGTGCGTGTTTATTTTACCATTGAAATATTTCAGGTGACATCTTGTTAAAATAGTGCTAAAACCTCGATGAATCCTTCCTGCAAGCCTTAGTACATAATCCTTGTGTGAATCATCTACTATAAATGTACTTTGCAAGAGATTGATAAGAGTAAGACATTGTTTCATTATTTTATTTGCTAGTAAATTTAATAAATAAATTCATAATGTTACCATAATTTCTTCCCAGATCACAACCTTCAGCCCGGACACAACATGGTTCCATGAATATATGTCAATCGGCACACGTTGCCGAGTGACAACTCCAATGTAGCTGCTAAACATAGCCTTGTTGGGATTCAAATGTTGGCCTCGTGCATTCCATCCGACTTCAAATTTGATTCCTTTTATTTTCACCTTAAGAATTTTGGCTAACACCATCAAACTATGATTCACCTGTGTTTTCTGCGATGCTGGTCCTTCATTCCTAACTATTTAATCGTTATCAACATCACCTACATGTTCCTATGAAATGGTATCAACGGAATGTGCTGATGGTTGTTGGACCTCTACACTAGGAGCAGCAGAAGCCACAACAGTAGGAGCTGCAGCAGCCGCAATAGGAGTAGTAGGAGTTGTAGTAGGAGGAGCAGTAGGAGAAACAAGAGCCGCAGCCGGAGCACCAGCAGGAGTAGAAGGAGCTGCAGGAGCAGCAGCAGCCGCAGCAGCAGCAGCTTGAGAGACTTGTTCAGCCTCAAGGTTTGGAGCACCAAAATGTGCAGAAGTCATTATCTATAAAAGTAGTTGACCAGTTAATTTAGATTACATAAATTAAGTAATTACAAGATAATAACATGAGATAACAAGATCTATATTACAAACAAAATATAACCTGTTTATCGAACTCTCTTTCTTTTTTTCAAAGGTTGAAGGGATTTGAGACCTCTATCAATTATCCAAATCCCTTCATTGTGGTCTCCTCTAACTTACAAAACATCATCTACATTGGGACCCCTCCGAAATGATTGTGACGTACCACTAAAAAGATTTTCCTAAACTGAATTTTCATCAGCACCTTCAGTAGTTTTGGACGATAATAGAACAATTGACCACTTTCAGTTTTCGGGATCTGGAATATAAAAAACATGTACTGCTTGTGATGCCATTATAAACTGATCGTCTTTTTACCCTTCTTTACTAAAATCTACTTTCACAAATCCCCATTCATCTATTTTAACACCACTATTGATATTAACCCATTTTCATTGAAAAATCGGCAATTTGAATGTCGCATAATCCAACTCCCATATTATTTTGATAACGCCAAAGTATGAAATATTTGCATAAATTGGATTTCTGTCCTTACAACCAGAAACATGCATCGCTTGAGCCACTAGTGTAACTCCACTATTTTACATGATACTATCTTCATCATGTTCATCTGTATATAATGTATAACCATTAATTACATAACCACAGTAAGATAATACATACACACTTGGTCCAGCGGCTAGCCATCAAAGTCGTTCTGACATTGATTTCGGATATTCATCCAACTGCTTAAAAATATGGTTCTAAAACCATCCTATAAACTGTTGATTATGTGTATCTGATAACCATTTTTATCCCTTGATGGATTCAACTGACTAAGAATTTCATTGTGAGTTTAAATATATGGAGCATCCTCCCAACTGTTATACAAAACATAAAGAAGAGCCTGCTCCCGATCTGTAATACTTATTGTCACAAATTATCTTCCATAAATTCCCTCACCCTCAATGCGTCCAGTGTGACGAGATTTTGGGAGACCAATTCGTTCCACATCAGATAGGTATTCAGTAAAAAATTCAATGGCTTCCTCAACAATATATCGCTCTACTATACAACCCTCTGGCCGACTTCAATTTTTGACATACCCTTTCGAAATTTTCATATATTGTTCAACAGGATACACCCATCTATAGTGAACATGACCAAAAAGTAGAATATCTCTCACAAAATTAATCCTCAAATGAACCATCATATCAAAGAATTTTGGAGGGAAGAACATTTCTAATTCACATAATATGATGAAAATTTCTTTTTCCATAGCTGGAAATTTCACTGGGTCTAAAACTTTTCTACATATAGCTTTGAAAAAGAAACAAATTTTGGTTAACGTATGAAGAACATTCTTGGAAAAAATTCAACGTAAAGCTATAGGAATTAGATCTTTCATCAAAAAATGGAAATCATGTGATTTCAAACATTTTAACCTCAAATAATTCATTGACACAAAGTTCTTGATATTTGATGAGTACTCCTCTGGAACCTTTACATCATTGAAGAATTTGAAAAACTGATATCTCTCCTCCCTAGAAAGAGTATAAGCAGATGGAGGAAGAAACATTCAATTTTCACCATTCACGGGAGACAACTCTTCTCATATTCCCATGTCAACCATGTCCAACCTTGCCTTAATTCCATATTTTGTTTTGCCAGGGGCATTTAGCAATGTTTCGATAAAACTATCATATACATTTTTCTCCACATGCATCACATCAAGAAAATTTATGACATACAAACAATTCTAGTATAGTAATTCAAAAAAACTGATCTCTTTTTCCAACTGATTTTTGTAAGGTTTTTCGAAAATGGTTTACCAAAAATAGTGTTAAGATCTTTTACTTTCTCAAACAACTGATCATCTGTTAGTGGAGACGGTGTTTGATGTTGTTCTGAACTTCCATTGAATGATGTCGTCCAAGATCGGTGTCACATACATAGATTATTTTAAATGTTTTTTTATTTTAATTTCCATTAATTCTTTGTTTTGGGGGTTTCCAAAGGTTTTATGGAGAATATGTGAGTTTTCATGAATTGGGCCAAACCGTGAACCCAATTCCAGATTTATAAATAAATTTTATTTCTTTTATAACTTTTTCATTTTTTAATATTTTTAACTCATTACAACTCCTGAATGTCTTCCCCTGATATATTTACACCACAATTAAAATTTGGAGCCTTTGGAAATCCATAACCAAGGTTTATGTTGGTTTTTATTTAAGGTATTGGGCCTGCCCGAAAGCCCAATTCCAGTTTTAAAAATATAAGTTGATTAATTAATAACTTATTCATTTTAAAGTATTTTTCTGTGATTCAAAGCCTCAAATGCGTCCCTTGAACCCAGCCGCGCGCCCAAGCTCTCTTTCCCCTCTTTGGAGCTCTTCTTCATCGCGATTTAGTACTTAACTTATTAGAGTTTCTAAAATCGGGCAGATTTGGAGAGGTAAATTGATCCTTTCATAACTCCTTCATTTTTCATCCTATTTCCCCCATTTCAGTCCCCAAATGACCTAATATGAATCCTTAGAACCTCCATACCAGTTTTGGGTACTTGGTGATTCATTATTTGGTGGAGTGGGGCCGATTCTTTCAAGATATTTCCAGTAAGGTAATTCCTTCTTGGTTCCTTCCATCCTCTTTTAGTTTTATTTCCTTTTTCTTGAATTTCCTCCTGTCCAAAAGTTGGGGTTCGATCTTAATGTCTGATTTGGTGTCTTTTGGGTGCATTATTGTGGTTTAGGTCTGGATTTATATTCCTTTTGATGCAACGGTGGTGCTCTTAAGGTTTCGTACCAAGTTTTGAGGGTTTCGACTCAAAAGGGTAGGTGATTCCATGTGTAGCGATTTTATGATGAGTTAGTTTGCATGGATTATAAATTTAAAATGTTTATAATCTGTTTTATGTTCTGTGAAAACAGTTTTGATGGATTTGGTTAAACATTTAATTTTTAGTTGCATTATAGCTTGAAATTGGGTACTTTTCATGTGTGACTCTTGGGGTAATGTTTGGGTTTAGTTTATAACATATGAAAGTGATTTATTAGTCTTGAAAGGGGATGAAAATTATGATTTTTTAATTCATTATTTTCATGTTGGCCTTGAAATTATGTTTTTTAATGAGTTTAAGGTGTAAAAACCTGTTGTACTTCTTGAAGGTGATTTATGAAAACGTGTGTTTTTCATGTGTATCTTTGTGGTATTATTTGATGTATTTTTATAACATTTGGGGGTGGTTTAATAATTCTTTTAGGGATGAAAAATTCTTTTTTGGATTGGTATTGGTATGATTTTGCTTTTAAATGAGGGTTTTGAAATGGGTTTAGTGTGCAAACAATGGTTATACCTCTTGGGTTTGTTTTATAAAAATTTCTAATGTTTTATTTGGTTAAAAAAAGTTGGGAAAGGGTGTATATGTACTGTTTGGGTGAGCGTGTTAACCTAATGTGGGTTTTTGAATGGTAAAGTGGTGATTTGAGATGTTAAACATTTTTAGAATTTTTTATAAATTGTCGAAATGTTTTACTAAATTGTGTTTTGTGTGCGAAACACAGGTGTGGGATATTTCATGTGAGTTTATTTATAAAATGAATTGTGAAGGTGAGAAGGGTATTGTGTGACATTTGTGTGGGCTTTTATGTGAGTTGAATATCTTGTAATGGTTTTATAAATTTTTTTAATGGATTTGTGGAAGTGTTAAAGAAATGTGAAAAGTGTTGTAGGCAATTTGGAGTGAGTTTGATTTCAAAATGCATTTGAATGAAAAGTGGAATTTTTGACTTGCGTGATGTACATGGGGATGTTTGGTTAATTTGTGATGTTGAAGTGATATTTGAATGTGAAAACTATACTTCTTGGATTGCTGAACTTTTTTGAGCACAAAGGGAAAACCCGGGTATCTAGGTGGGTGGACTTGTACTAGTATGCTAGTGAATCCGTGGGGTTTGGCCTCAGTTTCATTTAGCAAGATTGACGCTTACAACTCTAACTAAACTATGATGATGATGATTGGGGACCAATAGGTTATGGGTATGTTCCCTACTAGTGGCTCGTGCACGAGAATGGATATTAGTGATGGTTACTCTCACCGAGATACGAGGTACCTGGGACCCACAGCTTGCTAGTGCCTAGGGGTTATTTACCATTGATTGTGCTCACTGGATACTTTGTTCTTACCATCGGTATATGGTATGAGAGGCTGGAAAATTCAGTAGATATGGTATTTATTTTAAATGTTTTTATTCTTTAAATTAGCCCACCTAAAAACTGTTTTTATTTAATGCTGCTTGTTTTAGAAATTTTAACTAGCATCTCATGTCTTTGAAAACTTGCATGCTTTTTGCCATTAAATGTTTATCACATCGAATCTATTAGTGGTGGTATCCTACTGGGATTTCTCTCACACCCTAATTACACCTTTGGGTGTAAGTAGATTTTCTTATTTTATGTCACAGGTTTGGGTACCGGATTTATGCCATTGGTTCAGGTTTTTAGTTGTCCATTGGGATGCAGTGTCGTGGAGATAGCTTGAGGGCGATGCCTCTTTCCTTGTGGAGGTTCTTGGGCTATCCTTATTTGGTTATGTACCATTGTAATGGTCTTTAAACATAGTTTTAACTTATGTATTTCAGTTCTGAAATTTTGTAAAAGACGGTTTTAGTTGAAAAATCCAGATTTGTTTTATTGGACTCTTTTGCCATTTTAAGTTTATAAACTCGGGTAAATCATTCCCAATTATCATTTTATGATACCCAGGAACTTTTTCCAGCCCATGGGGATCGAGAACGCCCTTTGGGTCTTGCCATGGACCGGGTCGGGTGCCGATTTTGAAGGCGACCGGATTCGGTTCGTGACAATCGGTACTTATGCTGATGTGGTAGAAATCTACGATGTCCTAGAAACATAGATTTCGATGAATATTTCAACGTAATTGATTCTGTATCTTCTTCACACACAAGACACCCTTGAGTTCCTTTAATGATATAACCTGAAAAATTTACATAAGTAGGGAAATCATTTATTATCCCATACAACATCTCTCTCAACGGAAAGTATTCACTTTTATAAGCATCATACAACATTACACCTGAATACCACAATAACTTCAAATCCTCGATCAATGGAGCCAGATAAAAATCAATATCGTTACCTGGTTGTTTTGGTCCTGATATAAGCATAGATAACATGAGGAATTTCCACTTCATGCATAAACAGGGTGGAATCTTATTATTTACCAACATAACAGGCCATGTACTATGAGTGCTGGTTTTAAAACCAAAAGGATTCACTTCATTTGTAGATAACGCAAGACGAAGGTTTCGCGGCTCTTTTCCAAATTCCGGATACTCATGATAAATTTTCTTCCATTAAGGAGAGTTGTCCAGATGATGTAATTTCCCATCTCTATTTCTTTTATCTGTACACCATGACAATTGTCTTGCAGTTTCTTCACTTTCATATAGACGCCTAAACCTTGGAATGATTAGAAAGTACCATAAAACTTTCATAGGATTGGATTTATCATTCTAGTATAGAGAAGCACCACAGTTTGGGAATTATGTAAGTGATTTGTTTTTTTTTCAAAACAATATATAATCTTTCGAGCAATCATGTATTCTTTCAGAAATCATACCCCTCGAGCTTAGCATTCGTCTAGCTTCATATGTCTGGCTTGGGAGCGCATTATCTTCCGGGAGCATGTCATTCAAGAGAGAAAGTAGTTCCATAAAACTGACATCACTCCTTCCGTTTCCTACTTTAAATATATAAAACTTCAGTACAACAGACAATGTTGTATACTTAGTGCATGCAATATAAAATGGCGTCTTTTCACAACTCTTCAACTTCTCAAACAATTTTGGGCAATCACGGAGTTCATATTCAATTGTATTTTTCATTTCCTCAATACGATCTTAGGAATCATTGACATCTGTAATCACATCCTCCATATGGTGTTCTTCATTATCCATATTTGTATTCACATCTGATGATCCATAAAACACAGTTTGATCTGAGCCGGTAGCTATATTCAGTTTTTCTCCGTGTTTATTCCAACATTTATAACTATGATCTATTCCGTGACATATCAAATGTTCTTCCAACTCCTCTGGATTAAGTAGTCTAGAACAACAACAACGTAAACATGGACAATGGATTTGATAAGGATCCTTTGCATGATCCTTTTCAAACTTGATGAACTCTTTCACTCCATTCTCGTACTCTATTGTCAAACGATTAGCATCCATCTAATATTTATTCATCTTCATCTTATTTGAATCTAAAATTTTAGTATTTATAGTTCAAGTACACAAAACAAGACTTCCAAATATAGTATAAGAGAACCACTTCCTTATAAAAATAGAGATTAATAGATCCTTACCATTAGTATTTATTTATCTTCATTAAATATAATTACTTTAGATTCATTATAGTTTCCTAAAATCACCCCAGACCAAACAGAAGAATAATCAAGAATGATACATCTACCACTCCTAGGTGTCTTCCCTACAATCAATATCATCATGCCTAAATACCCATATATCCACACATACACATGTCACAAACATATAAAAAACCATATCCACATCAGAACAAAAGTACCAATATGGATTTCAATCAGGTTACTCAACTCAAGTGATGGTGTGTAAGAAATAATAAGAAAATATAATAAGTATATAGTCACACATAAATCTTAAACTGGTGTTAATAATCCAATAAACCAAAGGTATCATTCTATATATCAAAATACTCTGAAAGATCCCATATGCGACAGTAGTCCTAGGAGGTGAAGGTTCCTGAGGTGAAAGGGGAGAACACGCACCTATCGGGGTTCGAGGTCAGGTCACTGAGGTTGAAGGTGGCCTGATAATCCTACAAGGGTTCATTCCATATTTAACAAACCATGTCCGTGTACCCTAGGATGTTAACCCACTACTGGTGGAAGTGAAACCGTTCCTGATGATCATGCCAAGAAGAAATGTAAACCAAGAGGGGGGAGTGAATGAAAATACCTCAAGTAAGATGAAAAACATGGTATTTGAGAATAGGTTAGTGGATTTCATGTTGGATAGAAACCTATCCAATAGACTCCACAAGTGGTGACATCCCCTGTAGTTGTTGCACCAGGTGAAACTGTCACCTGAGAAGCTGAGATCAATGAGGCCCTTCCCAGTCATGAACTGAACAAACTCCATGATGGAATTCCTCTGGAATGGGCTTCTACCTTTCCTTTCCTTTGGGTTGGAAATGACATTAAATTCAACCCCAAAAAACATTGGATGGTGGTCGGGATCGAAGATATTTTTTTCAAAAGGAAAATCAATCCCCCTCAATTTTTTTAAATACCAATACCACAAACCATTTAAAAACAAGAAATTTTAATTTATTTTGGAAATCATTCCCAAAAAAATTCAGTAAACTAATACATGCCAAACCATTTGGAATATTATTTAATTAATAAACTTATCTTTATTTTAAACCATGATTTTCATTTATAATATCAAATCGACCAACGGTATAAGGAAACCTAATTTATTTCAATGAAAAAGGTTAATTCACAACAAGATACCATCCATTCCATATATTATTTTCCTTAATAGGGTTATTTTGTGCTTAAAAATGATCAAAAAATGTCTAACCAACTTTAAATGGATAAAATATGAATTCATGAAACACATGAATCCCAAAAAGAAGATATAGTATAGAAACACCCACTTGGAATATTTGGGATAAAAACACAATAAATCTGAATGAGTCTACTCAAATGAAGAACATTGAATCAAATAAAAGGGATCTAAATAAAAGGTAAAAGAGATACTATAACCATAATTCCCTATAAAAATTATAGATCTAGTAAATACCAAGGCTTCCATAGCCCCTAGGAACAAATAATCAAGTGATGTAGTGAGATTGAAGTTCAAGAAAATAAATAAATTCCAAAAGAGGATCACCATTTTTACTGAAACATAAATCCACAAAGTGATGAGTATAGAAGATCCAAACTATCCAAAGGGGCTCCTAAGGCTCGATTGGGTTGAGTTAAACTTGAGGGAGAAGATAAAATAAATAAATGGGGGTATCAGGGTGCAATTACCCTACCACCTCGATGCTTGCTCATATACAACGACACCACAGGCTAGATAGTGTCCCTCGCCAGCTAGACAATGGTTATAGTATAAATGTTATAACAATAGGTTATCCCACTGGCTAGTCTCTATAGACCCACCAGCTAGATGATGGCTATAGATTTTTTTTGTATCCAATGTGAATCATATTTCCTAGCCAATTACCCTCACCGGCCATTCGGTGGACCACATGAATCTTTTCAACCTACATGTTCACATCCACACCTTCTATGACAGTCTGGGACATCCTATGACCCCTCATGAAACCCAAAAAAATCAAAGAGCACTACTTTGATGAAGGAGATACTGAGATTTTACAATTCTCCCCTAGTTCCTCTTTTTATCTGAATAAATATTCTAGTACGAAGGATAGAAAATGATGAGACAAAAATAAATTCTACATACTAATTATTGTGTGGACAATTCACAAAATATAGGAAGATTCACTTAATATAGGACCACTACGAAAAAATTAAAATGAACAGATAACCAATATTCCCAAGAACCCTTAATTTATATCCTCCAAGAACATCATACATCTCTAAATGACACGTCTACATCACTAAAAAGAGAGAAATCCCAAAAATGTCTAGAGACCTAGCACAGGTCACCCAACCATTTAAATTTTCACAAAAATGGTGGGACATAAGATAAAAATATACTAACAACACATCCCTTCACCCAAACAAGAGACTACAACCACTAAACATAAAGAACCACTAAGAGAATAATTAAAAATATAAAGAAATGTACACCCAAAACATACAAATGAATCCAAATGAAATAACACAGTCAATATCCATCAATGATTCAAAAAACAACAAGAAATTAAAAAACTAAAAAGGATTTATTCCTTGATCAAGTACTCGATGGAATCCTTGAATTCCCACTATAGAGTGTCACCCATCGACGGTCTCATTGAAGTAGATACCAACACCTCCCAGTGCCTGGTACATCAAGAGACTTCATAATCCTAGTAATTTTAGTACACACCAAAATCCTATCTATGTCCAACCATAAATAGATCATATAAAATGGTTTTTGTACAAAGATGGAAAACTAAACTCTTAAAAGATAGACCACCCAAAACATCAAGATTGAGCTCTAACCAAGAAGTTGTGAATTAGAGGACAATAATGAATAATAACCACATTAATGGTCTCGAACACCCGCCCAAAGAAGACAACCATGGAAGAAAACATAAGGGATTTTAAATGTAAATAACCTAAAACATCCGTAGGTTTTCAGAAAAGGATGAATCATGTTGCCTACAACAATCACAATCCCAAATATACATTAAATCTATCATGCCAAATCAACATATGTTTATGTGTGATGGGAGAGGAGAATAATATTAAAAAATAATTTGGAAAACATGCCTTAATGGGAGGTCCGGAAAACCCAAACCGAGGGCGTTGTGGGCGGAGGAGTTCTGGAAAACCAAAGCTAGAGGGCGGCGGAGGTCTGGCAACGTGAACTCAGCGGACAGTGGTGGTATGGAAATGTGAAGCGAGGGCGGCGAAGTTCCAGCAATGCAAACTTAGTGGGCGGAAGAGGGGGGACGTTTGGTTCCAGTACCATGAGATGTTTAGGTCATGATAAAAGGAGGGCACTGTGCGAGCGACTTTATAAAAAAATGGACTAAGGTTTTATCAGAGCTAAAAAAGCACTGTTAAAGACTACCTTTATAATCGCTATCATTTTTGCGCTGATAAAGGTATCCTTTATCAGCGTGATTTTAGCGTTGATAAATTGTCCCTGTATCAGCGCTAAAATTTGAGCGCTGATACAGGGATTCTTTATGAGGACTTTTGTAGCACTGATAAAGGGTCATTTTATCAGCGCTGATAAAGGGATTCTTTATCACCACTAAAATTTTAGTGCTCATAAGGTGAAACATTTATCAGTGGTTTTACTTAGCGATGATATAAGGGGGCGCTGCCCTTGCCCCTTTTTGTAGTAGTGATAGTAGTATTGTACCAGGAACTGTAGCAGTACTGTAGCGTGAATTGTTGTAGGTACCATAACGGGAACTGTAGAAGGCACTATTTGGCACAATAACTATCGGGAATATTGTCCCGTCTGGGCCTTCGGGCCACCGATTTGGTCTCCGAGTCCTTTAAGGCCTTGGGGCCACCCATGCCATCGGTCCAGTATGGCCTTCAGGCCACCTCAAGGCCTTTGGGCCATCTTAAGTGCAGATACAAACCAGACAACCAACAAGGAAAAAGCTTCAAAAGAAGAATGAGCAAGGATATTTTCACCATAGCAGAAGCTAAACAGATTGCAGGAATGAGAGGGTATGACACCTTCAATCAGGACAAGCATGTGCAGGCATGAGAAAGCCTAGATGAACTACCATGCGAAGGTGGAGAGTTGATTTCACGATGAAGATGCTGGGGAGGAGCAGTTCTAAGTTGTTAGTTTGGGTTGTATGTAATGTTTGAAGCCTACGATCATTGAATTATTATAAGGCCTATGGTCTATTTAATGCTTACTCCAACGGGCCTTGTAAGTGTTCAACCTCACCCCTTGAATAATGGATTATCAAAAATCAATAAGAAATAAATGCCTTAGGGACATTGGATTGATGGATATAGACGGTGTGAGGATCCAAAGTGCTTGACCTTAAAAGAAATCCTAGAAGGTGTGGGTTCCCCTTTATATTGGGAAAATGATATGGATGAGATCATATATTTCAGGAATCAAGTTTTTGTGGCTATAAGCATGAAATGATAGTTTTTTCCTGAATTTCTAGCATCAAAGTGGCTGGTACATCCATGAGTGACCAAAATATAATATTACCTTTTAAAATAATTTTGGTGTCTAGGAATAAAAATATAGATTTTAGGGTTCTTGACATGATTCTACACCTATCAGTTGGTGAAGGCTGATCATCAAGGACATGGATGTTTTTATAGTAGTTTCCCATTCCAGAGTGGAAGTGGGGTGATGTGACCCTGGAATTTTTAGTAGGTATCATGAGGAAACCTCATGAGAATGAATCTATTTGTGTGATTGTGGGCTGGCTGCTAAAGGTGTAACATTTCTTTCATATATGGGAGATTTTATTAGTGGAACACATGGTATATTTGTATGTTCAGAAGATAGTATGTCTGCACAGGGTGCCATAGACTATAGTTTTGGACTACATATTATGCTTTAATTCACACTTCTAGAAGGGATTACATAAGGTTCTTGGTATGTAGGTTTTGTTGAGTATATATTTCCACCCACAAACATGTGGGATTTTGGAGTGTACAATATAGGTTCTTGAGGATATGTTTTGGGCAAATGTTCTTGACTTTGGTGGGTCATGGGATACGTACCTAGCTTTGGTGGTGTTTTAATATTACTACTATTATCATGAAACTATACATATGGAACTATACGAGGATCTTTATGGTTGGAAATGTTATTTAATATAAGCTTGATGGAGGTCTGTGAGTCAGAGTATTTGGGACCGAGTCTCTTTTAAGAGACGTTAGAGCAGGTTCAGCTAATTTGGAAGCATATGAATATTGCTAAGAGTAGATAGAAGTCATATGATAATAGACTAAGATGACCCATAAAGTTTATAAAAGGTGATCAGGTATTCCTTTGGTGTTATCCTAGGTTGGGTCACCATAGGATATAGTGATAGAAAAAGGTGGTTCCCATATTTGTTGGACCATTTGAGGTTGTGGAGAAAATAGGGCCGGTGGAATACCTACTGGATCTTCCACATAAATATAGTTCAATACATTATGTTTTCCATGGGCCAAAAATATTAAGGTATCACCACAAACCATCTCACATTATCAATGTGGATTATGTGGATCTTGGGATAGATGCGTCATTTAAAGAGCTTCTGATCAGTCTGATGGATCACCGTGATAAAGTGTTATGGGGAAAGGCCATAATATAGATCTCATATTGTGTAAACATGTGTGTTTTCAAGAGGAATCATGAGAAAGGGAATAATATGTGATGGATCAATGGCCCATTATTTTTTACTCAGAATCTTAGAGATGCTTGGGAGTGAAGCTCGATGATGAGATATTATATGGTAAGGGGATTGCATGATCTCAAAATTAAATGGAGTTATCTAAGGATAATTGATAGGTTCTATTTTTCTTAATTCTGATTACTTTTCATTTGGGTTTTTCCTTGGGGTGTGTTTTGTTTGAAATTTTTTAAAAAATTAATGAAACAAGGTAGTGCATGGTTAGAGCACGTTTAGGTAAAATTGGGTTCCCCAACCCAACTAAACATGAAACACTTGAAAGATGGGAATTTCATTATTGGTTCACATTTTTTCAAACTATATGTCTTATTAAGAGTAACCATGTACCACTACAAATGAGGAACATGTTTTGGACACATGGTGTGGGGAAATTTTTCACCCCTACCTAGAATGCCATCCATGAGAATTAAAGTGTCCCAAAAATCTATTTTAAAAATCCCTGAACCGCCATTTTAATCCCAAATAAACCCCCATTCGACCCCAGGTCATATTTGTTGATTTTTGAGCTCTCTATATAAATACCAAGACTTCCCAACCTCTGTTCTTTGCAATTCAAATCTCATATCGAATATCTTCTCCCCTCCAGGTAAGTGGATCATGTCCCATTTATTTTCTATTCCTCCTCCTTTCCTTGATCCTTCTTTTGGTGGGATATTGTCGTTTATTTTTCTAGATCTAGATCTATAATTGATGAATCTAGATATAGTATTGAGGATATATATCGAGATCTAATAGATATTGATTTCATTAATCTATATTTAGGGGTTTATGATCCGGATCTCATTCTATGCCATTGTGTCACTCAATTTTTTGGGGATTTCTATTGGGAATTTTTTTTCAAAGAATTCAGGTAGGTGGCATAAAATTCATTTCCCATAGTCATGATATTTACTACATGTATTAAAATTATATAATTTCTAGATATATTTAGCAATCATACTTCCAAAAAGAATTAATAAACTTGGTGAATTAATTAATTACAGAATTGTGAAATTTTGGAAATTTGGTATAATTAATAGTATTATTAATTATAGGACATTGATGTCGTAAATTGGGATAATAAATTGTGGAATTAATTATTTTATATTGATATAGTAAATTGATATGATTAATTTTGGGACTAATTATGGGATATTGATGTTATAAAATTAATAATTAATTGGTGAATTAATTACGAGGTATTGATATTGTTGTGTTTGAATAATTAATTAGTGAATTAATTATTTAGGATTATATATTGTGAAGAGATTAATTAAATTATGTATTAACTAATGAACTTGAAGTGCTTAATTAATTTTTGAATTAATTAAAAAGGATTGATGTGACTAATTAATCATTGGTTTAAATAAATAAATATGGTTGATTAATTAATTTTTGAATTAATTTATAAAAAGGACATGATTAATTAATTGTGGAAATTAATTAATGAGATAGATATGATTGGTTAATTATTGATTCAACTACTGTAATTTTTAGTGATACGGATTTTGGTTATATATCTATTGTTTGTGATTATGTTGGCATGGAGTAGCACAAGGTCTAACCAGGGTGTGATTGAGGGATTGCTGAGGAAGACCGTGAGAGCTTCCATTTTGATTTCCATAAGGACTGTGAGATTATTTAGGGAATAGGATCATGATATACTTTAGGGAAGAGGACCAAGAGATCCTTCCGTGAAGAGGACCATGAGATCCTTCATGAAAGAGGACCATGAAAGCCTTTAGGACAGAGGACTATGAGGGTTTCCATTTCATTTCCAATAAACTATGATTGGTTTTGGAGTTGAGAAAAGGGAAAGACCATGAGGGATTCTCCCTCCTTGAAGAAATTAATTATGCTTCATATAGTCTTACTGACATTATACCCTTGAGGTTAGAGCCTTAGGTTAACTTTATTCACGTCAGATTGATTTACATGTTTTAGGTATTTAGTCATATATAGATTGTGATAATTAAGGATAACATTAACATTCAGGCATGTGATATATCATTGGGATAGATCAGACTATGGAATGATCCGAAGATGGTATTATGGTTTGGGTGTCCTCAGGAACCCGAGAGTTGTGTGGTTAAATAATTAGAAATTGATTAAATGTAATTTTTTACTTCATTACTTTAATTTTGTTGTCTATAAAACTATATAAAAAATTTTAATACATTTTATTTAGAGGCTTTTAGTGGTGGACAATGTAAAAGTACTCCCACCCTACTTGGGTAGCCTGATCAGTACCCAAATAGATTTCATTGATGTAGGGGAGTCTAAGAGAAAAAACCCTACGTTAGGTGAATGAGTTGGGATGATTTATTGATGAGGGAACCAACCTTGGTTTGGTACCTACTTGGGAGTAATCAGTTTCTTTATTTTGAGTTTCATTTTAGACACTTGAGATGTACATTATCATGGAATGTTTTTTCTTTTAGTTGGACATTGTATTTCTCACGTTGATTATCATGAGTTTTAAGTATTATTATGGTTATATTTTATTCTTCTGTTTTTTATTTATTTCTGATGGTGGATTACTATAATAAAATAGGTTATAGTCTCCCAATCTTCAACTTATCAGACCCTAACTACTAGTCTATAACATTTGGTGTATGAGGAGGTGAACTTGATTTCATGTTACTGGCCACCTCACGACACCAGTGTTTGGCGCCCAGGATGACACATTAAAAATTGGTATTATAGGGAGTTTTAATTCTCTTTTATTTTGTATTACTTTTTGGTAAAGGTATACATAAGACTAGGAAGCATGAAACATTTTTCATGAGCTCATGCATGGGAGTTGCAAGCATATGTAAATGGGAAAACCAAAGTACCCATGTTGGGATTGTCGTTATTGTTGTTTTATGTTACAATTGAATATTATTTCACCTTGGGCAAATAAATTGTTGTGTGTGAAATTTTTGATGTTTATATTTTATGATATTTGAATCCTGGCCTAGCATGAAATGATATTTTACCTTGGGTGAAACCCTTGTTATGTGGTTAAATAAAGAGAAATTGAATAAAAGTAAAATATTTAATTTATTTCTTATATCTAATTCTCTATACTAATGCATACACTATTTGAATAGATATTTTTTATACACCTTTGGTTCTGGCCTACTAATTTTTACTCACTCCCTACTCCGGATGCCTTATCAGTACCCGTATAGATTACATTGATTCTTGACAAGTTAAGGGGAAAAGCCTTATGTTGGGTAGATGAGTCAGGATAGAGAATTGAGGAATGAAACATATATGGTTCAGGTCCTACTTGGGAGTCATCAGTGTATTTCTTTTTAGTTTCATTTTACACAATTTACTTGTACATTAGTGTGAAATGATTTTTTATTTAGTTGGATATTGTATTTCTTGCATTTATTATCATGAGGTCATGGTATTATTATAGATATATGTTATTATACTATTTTTTATTTATTTTCTCTGGTGTATTACTTTTATAAAAGCATATAATATCCTCATGATCGTCTAATCAGACCCTCGCCATTATTCCATAGCCTATGGCATATGTGAGGTGTGCTTCATGTCATGTAGAAAATGGTCTTGGGGAACCAGTGCATCGCACTATATCCAAGACTTTAAATCGATACCTATAAAAATTAATATATTTTATGTTATGCGGTGATGATTCTGGTGGCTACATATGATATGAGACATCCCTAACTTTGTTTCTCATTTTTACACTAATAAGTAGGTCAAAGAAGAGCAACAAAGATCTTTTGTTTTTATTCATCCACTTCCAGTGCTAACATGGAAGTGGGATGATATCTTCATGTAATTTGTGGTTGGATTACCAAATACCCTTCATGGAAATAATTTTATTTTTGATGTGATCAATGAACTTACTAAATCACATCACTTCTAATCAATTCATGATACAATCAAGTTTGAGGACTTGGGACATCCCTATGTCTAGGATATTTTCAGTTTATATGGATTCCCTTCTTCTATATTATTTGATATGTTTCCTCATATTACATATTTCTTTTATATAGGATGCTAGGAGAAACTAGGATATTAAGAATTTTTGATCAGAACATATCATCTATAGATGGACGTCTAAACAAAACGAGCTATACAAATTCTTGATAACCTTGTTTATGATATGTTCTTGAATTTTGTGGAGCATCACATTTCCATTTTGGGATTGTTTAGTTTTATTATAATAAATGTTACCATTCTACTCACATGATGGATTCTTTTTAGTTCTTGTATAGTCGGCCTTGTGGATATCAATTGTGTTGGTCATTGATTGGTGAAAGTTATTTGGTTAGACCGAGTTTGATGTAAGAGAATATGGGAAAGTACTAGTTATTTGTTTATAGGATGGATACAAAAAAATATCCATTATAAGTGCTATTGGGATCATAGTTAATTACCTTGGGAGTTTTTAGTGGGAGACCGTGTTTTTATGAGGGTTTCGCCTCATTTGTGTTATCAATGGCTTGGGAAATAAGGTAAGCTTTCACCATGGTTTTGGGACTTTTTGAGGTTGTTGAGAAGGCCAAAAAAAGTGTCTTACCATTTATCACTTCCACCATAGTTGATTTATATACATATTGTGTTTCATCTATCATAGTTTTAGTAGTATCTTTCAGACCCATCTCATGTATTGACCTGGGAGGATCTTGATTTTGAGCTAATTTTTTTCTGTGACTGAGCATGCAGTCCGGATTGTTAATTATGAGACAATGGTATAATGTGAGAGGGTGATACATTTTTTCCATATTATTTGGAAAAATGTTTGTTATTCTCATGATAATTGGGAGCATGAGGCATTGGTGAGAGAACAATGGACCCATCTCTTCAATTTGGGGTCTTTTTGTCAGGATTCATAATGATAGAATTTTTTTGGTGGGGAGATTATTACAAATTGTTACCTCATTTAATCCATTCCATGACCCTTTTTTTTGATATCATTTAAGTAGGATCTTTTTTTTGGGTTGTTCTAGGAGAATTTGATAATTTTTGGAAGCCCATGGGGCTATGTATAATTAGCAATCGATATGGGAAAACCGTGAGGTTTAAACCAAAAAACTATGTGTCCTAATTTGGGATGCTAGAAGGGGGTACATGATTTTTCCAAATAATATGTCCAACCCCTCTTAACATTAAATCCTCAAATAGTGATGTTTTGTATCATTAGTTCAGGGTTTAAAAAATTGGGCACCCTCATAGTGGAAACTGGGCACCGTACCCGCAAGGGTGAATGATTTGGGCACACAGTTTGTCTAATTGTGTTGCCCTTCCCAAAAAATTGGGAGTGATGGTTTAAATTCCCCTTAAAAGTTTATTAAAAAAATGAACCCATTAATTTAACACTTAATCATTATATTTTAATCCAAACTTTAATCCTTGGTCTTTTACGTCTCCCAAGTTATGATTTCGACTCCTATGAACCATTTTTTGTCGTATTAAATCTCCCATGTCTACATTTGATCTCTTATGGGTAATTGGATATCCTATCATGTTGTTTATTATGATATCAATTTATCTAATCCTTATAGAGTGATGGATCATCATTTGATTTATGTATCTAAACTTTATTTTATTGGATCATGATTCTATGTTGTGTTTCTAGATGTCCCTTTCTTTCATTATCTGTTGGTGTTACTCATTACGGGCACTGTGTGTTGTGATCTATGGATTTAATGTTAGGTAGGTCCATAATTATTTTTACTATTATTAAAACCAAAATTACATTATTGTAAATAAAATTTATTTTAGCATATTTTAATACATGCATTTGAAAGGATTTGATCTGTGATTTGAGATGGCATGAAATTTATGGGAAACCCACAATTTTAATTGAATTGAAAGGTGGGGTGGTTTTTTGGAAAATTATGGATTGATTTAGAAATTAATTTTAACAATTTATTTCTTATTGAACCTTGTGGAAAAAGGATGAAAGTGAAAAATGATTTAAACTCGCTTGAACTGGTAAAAACCTTTATTTTGGTTTTGATATAAAAAAGGCATGTTGGAAACTAAAAATAGGGGATTGTTAATTTGAATTGGTTTTAAGTGTTTAATTTTCCCATGTTTGATGGATTGATTTTTTGAAGTACATTTTAGACTGGGTAGTTATTGTAAACTAGGACAATCTCACTTTGAACTTGACTCCCAAACAATGGATTGGAGATTAAAATTATAACTAAATATTTGTGGCATGAATGCCTAGAAGTGTTCCCCTTTGGGGGGTATAGATGGCCCATAAGGGTTCCCCATTTGGGGTGAATATTTATTTGTTTATTTACACCTATCTTTATTTGAGATCATTATTGAGATTTGTAAATATCTTATTACATAAACTGCCACACCATAATGATTTTTTAAATTGTGCTATGATATTTTGACCTGGAAATTAATTCCATTGATTAATGAACTATTTTATTCATTCCTACTTATTTAAATATGTGTTTTATTTAAATATTAATTTTAATCATTTTTTGATAAATCTCCAATAGCTTTTTAGGGTTATGGTGTTGTTTCCTTTGGGATGTTTATCTATCTATCTAGGTACTATTTTACCTTTTTTGTTTTTAGTACTTATGCTTTTGGAGTGTGGTGCATGTTGAATTTTATTTTTTACGTAACAATATTTTAGAGCAAAATCATTCCCTCAATGACCTTGTATAATGATAGGTTCCATTCTCCAACCCATGGGGATTGAGAATTACATTCAAGCTATATTAGAGATAACATAGGTATTAGGGTACCCCAGTATCTAGTATTGTTCATGACAATAAATATCTATATACATCAATAATATAAAATAGAGAGTCATAGTGTCCTTGGAAAATTAGATACATAAGACATTAAAATACAATATCATTTTTTAAAATTCCCTAATTTTCTCATAGTTTCCTTTAAACTCTTAATACCATAGGTTTTAGGAGTATAATAAGTTCCTTAGTGGGAGTTAAATAAAAATTTCATTTAATTTAGAGTGGTCTAAAACCCGAATAGAGGATATTTGACATTAAATTTACAATTAATTTATTTATGATTGGAAGAAATTATTACATCATCATAGGATCCTTTCCTTGATGATGATATTTTCCTTTTAAGAACCATTTTAGATTACCTTCACTGTACTTTAAGGATCCAAGTTTAGAATCCCATTATCAGTGATCTAAAAATTATCCTTTAATCATTGAATAACATAGATAGATTTCTAGGTTCTAGAATGGAAAATAAATCATCTTATGTTATATGTATTGATCACTTCATGATCCTTCAAGGAGTTATTCTCATTATTGATAGTAATATAGGAGAAGTTCATGTGAAAGAGAGAGAGAGGTGTATTGTGATCAATGATTCTATATAATAAATTTTAGAACAACCCTACAAAATACACATAACTGTCTATTTTTAGATCTAGGGTCTAGGTTGAAATATTATTTAAAAATATAACAGACCCTATATAATATAATAATATTTATTAAACCCCATTAAAAAATAATAATAATACAGTTATCATTTTCTGGCGCATATGCTAACTTATGCTACCAAAATTATTATTTAATTGGATTGTAAATTAATATTATTCATAGGAAACAAACTTGGACTATTGTAAATCCTATAAATTTATTGGATACTTGAATAAAAAGCTTATTCATATATAAATATTTTATCTACAAATCAGAATAATTTTTTTATTAGATTTTCTATAAAATATGTAAATATATTTTAAACATAGTATGGGGATTAAATATTTATTTAATTTATATGATCAACATAACTAGAATAAAATTATTCCAGAATCTTGAAAATTTTATTTATTCCTTTAATTAAATTTAAATACAATTTAATCAAGATTAATTGAAACAATTAGTGTGTGAAACTCTGGGATTTTTTCTCATTATAATTAGGCTGGATCTCCTAATGTCCAATATTACTATCTAGTAATGATTCAAGTCACCCAAGGTAATGAAATTAATTTACCAATGATGATAACCACATATGAATATTCACCGTGTAATATAATCAATTTTCTTCAATACCTCATCAAATAGGTTTCACATCCATGTCATCGACCTATGTACTTGATACATCTTTCATTGACTATCTAAAATAAAAAAAATTATTTCACAATGTCTATGTAATTTAATGTGATGGTTCTATTACAATCAAAGGGAAATGATATAATCTTCTATAAAGATGGAAGATAAAAAATTCTTCCTCGACTTATTCATTAATAACATGTCACTTGTGATGCACCGAACATATCCAACTTTTCCCTGAAATTTTATTGTCATGGTTTATGAAATAAAACTATGTGCATGATTTTGAACATGTATTTATAATAAAAATAAATTATAAGGACCATCACACACATTCATAGATAGGAATATCCAATGAAACCAAAGATATGAAAAATTTCTACTAGTGGGCCTATTCTCATAATATACAATTTTGAAGATAACTAAGTGTGAACTTCATGGGATTAATACTCATTTGATTAAGAGTACTCACACCATACAATCTATATACCATGTTCTCTATCATAGTGTGTTATCCAACCATGGAACTAAATTTAATAACATCTTCATCGAAATTTAAGGTTCTCATCATATTGTGTAACTATTTTGACCATATAAATATGGAATATACTTTGAGACATTATCATGTCAATGTTATGTAAAAGAAAAACAATATGATATATGTTTTTAAGTTGATATCCACTTATTTTAATATATATGTTATCAAAAATAAAAAGTAGTTAGTTCTAGGTCCCCAACTCCATAAAACTCCCACTTTCACAAGAGCCAACTACAAATGGTTGGTTATTCCTCACATGAAAAACATGATTATGCTATGTAGGGATACATATGGTAGACCTATCACATTTAAATGTCTAGTATTGGTAAATCAACATGTGTTTGTGGTTAATATATTTATCAAATCATTATTATAATGAGAAAATCACTCATGTATTTAAGTAATTGAGTATCTACCTCCTTTTCTCATGTCCTAATGTTGTCAATTAGAATGAATACATAGTCAAAGATTATCATAATATGATAAATAAATTTCTTTAGGTATAAACCAAAATTAGAATAGTACATTACTAAACCACTTTTTAATTTTCATCAAATAGTTAACTGTACTTGATATTATAGATCTAGAATCCACTATCTAAAAAAAGTTTTTCTTCTATAATACCTTATCCTTTTTCTATGATACTAGATCAAATTGAACCAAATATAGACAAGTGTTTAACTTTTATTATCACTTTTCTAGAAACCAATAACTCATATATTTTTACTCTTTAATGTATTATTGGATAGTTCTAACTAGAATTCAATGTATTTATGTTATTTTTTTTATATTCACATACTATTATTTATGAATTTGAAATATCAAATGTCAATAAATATCTTGGTATATGAGATGTATTTCCAACACATAATCTTGTGAAACTCTTCTAATCTCTTTATCCCCTACATATGACCATGAATGTTATACTGGAAGGATTATATTCTAACCCAAAAAAGGATTGTTAATGCCAGTGAAGATAAAGGGGGTGTCCCCTTTATCTTCACCGACATTAAGGAAGCTTTTTTAGAGTTGATAAAGGGGCACCTTTATCAGCACTATCTTGAGTGGTGATAAAGCGCCAGATTATCAGCGCTCAAGATAGTGCTGATAAAGGTGTCCTTTATTAGTACTAAAAAAGTACTGATAAAGGCACCTTCCACAGTACCTGAAGAACCAACACCTACACAAACCAACACCTCAGCACCTACACACCTGTACAAAACAGCACCCACACACCTGAATAAAACAGCACCCGCACACAATATTTTGACAAACAATGCTATATACATTTACTTAATATCATGAATACAAAAAATCACACTACTATATACATTTAAAACAATGTTTTACATGGTTACAATTACAATTATGCAAAAATAGTTATAAACATTAATGTTTCATCCTTTGATATCCATGATCCTCTCAAAAATTGTCATCCACGGTAATTGTTGTCGAACAAAGCATCTGAACTCAAGGAAAAACATGCACCTATATAAGAAAACAAATATTATGTTTGTAATACAATAATGAAATAAACATTAATATTAAAGAATAAATTAATATAGAAATGTGAAACTAAAATATATAAATGATAAACTCAAATGTTTTCATTCTGATAACAATGAAAGGGAATAATGTAAGATCAATATGTTTTTGGATGATTTATCTCTTTTAATAAATACTGATTCTTTATCAAATGAAAATTTTTCTCGGTCACACCGTGCATCAGACTAAGTTGAGGATGATTCGTACATGTCCCAAATGACTCATGGATCATTTTACTAAAATATTAAAACAATCCGAACACGTTTTCCTAGTTTTCTGTTTGTCAGTAGTGTTGTTTTCTAAATTTATGTCAATTTGAAATCGATTTCAGACACTTTTTTCCATACCAGTCACACCATGTGTCAGATTGAGTTGCGGTTGATTCCTACACATCAAAAATGACTCATGGATATTTTTCCCAATGTATCAAAACAATCAGAACATGTTTACTTGGTTTTCCGAATGTTAGTAGTGTTGTTTTCTAAAGTTAATCTCAATTTCAAACTGATATCAGATACTTTTAACCATACCGATCACACTATGCGTCAGATTGAGGTGCGGTCAATTCATACACCTCACAAATGACTCATGGATAATTTTCCTAATGTATCTAAACAATCTGAACTCATTTTCTCGGTTTTCTGTATGTCAGTATTGTTGTTTTCTAAAGTTAATGTCAATTTCTAACTGATATCAGACACTTTTAGCCATGCCGATCACACCGTGTGTCAGATTGAGGTACGGTCAATTGTTACGCATCAAAAATGACTCATGGATCGTTTTACTAAAGTATAAAAACAATCCAAACGCATTTTCTTGGTTTTCCTTATGTCACTTGAGTTGTTTTCTAAAGGTAATGTCAATTTCAAACTGATATCAGAAACTTTTCTCCATACCGATAACACCGTGTGTCAGATTGGGGTTCAGTCAATTTGTACACGTCACAAATGACTCATGGATCATTTTCCTAAAGTATCAGAACAATCCAAATGCATTTTCTCTGTTTTTAGTATGTCACTTGTGTTTTTTTCTAATGTTAATGTCAAATTCAAACTGATATCAGACACTTTTAGCCTTACCGATCACACATGGCATCAGATTGAGGTGTGGTCAATTCGTATATGTCTCAAATGAATCATGTATCATTTTTCTAAAATATAAAAACAATCCGAACGTGTTTTCTCAGTTTTCTGTATGTCAGTAGTGTTGTTTTCTAATGTTAATGTCAATTTCAAACTGATATCAGATAGTTTTAGCCATACCGATCACACCGTGCGTCAGATTGAGGTGAGTTAAATTATTACACGTCAAAAATGACTTATATATCATCTTACTAAAGTATAAAAACAATCCGAATGCATTTGCTCGGTTTTCCGTATGTCACTTGTGTTGTTTTCTAAAGTTAATGTCAATTTCAAACTGATATAAGCCAGTTTTAGCCATACGGATCACACCATGCATCGGATTGTGGTGCAGTCAATTCTTACATGTCAAAAATGACTCATGGATTGTTTTACTAATGTATTAAAACAATCTCAAAGTGTTTGATTGGTTTTATGTATGTCACTTATGTTGTTTTCTAAAGTTTATGTCAATTTCAAACTGATATCAGACACTTTTAACCATACCGATCACACTGTGCATCATATTGAAGTGAGGTTGATTAATAAACATTAAAAATGACTCATGGATCGTTTTCCAAAAGTATAAAAACAATCCGAATTTGTTTACGTGGTTTTCCGTATGTGAGTAGTGTTGTTTGATAAAGTTAATGTAAATTTCAAACTGATATCAGCCACTTTTAGCCGTATCAATCACACTGTGCATCAGATTGAGGTGAGGTTGATTCATACACATCAAAAATGACTCATGGATCATTTTCCTATAGTATAAAAATAATCTGAACGCGTTTTCTGGGTTTTCTGTATGTCAGTAGTGTTGTTTTCTAAAGTTTATGTCAATTTCAAACTGATATCAGACACTTTTAACCATACCGATCACACAGTGCCTCAGATTGAGGTGTGGTTTATTCATACACCTCAAAAATGACTCATGGATCATTTTCCTAAAGTATCAAAACAATCTGAATGCATTTTCTCGGTTTTCCGTATGTCAGTAGTGTTGTTTTCTAAAGTTAATGTCAATTTCAAACTGATATCAGACACTTTTAGTCTTATCGATCACACCGTCTGTCGAATTGAGGTGTAGTTGATTCTCACATGTAAAAAATGACTCATGTATCGTTTTGATAAAGTTTCAAAATGATCTGAATGCTTTTTCTTGGTTTTTAGTATGTCACTTGTGTTGTTTTCTAAAGTTAATGTCAATTTCAAACAGATATCAGACACTTTTTTCCATACCGATTACACCGTGCATCGGATTGAGGTGTGGTAAATTATTACATGTCAAAAATGACTCATGGATCGTTTTTCTAAAGTATCAAAACAATCCGAAGTCATTTGATCAGTTTTCCATATGTCACTTGTGTTGTTTTCTAAAGTTAATGTCAATTTCAAACTGATATCACATACTTTTATCCATGCCGGTCACACCGTGAGTCGGATTGAGGTACGATCAAATTGTACACGTCAAAAAGGACTCATGGATCGTTTTCCTAAAGTATCAAAAAAATCCAAATGAATTTTCTTGGTTTTCCGTATGTCAGTAGTGTTGTTTTCTAAAGTTAATGTCAATTTCAAACTGATATCAGACAGTTTTAGTCATACCGATCACACCATGCATCAGATTGAGGTGCGGTAAATGCCTACACATCAAAAATGAACCATGGATTGTTTTCCTAAAGTATCAGAACAATCTGAACCCGTTTTCTCGTTTCTTCATATGCCACTTGTGTTTTTTTCTAAAGTTTATGTCAATTTCAAACTGATATCAGACACTTTAATCCATACCAATTACACCGTGCATCGGATTGAAGTGCGGTTGATTATTAAACGTTAAAAATGAATCATGGATCATATTCCTATAGTATAAAAACAATCCAAACATGTTTTCTTGGTTTTCTGTATGTGAGTAGTGTTGTTTTCTAAAGTTAATGTCAATTTCAAACTGATATCAGAAACTTTTAGCCATATTGATCACACCATGTGTCGGATTGAGGTGAAATTCATTAATAAAACTGAAAAATGACTCACAGATCATTTTCCTAAAGTATCAAAACAATATGAATGCATTTGATCAGTTTTCTGTATGTCACTTTTGTTGTTTTCTAATGTTAATGTCAATTTCAAACTGATATCAGACACTTTTAACCATAACGATCACACCGTGTGTCAGATTGAGGTGAGGTAGATTTTAATACCTCAAAAAGGACTCATGGATCATTTTCATAAAGTATCAAAACAATTCGAATGCATTTGCTCATATTTCTGTATGTCAGTAATGTTGTTTTCTAAAGTTAATGTCAATTTCAAACTGATATCAGAAAATTTTAGCCATACCGATCACACTATGCATCATATTGAGGTATAGTCGATTCTTTAGAGTAATATATGACTCATGTATCATTTTCCTAATGTATCAAAACAATATGAACAAGTTTTCTCATTTTTCCGAATGTCACTTGTGTTGTTTTCTAAAGTTAATGTCAATTTCAAACTGATATCAGACACTTTTAGCCATAACGATCACACCGTGAGTCGGATTGAGGTGAAGTCAATTCATACATGTAAAAAATACTCATGGATCTATTTCCTAAAGTTTCAAAATAATATGAATGTGTTTGCTCATTTTTCCATTAGTCACTTTTGTTGTTTTCAAAAGTTAATGTCAATTTCAAACTGATATCAGAAAAATTTAGCCATACCAATCACACAGTGCGTTAGATTGAGTTTCGGTCAATTAGTACAGATCAAAAATGACTCATGGATCATTTTCCTAAAGTATCAAAACAATCCGAACATGTTTGCTTGGTTTTCCGTATGTCAGAAGGGTTGTTTTCTAAAGTTAATGTCAATTTCAAACAGATATCAGACAGGTTTAGCCATACCGATCACACTGTGCATCGGATTGAGGTGCAGTTAATTCGTACACGTCACAAATGACTCACGGACTGTTTTAATAAAGTATCAAAATAATCCGAATGAGTTTTCTCGGTTATCCTTATGTTAGTAGTGTTGTTTTCTAAAGTTAATGTCAATTTCCAACTGATATCAGACACTTTTATCCATACCGATCACACCGTGCATCGGATTAAAGTGCGGCTTATTTTTACACCTCAAAAATGACCCATGAATCATTTTCCTAAAGTATCAAAACAATCTGAACGTGTTTTCATGGTTTTCCGTATGTCAGCAGTGTAGTTTTCTAAAGTTAATGTCAATTTCAAATTGATATCAGACACTTTTAACAATAATGATCACACCGTGTGTCGGATTGGGGTGTGTTCAATTTTTAGACCTCAAAAATGACTCATGGATCATTGTAATAAATTATCAAAACAATCCGAATGCATTTTCTCGTTTTTCCATATGTCAATTGTGTTGTTTTCTAAAGTTAATCTCAATTTCAACCAGATATCAGACACTTTTTGCCATATCGACCACACCGTGTGTCGGATTGAGGTGCGGTCAATTCTTAAACATCACAAATGAATCATGGATCGTTGTAATAAAGTATCAAAACAATTATAATGTGTTTTCTCTATTTTCCATATGTCACTAGTGTTGTTTTCTAAATTTTATGTCAATTTTAAACTAATATCAGAATCTTTTAACCATACTGATCACACAATGCATCATATTGAGGTGTGGTTGATTCATACACGTCACAAATGACTCATGGATCATTTTACTAAAGTATCAAAACAATCTGAACACATTTGATTAGTTTTCCGTATGTGATTAGTGTTGTTTTCTAAAGTTAATGTCAATTTCGAACTGATATCAGACACTCTTAGCCATACTGATCACACCGTGCGTCGAATTGAGGTGAGGTTGATTCGTACATGTCACAAAGGACTCATGGATCATTTTCCTAAAGTATCAAAACAATCCAAATGCATTTTCTCAGTTTTCCATATGTCACTTGTGTTGTTTTCTAAAGTTAATTTCAATTTCAAAATGATATTAGACATTTTTAACCATACTGATCACACCATGTGTCAGATTGAGGTGTTTTCAATTCTTACTCCTTAAAAATGAATCATGGATCATTTTACTAAAGTATGAATACAATCCGAATGCATTTTCTCGGTATTCCGTATGTCAGTAGTGTTGTTTTCCCAAGTTAATGCCAATTTCAAACTGATATCAGACACTTTTAGCCATAGAGCTCGCATCGTACATTATATTGAGGTGTAGTCAATTCTTACACTTCACAAATAACTCGTGTATCGTTTTCTTAATGGATCAAAACAATCTGAATGCATTTTCTTGGTTTTCTGTATGTCACTTGTGTTGTTTTCTAAAGTTTATGTCAATTTAAAACTGATATCAGAAAATTTTAACCATACCAATCACACCATGCATCAGATTGAAGTGAGGATGATTATTACACGTCAAAAATGACTCATGTATCGTTTTACTAAAGTATCAAAACAATATGAATGCATTTTCTTGGTTTTTCGTATGTGAGTAGTGTTGTTTTATAAAGTTAATGTCGATTTCAAACTGATATCAGACACTTTTATACATACCGATCACACCGTGCATCGGATTGAGGTGCAGTTGATTCGTACACGTCATAAATGACTCATGGATCATTGTATTAATGTATCAAAACAATCTGAAAACGTTTGCTCAGTTTCTCGTATGTCACTTGTGTTGTCTTTTAAAGTTAATGCCAATTTCAAACTAATATCAGAAACTTTTAACCATACCGATCACACCGTGTGTCGGATTGAGTGGCGGTTGATTATTATACATCAAAAATGACTCTTGGATCTTTTTACTAAAGTATCAAAACAATCCTAACACGTTTTTTTGGTTTTCAGTATGTCACTTGTGTTTTTTTCTAGAGTTTATTTCAATTTACAACTGATATCAGACACTTTTAACCGTACCGATCACACTGTGCATAGGATTGAAGTGCAGTTGGCTCGTACACGTAAAAAATGAATCATGGATCATGGTAATAAATTATCAAAACAATCCAAACAGGTTTTCTCAGTTTTCCGCATGTGAGTAGTGTTGTTTTCTAAAGTTAATGTCAATTTCAAACTGATATTAGACACTTTTAGCCGTATCGATCACACTGTGCGTCAGATTTAGGTGAGGTTGATTCATACACGTAAAAAACGACTTATGTATCATTTTCCTAAAGTATCAAAACAATACGAACACGTTTTATTTGTTTTCCGTATGTCACTTGTGTTGTTTTCTAAAGTTAATGTCAATTTCAAACTGATATCAGACACTTTTAACTATACCAATAACACTGTGCATCAGATTGAAGTGCGGTCATTTTTTACACCTCGAAAATGACTCATGTATCATTGTCCTAAAGTATCAAAACAATCCGAATGTATTTTCTCAGTATTACTTATGTCAGTAGTGTTGTTTTCTAAAGTTAATGCCAAATTCAAACTGATATCAGACACTTTTTGCCATACTGCTCGCACTGTGCGTCGGATTGAGGTGTGGTGGATTTGAATACGTCACAAATGACTCATGGACTCCCCCATGGACACACCCCCTCCCTCCCCTCCTGGACACCCTCACACCTTGACACCCCTCCCTCTTGGACTCCCCCTCCCTCTTGTTCACCCCCACCCACATATAAGGGAAACTAACATTAGTAAATTGAAAATACAAGATATTGGTTCCCATCAAGATTTTAAGATGCTGGTGAGTGGACTGAATGACTATGCATCAGTCGACTTCCACACTATCGACCAGTGTAGTCCAATGAGTTATGCTTTACTAGATAGAAAAATCGTATCTAAAACCATTATTCATAACTTAAGGATATAAGACATAATAAAGGGTGATAATATATGCTCAATAAGTGTAAAAAAGGGAGATATCCATGATTATATATGGATAACATTAGTAGGAATTTACCTTCATCCTATTTGTGGACAATCATCCATCTGGTATGTTACCCATTCATTTTAAAAAACATCTATATCATCTTCTGAATATGAGTTTTTGTGATAGTCATGGTAGTACTGAGAAAATATAAATACACAACGGATTAATAAATATTTTAAATGAACTCATAATTAATTTAGAAAATTCCTCTTTAGGGATACTAGTTTGTTGGCGAAATATGATCTCTTTCATAAATTTACAAAAATAATGACCACATTCCTTTCCGTTTTTTTGTTTTGGACACTACAGAAACATCGACAACAATAAGAAATTTGTTTTGATATGTGTTTGGATAATGCAATGTTATTATATATACCCAGATACTTTTCCATTTGTAGATCTTGTAGGCTTGCTCATCCTTATGCCCTGAATTCATTCCATGCATTAGACGATATTGATGCACCGCCCTATCATAATAGAATCCTCATTAAAAGATAACATAAATTATATAACTAGATGGTTAGTTTTAAAATTTTCTATATGGTGTATTACAAATTTACAAACTCCATCATGCGTGGTCAGTTTTTTGGATATCCATGCATTGAATCGAGAAAATAAATATTTAGAGTATCCAAATTAACTGTAATCAGCATGCAATGTTCCCTAAAAATACAAAAAGGAATAAGTAAAGAAAGAAATTAAAATATAGTTGATATGATTAAATTTTACAGTTTTACCCCTACATCGTTGGTATTAAAAAGAGTCTGTCATCCGTAATTTTGTTTTCAAACGATTTGAGCAGGGATGACATTATTTCAACCTCTTTATCAGAATCTATTTCTTCTTTTTAAGAGGTGGTTTGAGGACTAACGAGTCCAAATTTTTATTAATGGGGATATCCCTTCAATTATTTTTCATATATATTCCTATGAAAAATATAAAATGTTTTTAGTCATAATTATCAGAGTATATCAGATTTTGTAAAATCAAATCATGAAAACATACCTCATGTATACATTTACAACTGAGGCACCGATCCATTCATACTTGATGATTTCATTTAAATTTTCAGTACTAATGAAATATGATGTTTCCTCTTCATACATATTTTTTCAAAATCAACTGTGTGAGCATTGTTGTATATCAACTTTTTATCCACCTGAGTCTGCAATGATATTAAATGTGGATATAAAACAGGCGGGGTGAAGGTGCTCTCAGTATACAGTTTCAATCGTTTTGTTGATCCTTGAGATAGTTTTGAGCTGATATTTCATTTCACCCCCTTATATTTTTCATTTTGTATTAAAATTCATTAGTTCAAACCTTTTTCCATTAAATGTTAAAGGAACATATTTAAAAATAACTTGTAAATGGATACCTCCTTGTCAACATGTATTTTAAAAAGAACTGACGGCCATGCGATGAATGTTCTAACAGCTTGTTCAACCGTATGAATGTATTCATCATCATTTGGAATAGGTAGCTCGACACTCGGCTTATTAGCTACGTTAATTGACACTCTGAAATGATCTGTTGGAAGTTGTCTGTTGTGTAGAATGTCGTTCTGTGAATTGAACACCATAGCCCTCGCTACAAGGTGATAGGTGGGAGTTGATAGATATAAATCACAGTTATTTTCACCTTGTAGAATATTAGTATAGGAAAGGTATCAGTGTCTATGTGAATCACATTTTAGAGAAATAGTTATTAAAACATTGATTACCTTAGCTATGTCAGATTTTTTAGGGGAATGACTTGCCTCAAAGCTGGTGGGGGGTGGGGCAGGATCGTCACACATGGGTTTTTGTTGAGTTGTTTCTTCTCTTTTCCTCTCCCCATCAATGTTTCTATCATATCTCTCTGGTATTGTAATTATTCTTGAAAAGTAGAAAATTTATGTTGCAGCTTTTACATTTTTTCATTTTCATCCTCCGCTTGTTTTTGTTTTTGAAAATATGTTCATGGTGTCACCCCAAATCCCGCACCTCTGACATGACCATACTGGTCTAGATGCTTCAAGGATGCTGAAAGTATGTCTGCATCTGGTGTGTGTTTTGTTGATTCCTGTGACTATGTCAGATAGAAAATATAGAAAAATAAGTAGTCATTGTAATGTAATAGCGATTTAAAACAAATCAAATTTATATTATATTATACATACACATGTTTACCACACTTCTTATGTGTTTTCATCTATCAGTATCCCCTCTTTATTTACATGAGTCTGCTTCCATAACACATGGTGTGGGATGAATTTTTCTTTCAATTCATCAATCTTCATATAAACGGAGAAACATGGTTATGGTGTTTTTTATGTCATATATAAGTAGTATGATAGATTTAAAATACGTACCAATTTTTGCTCAAGTGAAGCGTACCCCATCCTTACTTTACGGTAAGGGTACACTGGTTCTGCTTCGTGTTTTTTATTTTCAGCACTTTGTTGCTGTTTCATTAATAAAAAATTGTCAATCAAAGTGATGAATACAAGCAATGTCAAACAATGTATTACCCCACACAATGTACCTAAAAAGTCTTCTCCCCACGACAATTGATAAATGCATCCCACGCTCCTTGGGGTATCAAGTGTTCATAAAGATGAGGTGGGTGCGGCTTGATTTTCCCTTCAGCATATTTAAGATGATATTTCATTAAAATTGTGTGGAAACCTCTATGAATCCTTACTACATCTCTCAATACATATTCCTTGTGCAAGGCATCTACTATAAATGCTCTCTATAATGGATGATGAAGAGTAAGTCAATGTTTTGGTATTTTATTTTAATAAACTAAAAAATGATATCATAATGTTACCATAATCTCTTCCCACATTAGTGTCTTAAGATAGGTGACAACATGGTGCCACGACTGTACATCAATCAGAACGCGTTTCCGAGTGACGATTCCAATGTAGCTACTAAAGATGGCTCTGTTGGGGTTAAAATGTTGGCCTCGCTTATTCCATCCCACCTAAAATTTGATGCCTTTTTCTTTTGCCTTATGGATTTTGGCTAACATTGTCAAACTACAACACTCTTGTTTTTTTTGCACTTTCAGGGTTTCATTTCCTACCATTTCATCAGAAGTATCATCAATATCTTTCTCTGAAGCACTACCATCAACAACCGGTTGAGAAACTTGTTGTTGCTCTGCACTAGGACCAGCAACAACAGGTTGAAAAACTTATTGTTTCATTTCACCGGGACCACCAGCAGCTTCTTGAGAAACCTATTGTTGCGCTGTACTGGGACCACCAGCAGGTGGTTGAGAGACCTTTTATACCTCGGGATTGGGCACATCAGCAGGTGCAAAAGTCATTATCTACAGTAGTGGTTTAACATTTAATTTAGATTACATAAAAGTAGCAACAGACATATAATAACAGAACATAACACATTGTATATTAGAATAAAAAAATAACTTGATAATTTTACCCTCTTTTTTTTTCTTTAAAGGCTGAAGAGATTTGACTCCTCTATTGACTATGTAAATCCCTTCATTGTGGTCTCCTCTGACATACAAAATGCCGTCTACATTGGGACCGCTGCGAAATGATTGTGAAGTCCTTATAAAAGGTTCATCCTCCATTGAACTTTTATCTGACCCTTCAGTTGTTTTGGTCGATAACAGAACAATTGACCAATTTCTGTTTGTGGGGTCTGAAATATAAAATACTTGTATTGGCTATGATGCCATTATAAATGGTTTTTCTTTCTCCCCTTTCTTACTGAAATCAACTTTAAAGAATCCTAATTCATCTATTTTAATATCACTCCTATTATCAACCCACTTGCATTGAAAAATCAGCACTTTTAATTTTTTATAATCCAACACCCATATTCGTTTGATGATGAAAAAGTATGACATATTTGCATAAATATAATTTTTGTCCATAGCATCGGAAACATTCATCACCTCAACCACAAGTGTAAACCCACTATTCTGGATGATACTATCTTCATCATGTTCATTAGTATAGAATGTATAACCATTAATTGAATAAGCACTGTAAGATAATACATATACACTTGCTCCTCCGACTAGCCATCGAAGTCGTTCTGAAATTGAGTCTGGATTTTCATCTAACTGCTTCAAAATATGGTCTTGAAACCATCCTATAAACTATCGATTATGTGTATCTGATATCCATTTTCATCCCTAGATGGATTCAAACGCCTAAGAATTTTTTTGTGGGTCTGAACATATGGGTCAACGTCGAAACTGTTATGAAAAACGTAAAGTTTAGCCTACCCACGATCTGTAATATTGATTGTGACAACCAGTCTTCCCGAAATTCTTTCACCCTCAAGCCGCTCAGTGTGTCGAGATGTCGGTAGGGCAACATTTTCCACACCAGACAGGTATTTGGTACAAAATTTAATGACTTCCTCAACAATATATTGCTCTGCAATACAACCCTCTGGCCAACTTCGATTTTGGACATACCCTTTCAAAATATTCATATACCGTTCAATGGGGTACATCCATCTATAATGTAAAGGACCACATAGTTGAATCTCTCTCACCAAATGAACCATCAAATAAACCATCATATCAAAAAATGTCGGTGGTAAGAACATTTCCAATTCACATAATATGACGACAATTTTTGTTTCCATAGTTGGAAATTTTACCGGGTTTATAACATTGCTGCATATAGCATTGAATAAGAAACAGAGCTTTGTTAATATATGGCAGACATTCTTGGGAAAAATGCAATGTAATGCTATAGAAATTAGATCTTGCATCAAAACATGGAAGTCATGTGATTTAAGAACCTTTAATTTTAAATCGCTCATTGACATGATGTTATTGATATTTGATGAATACCCCTTTGGAACCTTTACGTCATTCAAGAAGTTGAAAAACTGATATCTCTCCTGCCTGGAAAGTGTGTAAGCAGCAGGAGGAAGAAATGTTCGTTTTTCACCCTTCACTAGCGCCAAATCTTCTCGTATTCCCATCTCAACCATGTCCAATCTAGCCTTAATTTCATCCTTCATTTTTCCGGGTGCATTTAGCAACGTTCCGATGACACTATCACATGCATTTTCTTCAATATGCATAACATCAAGAAAATGTCTAACATACAGACAATTCCAGTATGGTAATTCAAAAAAACTGATATATTTTTCCAACCAGTTTTCCTAAGGTTTTTAAAAAATGGTTTACAAAAACTTGTGTTCAAATATTTTACCTTCTAAAACAATTGATCACCCGTTAGTGGAGACGGTGTTGTACATTCTTCTAAACTTCCATCGAATGATGTTGTCCAAGATTGGTACTTATGCCGTCGGGGTAGAAATCTACGATGTCCTAAAAACATGGTTTTCGATGAATGTTTCCACATAATTGATTGTGTACCTTGTTCGCAAATGGGACACCCTTGAGTTCCTTTAATGCTATATCCTGACAAATTTACATAATCCGGAAAGTCATTTATCGTCCCATACAACATGGATTTCAAAGTGAAATCTTATTTTTTGTAAGAATCATAAAACGTAACACCTGAATCGCACAATATTTTCAAATCCTCGATCAATGGCGCCAAACAAACGTTAATATCATTAACTGGTTGTTTTGGTCCTGATATAAGCATAGATAACATGATGTATTTTCGTTTCATGCATAACCACGATGGTAATTTATAATTTTCCAACATAACTAGCCATGTACTATGATTGCTGATTTTAAAACCAAAAGGATTCACCTCATCTGTAGATAACGCCAGACGAAGTTTTCTTGGCTCGTTTCCAAATTAAGGATACTCGTGATCAATTCTCTTCCACTGAGGAGAGTCTTCCGGGTGATGTAGTTTCCCATCTTTAATTCTTGTATCTGCATGCCATGTCAATTGTCCTGCAGTCTCCTCACTTCCATATAGGCGCCTCAACCTTAAAATGATTGGAAAGTACTATACAAATTTCATAGAACTAGAATCATCTTTCTTGTATCAAGAACCACCACACTTTGGGATTTTTTTAAGTGATTTTTGGTCCTTGAGAAACAATATAAAGTCATTCGTGTAGGCATGTATTCTTTTAGAGATCATACCCATCGATCGTAGCATTTGTTTGGCATCGAATGTTCGGCTTGGGAGTTCATTATCTTCTGGGATCATGTCATTCAAGAGAGCAAGTAGTTCCGTAAAACTGGCTTCACTCCATCCCTTTCCTGCTTTCAAATTATACAGCTTCAGTATGGCTGACAATGCTGTATATTTAGTGCAACCAATATACAATGGAGTTTTTGAAAAAATCTTTAACTTCTCAAATAATTTTGGGCAATCACGAAGTTCATCTTCAACTGTACTCGTCATTTTTTCAATGTGATCTTTATCATCATTCACATCTGTAATCACACCCTTAATAAAATCATATTCACTGTTCATTCTTGTAATCATTTCAGATCTTCCATAAAATGTCGTGTTATCCAAGCCACTACCTACATTCGTTTTTCCCCATGTTTATTCAAACATGTATAACTTTGATCTATTCATTGACAGATTAGGTGTTATTCCAACTCATCTAGACAAATTTGTATTGAATAACAACAACATAAACACGAACAAAGGATTTGAGAAGGGCAACATGCATGATCTCCTGCAAACATGATAAACTCTTTCACGCCATCTTCATATTCTTTTGTCAACCGATTGGCAATCATCCATTCTTTATTCATATTCATCGTCTTTATGGGTTCGATCTCGAACTTACCTAATATTATTTTTTAATTAATCAAATAGAATTTTTTGGGTTTTATAAAAAATATCATGGTACAAATGACTCTACAATGAAATAGAGGAACCTACCCCAAAACATGTGAAAGTACTTGAACTCTATCTATATACGGGGGATTGTGCCCTGTCTTTTGTATATCTCCATGGAGTACCTAAAACCTATACATGGAAGACTCTTCACTGAAACATGGGGGAGTACCATACTCCATATTTTCTCCAAACATCTCACGTTTCACTTGTCAACTCTCAAGTAGAGTGAAGATAATTAAAATATGCAAACCATATCGTGTGCAATTTCCAATGAATGAAGGAATCATAATATTGTGATCTACATGAGAAGATATTTATAATGGGCTACTCATATATGAAATATTATCATCTAAGTGATAATAAATAATAATAATGAAATTAACATAGCACACAATTTGTTCAATGGATACACAATGCGTCGGGTTCTCAGTCATGTTTGGTGGTATACTACCATTTCTAAACTCATGTGAAATCTATATATATGGTGTGTCGAATAGGGTGAACATCTTCTATGGATAAGATACCTGATTTAATCTGACATATATCAAATTAATTCCAAGTTATTCTTACAAATACTGCATGATACCTTTGAAAATACATGACATATAGAACAACTTGAGCTAAAGGCGTGTACTTTAGATATAAAATGAGTCACTTCACTGGATATGCATCACATTTTTTGTGGAATACACGGTCTGTAGTCCTTACATGACAAAAAGGGGTGTATAGTCCATACACATCAAGTTTCTTTGGTATCTATACATGGTGTGAGTGAAGTAAAACACATATCATATGGTTCAAGCATTATTTCATGGCATGTACATGGTTTCATGCTGAAGTATATGTCTTGGAAATACATTGTGTGTGACCTACATTCACTAGACATGTAACATTGAAAATAAAACTTTTTCCAAGTTTGAGTCAGAAGATGAGTCATGTGGTGTAATGTTTGGAGATAACTATTGTATGGCATTAAAATCTATATGAAATCCATGTATGGTGAAGCATGTTCCATTTAACAAGACAACACACAATGTATTTTAAAAATATAATGAATCTGAAAAACATCATCTTAACACCATAAAGTGTCTCATAGAGTCCTCTAGAAGTGGTTTTTTAGGATTTAGTGGAATTGCACTAGTAACAAAGTGGTGGTGCCACTGAAATGGGTAAAGTTGGGATTTATATTCAAAGGTTGAAGAACTACAACATGGAAAACAAATGGCATATCAATCAAGCCACCAACCGCAACACCATACAAAAACACAATCGTGCTCACTATCGCAATACCATACAAACCAAACAATCACAATTTTTGATTTTACAAATCATCCCTTATTCAATTTTGTTTTTTAATTCAGGGGTTATCATAGAAATTTTATCATACTAGGGCATTCATTCATAAGTCCAGTATACATAAATTACAAATTTTTATATTCAAATGTTCAACAAGAACCTACCAACATGCAATTCATTTAGTGTGCAATCAAGGACCACCAGCGACCACGATTTTCAGCTGGGAATTTAGCCCATATATTTCACTTTATAACCATCAACATAAAATAGTAATAATAAGAAAACAAGAGGAAACCAATGAGTAATAGGAGAAAACCCATCGCGAAGGTGTCTTTAAGCACACGATAGAGGTACCTTCGTGGCAGAGGAGAGGTGCACAACAAAGGAGATTTCCAACTTAAAGGAAAACATAAAATAGGGGAAACTCATGAGAATAAAATAATCTAAAACTGAGTACACCATTTACCACATCCCACATACTCCAAGAACCCAATAAAACTGAAATCAACCCACACCATGGTTGAACACGCCTTAAGATAACAAGAAATTATATAACCCACCTTCGATAGAATGAGTTCATCATACTTTTTAAAATATAAAATATGAACATTCAATGGGTAAGCCCTGACCAATAGGTTCTCCTTACTAGGTATAATCCCCAAGTTTATTCTAGATAGATTATCCCAAATGTGTAAGCCCTGATCAATCCTCTGTTATCACACCTTTCACGACACATACATCCTAATCGCATGACTTTAAACTTCATAGTACAATATTTTCAACACAACACGTGGTATCTAGTGAGTAGGATCATATACCTATTCAAACTCACTGTGCCTACCCATATATCTTGACAAAAATTTGGGGGAACACACATATTTCCAATGGGACACCCCTGGTACTCTTTTCAAATCTTAAAACCACACCATGCCAAAACTCACCACATGATCACTATTACCCAACATTATTAAAAAACCAAAAGAATATACCCATGCTTCATTACCCTAAACCCATCCATCTAGGTTCAATAGTGATGGTCACATTAAAACCATGTTATAAATCAATAGGGTTAGGAATCCAAATGATCATGTCCCTCAACCCAGTCATAACACCAAAACTCAAGAATAGAGTGTGCATCCATTATTCAAATCAATGGCTTGACCATTCCTTCGCTATCAACTTGATAACACCTAATATGCATCAATCCCTCATGTAAAATAATCTACCCTGGATTTATGTATCTAAGGTATTCATAACACCATGATAACCCCACTCAGTAGTCTCCCCCAACCACCAAAACTCACTAACTTGCTACCATCCTGAGTCACATGCTAACAACCACTGGGATCTCACACAAACCACTTACATCAATTCATACACAATCCTTATCCCATGGGTTCCATTATTATCCCCACCTCAAAACACACATCATCTAGTGAAAAAAACCAACCACTTACTATAGGTTCCACACACCCACTATCTAAAACAACCTAAAAGAAAAAGGTCTCACCACCTGGGCTCTCACTCATGCCCGAAACTACCCATACATAGGTTCAAATCAATTATAAAAAAACTATAAGTCATCATAATAATTCATGGATCATCATTTCTCATTTATATTAACCCAATAGAAGAAAAAATACTTCTACACTTACTAGTGGCGGCATAGGTGGCGACGGCGGCAGAGGCGGCGAAGGCGGAGGCAGCGGCAGAGGCAGTAGTGGTCGCGGTGGAGGAGCAAAACCCAATGGCGTAGAGGCAGCGGCGGAGGAGAAAAACCCAACGGCGGAAGTGGAGGAGGAGGAGGAAGAGGAGGAGGAGGACGAGGAGGAGTAGGAAGACGAGGAAGCGGAAGATGAGGAGAACAGGGAGGAGAAGTCGAGGTGGAAGAGGGTCTTGGTTCAGCTTCCGCAAAAGATTTACTTTGTGCAAGAGAGGAGGGCCTGTTAGGGTTGTTAAATAAAAAATCATTGGAACCTTTATTAGTGCTCATTGAAAGCACTAATAAAGGTATGTTTTATCAGTGCTAAAATAAAATCGCTGATAAATGTTATAATTTTATGTAAATTAAGAAGAAAAACTTTTATCTGCACTAAAATAAGCACTGATAAATGTACCCTTTTATCAGCGCTAAAAAAGGCACTGATAAAAGGAATACCTTTATCAGCACTTATTTTAGCGCCGATAAAGTTTAGATTTATCAGCGCTTTCTATTTAGCACTGATAAAGGGCAACACTTCCCTTTCCATGTTTTGTGGTAGTGATATATTTTATATTTTAAGACATGTTCGGAAGGAGTTAGTTCCCCAGCCTTAATAAGTTGGTAAGACACAAATTTGTTTTATATATTATCAACATATCTTTTATGGAAACTTAGAGGGATCCCACTAACCAGTTAGAGACACATGTCACACATTAATTTCCCAAAAAAATCTATGATCAGTATGCATGATTTATTCAAAATAATATTCATGTAATATGAATAAATTATCGTCATTTATTGATTTCATTGACCCATTTATGTTATGTCTAATAGACATATACCTGTGATATCCTTTTTGGTCACTTCATATAGACTAATTTTGTTATTTTGTCTATATGAGGTGTCCTTGATAGTGAGTATCCCAAAATGATGATCGTAGAAATATTCCATGACATGTAAAATGAAAAAATCAATATACTCATGATGAGTGGTGATAATTGTTTTCATATAATATACCATTAAATATTCTATAATAATATTTTGATACCATCTTGTTCAATCAATGTCCAGTTTCTCTTGAATATTTGCCAGAAGTGTTAAGTGTTATAAAAATTAAAAATATAGTGTCCCTGAATCATGACACATGGAGTACATTACATTGATTTATACATACTTTTTAAACCATATAATATTATCATTTACAACATCTTTGTTAGAATAATTATTCTAAAATAAAAATATATTTATCTACCCATGGGGTGAACATAAGCCACATATTTGGTTATATTTTCCAATAAAACACGTCTCTTTAAAACTATTTCTCCCACTATGCTCAGTGGAGTCTAGTATTCTTATGCATACTCAAGTGAATCGATAGCATCAATGAATATAAATGAAGTCTTCACCAACTATCTTCAAATATATTGGATTCCTTTATGGAAATATTTTTGAAATTTTCATGAAATTAATATCCTTAGTGGTTATTGTATCATTAAATCACATTCAACTTATTATTTTGATGTTTATTTGAAGATAATGCCACATTTTAACAAATGGGTTTCAACAAACACTTATGGTCATGTCCTAATATATTATTAACATTTTTCAATTGATATTATATCCATTAGAAAATATGGTCATCTTTTGTATAATTATTGCACTTCTATTTTCAAAACATGACTTTAAAAGAATCTTGAATGATTTTCAATATATATAAGACCCATCATTGATCTTTCTTTTATAACCATCATGAAATTAAGGTATATAAGGAAATGTGAGTTATGTATAACCATTAATCAATATATATGATAAAAAATTACTTTGATAAGATGTTTTTTTAACAATCCATGACAAAGATACCTCAATCTTTACTAAGTAAACTCATTTAATTCCCCAAGAGTTTCTAAAATTTATTTAAGGAATATCATGAATTATATGAAGTTACCTTTATCTATATAATAGTTCACATGTCCATGTTTAACTAATTTGTTAAATTGTGTGACATAACTTTATTCCAATATATTTCTTTCTCTAAAACATGATTAGTAGTTTGTTTTTATATACAATATCATAGCTGAATTTTAGATAAATTTTTTTATGGGTATTAATGGCTCAAAAAATTTATGTTTTATTTATATTTCTACAATTAGATAAGAGTATAATTTTTTATATTTATTATTAATTACGACAGATATATGCGATTCAAGTGTAATTGAACTTTTAATTTATTATTAAAGTACCACAACAAAATTTATTCCAAAAACAATATAATGAATCATTGTTTTTATAAATACATTGAGATAATGTTTTTGTTAACACATATTACAAGCTTTAATTAATACAATCTAGAAATGATAAATAGAGATCTTTCCTTGGCTGACATTGGAATCACCATTTCATATCTTATTATTATTTCTCGATATAAACGTTCTATTATTTACTATTTCCTATACTTATATACATATATGTTTTAAGAATATTATATTTAATAAATAAGAGGAGAATAAAAAATTGATTCATATACCTGAAGTGAATGAAGCTTCTTTCTTCTTAAATTCATTACAATTTCCTTTCTAGTTCTCATTCTTTCCACATAAGAAGAAAATAACCTCATGTTCATTCTTCCACCTTTGAATATTTTTTCATTTTGAAGGACACCATAAAGGATATTTTGACATTAAATTTCCCTTGGGATATTAATCTAGTATTTCAGACTATTTACCAAAAGGGATGAAGAAACTTGTTTCAATCAGTCCTTATCTAATTAGTGAACTATGTAAAAACGTTTCTTGAGATGGTTATCTATTTTATTTTTCAAGGCATGAAAAAATAAGGATAATATTGTTGGTAATGATAATAAAAAAATATCTCTAGAAAATTACTTGTCCAAGTGGAATTATAACTTCCCTAACTGATCAGTATAACACATAATTTTGAAAGTATTATCAGTATCCAGATTTCTTTATTACAGTTTTCACAGATATAGTACATTAAAAATCCTATTTATTTGAAGACATTTTTTCAATTTTTAGGAGAGTATAGATGGGATATTTTTGTGTCATAATCCATGGATTCATTTTGTATCATCAAATATGTGGACATAGTTGACCATATAATGCAATAGACATCAAAAGTATCCTCAACAAATATTTCATAGGATACCTTATCACATTCTCTCACTTTCTTAGGTGAAAGAATAGGAATAGTGTATTCCAATAACTAATATAATTTTTATGATAATAGTGCATCATATAAACAATTCTTCATTAATTTTAAATTTGTATTAGTAAGGACATACCCTTTAATGACCCAATAATTTTATTAATGGGAATTCCTTTCTTATAATTATTTCATATAGAGTAAATCACATAAAATCACATAGAGGACATAATATAAACATTATAAATTATTAATTAATGGAGTAAGAGGTATTTATAGAAGTTATGGATCTTATAATAATGGAATAGTAACTTGAGCTTTGGTATAGTAATGTGACCCTTATGAGTAGTAAATCAAAAAATATAATAGTAACCCCTCCCATGTATGTATAAATAAAATTTAGCCATCTTATAATCGATAATATGATATAGTTATATCATGGTATAATTAAATAAATATTTTAAAAATTATTAATTAAGTGTTGGTATTTTTGTTGAATTGAATTTTTTATTTATAATTTTATAATTAATTTAATTTTCTCATTTAAAAAGAATCAGATACACATTTTTTTCATATAAATATAATATATGTTTATGAGACCTTAATTAATTTTTAAAAGTTTTATAAAATTAGTTATAACTTTCTAATTTGTCTTTTTTGTGTGTAAATGATGATTTTAATTAAAAATTAAATTTCTTATATTTAGAAAATTATTTTCATAAAATGGTGTTAATTTTTTAGTTATACAAGTCAAAAAATGGTTAGGATAATTTTTTGAGATTTTTTTTGAAATACATGAATTTTTGGTAAATAGTAAAATATTATAATTAATAGTGTATATATATTATAATTTAAATATTGTATTACTTGATTCATGGATGATTTAATCCCCCTAAAATCAAAATTTAAAAATTCTTTTAATATATTTAGTGATGTTTATGTAATTATTCATTGTCTTGAAGAAAAATAATAAACTATCAATCAAAATAAATATGATGACACCCCTCACATCCCCTTCTCATCACAACATTCTTACATTGAGACTTGTTCAATTTTTTCCAAATAATCATCCCAATTATCTCCACCACTTCCAAGATCCTTTGATCCCAACAAAAGACCAAATCCCTTTCCTTAAGGGGGTTAAAAGGGAGAGGAATTTCAAGAGTTAAAATCATCAATCATTTTATTTTCTTTTCATACTCTCTCATCACCTCCACTTTTCCATGTGTTATGAAAGCTAGAGTGTACGAACCCTCCATTTTAATATGGAAAGGTAGTTCCTTGGACTGATGAAAATGTAAGATGATTCTAATGAAGTGTTTGAGAAAAACCTCATTAGGCTTGTAAGATACACCTACAAATTTTTTATGAACCCCAAAAGGAATGTGGATCCCTTCTTTAGTAGACTAAATCTGAGTCTATGAAAAGTGTTTGAAGTTCCAGACTTCAAAAGTTATGAGGAGATTTTTTTGGGCTCCTAAGATTGAAATTGAGATCATAGACTCTTAGTGGTCTTGTGGGACCAACAAAAAGGGGAAATAATTGTTTAATATGGGTGGATCAATAGATAAATTCGATGATGGAAAGAAAACCCAATATCTTACATGTCAAAATTGTGGGAAGAAGTATCTAGGTAACTATCTAATGGGATCTAGGAAATGCTTTAAATGTGGAAGAATTGGGCATCTGGCTGATGACTGCCGAGGGATGTGAAGAATCCCACTAATTAAGAAAAAAAGGTTCAGATCAACACTATACCTATACTTTTGTGTTTTAACTATAATAATCATGGGAATTATGAAAGAAATTTTCCTTATCCATTGGTTGTTGGAGGAAATAAACAACAAAAACCTCTAAGGTAACAAGGAAGGTCATATGATATCACTTTTGCTGAGTTGGTGCCCAAAAATGATGTGGTGGTAGGTATCCTGGTAATTCATTCAAGAATAGTGTATGTACTATTTTATTATGGTTCTATGAATTCTTTCATATATTGAATGTTTAGTAGAAACATTCATACACCAACTAAAATATGGAAGTTGTGTTGTCTAGAAAAACAAAAAATGAGGGAAATTATTGAATCCAAAATATATAACTCATCCTCGGTAAATTTTAGTGAACTGAAGCTCTCAGCATATCTTGTTTTTTTCCTTTGGTGGAATTTGATGCTATATTGGGTGTGTATTGGCTATCGTTATTTAAATACAACCCCAACCATCAGGAAAGGGACATCACTCTTCACATCCTGAAGCATCCTCTAATTCTGTAAAAGTGTATGGAAGAGCATGAATCTCCATAAGAATCATTATTTCAACTATAGATATTATTTAATTATGATCAAGAATATCTAACTAAAATGATTGGGAAAATGGAGTGAATCATTCTCAAATACATGCCCTTTGTGAGGGACTACACTGCTGTGTTCCCTGAATAATTATGAGGTCTTCTTCATAATGGTGATATGGGTTTATCACTTGAACTTATTCCTAGATATTTTCCTATATCAAAGACACGTTGTAGAATGACCATCGTTGAGATGGAATAACTAAAGAAGCAGTCACAAGAAAGTATGGAAAAGTGATTTATACACTAGAGTGCTTCACAATGGGGCAAAATAATCCTCCACGTCTTAAAATTAAGTACTGATCATTATGTATCTGCATTTATTATCATGAGATCAATAAAATAATGATAATGAACAAGTATCCCATACCAGGGATAGATAACTTGTTCGAACAAATATTTAGGTGTAATTATTTATTTAAGGTGGACCTCATGTCTGGATATCAACAATTAAAGGTGTAGATAGATGATAATACCTAGGCTGCATTTAAAAAAATCTATAGACACTATGAGTTTATAGTGATTCCCATTAGACTCACTAATGCTCAAAAACATTTCATGGATTTATTGAATAAATTATTTAGAGATTACCATGAATTGTTTTTTGTATTCTTTATGTATGATATTCTGATATGCTCCAAGGAAATGAGGGAACATGAGGATCATTTTAATACTCTTCTAAAGACATTGTGATGGGAGGAAAAATATTCAATTTACAGTAAATTTTATTTATGTATAGAGGAATTATCATTCTAGTGGCATGTTATCACTAGTAACCGAATATCTATGGACCCTTTGAAGAAAAATGAAATCGAAGAATGGGAAAAGAAAAAAACAATAATGAAGATCAATAGTTTCCTTAATCAAGGTGGGTATTAAGGAGGATATTTTAAAAAAATCTCATGATTTTCATTCCCAATAAAAAATTTGACTGATAAGGGTGTGATGTTTTCTTATGCCAGTGATTGTGAAGACTGATTCACTGATTTGAAAAATAGGCTTATCACCGCACCAGTGCTCACACTACCAACATGTGGGGAACTATTTTTGGTGTACAATGATTATTTAAAGAAGGTATTATATTTTGTACTAATGAAAAATGATAAAGTGATATCCTTGACCTCAATCCAATTGAAAATTCATGACAAAAAAATATTCCACACATGATATGGAGTTGGTGTCTGTGTTTGTTTTCATTGAAAATATGGAGACATTATCTTTATGGGGTGAAGTGTGAGATATATACTGATTTTAAGAGCCTAAAATATATATTCACACAGAAAGAGCTTAATATGATCCAATAATGATAGTTAGAGCTCATCAAGCATTATGACTGCTCTATCCCGTACCATCTTGGTAAAGAAAATATGGTGGAAAATAATCTAAGTAGAAAGGATCCTGGATCTTTATCAATAATAAGAATTGATAGGGATCCAATATTCATTAAACTTCAAATGATGGACATGGGAATCGTTAAAGAACATCACCAATCCTTTCTCAACTGATTTCTCATCCATCCCTCTAGGAGAAAATAGAGGATTCTCAAATAAATGGTGTATAGATTCAGGAAAAAAGGTCGAAGCTATTAGAAATGGTGATTATATAGTGATCCAAATGGATGAGTAAGGAGTCAAGTGATATGGGCCCCAACTATGTGTACCATCCAATATAGAGGTAAAGAAAGTTTTTCATAATGACACACATAGATCAACGTTATTTAATCACCCAGAGAGGACAATGATGTATCGAGATATATGAGATAACTATTGGCGAGACAATATGAAAAAGGAAATTTCTGAATATACATCAAAGTGTCTTGTGTGTCAGTAAGTGAATGATAAAGGAAAACGTCTAAGGGGATTATGAAACCATTACCCATACTAACATGGAAGTGGGAATATATCACCCTGGACTTTTTAACAAGACTTATGAATAAATCCATAGGAAACAATTATATAAAGTTTTTGTTGGATCATCTCACAAAGAAAACTCACTTTATTTCAATTTGATTGGACTTATAACTAGTTATACCATCATGAATATACATCATAAAAGTGGTAATGATGCATGGACTACCACTATAGATTGTATTTATTCAATACGTGAGATTCACCATGATGTTCTAGAAAGGTTTCCAACTTTCTTTGAACACTTTTTTGAACTTTAATACAACCTATAATCCTAAAACTAATGGCCAATGTAAGTGAAGTATTCAACCACTAGAAGAAATGTTGAAGGAATTTTCTATGGACTTCAATAAAGGTTGGGAACAACATCTACCTCTGGCTGAGATCTCTTAAGACAACAGTATACACTCAAGCCTAAAAATTGTTCCATATGAATCCCCTTATAGAGAAAGATGAAAAACCCCACCATATTGGGATGAAGTTGGTTAACACAAGTTGGTAAGACCTGAAATGGTCGATGAATTGGTGGAAAAGGTGAAAACCATTCAGCAACACATCAAGGAAGCCCAATGTTTTCAAAAATATCTATGTATAAAATCATCAAAGAGACATGGAGTTTGAGGTTTGAGATATGGTATTCCTATACATATCTCTATGAAAGAGGATCATGAGATTTGGGAAGAAATGAAAGTTGAGTCCCATATACATTGGACCCTTCGTGATTATTGTTCATGATAGAGCTATGGCCTATCTACTAGAACATTAATTTACCATGTCTCATGTACATGATGTAGTTCATGTATCCATATTGAGGAAGTACATACCATATCCCTCACATGTACTAAATTCATAGGGGGTACAATTGGAGAATGATATCACTTACAAGGAGTACCTTGTGAAGATCTCAGATAGTAGATATAAATTTATATTTAATAAGACTAATCTCATAGATAAAGTAATATGGTGTACCCATAAGTGTGAAGTAGCTACATGGTAACTAGAGGAAGTGATTAGGGATACGTACCATAACTTGTTCTCTCTAGAGTATAAAATGAATTTTTAAGGGTGAAATTTTATAAGTGGGGAAGAATGTTATGACCCAAATTGTTTTTCAATGAAAATTAATTTTTAATTATTATTTAACAAATTATAAGTCACAAAAAATGGCATATAAAAGATACATAGTCTTTATAGATGAAAAATAAATGAAATAAGAGGTATTCTAGAAGTCAAGGAACCTATACTAGTGAAATAGTAACATGAAATTTGGAATAGTAACGTGACTCTTATGAATGGTAAACCAGCAAATAGAATAGTAATTTCACCCATGAAAGTATTAATAACATTTAGGAATGTTATAAATGATAATATGATATAATTATATCATGACATATTTGAATAAATATTTTCAAAATTGCTAATCAAGTGATGGTATTTTTATTGAACATAAATGTCTGTTTGTAATTTTATAACAAATATAATTATTTAATATAAAATAAATTTTAATAAAATAGATTCATAAATTATTATTTTATTTTTTTATTATTATTGTATTAGTTTATTATACATTAATTAATTTTTTGAAGTGTTATAAAAGAAGTTATAATTTTAAAATTTGTATTTTTTGAGTAAATGATGCTTTTAATTTAAAATTAAAATTTTCATATTTAGAAAATTATTTTATTAGAATTAATTTTATTTTTAACTTATAAATATCAAAAAATGGTTAGGTTGTCTTTATTTTTCTTAAATATTTGATTTTTCTTGTGAATGGTAAAATATGATAATTTACGGTATTAATACATTCTAAGTTAAATACACAATTCCATGAGTCATGGATGATGTAATAAACATAATCACAAACTCCCCTTAATTATTTTATTAATTGTATTGATAATTATCTTATAATTAATTTTCTTGAGCCAAAATAATAAACTGATGAATAAAATAATGATAAAAAAACCACCTCCACCCCTATAAATACCACCCCTCACCACCCCTTCTCCTCCCAACATTCAAGCTTTGATCCCTATAAAACTTTTACCAAATATTCTTCAAAAGTATCCCCCACATACATAAGTATTGGTTTAAAAAAATACCAAACCCCTCTCACTAAGGAGGTTCTCAGAAAGGAGAAATTTAAATGGTAAAACCATATTTAATTTTCTTTTAATTTATTTTCAATTTATTTTATTTTCTTATTCTCACATCAATCCCCTTATGCAAGTGTCATGAAAAATCAGTTATCTTATACATTAATTAATTTTATCATGCTAATGGAGTAATTCATCATCATTTATTATCCCCTCTTATTTTAAAAAAAAAATGAAAACATCGTCTGTGATGTGTTAATTTGTCACATTCAGGGATGGTGAAGTTTTCAATTTTTATTACCTCTTTATTGACTTCTCATAAAATTATTTTTATAGTTAAAAAAAATTATAATATATGTATGAAATCTTATTTAATATCTTGTAACTATTTTTTATACATAATATTAATTAATTAAACAAAACTAGTGTGTGATGATAAAAAACTAGCCAACATAATCTAAATGATTATCACCAACATTTTATCTAATGATTCATCCTAAACCCAAAATAAAAAAATAAATTATTTCAATATTTAATGTTCTATATATTAATTAATAACATTTAACATCAATTCTCTACAACCATTCTCATTTGATATGATTTTCCGTATGTTTATACAATTAAACTGATCATGAAAACCAAGGAAACCAACACTCCTGAATGATGAAACTGAATCTAATATGCCATTAAAAGGACATAAATGAACATAATAAAATTATAATAAATAATTTTTTTTAAAATTTTCTAAATCTATTATTTAGTGGATTTAATCTGATTATCCAAGACATTAAGATTAGTTGCATAACCATTCTAGACATAAGGTAAGGTATTCTTTTGGAACCTCTATTCTGTCCTTATGGTTGCTCTTTCTCTTTCTTTACCACATTTTAGTTCTTATTTTTTGTATTATTATAAATTATATGTATATGTTCTAAAATCATCTATGTATATCGGATCATCATTCTTTGATGGGGAAATACATGTTTAATAAATGTTCCATTATCAAATCTTCCCAATAAGCATGTCAGGCTAATGGGAACATCCTGATTTCCTACCCATTACAAGGTCACTCCATAATAATTTTTAATCCAACATTATTTTTATAGAATCAATCATATAAGGAAAAAATATCTTTGTTAATTTATGGGTTTATGTAAATGAACTTTCCTTTTTTGCTTTAAATTCTCTTTAATATTTTTCTTAAAACATGCAAAATGATTCATTTATAAAGTTTCGTTAACACTTTTATTAAATATTTTCACTTAAATTTTACATCATTTATAGGGATATTTTATTATTTTACCTTATGAATGCCAATTTATGATATAAATCCCTTTTTTCACGGACTCCAATATGGTATCCCCTTTTGTTATACCTTATGACAAGATATGGTACCCAATTCTTTATATAGGTAACTCTTATACATGATTATTAATGTGGAACACATATTTTAGAACATGTTATAATGGACAACCTTTATGGTTCCCTAATTCATTAGGTAATGTTTAGAATATTGATAGGACATGTTGGGATTGGGAGTGAATGATATTCCTTTATAGGACTTTGTCCTCTATGTGCAATGGTCTTGAAACTTGGCCTTGACTTATGCGTATGACATGTTGTGTGTAATTTAAAAATTTCTATGTTTCCAAGATTATATATCTTCGTGTTATACATGTTATTCTTTTTTATGTTTATTCATGTTCCAGGACATTAATGTCATCATGTTATGACTTCCAACCCATGTGATGTGTTTTATTTCTAGGTTTATTACCTTATTTGGCTTTAGTGCTCATTTCTTTTATTCATGTATTCCCTAGGTTATCCTATGTAGATGTAAGAATTAAATGGAGTTTATAAGCTAATTATGGACATTAAATAAAATAAATTTTTTCTTTGGTTTCATGTTTTCAAATTATGTACTTATCCTTCCAAATACACTATACTTTAGGATCCTTGTCTAGAGTTTGATGGTTAATTATGCTTAAAATAATGCAATAATATATGTAAAAGGATAAGATATATTTATAACTTAAGTTATGTAATTAATACACTATTTTTACATTTTTTCTTTCTATTTTATAGAATAATTGTATAATACTTTATTTGATTACAAATTAGATGAGAAATAATAACAACAAATTTTACTAATTTTCTATTTTATCTAGTCTCAAAATACCTCAATATTGAAGTTGGAATGTCTAGTCTATATGAAATTATAGTGTCAAGGATCAATTTTCTTTACAATATAGATTGATACCATCAATATTACTAGAAATTACATATGTTGGTAGTCTTTCCAACTACGAGCTTAGAGATCCTTGATCTATTGAGTGAAATAGCCAATGTAAAAACCCTCACCCAAATTTCCTTAATAATTACCTCCAAATTTGTATTAGATAGAAGGGGTACATTAAATACAATATACATTTTGTTAGGTTAACCCATTATCATAGTTAATACTTCTTGATAATGAAAATATCCCCATGTGGAGCCCAAACCAACACTTAAACTATGGGTTTATATTAATTCAGTGGATGTAAGACTTGATAGATTAATATTAAATTGAGATATTTTTATTTATTATGAATGTATATTATCTTTTTTATACTTTAAATAACTTTATAATATTAATTTTATTTTAATAAATTAATTAAACACTTCAGATTAAACATTTATACATAATTCATTTATTTAAATTCAATATTTTGATATTAATTTATCTATTTATTTTGTAGTAGTCTTACATCCATAAAATATATAATTAATAAGATATAAATAATTAAATAATGAACTGATCATGATGTTATTTCATGGTTGAATTACTGACTAGACAATAAATCATCTTTTGACCTAGGGTAAATTCCTTATGCTAATCTTAGCATGGGTTAAAAAATTCAAAATGAACAACTTTTTATCACAAGAGTTGGAATCAATATGGGTCCATCATGAACTACCTCCATGAGACTTGGTAGACTCCATTAATTATAGGTATTTATAACTCTTTGGAAGGTGATAGGAACCAAAGTAGTGGTTATTGGGAATTATATAAATTAAAGTAGGCAAACAATTACATGATAATACTCGAGGGAGGGATTACATGAAAACCATAAAATTTAATTTAATATTAAAAAATTTTATGCCCACGAAATAAAATAAACTAAATAATTCCAACACATGAATATGTCTTAGTCCATATCATAAATGGTCACACACATTGAATGAATATGCCAATGTAAAACTGGTTAAAATTGATTTCATATTCATTCAGTATACTTAATATTAATGAGCATGCATTAAATAAATAAATAAATAAATAAATAAATAAATTTAATACTAATAACCATCAAAATTCATTTTGAGAAATCCATTGTTATTGGAATTCATGGAAAAAATATTTAGAACCAACAATCACAGATTTATTATAATTAAACAATTGATTATTTGGAATTTTTTAACACCATTATTAAATGGTAAAACACAATTGCACCCAATTGATAAAATAATGATTTAATGTAGTAATTTTCAACTTAATATAATGTAATTATTCTTTTAATTGAGAGACCACATGCCCTGTATTTATGTGTTACATGTTATGTATGTCGGTTTCAGTGTACCTGAGTTACACACCTGAGACCTCAACATGTAAATCTATCAGTTTACACCATGTGTACTACTAACTACACACTTTGTGTTTCTCTTTCCGTATGTCAATATTGCTGATCTGGTCTTTAGAGTGTATTTCGGTAGATCTATGACTAGTATAATCTTTCTATATATCATGTGATCTCTTTTACATGAGTCTATGTAGTCCGCCAAAGGACTTAGTTTGTTCATCAGACATGATACTACACGATGTGAACAAGATAGCTACACACCATGTATTTTTCATAACATGTGTCTTATTTTCTCATTAAATTCCTTGATGTGTACTTCAAAGAATAGGATTAATGAGTTAGAAACCATGTATACAGGCTACAAATCATGCACTCCATTAGTGCAACAGGTTTTCATTCCCACATGGTTTTGAGCAAGTGAAAGGAACCAAAATATTGAATGAATATCACTTTTATCCCATGTAAACTGCATGGAGTGTAGACTAGATACACACCATTTAATCTGATAAATCGTGTGCCAGGATGGACGGATCTATACACGGTGTGCTATATATGAAATATGTTTAATTACTACTTGGCATGTCATGTATCTAGGGACACATCTTGGTGAAGTGCACTTGGTTACATAGTATGTACTCCAGATACACACCCTTTAGTTCCATTCGATATGACTAAAATCCTATACACTCCCTAATGTTATCTTTGGTTGTTCATAATATGTTCCTAGTCCTTTAAGAAAATGAAAAACTAAATTATGATGATTAATATGTGAAAAACCCATTAATTAAATTATTATTAGATAATGACTAATATGAGAAGAAAGACTCAAACATGATCACACATATAGATAAATAAAAAACAAAAAATTATTGATATGAAATCTGATAGCTCTGATACAACTTTAAAGTTCTCTAAGTAGTGATCACACTTGGGGTGGGTGATATGATAAACATTTCTTTTAATTTAGAGATGTACAAAACACCAATATATGATATTTCATTTTAAATTTACAATTAATTTATTAATGATTGGAAGAAATTATTACCTCATCTTGTGATCCTCTTTCAATGAGAGTTTTTATCTTTATAAAAACCATTATGATTAACTCGATTACACATTAATTATCAGTGTGTTGAATCTATTTATAGGTGCTCAAAACACAATCCTTTGATCTCGGAGAAATTAAAATTGATTTATGGGTATTATGATTGTGAATAAATAATATTTCATTGTTCATATTTATCGGTCCAATATTGTTTGGGCATGATGGAGTTCTTCTCTTTTTTTAGAAGAATACAGGATATGGTCGAGAGAGAGAGAAAAAGAGAATACCATTGTGAAGAAATATTCTCTTTTCTCAATTTTTGACCAACCCAACATGATATAAAATACCATTTATTTATTGAGATGGGGTTTAAGTTAAAATATTATTTAATTTCATGTTGGACCTTAAATATTATAATAATATATATTAAACTCCATTCTAAAATAATAATAATAATAATATTTTATGGTGTACGCGATAACTTGCACAATAAAAAATATAACTTAACTTGATTTTAAATTAATATTTCTCACCATATGTCACTTGGTCTATTCAAACTCGTCAAAATTTATTGAATACCTCAAAAAAAACATTATTAAAAAATATATATTTTATCCAAAAACTAGTGTTTTTTATTATATATTTACTAAAATAAATAAATAAATTTTTTTCACAATTCAATGAATAAATAACCGTTTAATTAATGTGATCGATAAAAATTAAAAAAAATAATTCCTCATTATGAATAATAATATTTATTCCATTAATTAAATTGAAACAAAATATAATTGATATTAATTGAAACATTTAGTCTGTGAACCTATAAGATTTATTCTCCTCAAAATTAGGTGGGATCACCTAAAGTTTGGGAATAGTGTAACTCAATGGGTTAAGGCACCCAAGAGAAAAAAATAATGCCATAACAATGAAATCCTCATTCAAATGCACACTGTTTAATATAATCCATTTGTATCAATGTCTCATTAAGAAGGATTCACATCCATGTCATCAACCTATGTGTTCAATAAATTTTTCTTTGACTATCTAAAGTAAATACATCGTTGCACCATGGGTATGAAATTTAATGAGATGACTCTATTCCAATAAAATGACTGAGATATAATCCTCTATAAATATTGAAATGAAAAATACTTCCTCAATTTATTCATTCACAACACATCACCCTTGATTCATGAAACATATCCACCATTTCCATGAACTATTATCATCATCGTTTATGAAATGAATATAAGTTCACGCGTTGTAACTTGTATTAACAATAATCATAAACTATAAGAACCATTTCTCACATTCATATATATAAATATTTGATAACACCAAAAATTCCATAATTCAAAATGGTGGATCTATTCTTAGAATCTCACATCCTAGATATTTCCAAGTGAGAACTTAATGAGAATAATTCTCATCCACGTATGAGCAATCACACTTTATGGTTGATATACTATATTCCCTATCATAGTAAGTTATCAAACCAGAGAACTATATTTAATAATATCATCAAAGAATTGAAAATATATCATCATATCGAGGAACTTCTATAACCTTATGAATGAGAAAGATACTTTGTGACATTATCACATCATTGTAATATAGAATAAAAAAATATGTGATAAGATATTTATATTAATATGCAATCCATTTAATATATATTTAATGAAAAGTACAAAGTAATTGCTTCCAAGGAACCAAATATAACAAATAATATATAGGGTAACATTAAACATTTGTAAGGAAAAAGTGAGAAAGAAATCCTGATGAAGAAATAATCAAAGCATAATAGGATGATAAATAATATATGTGAGTCAAGAGGCATATCGTGATAACAGAAATTGGTAAGAATCTTAAACATTCACATGGAATCATGACATGAGAAAATGAAATCATAAAATCATGGTATCACTAGAATGTGGAAACAATATAAAATGCGACATCATAAGCATACATTGAACATAAAATCCAAGTTATGAAAAAATAGTGTTCTTAGGCTAACCACTCATGCACCATACATGATATCTCTTAAGATGAAACTATTACCCAATTTATTATAGCATTATCAGAGAACACACTTAATTTTCATAACTTTGTTTTTGTGACACTGATCATATAACATAAGGATGAGTTTAATCAATTCAATTCCATGATTAATGAAAATGGGTTTCATAAATAGAATCCCCTAATCTTTGAAGGACAATTAAATCTAGGCGAGTACTCTTTAATAGAAATTGTGTTTGGTCTTTACAAACAAAATTTATGGAGTGTGAAATCAAGGGATAATTTCATAATAAACAAAAGTGTATATAAATGGTTATGGAAGGGATAAATGAGAGAATATGGTAGTATATCACTATTTTGGAAACACTTATACAATAAATTAACTATAATAAACACAAGCAAAAATTATTAGCTGAAGATCTAAAGGCATATTAAAAAGGAACTGCATAAATGTAAAAGAGGTGGTAGGGATTCCATTACCTAAAGAGTGTACTTCCTAAAGCTTGAGAGTAGTTCCTTAAGTCCTCAAAATCTCATTTGGAGGGTTTTTAATAATTAAAGGGAGTGGTAATTTATGATCAATGATTTGTAATTAGAGATAAATGGGAGAAAAGTGGGTACTTATAAAAAATGGAGGACATGGTTTATTAATTTCTAAACATAGGTTTTGGAATCTATGTCCTAAAATATTCAAATCCATTATTTCTTGAAGGGTTTTAAATAATTTGTTTGCAAAAGGAACAAGTTTTTAGGTATTATAATGTGTTATAGGGTCATTTTTTTTGAATATTATCATTGATTATGTAGATGTGAGTCATGTTCATAATGAATTGCTTTTAAAATCATAAAATATACTTCAGATTTTGGAATTTTCTCGATAGGTTTGGAAAAGTAATTCTATAACACAAAAATAAAATATTTTAATGAATATTTTTTCATGTTGATCAAAAATTTTGGAGAATTTATCACATCAATTTTGTTCCATGATGATTCCATAATTCATACCATATATTTATACTATATATAATTTCCACCAAAAAATCTACTATATGTGAAAATTTCAAAGCAATTCACTATTGGAAAATTTTGATGTTCTAAATTAAAAAAATATTTTTTTTATCATAATGATTTTGTATATATGATAATTAAACTTTTTAAAATAGAATTTTTATTTATTAGAAAGGACCAATTTTAATATATTATCATGTTTATAAACTTTATAAAAACCACTTATGGTTACATAAAATAATTTTATTACTTATAAATGAGAAAATACTTGTTTTTATAACATTTATATGAAATTAAAAATTTATTTCATGTTATTTCTTTTGTCCTAAAAATAAATATTTTTTGAAATTAAATATATATATTTTTCCCAAAAATTCAATCTCTATTTATATATATCATAAATCCATTCTAGCATCTCCATCATCTATTTAGGTGTATAATATTATATATATATATAGTTGATATCAATGAAATGATATTGGGGAAAAATTATTTAATTTAATGAATACTTTTACATGCTATTAGGTTTTAGATACATAACCCCTTATTACACCAACACACACACTGTGAGTAATGTGTGTAATAATAGTATTTTATTGGTGTGGTTTCATAACCCTATTTTGGGTAGTGATTTCTATGGGATTTATATTCTTCCTTAAGTGGTCCCACTCATGTTTTTGTTATTGAATCTTGGTTTGGGTTTGGTCCTGGGAAAAACCCAATGAGATGATATCTTTATAACCTCCAATAATTTATTATCATAATGTATAATCATAATGGTTTAGGCCGTCATTAATTCATTCAATATCACTTAGATTTTATTGTGACCTATAATATATACTAACATTAACTGTCACTATATAGTTCATATATTACTAGTGGTCATGTTGTTTAATAGTATTCAGGCTCAACAATCATATTATAAATATATATTATAATGATAAAAAATTACAATGAAATATATTCTAGATGTTTCATATAACCACATTACATAATATGATGTATGTTTTTTTAGAAGAAAATATCATTTAAAAATTCTTGGGTCATTATAAGCACCATGGATATTATAGAAGTCTCCAATTTTCAGAGAATTTTGACCTGATTTCTTCCATAAATTGGGGGTTATACTCTTTTGAGTTTAGTTCACATTCCTTCCCTTTGAAACCTCTCTGACCTTGAGTATTATATTTCTTCCATCATTCATCCCCTAGGTATCCTAAACCCCCATTATTGAGTGTTAAATCCTTTCATTCATCTAATGTTCTTTTTCATTCTTCCCTCTTTCTTTTCCATATAAATGAATAGTTTTCTATCTTTTGGAGTTATGGTAGCTTGTTATTTTAGTCTCGTGCGGTGTTTGATCAATTTATTAATGAGATATTCTTATAGTTCTTATTGGGTAATCCTTTTAGATTAGATGATTCTTGATCCTTATTTTATTTTCCTTCATTTTATTGAATCATTGATTCTTTGAAAGAGGGATGGAATTTCTAAACTCATATTCAAAGATATAGAATTATATGATTTATTAGATTATTTTGATCTCTTCTAATAATTTTTCCACTTTATTCTAATATTTTAATTATTTGGATTTTTAGGCATTAATCATTGACGGGGTTATGTGAAAAATAAAAATTAAATGAAGGAAATGGAACTTGTTGAATATAAATTGGAAGGAAAATATGATCTTTAATTTTCATTATCAATTTCATTCCTATTATTGTTTATTTTGTATGATGTCACGACACCTTTGTTTCTATAAATAATTAAAGGTATTTTCACCATGATAAATAAATATTCACTTTAAGATAGTAATGGAATGGGAATTTTTGAAAACATGAATATGATAATTGATATAAATCTTGATTCTTTATGATTAAAGTTTTTTTATTGTTTGACATGTATCCTTCAAAGGGTAGGTAAACTAGTTCATGGGATGTGAATAGTAATTGGAAATTGTAATGGGGAGTGGGAGTAATGATAAATATGATATGTTAAGTGTTTGATGAAAATTAGGATTGGACAGTATCAGATGTGATAGATATGGATTTGTAGTAATGCTCAAATTGAATGAATCTATTTCAAAGTAATGGTAAATGAATTATACAACTAAAATGCAGTGAATGAATAGGGTGGTCGATGTGGATATTATAAGGGGTTGATTATTTTTATATGAATACTTGAAATTAAATAATCATATAGTTGTTAATACCTACTAATGATTGGGGATAATAGGTTGTTATTGGCATGATGAGTATAGTAATGGGAGTGGGATGTTAATAAATTGTAAATTATTGAATTTTATGATCTTCAATGAAATTAATGATAGGAAAGAAATGGGAATGGATTGACCTCTTGTGGTGATATATAGTTGGTGATGCTAGTTGGTGGTTGTTTAACATGGTTTGGGTCATTCATGGTTAAGGGAGGGTAGAAATTTTTTGTTCTACATGTACACGATACTATACTCAGTAGGGACATAAAAAAGGTATCAAGTGGACATTTGAAATTTCATTCTAATGTATCAGTGAACAAACGAATGAACCAACAAAAGCCTATATGGGTCAACTAACCAATTGCAGTCTCACCTTGTCACACTCACCAAATCATAAATCCAATATAATAATATATCTTTAAGATCATTACAAAATAGGGATCCCCAATACTACTTCCCAAAATATTTCCACTCCGATTTCCAAAATTCAAACTTCCAATGCACTCATCCCCTCTTTACATACTACATCACATCACGTAAGATGATTTACATCTCTGATGTGGGTTTGGACATGTCCCTACCTTCTCCATCCTCACAAGTTCTAACATCCGGGGATGGAATTAGGTATCATCACATCACATCTCACATATAGACACATGGGTGCACACATCATGTCTTATCATAGATAGAATAAACAAATCTAACACAATGGCACCTAAGACGTTACTTCATATCTAGCCCGTAGAGACCTAGGCCATCAATTCTTAAGGAAGAGGGGGGGGGGAAGATGGGGTATCCAACCATATGTATCTCTACCATCCTAACTGTTAGTGAAAGCATCGAGACACCATAACACATGAGTGTTGGTATTATGATCCTACTCAGGTGGGGTGCATTTGGAAATACCATAAACATACACGATATATAGATAGATCCCAATACCCAACCTATGGGTTAACACTGACTTTATTAGAACACACCATATCACCACCACCTGACCACACAAAAACCGTCACAACTAATGCCACCTCTATTTGTAAAGCATCACTCCACCACCACATATAGCCACCCATAATTCCAATTTTATTGGTTGGTTTCACCACTTTCCATACATTACATGTTTCACCAACATTCATTTACTAAGCCACTTAATTGATTTTTACCACAAAAATACAATCCAAGCATCCATATTTATTTCATTTAGAATCTTCCTTTATTTCCTGGATTACCAAAAAACTATTAAAACCATTCCACAAAAAATTATTCCAACCCACATAATGATTTCCACAGCACCATGAATCCACTGTCATTATTGTTCCACATCAGCTAAGTTAACTCAACACAATGAACACACATCGCAAATCCCAACACCATCTCAAAAAAAACCACCTCACACAGAAACTACATATCACCAACCCATGTCATCACCACACATCATCACAACTACACACTAAAACCACTATGCATCATATCCCCTTCATGCCACATCACCAACCACAACCTCATCACACAAAACAGCCACTCCAAAAAACACCACCATAAATAATCACCATCATACAACTTCCCAAAGAACATCCATGTCAACCAACCACCACTAGACAACCCCCATCATGTTGACAAACTTATTCACCAAAAAACATCCCAAACAACCTCAGGTAATATAAGAAGTTTAAAAAGACATCACAAAAACACATTCAGGTTTCTATAAATTATTCAAGGGCTTTTATCAATTTTATATATTTTAGCATGGGTATTATCACACAAACAAGGTTTCCTGGGAAACCTATTATTTAGGAAAATATAAATTATTTATCCTTTTTTTTCTGGTGAAATCACACAAAAATAAAATTGGTGTGTCATCTTATATCATCAATATTGAGAACAATGCTTCAAACAGTCATTATCTTCAGTATTGGAAACTTTCATTCTATATATCTTTATTGACATATATCAAAGAAGTAAACTATGATGTAACTCCCCATTACCACAAACTTAAAACATGAAAACTATTTATATATATTATGACAACCCTTAATATCCACCCATAGAAAACATTTTTTTTTCAAATCTCACACATAACACATAAATTGGAGAGAATGAGGGTCCTCTACATCAATAGAGATTTCTAATATCATTGGTCACCATAGGGAAAAGAACAAACAACTCTAAATCCATAAGCACAAAATAAAATGATGGATAAACCTATATTGAACAAAGGGATCATAAGAAATTCCCATAAAAACACACCACATATGAAACAAAACCACCAAAGAGGATACTTGGAAGAATAATGGAACGAAACGTGGGTATAAAGAAGAAGGATCTCGCCAATGATCACCAATGAGAAATGAATAGAACCCAAGGATTAAGGAGAGGTAAAATGACTTGTAAAGTCACACAAAATCTCATAGGTATCATCCAAAATGAGAATGATATTAGAAGAAAAGTGAAAGGAAATGTAGTATAACAATACTTATAAAAAACCGAAAAGTCACACTTTTTAAAGCGTAGTTCACACAATAATTGCATAAGATCCTTATCTATAAAAATTTATATTTTAGAAACACACCTTGGGTTGTAAAACCGTTGAAACCCCTACTTACACAAAAACATTGCTTCTAGGGATTAATTAAATTTACACCATAAATCCATTTTTACTGCGTAGACCCATTTTACACTCCACACCTCAACTGCACAGAAGTCGTAAATATTTGGCCCCACAAGATATAAAACATGAGATTACAAGATAAATATAATAACCAAGAAAAATGTACATAGTAATTAAATAATTTTTAGGTACATTTCAAACATTACCCAACCACACGCCCAAATACATTATTAGGTTAGTGCCTTTAGAAACATTGAATAAAAACTTCTAGTTTAGTGAAAGATTATAAATATTTCCCACAAAGATCTTACTCTGTATTATTGATACATAAAAATTTTCACTATAACTTGGGAAACAATAATTTTAAAAGGGTGATCTCAGATTCTCAGAAAGGGTAAAGAAGGGAGATAAATAAGTATAATCATTAACATAAGTGTACGAAAACATGGGCATAACATTGGAAGATTATACACTACATATCGAAGATCATATAGTTGAGTCATGGTATAAATAATGAAATTTTATAATACATTAATCATGAGGAAATCAAGAGACTAATCTATTAAAGAATAACATATGCAGTGGCTTCGGCGGTTGTCCCTAAAGAACACGCCCCACACACCCAGGGAATTTCAAATTTTCTGACCATTGGAACCCCTCCAATAGCTTCACTATCTCTGTCAATACCCATTTTAGTTCTCGCTCTCCTAGGGTATGGTCCATAATCCCCTTTGGGTTCCCCCTCCTGCATCTGGCCACACAGAACAGTGTAATCTTTCAAAGATGCTCTCTACAGATCTTTCGACGACTCCTGCCAGCCATTCTTCTCGGTGACCCACCCATGCCATCCTTCAGTGTCACAAGAGGGATCTAGGGTTTCACTGGAGGATAGTGCATCAGCCTTAATGGAAGATAGGATGGAGGTTTGGTGGACCCTGGTAGCTTGTTTCTGTGCTTCATCCCGTCCCCTACCCACCATCAAGAGGTTTGTCGAATCCTGGGGTCTCCAAGCTCTGGTCCGTATATCCCTCATTCACATAAACTCATTCTACCTGGTTCTCACATCAGACACAGACCAAATCTTGGCTTGGTGAAAGGCCCCTCGTAGCTTTGGTCACAGGTTTTTTTCTTGTCGGGATGGTACATGGAGTTACATAGGGGAAACGAGCACTCCCATGCTGCTGTCTAGATTTGTTTGTCAAGCTCTCTTGCGCCTTTCTATAACAGTGCCTTCCTCATGGAAATTAGAGATTCACGTGGTGGATTTCTCTATGTGGATGAACGCACAAACATGGGAGAGGAATCCATGATGACCAAGATCTACATTGATTTGGATCTATCGCTCCCCATTCTAGATAAATTGTCCCTGAAGGTTCAAGATTCATTCGTCTAGATCCAAGAAGTCGTCTACCCAGTGTTTCCCAGGTATTGATCTTCCTGTCAACTCCAGGGTCACCTTAAAAAATATAGAGGATGAGCTAAAATGGACCCCAACGACCTATTTCTAGAGGTACTTATACAGGCGAGGCTTCCTCATCCCTAGGGCATGGCCCTGGATATGATCACATGGTGCTAGGGAATGATCCCTCCTCTTCTGCGGGCAATGGACTAGACCCGCTAGTCTTGGAGGGACCCCTTTTCCCTCCAGCACTCAGCAACAACACCAAAGCCTAAACTGGTACCTTATATCAAGTATTCCCCCCTATGGACACATGATACCTACCTCCTTTATGAAACACCTCTTTGTAGCTTCAGAACAGTGCCATACCAGGATGCTTTCTAATAGTTGTCCAACTGATGTTTCCCACCTTCATGGCCCATATTATTACAACCATCCATAGGCCTATCGATGTTTTTTGGACCTGATCTAGAAGTTCCCAGGAGACTCTGGCTCCCGCAATATGGAAAGAGGCTCGTGATAGTGTGTAGAATAGCATATTCCTATATGCAACTCCAGGGCACCCAGACGTCTGGCTACCTTAAATACATGGGACCTTGGCTCTGTCCTCGCTGAGTGGGGAGAGAGGGAAATCCTTCAAGTCCTCACCCCGCCTTCAACGAGTGGTTCCAGAACCGGCTACATAGAGCCCAGAGATGTGTACAAGGCTCCGTTTGAAGCAAAAACAGTCCCATGAATGCTCACAATCCCAATGTAAAGATACCATGTCTCATGGGACCAAACTCGGGCCTTAAATTACCAAATGATACCCATTATCATAAGGGACTCCCATGGCATTGGTGCATAGGTTAAAACTGATTGCATCATATAAATGTCGAGGAATCACCGAGCCCATATTGTCGCCATTCTGAAACACAAACAGAACCCTAGAAATATTAAGGAGTTTAGTCATTGAACCAGGATGCGTGGATCCCTGCATTAAATCCCTAGAAATAGAAATATATGGGTTTTCAAGAATAGGGATACTATAGTTACACTAATCTTGGAAAGAGCACAATATATTACAACCAGCCTAACCTATGACATGAAGACTATCATGGTGACTTTCATCTATGGAAATTGTGATGCACCGAGGAGGGAGAGCATGTGGCAGGAACTCTGTGTGTTCGACCTAGGGGACCTTCCCTTGATCATTGGGGGTTATATCAATGTGGTAATAGAACCAGAAGATAAGAAAGGGAGAGGAGGATTTCCTAGTAATGTGAGCATGGACTTCATCCATTTCATGGATGGATATGGCTTAATGGACATTGGGTCTGTGGGTGACCCTTTTCCCTTGTGTAACAACCAATGTGAGAGTATCCATTGCTAAATCCAACTAGACGTTTTCCTTGAAAACATCCACACACTATCCATGTTTTCAAATTTTCTGGTTAGAAACCTTATTTGTGGTATATCTAATCACTTGCCACTTCTCCTTTATATGTCCCCAGAACCATCCATGAATGACCAATTGAGATTCAGTATCTAGTGGAATGATAACCTGAGTTACCAACAAGTGGACAAGGAAGTGTGGATAGAACCAGATTAGGGTCACTCATGGACTACCATCCACAACAAGTTGAGGAAACTGAATCATAGGCGGTAGGTGTGGGCTAGGGATATTCCTCATATTGATCAGAACATGGAAGAGGCTAGAAGGAATTTGGAATCACTGGAGACTGAACTGTAGGTGGACTGGTATGATGTGGTGTTTATTGAACTACTTGATAAAAAAGAACTATCTGGCAGATCTGGTTCTTGCCCCGGAATGTCGGGCAAGAGAGGACTCAAATATTAAATGGCTCTGCGAGGGAGATAAAAACATGGGCTTATTTAATGCCTACATCAAGGAGAGGTGATGGATGATCCAACCCAACATTGTACTGAATGACGACACGTACACTGATGACAGTAACGTGGTAGAGGAGATGGCTCATAGCTATATCAGAAATCTCCTGGAAGGCCCCAATACCATAATGCCTAATGGTTATCCAGAAGGGGGTGAGGAGTTTTGGGGAGAGGTTCCTAGCCTCGTGGGTTGTGGTACAACCCTCATACTCATCCCAAAGACCAAGGATCCCTCCTCCCACCTCTACTGTCGACCGGTGAGTATGTGAAATTTCTAGTACAAGATTCTAGTTAGCATACTCAATGTGTGCCTGTCCTCTCTTCTCCCACAGCCGATCAAACCTATGCAACACGACTTCGTTAAGGGCCACTCGATCCAAGAGGTGATATCCCTATCACAAAGAGATTTTGAGGGATCTGAATATAAAAACACATGGATCCAAAACATCTATCAAGGTGGATATGAATAAATATTATGATCATACGGAATGAGGGTACATCAGTAGGGTATTAGAGAGACTAGGCTTCTCATCTGGCATATGCAACTTCCTATTCAGGTGTTATAGCTTCTCTTGGAGGGATACCAGATTCATGGGGAGGAACTACGGATTATTGAAGGCAACATGTGGCCTGTGTTAAGGCAAACCCATCTCACCTAGCATATTTATCGTCACCCAGGACATTCTCAGCCAAATAATCAACAGATAGATTTCCAATGGTGTCATACAACATTATCAAAGGAAAAGGAAACTTTTATTAGTCTCCCATCTGATGTTTGCTGACAACACATTCTTCTTCATGAATTATGGCAATAAGTTGATCGGGGGGATCTCCCAGATCCAAGAGAAATACAGTCACTGGAGTGGGTAAATGATTGACACAGATAAAATCCATTTATATATCTCAAATAACTTCAACAACTGAAGGGGTACACATTTGAGTTGCAGGATGTGAATGCAGCAAGGCGCTTTTCCAATGAATTATCTAGGAACACCAATATAATTCGGCAGGATGCAGATTCGGGACTTCAACCAGGTGGTAGGATTGATCATGGGGCTTTTTCTCAAATGGAAAAACTACTTCCTCTCCTTTGGAGGTAGAATTGCACTCGCTAACAGAATCCTATTAGTGATACAAGACCCTGCATTGGCATCCTCCAATGTACCTAAAGGGGTCATTAAGACCATTGATAACATGCTTTCCAAATTTGTCTAGGACACTGCCTCATAGTGGAAGAGACTCTAGGTCTTTTGGGAGAGGATGGAAATTCCTATTTAAGATGGAGGAATCGACATGAAGATTTTGGTGGTCACCATCCATAGCAAGCATGCAAATCTGTCATGGCCCAGGATCGAGGAGCACACATTGGGGGGAAGGACTATGTTGTGTAGCCTTGGTGGGTGCATAAACAGTGGCTCCCTACAGGGATCCCCCCCTCTGGTCCTCAGTTAGTAGCCTCATTCTGACCCATTTCCAGTAATCCTAGTGGATCGTTAGAGAGGATTACATTTAGTTCTGGCATGACAACTGGGCCGGTGAAATGATTGGATACCCTGGCTGCCCTACTCCCAACATCAGCTTCATGGAGGAGATATTACACCTTCAGTTCATCAGGATAGTTCTGGATAAAAAACAACAAGAGGCTTTTGATCTCATCATCCTCAACTCAGAGGCAGACAGGTCTGTGTCCACCCCTTCAACATCAGGGAGGTTCACCATGAAGGACTTCTGATGGATGGCCGCTCCCCAAGACCCTGGTGATAGGTGGAATAAGATAGTATGGTGCCCCAAAATACCCTTGAAATATGGATTCCTAATATGGAGGATCAAGAACCATGTCGTCCCGACGGATGAAAACATTAAATAAGTGTGGATCAAGATGGCCTCAAGATGCCATTACTATAGGAGAAGTCACTAGGAGACCACATAACATCTATTCTTCAATGGTGGATGGGAACATGAACTGTGGAGTTTCTTCGGTGGTTTTTCCACATTTCAGGACCGATACCTCCATGATGCTCCTTTTTATGAGCTCCGGTATAGGGGGGATGATAGTGAGACACTGGAAAGAATGATGAGAACCATCATCCTCAATGAAGGGTGCTAGAGTTTATGACATGACAGGAACCAGGTGAGATATGAGGGGACTATTTCTATTGGGAGATCCCTCATTGTCCACACAAAGAACCTGGTTGTCAACTGGGTGACCCACATCAACCACTGGAGAGACGCACCATCACTCCGACTTATACAAAATGATTCAATTTTCCCTTATCCCATGACATAGGTCCACTGAGTATGGTGGATACCACGACGGATTGTCTCAATTTGAATATAGATGACACTTTCTCTTCGGGTATCATACAAGCAGGTGATGTAATGAGGGAATACTCATGAAGTACTGTCCTGGCCTTCATGGACCACTACAGGAGGGGAAAATCTTTACAAGCCGAGGCTAATGAGATCCTAACTGGACTCACTCTTTGAACACAAAAGCATGTTCACCTCTCTCAGGTATAGACTGACTCAATGATAGTACTTGCTTTTTTTCTTAGGAGAGGATTCACACCTTAGTCAATAGATTACATCATTAGGAAGTGCAAGGTGCTCATATCCAACAATATTAAAGTCAATCATACCTGGAGAAAGGGGAAAAAAGTAGAAACCACCTTAATTCTTAAGGAGGTACTACTTTTGAGGTCACATGTCTCTACATCATTTATTGTTTTAAACCCGAGGGGGTGAACCTGATTAGAGGGGATTCCCTTATCCCTCACTACTTTAGACCTTCTTAGGTCCCTGTGGCCCTTTGCCTTTCCCTTTATCTTGTAACCTTCCTAAAATAAAAATATATAATGATAATGATGATGATGATGATAACACATGAAGAATATATAAAATTTTTGGTAGAGAAATAAATATGTGATATCATTCCCTATAAGTCAAATCTCATTTCTAAAACTTAACAGGGAACATCATGGGGGTTTGACATATTGGGTGAGACACACCACCATATCGAGTCATAGTCCTTTCCTAATAGTGTATCTATTTTCCCCTTATTCCCATTGTGGATCAGGTTTCCCCTACTTCCCTGAGTGGATCATGTTTCCCATTATTCCCATTATGGATCAATCCTATCTAATTTTCTCCAATCTTTATCTCATGATATATAAATCTTTACCCAATTCATTTAGACAGATATATGTACCACCCATCAAAAATTGAAAACCATACATAAGTGTGCCCCACACACATAAATCATTCCCCATAAACTTAAACTAACCATAAAAGGAATAAAGATGTAATCCTTGAACTATAACCCCAGTAAAGAATAAATAATATAAAATAATGTTATCGTAAAGGGATTATAGTTTTGAAATATCATTTTAAATAATTATAAATAAAAATATCCTTTCTTCTTTGAAAAACTATTTTCATGTCATAAAACATTTAAAAAAAATTTCATTTAAAATAACATTAAAATATTATAAAGGAATATTTTGTTACTATTTTTACCATATTTGAAATCCATTTCCCTTGATAATACAAAAAAATACCATTTAAACACTTTTAATACATGTTTTGAATACATTTTTTAAGGAATGCAGATTTATGGCTGAATAGAGATATAAATTACATGGAACATATAAAATAATCAAAATAAGAATATTCATGATACAAAATCTCAAATGTATGTATATAAACATTGTAAAATAATATAGGTGCATAACATAATATGTGTCTCAAGGAAGGAAAATTGAGTCAAAATTCCCTCACTGATATGGTAGATTTTGAATTGTAAACCCCATTAAAGATAGGTCATAAAATGGATATTTATATAGCCATAAATTGAAGGATAAGAATAATATAATAAATTCATGGGAATTATATAATCCACATAAACGAAACTAGTTGTGAATATGGCATATGTGTCACTAAAATAAAAGTGAGACTAAAAATACCCTTACATTAAATCTTGAATTCCTTCATATATATTAAAAACTCATTTCTAATAATTATTTGTTTATTATAATTCTAATAAATAACCATTATCATATATATTACACCATATAGGATTTACTTTTGACTTTATATTACTCTATCATAAATAATTACAATATTTTTTATGTTTTGGGCAATAACTGATTTGTTTCTCGTACATGTTTTGACATGTTATTATTTTTCCTCATAGTTATATCATGATTTCATCATATCTATAATTATTATAGTGATATAAATATAATATATATTTATTGTATATTTATTTATGGTTATCTATTAATATTAGAGGTAGAAGATAAAATACACTGTTCATGGTGATGGTAGGTTGTACGTACTCATTAAAGTTGTTATCATTTTCTTATCATATTAAAATAAAGAGAATTATATGATATGTTATCATTACATAATGTTTTATATCATATATACCAAATTTTATTTTTAAAAATATTCTTAATAAATTCTATTTAATTCTTGTAAGAATCACATCTCTTCTTGGGGCGATAGTCAGCCGTACACACGAATGATGATATTTTATTGCCAAAAATTGAAAAACATTAACGTATATGTGATATAACAGTTTAAAAATAATAATAATATTATAAAAATAATATATATCCTATATAAATTATAAATCAACCATTATTCCCAACCAATAATGACAGTCATTGAAGAATGAACAACTGTAGTTTTTGAGGCGGTAGTCCGCCGTACACACGAGCGATTTTTATATATACCATTTAATGGAGTAGTGTGATATTTTAGGTCATACCATTAAAATAACAATGTATAAGTATATTTAAGGTAATTAGGTTGTCATATAAACATGAAATAAAAATAGTCAAGTGTGTTCATGGAATAAATAAAAAAAATGTAAGTTGATTGATGTTACATCTTCTTCGGGTATCTCCAACTGGTTTTCACCAAATGAGTTCATTGGTTGACATTATTCCCAAATTAATAATTCTCGGAGTAATTAATGGAAATTAAAATTTGATTTGTAAAGGTTTTGGAAGAAACAACGAGGTTTTAAAGTGTGAATAAAACAGAATAAAAGGTTCCCTTTTATAAGAGAGGGGTGGGGCACTCATGGGATTTATAGAAAAAATAATTTATAATAAATTTAATGTTAATTAAAAAAAGTTAAAAGGAAATTTATTTTCATATAAGATATTCTCATTTTTAATTTAATGAGTCAATTTATTTTATAAATGTTTTGAGTTATTTTAAACCTTATTGTTTGGATTAACCCTTAGTTAATCAATTTTCATTTTAAATCTGGTTACAAAATTGTCAACATTAAGTGGATGTAATTTTTACTTATAAAGAGTCAATTGGACAATAAATTAAAAATTTATGATATTTTATACCATAAATCATCTATTTGTTTAATTATTAAATATTTATATTATTTCTAAATAATTTAATGAAATATTATTTTTATAAAATATCATAACTTTCAATGTTTATACAATTCATTACTTTGACTTTAAAATACTCAATACAATAAGATATATTCAAACCAAATAATTTAATACTCCTAAAATATATAATAATATTCTATAATTTTTTTTGTATCACCTTAATTATGTTAAATTACAAATCATTTAATATTTTTGATATAATTTAATTGATATTTTCATTAATTGAAAATTTTATGCATCATCACTGTGTAATTATATATGGAAATTATTTCTTCACTAAAATTAAAAAAAAATTAAAGATATATATTATAATTTTATCTTAAATAAGAATAAATATAGTATAGAGAATCAACAAATTAACCTCATATTAAAAATATTAAACTTATTAAAAGTAAGAGTGAAATTTTATAATTATATTTGATTTTAATAATATCAAAGTCATTTTCATGAAAACGTCTCCCATAAATAATTAAATTAAAAAATTTATGTTTTAAGGGTCAAATTAAATTCATCAAATAACGTTTGGGAATGTTTTAGTGTAATTTTATAATATTTATAATATTACTTTTACCCTTAATTACTCGATTTATCCTTAACATTGGTAATAAAATTACTAAGTTTACTGTTCATATTGTCCAATAATAAAAGGGAAATATTTACTAAATTTTAAAATTATAATTCCAAATATATATTAGATTTTAAAAAATTCTAAAACAAATAAGTGGGTAAAATTTATTAAAAATTAATCTTGAAGATGGGGCAAGAAAGAGGGATTTTAATGTGAAAATGTTCAAAAGTTCACTATGTTCATACATCTAAATTTAATATGAAATTAATTAAAATGGACTAAATTATGTTAAATAATAAATAAATTTACCTAATTATACTTTAAAACTATATAAAAATAAAATTTAAAACTATAAATTTATTAGATAAAAAATATGTATTCAATTAAAATTCAATATTTTTCACTATTCATCAAAATATAAAACTTATTAGAAAAATACCAAAAATTAAACCAAAGTATATTTCGATTTTTATATTTATAAGAATAAGTTTATTTATTAAAATAAAATTTATCAAAGTGTTAAATACTATATGTAAACCATGTTTCCATCAAAAGGTGACAAAATTCTTTTTATAAAAATATAGTTTTTTGGTATAAAACTGTATTTATTTTTATATCATATTTCACAAAAAATGGAGAATGTGAAAAACTATATTGAATATTATATATATTTTTGGAATCATTGTTTTTTAATGCACAAAAATCATGTTTGGGGATTGTTGGACTCTTTTTGTTTTAATGATGAAAAATCATGTTTGGAGATTGTTGGACTCCCTGTGTTTTAATGATAACTAATTATGTTTTACACTATTATAACACATTTTTCAAACTCACACAACATCATGATTCAGAATCTCATAAATCATGTTTGAATCTTGTAAACTATGTTTATCCTTTTTATATTATGTTTTGGTATGATTTTTTTTAATCTTAATCTATTCTGTGAATATTGCTTCTTAAGAGAGCTTACAGATATTTGGTTAAGTCTGTGAAACATTAAGCTTGATACTGGTTCTATATTTTCACAATTTCTATGATACCATATGATTTCTATCAGTTCCAAATGTTCAAAAAGGACCTGGAACCATTTACATGCTACCATTTCCAAGACACCGTAACAAGACACCGTTCATAATTTTATCAACGGAATAGACAATGTTATTTGAGACACTGTTTCCTTGACACCGTAACCAAGAAACTGGTTCCAGAGATTGCAAAGGACTAGACACCAAAACATTGCTACTAGATCGAGATCACATAGTGACTATTTTACCCTGATTGTCTCACCATGGCTGTGGCACCGTGACTGTCTCACATCAACTGTGACATTGTTCCATACATAACCGTTTTATGTATTTTTCATTTAAATTTAAAATTTATTTCAAATGGTCATACATGAGTGATTTAATGAAACTGATATAATTAATGATCTTTTCAATTCCTATCAACAGACAATACAAGGTAAGAGTTGGAGAGGTCATGCATATTTTTAGCTCCAATATAAAAATCTAAAATAAAATAAAAGCATGATGCTCAAGTAAAAGTATACATAATAATGGAAGACATGAAAAAATATAGAAGAACTGCCATAAATGAAAGAATGCACCAAGGGAATAAATTTCAATACCTACTGGCTATAAACAAAGAAGAACTTGCTATACACCATCTTGAAAGCATTCATGTATCAACTCAAAGGAGAAGAGGAACATCTCATTACACTGAAACCAAGAACCTTTGAGCCACGACACTCTGTTTTTAGAATATGACTTGAATATTGTATATGCTACATACAAAGAGTTCAGATCTTCATTTCATGACACACATAGCCTTCTAAACTTTATCCAATTACATTTCTCTCTATTATGCCCCATTTTATTACTCTTAGAGAAGTGTTTTATGTGTATTAAAAAAATGCACTCTCTCCTGCACTGAACTGGAGGATACGCGATATCACCACTCAATTATCTTTTTACAGATTTTTTGTCCATATATAACTTTGTAAGAGTCCCTGTGTGACATGACTATTAGTTTTCCCACATAGAATAGTGGAAGATGTCTTATGACCTAGAAAGTCTCGTGTACTATTGTTAACCCCGATCCAGGGTGTAGATAAAAAATTTATATATATTTCTTGGGGGTAGGTGATCTTCAAGTGGAGTGGATGAAGTCTCTACCTGAGACTAAACCACTTGTTTTATCTGTTTTGTATTTTATTTTAGTATTTGTCTATTTTGACACCAATTTTTGAAAACTAAATTTTAGATTTTTAATTAGTCTTAGATATTAGTTTTTATTATTTTGGCTTATTAGAGTAGTTTCAAAAGTTGTATAAATATCTCATATTATTATAATTGAGAATTAATCAATCTTCTAAGAAACTATTTGAACAGTCAAGATATTATAATTTTACTAGCTCGGTTAGGTGTCCAATTTTAATTTTATTAGGGGAACATTTTAAATAATATTTTTAAAGAGATTTTTATATGAAATCAATTTACCCCACTCTTGAGTATCATACTCTGACCAATATTTGGTATCAGAGGATGTTTTTAAATTTCTATTATCGAAATTTTAACTTTGTTTTAATTTTTTTCAACTATTATTTTATTTGTGTTTTAAAGAGAATTAAATTTATGTAAGATCTAAATTTATAGATATTTAAAATCCTGTTGTTTTATCATGGATAATAAATTAGAAGGTGCTTCTACCAGTATACCTCCATTGTTTATTGGTAGAAATTATGAAAAATAGAAAATTTAAATTAAAATGTGCATAGACAGTACGGTTTTTGATATTTGGTCTTCAAATATATGTGAATATTAGATTCCTTCTACTGATAAGAATATTTGGGATGATCCAACTAAGGCTGTATATACCAATAATTTTAAGGACACGAATGCCCTATACTATTATTTATGTTATGAAGAGTTTAATAGAATATTATCATGTAAAATTACCCATGAAATTTGGGAAACTTTATCTGTTTCACATAAATGAAACTATAGTGTTCTGGAAATGAGACTTAACACGTATAATATAAAATATGATAAATTTAAAATGAAGCCTGATGAACCTATTTAGGACATGTATCTCAGGTTTAATGAAATCATGAAAACTATAATCTCTCTTCTAAGAGATGTTACATACAAGGAGAAAATTATGAGAATACTCAGATGTTTTCTAGATGGATAGAGAGAGACATTTGTCTCCATTAGAGAATCCTATGATATTTGCAATCTATTATTCAGGGAGACGATAGGAAAGTTGTTGATGTATGAGGAAGATTTAAAAGTCAACGAGGAAGAAGAAGATGAACCAAAGAGGACGTCATTGTCTTTTAAAACCTCAACTTCCAAAATTTAGGAAAATGTAAGGATCCAGACTCACTCTAATAGTAAAATTAATGAAGATTCAACATTGAAATTTATATGAAAATAGATAAATTTTCCAGTTGATTTAAGATGTTTTTTAGAAAGAATAAATTCTCTGGAAAACCTAACTACAAAAGTAAATATGATAACAAGGGTATCTAGAAAAGGGATTGGAATAAAAGTGACAATTCCAATGAAATTTACAGTAATGAATGTAAGAGAAGAGGATATGTAAAGGCTGATTTTCCCAAGATAAATTATAACAATAGATATGGGGACAAAGACATAAAGTATAATAATTACATGATGGAAACTTGGAGTTATTCTAAGGATAACTCAAGTGACTCAGAGTCTTCACATGATACAAAGAATGACCAAGACAATATGTGTTTTATAAAAAACATGTCTGAGGTAACCCTTGAGTCTCTAGTACAATATTATTATTATTTTGGAGAGGAAAGTAATTATAAAATTATGATAAATGATGAAATTTTTTAATACATTAAAAAGATTGAAGACACTTCTAATGAATTAAAAGATAAATACAAATTATTAAAGGAAACAAAATTCTTTGACAACCACTATTAAATCTAAACTTGCTGTAGAAAAAGAGAAAAATTCTCAACTGTTTATGGAAAACAATAAACTTACATTTTCAATTGAGCAGTTAAAAAAGTATCTAGAAATATTTACCTATGGAAAAGAAACCATAGTTGAAATTATTGGTAAATAAGTAACTCTTATGTATACTACTAGAATAGGATACCATATAGGAAATATGAATATAAAAAAACTCATTTTTATCAAAATCTAGAAAATACAGTTTTATGGCCATTTCTATAAAATTTTATCCATATTCTATCTATTATATTTCCTTTACTGTTTCAAGTTTTTATAGACCAAATAAAGTATATTTTCCAAATACTTTACATGTAGCTTATAGGAAGCCCATTAAGTAAGTATGGGTTCCCAAAGTACTCATTACTAATGTTTCTGGATATAAGAAAACATGGGAAACAAAATATTCTTTTGTTTGATACTTATATAGGAAATATTTTTTAAGGGATTCTATAAAATTATATGGTATTTGGATAGTGGATGTTGAAGACATATGATAGGATATTACTCATTCTTCAGGAACCTAATAAATATTGATGGTGGGCATATCAAGATTGGTGATAATTCCAAAGAAAAAATAATTGGCCTCAGCAAGATTGGTAACTCTAACTCAGTTTTAGTTTTAATGTAATTTTTTGATGGATTAAAATATAATATTCTTGGTATTTCACAATTGTGTGACGATGGTTTTCTTGTTAATTTGGAAAATAATGCTTGATTTTTTTTAATTATAAGAATGAATCAGGATTTTCATATTTTATAAATGAAAATGTTTGTTCTTTTTACATTAATTATTTAGTTTCTCAAAATGTTTCATGCTTAATTATATTTCAAAAAGTGTCTTGGATTTGGAATTGAATAATAAGACACTGCGATATACACTCCCTTAGAAAGATTACAAGAAAATTCTTAGTCAAGAATATACGAAAACATGAGTTTCGAAATGATAATATCTGTAATCCCTGTCAAAAGGGAAAAGAGCGCAAAATATCTTTCAAAACAATGAAATAAGTTTCAATATCTCAACCTCTTGAGTTGGTTCACATGGAATTGTTTAAACCTTCAAGAGTTTTAAGTATTAATGAGAAGCACTATGTCTATGCTTCTGTAGATGACTATTCTAGATACACTTGGACATTCTTCCTGGCTTCAAAAAGTGAATCTTTCCCACATTTCACCAAGTATTCAAGGATTTATGAAAATCATAGTGGTATTAGAATTAAATTTCTATGAAGTGACTATGGTTTTGAGTTTTAAAACCAAGATTCTAAATCTTTTTTTACAAAATGGCTATAATCATAACTTCTATACACTTGGGACATCTAAAAAATGGTGTTGTAGAAAAAATATATAGAACCTTAAAATAAATAACTAAAAAAATGCAAAATTAACATGACCTACCTCTCTACTTTTGGGAAAAAGCTGTTAATAAAATATGCTATATAATCAATAGATTCTGAATCAAACCAATCCTTAAAAGAACTCCCAATGACAATTGAAAACCCAAGGTTAACTACTTTAATGTTTTTGGTTGTAAAGTCTATATCCTTAACACTAAGGATAATCTTGAAAACTTTGCATCCAATAGTGATGAAAATTTTTTCCTAGGATATTAAATCTCCGGTAAAAAATAAAGAGTCTTCAATAAGAGAACCAAATTTGTAGAAGAATATGTACGTGTCAAATTTGATGAAACAGATCCAAAATAACCTAATACATCTCAAGAAATGCATCAGGATAATATGTCAAATATGGAACTCAAATGCTAAATATTCTGACCTTATTATGAAAGATTCTGTTAAAACTTCTATTTTGGGAAATTTTCCAGATTTGATCCATTTTGAACCCAAACCAATTGAAGAACCTAAAATTACTTTTCCTTGTTTTTCTAGATATGTTACAATCCTTATGAACCTTAATTTTTATTATTTTGTTGTAGATTTAGACAAAGGAACCCTTACTGGAGCTTCTCTAAGAAATCTAGTTGAACATTAAAATTTCGTGTCACAACTTGAGCCTAAAAACATCAATTAAGAAATCAAAGATGAATTTTGGATGATGAATATGCAAGAAGAATTAAATCAATTTAAAGGAAATAAAGTATGGAAACTTGTGGATAGACCTAAGGATATCATGAGCATGGGAACTAAACAGATGTTTATAAATAAACCAGATGAATCTGGTACCATAGTATAAAAGAAATCTAGATTGGATGCTCATGTTTATAGTCAAGAAGAAGGGATTGAATATAAAGAAACTTTTTCACTATCTTATAGACTTGAATCCATCACAATCCTTCTTGTAAATCCAACAACTGTAAATTCCAAACTATACCAAATAGATGTCAATAATGAATTCTTAAATGGCTATATAGTTGGGAATGATTTTTTTGAACAACCACATTGTTTTACAAGCCCTAATTTTTGAAATAATATTTCCAAATTTTCAAAGGCTTTATATGGATTAAATAAAGTACATAGAGCTTGGTATGACAGACTATGTAGTTTTCTTATTTCCAAAGGTCTTACAAAAGGCATAGTTGATCCTACTATATTTATGAAAATAATATTTAAAGATGTTTTAGTTGTTCAAATCTTTATTCATGATATTATTTTTGGATCTTCATAAAATTATTAATGTATTGATTTTTCAAAAATAATACTACTTGAATTTGAAATGAGTTTGATGGGTGGGATTAAATTATCATTTGGATTTCTAATATTTCAATGTGATGAAGGTATTATTTTGAATCAAAGTAAATATAGCAATTATATTCTAAAACATTTTGGTTTAGATATTTATAAATGTAGTTATACTCCATTGAGTGCCACTTGCAAGTTGGATCTTAATGATAATGGTAAATTTTTTGATTAAACCACTTATAGAGGAATGATTGGGTTTTACTCTACTATACTTCTGGTAGATATTTTTTTTGTTTAGTGTATGTATTTGTTCTCATTTTCAATAAAATAATAAAGAGTTACATATTATTGTTGTTAAAATAATTTTGAAATACCTAAAACATACTACCAACTTAGGACTATTTTATCCAAGAGGACAATCATTTGACTTAGTCTTCAATTTAGATACTGATTTTGGTGGTTGCAAGTTAGATAGAAAAAGCACCTGTAGAACATGTCATATTTTGGGAAACTCACTAGTTTCATCGTGTAGTAAAAATCAAAATTCTATTTCATTTTCTACTTCTGAAACTCAATACTTTGCTACTGGTGGTTGTTGGGCTCAAATTTTGTGGATAAAACACACCATGATAGACTATGGATATCAATCCATACATTTCACTATAAATTGTGATAACAAAAGTGCTATTAAAAAAAACCATGAACCTACTTTCTCACTCAATAACAAAGCATATTGATATCAGACATCACTTTTTGAGAGATTATTATCAAGAAGATAATATTACTTTAGAACTATTTGGCATAGAACATCAACTTCCTGAAATTTTCACTAATCCATTAAAGTATTAAAGGATGAATTACATCCTACATGAATTAGGAATGATTTACCTTGAGTGAACAATTTACTATGTCAGTTTATTGTCTATGGATTACTATCTCAGTGTACTATCTCAGGATTACTGTCTCATATCTTTATGTCTTTCTTGGATTTCTCATTTGTTACGGTTACACAGTGTTGAGTCACAAAGTAATATTAACACCATGAATTACTGTATCAGCCTCACCGTATTCTTTAAAACTTCTTTTTAAACATTTATTTTTTGTTGAGTGTTTTATTTCTTTTTACCTCATTTTTGTTTTCAAGACATTTGAACTCCCAAAATGATAAATACCTATTAATTCAATTCTACTGTTCTCAAATCCCTCAAAATTTAAACCCTTTGTCACTCTCAAAACAATTTACCTCCTACTCATCCTTCTTGAGCCCATGTTGAATTCCTAAGATGAAGCGTACATCCTTGTGACTTCTGAGAAACATAGGTCTCAGAATAAATATAAGAATTCTCCTATTTTAATGCCTGAGAAACCACTGAACCCAGGTCACGAGGATTGGAATTTCAGTACAAAAAAGGAAATCGGGGAAAAGATGCTCTTGACTAGTAAGCCTCCTATTCTAAGAGTTATTAAAGATTAAGGATGGTTGGATTGGTTTACCAAGGACAAAAGACCCATCTACCCAAGTAATTTTTTTTGAATTTTATCAATATGCCCAATTCACCTTCAACTCCAAGGATGATTTTGTCGTAAGAATCTGGGTAAATGGTAAAAGATGCACTTTTTCATTGTGGTTATGGGCTGCCTTCATAAGTATACCTCACGAAAGGATTTTTGAGGACTTTTAAAGAGGTCCGCCTCTACCTAGTGATGTGTTTATCCTAGAAGAGGCTCTTTGAATTATTATTGGGAGTAAAAAGAAGAGAAATAATATTGCTAGTGAGCTTGATAGGGAGTCAAGGTTGTTTTTCAAGTTCATTCAATATCTAATCTACCCAAGGAAATGATATTTTTACAATCTTACATATCAAGATGTATTTTTAACTCATATTCTGAATAATGGACTCAAAATCAACCTGTGTAAGTATATTATACTTCACATGTGTGAAATACTTATAAAAACATCAATGTCCACTTCCCTTTTCTATTCAAGGTTCATTTATGCAATTCTTCTAGCCAAAGGTGTGGTTGGACAGATTAAAAAAGTGCTTGAGGAATGTGATTTTTGTATATATAAGGATACTTTCTGAATAATGAAAATAAGATAGAATCCATGGAAGAAATCATAGGTTGAGGATAATGATAGGATGTATGAGGAATTTAATCCTATTGAGAATCCCTCCAAACCTAAAAATCCAGCTGATTCTAGATTAGAAGTTGATGAGATTATTAAATATTCAGATGAAGAAGCAGAATATGATTTTTGTGAAGTTTTTGTGAGAGTATCTCTTAAGATATCACCTCTCCCAAAAGGTGATGTAGATACCAGTGAAAGTTAAATCTCGTTTAAAAGAAGTGTTACTATAGGGAAAGAACATTTTGTTGAGAAAGAAAAAGCAATGGAGAAATAATATGCTGTTTAGAAGGAACATACTGTTGAGAAAGAACTTGCTGTTGTGAATGATATTACAATTGAGGAAGATCATACTACTATGAAACAATCTAAATAATAAGTGGAACATGAAATAATCTTATTTGTTGAGGAAAAAATGGAATAGTCCTTTTAGATATCTAGATAAGATATGGGTGAACTTGATAGAGTTGAAAATTTGGGAATGAGTCAAGGGATTGAGTCTCTTAGTCCTAGAAGAGATGAACCTATTGGGGGGGACCCTAGCTTAGAAATTATTCAACTTCTAAGTCCTATTTAACAAAGTTCTGCAGATACCTGGTATATGTTTCCTAGTTATTTTGATGTTGATAATACCCAAGAGGCCTTAGTAAAAGGGATATATCTATCTTATGTGTTTCATTGGTAACCAATTCTAGCCAAAGAAGTATCTCCTGCTAAATAATATGAACCTGTTTTCATTCCTATTCTTAAAACTATACAAAAATATTCTGAGTTTACAAGTCATAGTGATCTGAATGTTTTTAGAGACAACGTGTTGTCTGGTTTTGGGAAGTTGATAAAATATGAACTTTCCCCTATAAAAAATCTTAGTGAAAGGGATGTTGAACTTCTGTTAGAAAAAATTATATTTTAGATTCAAATAGATATGCTTCATGAAATTCAGGATGTTTGGAATGAGAAAAATCTTTTGAGTGATGAGGTAAAATCATTAAGTCCTATGGTTGAAGATATGCATAGAGTCTTGAAAATTGGTCAAGCCTCTACTACTCAACTTCGTGAGGATGTTGGTGATAGGAATAAATAAAATTTTGTGTCTCTGATTCAACCAAACCTGATTACTATTTTTGAAAATGTGGTTGAGAAAGACACCAAAATAGCCGATGAGATGCGAGAGCTTGTTGCTGGACTCAATAAGATATTCGTTGAATATAAAGGTTGGTTATAAAAGGTTCTAAATCAGTTAAAGTCTCTCACATAAGCTGTTATATCTTTATCTTTCTCTAGAAATCCATATTAGCCTGTGGACAATGACTTGATCAGAACAATTTTCAAAGAAGAGATTCAGTTAGTGATGAGTGGTTTTGATATGGAAAGTCTCTCTGCTATCATCAAGAATAGCGATAATGTACATGATTTGGTGATGGTCCATTCAAATATTTATAATGACTCTCAAGGAGAAATCTCTAAGAAAGTGGACTTCTACTTTAAGAGAATGTATTCTCATCATGAGCTAACTAATCACGTAGTGTATCTTCTAGAGAATTGGAAAATAACTCCATTCAGTCAAGCCTTTAAGGATAATGTTTTGAAGATTATGGAATTCAAACTTACTAAAGAAAATTTATTGGAAAAAACATATGAATTTGAGAAGGACATGAAGTATGGTGGAGAAATCATCCTTGAATTGATAAACCTCCTAGAGCCTTATCTCCATGTTCAGAGTACTATAATTGTGGCTTATGTAGCTACTACTTTGTGTCCTGGACTACCTTCTGCTACATATCGTTCTACCTATACCACTTTTACTCTAGCTACTATTTCCTTTTCTCAAGATCTGGGTCAGATAATACTTGTCATTATTGATCAACCTTTTCCTCGGTCTTCCACAGGACCTATCCTTTCCACTTCCATCATTGAAGGAGTTTAATTGGATTCCCTACCAACCTCTTCTACCACCTCTTCTTCTACATATCTTTATTCTCCATCTGATGTATCTGACAAAGGGAAATCCATTTCTTCTGACTCTTCTGAGAAGTGAATTCTGATTTTGATAGGGATCTATTGTATTTTCATTTTTTATTTTAATGGCCTTTATCATTTTATTTAATGGAATGTAGTCTACTGTTGTTTCTTTACTTATTATTTTCTTTTTCTCTTTCTCCTCTCTTTTTGATAATCCTAGAATGGGGGAAAAATAATAATAAAAAATTTAAAGAGGAGAACATATCAGAACTGATACTCTTAGGGGGATAAATAATAAGTAGGAGACAAAATGGATTTGAATTACCCATTATGTTATTTCTTACATATATACTTTAATATCATGATTTGATAAGTAATCTGATTGTTTATAATATATTTTGGTTATAAATTCCATGATTTTTGATCATCAAAAAGGGGGAGATAGTTGGAATAGATGTGTTTTAATTATTAATAATCATGTTTAGAGATTGTAATTTTCCTTGTGATTTAATGCCCACAAATCATGTCTGGAGATTGTTGGACTCCTCATGTTTTAATGCTTAAAAATCATGTTTTACACTCTTATAACTAATCATTTAATCTCTCACAATACCATGATTCAGAAACTCACAAATCATGTTTGAATATTGTAAAATATGTTTAATGTTATTATATTATGTTTTAGTGTGATTATGTTTAATCTTAATCCATTTTTGTGAATATTACTTCTTAATACAACTTACAGATATTTGGAAAAGTCTTTGAAACTATAAGCTTGCTAGCAGTTCTAGATTTTCACAAATTCTGTGATACCATAAGCTTACTACCAATTCCAAATTTTTGAAAAGGACCTAACACCATTTCTATGATACCGTTTCCAAGGAACTGTAACAAGACACCATTCAGAATTTTGAAAAAGGACTAAACACCATTATATGAGAAACCATATTCCAAACACTGTAACCATGCTACTGAATCTAGAATTCATAAAGGACCAGACACTTTAACTTTTCTACTAGTTCTAGATCTCACCATGACTGTCTCACTATGACCACCGTTCTGTGATTATGGCACTGTGACAATCTCACCATAATTGTGACACCACTCGATACTTAACCATTTTACTATCTTTTTCAATTAAATTTAAAAGTTGTTTCAAATTGTCATATTTGAGTAATTTAATGACACTCATATAATTAATGATCTTTTTCAGTATTATCAGTAGATAGTACAATGTATGAGGTGTGGATATCATGCATCTTATGGGCTCCAACACATGCAACTTAAAGAAAATAAAATCAGGAACATCAAGATAAAATATATATCGTAGTGTAATACATGAAAAAATATAGAAGAACACCCATACATGAATGAATGAACCGATGGAAGAACTTTCAATACCTACTTGCTATAAATAAAGAAAAACATGGTGTGAACCAACTTGAAAGAATATGTGAAACTACTCAATGAAGAAGAGGAAGATCCCACTACACTGAAATCCATACCACTCGACTCACTACTCTTTATTTGCAGAAGGGGAATGGAACATTGCATCTGCTACATCCAAAGAGTTCAGAGATTCATTTCGTGACACACAGATCCTTATAAACATTATCTAATTACATTTCCCTCGGTTTTAAACAATTTTATTTCTCTATGAGTAGTGTGTATATCTGTATTAAAAATAAACACTGTCCCCTGCTCTGAACCGGAGGATAGAAGATATACTCACTCAAATATTTTTTACACCTTGTTTCACCCATATATAGCTATTGAAGAGGTCCTGTGTGACCTGGCCGTTAGTTTTCCCACATTGTATAGTGGAATAGGACTTTTGACCTAGAAAGTATTGTGTATTATTGTTAACCCTGATCTAGGGTGTGGATCAATGTTTATATATATATTTCTTTGTTGAAGGTGATCACCATGCCGAGTGGACTAAGTCTCAACCTGAGATCGAACGACTTGTTTTATCCATCGTTTATTTCAATTTAGTCTTTCTCTATTTTAACTCATATTTCAGAAAACTAAATTTTAAATTATAGTTTGTCTTGGATAGTAGTTATAACTTTTATTCCTTATTATTGTTGTTTTGAAAGTTGTATATATAATGACCCAAAATTTTATTAATGAAAATTCCTCTTCATTTGATTAGATGTCTTATTATGTAAAATGGTTATATAAGGCATATGAAATTCCTTGGTTTTATGTTTTTTGATTTAAAAATACCTATAAGAATTATTACCATTGATAATATAGTCGTTGAATAGTGATCATATGATTAGTATAAATATAGGGCATTAACAAATCTAATTTACTCAGACAATGGAAGAGATGACCTCATCCATTATAATTCTTGCATACGAAGTCCATTTTTCAGAGCTCATAATGAACGTAGTGTCACTGGGCTTCCCTCTTGACCAATCCCAAGCCTAGCTTCAACACGTTATGCATGTATAGAATCACCTATGGGAGAAGTGGAAGTTAATAGACATTATCACTAGAGAGATGTTATCTGAGCTGCCCCAAGAGTTTATCACCATCGCACACCTTACTCATAGGCCTTATCTGGGGTTTTATAAGGGGTTACATAACAAGACCCTAGCACTATGATTATGTGAATTATTATTTTTCATTGAATTAAGAATATACATTCACTTTATTATTGTTACTTTTTAAATTGAGTTTAAAGCATAAATTATATTTTTAGTTAATACTTAAATTCAATTAAGAAATATATTTTTATGAATTAGAGTATTTTTGAATTATATAATATTTTAATAAAATATTATAACTAAATTAAGTTTATTAAATATAAATGATCCTATATTTTTATTAAGGTTTGAAAGGTGTTTTTATCAAAACTAATGAATTTTCAATAAATTCTGGTTTTTTATTTTAAAAGTAAAAATTAAAATATTTAGAAAATTATTTTTATAAAATGAATATTATTTCTGGTTTCCGGATGTTAAAATTATATAACTGAGAATTTTTGATAATTTTATAAAATAATCAAATATTTGGATAATAATTAAATACCGTTTAAACATATAATATGTTTTATGACATAATCATGACTCAATAGTGATGTAATAAAATAAAGTAAAATGGTTATTCAGACAATATATGTTTTACCTTTAAAATTTTGTGATTTTATATTTTTTTCATTAATTTTATGGTTCCTTGGTGGACCCTCAAAGACTTATGAAATATTTTAACTTTTTAAAATTATTTCCTTGACTGTGTGACTCACCTTAGCATAATCAAGCCTAATATTTTAATAATTTCATCACTTTTCCATATAAAATAATGTATTCCACTCCCCTTTATAAAAAACATGGGAAAAAATCATGGGATAGATTGTTGTTTTGATTAGTTTATTGTGCAGTGTCCAAAACCTAAATAATAAAGAATTATCTCTCCTTTCTTATATAAACCCGCCCAATATCCCATTCATCTTCACTCAAACCATTTGGACCTCGACTAACCTTTTACCTCCTCTCTCTAGAATCCACCCAAGTTTCCTCAATTTACATATAATCCTCTCTAAAGCCTCTCCCAAGCCTTTGGGATTACACTTCCAAGTAAGGGATCCTCATTTTCCTTCCTTCCTAGTTTATGTCCAAGTTTCCATATAATGTTATTCCATTTTATTTTAAATAAAAAATGTTGGGTTATGATTTTACACTTCCCCTATATTTCCCTCATAATGTTTTAATGATTAAATAAACCTTTCTCTTTCACAAATGACTCCCATATACACCTGTTACAATTCCAAAATTCTGTAAGGCATTTCTCCTTCCTCATTTACATTCAAGTAATTCTGTTATATTATGAATATAAATTCCATTACATATGTTGGTAAATTTATTTATATGACCCCTTAATATCAATTTTATATATATATGAGAGATACCCATATCTCTCTCATCAACCATTTTTTTGAATTCTTATGTCACACATTTATACTGCTGAAATTGCACCCTAATTTTCCAAGACAAAGTCATTGTGTAGTGAATACCATGCCCATTTCTCTATGAAGGGTATTCAAAATTATGAACATTAATTATATATTATTGAATTTCATTTATGTATCCATATTCCTTTATTTTATAATAAATGATGATGTTGAATTATTCCATGTTTTAAGATCCATGTGGCACACTGATGCATGAAATTAAATGATTAAGAAGGGTGGGCCCCGATAGTGCTCCAATGCATTGGGTATAGAATATTATCACGATATGATATTTTCATTGAATATTTAATCATGATAATTCAAGTACAATAAGGGTTTAATCGTGCTAATTCAAGTGCAATGAGTGTTTACTCATGCTCCATGTGCAATGATCTTAGCTTATTCTAATATCATGTTAAATGTTGTTGCCACATGTCCATGTTATGATAATCATGCTATATCATGCCTTTATGTTCATGTGTCTCTTATTCTCCATTGATAAGCATATTTACTAACATGTATTGTATTATTCATATTATGCCTTGTTTACTCCCTCACTAGGCTTTATAGCTCATCCTTTTATTATGAATGTCCCCAGGTTATCCCATGCAATGCTAAGTATGATGGAATTATGTGGTCATGTAAAATAACTTTTTCAATAAAGATGTTGTATTTTATGTTTTAAGTTATTATGTAATGTTATCAATCCTCTAAGACACTAGACCTCTATATCCATAGAGTTTTCTTAAGTGCAAGTTTATGCAATAAATTATGTTTAAGTGTGTACCAAAGAGAAGGGTTTGTTAGCAAGTGAAGGCTGAGAGGAATAAGTGTAAGGGGATGATGAAACCATTATCTATACCAATATATAAATGGGAAAACATCACGATAGACTTTTCACTGGAATTTTGAAGACATCTGAAGGAAAAAATTCTATCAAGGTTATTTTGGATCATCTTACATAGTCTGCACAATTCATTTCAATTCAAGAGGATTTCTAATTGGATCAAATGACACATATATACATCATAGAAGTTGTAAGGATTCATGGAGTACCAAAATATATTGTATCCGATTGAGATCCTAGATTCACCTCTATGTTCTCTATGAGTCTCGAACATGCTCAGAATACTAAGCTGAACTTTAGTACGACTTATCATCCTCAAAATGATGACCAATCTGAGCGGACTATCCAAACCCTTGAGGTTTGGTTGAGAGCATTCTCAATGGACTTCAAAGGGGAATGGGATCAATATCTTCATCTGGTTTTGTTCTCTTACAATAATAGTTTCTAATCAATAATTGAAATGGATCCTTATGAATCCTTTTATGGGAAGAGCTGCAGAACACCAACATGTTGGGATGTAGTTAGGGAGAAAAAAATCCTAGGTCCATAAATAGTTGATGAAATGGTGAATAAGGAAAAGACCATCCAGCATCACATTAAAGATGTTTAGAGTTGACAAAAGTTCTATGCTGATAATCATTTATGAGACTTAGAGTTTGTTGTTAGAGACATGGTATTTCTCCTCATATCTACGTGGAAGAGAGTTATGAGATTTGGGAGGAAGCGAAAGCTTATTCCAAGGTACATCAACCATTTTGAGAACCTGTATTGATTTGAAGTAGTGTCCTATTGACTAGAACTCCCACCAAGCCAATATCAAGAACATGATGTGTTCCATGTATCTCTCTTGAGGATACAAATTCCTAACCCATCACATGTACTCAATACAAAGGTGGTGCCATTAGTGAATGAACTCTCCTATGATGGGAAGCTGACAAAGATCTTAGATTGAAAGAAAACTGTTCTAAGAAATAATACAAAACACCTTATAAATGTGTTGTGGAGAAACCACATGTTTGAAGAAGCAACGTGGGAATCAAAGAAATTGAGGATGTAGAGTTACACTCATCAATTTTAGTGTGGGGAAAAGAAATTTCGAAAAAAGAATTTCTTAAATGGGAAGATTGTATTGAACCAAAATTTTATACATAATTTTCCTCTTAATATAATTAAATGTATTATTATGTAAAATGGTTATATAAGAAATATTAATTTACTTAGTTTTATGTTTTTGGCTTTCAAAATACCATTATGAATTGTTACCATTGCTAATATAGCCCTTGAACATTGATCACATGATTAGTATAAATACAGGGATTTAACAAATCAAATTTACTCAGAAAAATGAAGCAATGGACTCATCCTATATAATTGATCCATAAAAAGACCATTTTTCAGATCTTGAAAAAGAGTTAGTGTCACTGGGCTTCACTCTTGACCAATCCCAAGCCAAGATTCAACACGTTGATCTTGAACAGAATATCCTATGGGAGAAGTGGAAGTTAATAGAGATTACCACCCGAGCGGTGTTATCCAAGCTGCCCCAAGAGTTTGTCACCATCACACACTTTTTCCTTAGGTCTTTTGCTGGTTTTATAAGGGGTTATGTAACAAGACCATATCACTATTATTATGTCAATTATTTTTTTATGGAATAAAGAATATATATTCACTTTATTAGTGTTAATTTGTAAATAGGTTAAAAGCACAAATAATATTTTAAGTTAAAACTTAAATTCAATTAGGAAACCTATTTTGATGAATTAATGGATTTTTTAATTATATAATATATTAATATAATATTATATCAAAATTAATTTTATTAAATTTAAATGATAATATATTTTTATTAAGGTTTGAAAGCTGTTTTTATCAAAACCCATGAATTTTTGATAAATTTGGTTTTTTATTTTAAAAGTAAAAATTAAAATATATAAAAAATTATTTTGATAAAATGAATATTATTTTTGGATTCGGGATGTTGAAATAATCTAACAGAAAATTGTTCATAATTTTATGAGATAGTTGAATTTTTTGATAAAAATTATATACCTTTTAAATATATAATGTGTTTTATGACATCATATGACCCATTAGTGATTTAATAAAATAATATAAAAGGTTTATTAGGCCAATATATGGTTTATCTTTACAATAATGTGATTTTGGATTTGTTTGATTAATTTTATTGTGCCTTAGTGGACCCTCCAAGACTTATAAAATATTTTAACTTTTTGAAATGATTTCCTAGAGAGTGTGACACACATCCACATAAGAAAGCCTTATATTTTAATATGTTTGGCCATTGGACATATAAAATAATTTCTTCCACTCACCTTTAGAAAAACCCATAGGCAAAAAACATGGGTTGGATTGTGGTTTTGATTAGTTTAATATGTAGTGTCCAAAACCTAAACGATAAAGAATTCCCTCCCCAAACCAATATAAACCCACTCAATTTCCCATTCCCCTTCACTCAAAACATTTATAGATCAACCAAAATATTTCCTTTCTATCTCTAGATTCCTCCAAAGGCATAACAAGCTCCCATGAAGCCTCTATAAAGTCTCTTTCAAGCCTTTGGGACCACACTTCCAAGTAAGGGATCCTCACTTTCCTTCCTTCCTTATTCATGTCCAAGTTTTATTATAATTTTATTCCATTTTATTTTCAATTACAAATGTTGGGGTATGATTTAAAACCTACCATATAATTCCCTCCTTATTCTTGAATGATTATAGACCCCTTTCTCTCTCATTAATTCCTCCCATGTTCACCTGTTACTTTACTGAAATTTCGTAAAGGATTTCTCTCTCCTCATTTACATTTAGGTAATTATTTTATATTATAAATCTAAATTCCATTTCATATGTTTGGAGATGTAACAATATGACCCCCTTATTGTCCATTTTATGTAAATATAGTAAGATTCCGCGCTCTCTCTCACCAATTAATTTTATGAATTCTTTTGTCACACCATTATGCTACCGAAATTGCACCACAATTTTCCAAGTCAATGTTATTGTGTAGTGAATACCATGCCAATTTCTATATCAACGGTATTCAACTTTATAAACATTTAATTATTGATTATAGAGATTCATTTATGTATTCCACATTCCTTTAACAGGGAATAAATGATGATGTTGAATGATTCCATGTTGTATGATCCATGTGGTGAACATATGCATGAAATGAAATGATTGAGAAGGGTCCACCCTGATAGAGCTCTAATGCATTGGGTAAAGAATATTATAATGATAATACATGTGCAATGAGGGTTTACTCATGATAATTTATGTGCAATGAGGGTTTACTCATGCTAATTCAAGTGCAATGAGGGTTTACTCATGCTCTATGTTCCATGAGCCGTGGATCAGGCTAATATCATGTTAAATGTTCTTTCCACATGTCTATGTTATGGTAATCATGCAATATCATGCCTTTATGTTCATTTTTCTCTTATGATCCATTGATATACCTATTGCCTAACATGTATTGTATTTTTCATGTTACACCTTGTTTACTCCCTTACTGGGCATTATAGATTACACTTTTCTTTTGAATGACCTCAGGTTATCTCATACAATGCTATGTAAGAAGGAATTTTGTGGTCATGTTAAAGAAGTTTTAAAGAAAGACGATTTATTTTATGTTTTAAGTTGTTATGTAATGTTCCTAAACCCAAAAGACACTATACCTCTCAATCCTTAGAGTTATATTAAGTGAGTGTTTATGTAATAAATTTTGTTTAAGTGTGTAATAAAGAGAAGGGTTGTTATAATATAAATATCTCATATTATTATAACTGAGAATTAATCAATATTTTGAGAAAATAGTTGAATAGTAAATCTATTATAATTTCACTACCCCTGTTGACTAGAGAGTTTTATTTCTATTGAGGGAATATTTTAAATAAATGTTTTAATAGAAATTTTTATAGGAACCTAATTCACCCCCTAATGAGTGTCATACTTATACCAATATATATATATATATATAATTAATATAATCCAGTAAGGGTGATTTTCTTATTTTTTTTATAAAACATACATGTTCTCTTTAAAATAGTTTTACAGAAAAATCTTTTCTTTTAATTTCAGAAGGGTTTTATATGTGTAAGACATACTTTCACAATTCAATTAATCTTATTCATACTCACCATTCAAAAAAATTATTAATAATTATATTATTTAAACAATTATTATAAGAAAATAGTTTTTCGTAGAAACTTAGTGTGCATGTAACGAAAGACATCAAGGAATTCAATTTTTTTTAAAAATAATCCAAAATAAGTTTCATAAAAATATAAGGGTGCTACAATTAACCCCTATTTTATCTTAAAAATCTTGTTATGGATATAATGAGGCTCCTTCCCCAACAAAATCTCTTCTATCTGTATCTAAGCATTCTGTAACATCAAAACCAAAAAATTAATTGGTTGGTAAGCTACACTCTATTACATTAAGAACTAACACGTAAGAGTTGAGATGATTTTTTGACCCCTTTTATTTTATTGATGTTGATGATGGTTTTGATATATATGATATTTCTCAATTATTATTTGGGATAATGGATTGGGTTATCAATTATGGAATAGTTGAGGATCTTTTGACCATTCAAGAAAATAATTATAATTAATTTTTGATGTGGATTTTTCTGATTTTTTATTTGAAAAATATTATAATATATGTGATTATTACATCATGTATAGTTATAATAACTATAGATTACTATTGAATATTTATTTCACATAAAAGATAGTTTTGTAAGATAATAATCTTATAGAGTACTCCCAAGTTCCCACCATAGTTTACTATTCATTATCACTTTTGGGTAATGGAGATTCGAGTAGTTGTTTAGGTAACTTGGATGGATCATTAGTGTTTTGATACATAATAAAATATATTATATTAGTTTGTTATGTATTTGAAATATATGTACATATCATTTAGTTTGTGATAATTCATTCATAAAATAACATTATTTTATATTAATTTGTGGTCATTTTATTATTCTGGGGGTTTTGTATGGAAATGACTCCCAAGTGCATGTTTTATATGTTTTGTGCCGGTCACCAACTCATATATAAATTGTGGTAGGCCTCAGGGGAAACCCTCACATTTTTTAGGCATATGAGGAGTTCTAGTGGGGCTGACTGATGATAAGTTGAGCATGGGGGACTCAAGAAGTGATCTTTACCAATGTTACACGACACAAATCAAAACAATATTTAAGAGTGTTCAAAACTGTTAGAATGGATGGATAGAATTTCTTTTCTTCCTATATAAGATATATCTTGTATGCCATGATTTTTACCTGACCCAATGTTTCTTATGATTTGATAATTATAAGTTGATATCAATCTAATATTGGTTAGAGTCACTGAATTTCTTTTAATAATATCCATATGTACTTGAAAATAACTAAAGATATGTTCTTGACCATGGATAGAGACAATGTGATTTGTATGAATATTGGATCTATTAGATGGAAGAGTTTTACACATGCCACTATAATAGACTCAACAACAGAGGAAGTGTACATTGTTGAATCAGATGTTGTGAAGGAAGTTGTTTGAAGAAGATGTTCGTATCATAACTTGGGTTGGTTCGTAGAATTAATGTTGAAATAGATCTTTAATGTGGAAAAAATGGATCTATTTCTCAGGATAAATAACCCCAATGTTATTTCCAAAAAAATAAAAAAAATATTCTCTTAGATAGTGTACTATACACCCAACACCGAGCTTAAACGAATCACAAAATATTACATGACCATTATCAACTAGATTTAAAATTGGTGGGTATATATATTATTTCCAAAATTTTAAAATATATAAATAGTAATTAGTCAATAAAAGTTTCTTGATTAATTCATAGAAAATACGAATTCAATTTTTAGTAAGGTTATTTTATGCTTCAAAAATATGTTTTCTTCAACAATTATTTTTATAAATTTCTATGAGACATTATTATAATTAATTTATACCAATTTTTTTATTATTATATGATAAAAGGAATTTCATTTTTTAATTCAGTTTCTTATATTTTTCTTAGGGTGAAATTTTGTTATTTTTCTGAAAAAGTTATTTTTAATTGATTATAAAAAAATAAAGTTTTTTGTAAAACTATCATTTACTTTCATTTAAATTTGAAATTATCATTTTAATTTGATATTAAATTGAAAATCAATATGATTAAATTATTAATAGACTAATTAATTACATAGTATTAATAATTATAAATGGTTTTGGTATAAGTTTACTTTTGGGTCTAAAAAATGCATTTTTAAAAAAAATTGTCAATACTTTATTTTTGTGTTTTAATCATAAATTATTTTCTTCTACTTATATTAACTGAATATTGAAAAATATAATCCATATATTAATTAGAAGGTCCAAATATTGTAAATATTCCCCTTTTATATTAGTTCATTATGAATTGTAACCATGGAAAATATTTATCACCTTGATTAGGGTAAATATCACAGTTAAGGATAAAAATAATATGATAAGGACTAAAAATAAGTCTAAAAAATTACATTAATATATTTTATGAGTGGGATTCAAGAATACTCATAAAATATTCATCTTTATGGAATATTTTCCATTTTTCTTTAAAAATGACTTATATATTATTTTAAGTATTGAAAAATAAAAAATTCCAATGTCTTTTAAATTTAACATACATGTCTACATTGGGATAAAAATAAATTATATATGAGTATTAAAATTTGTTTTAAAGATCAATATTTTTTTATGGAAATTTATTTCTTGTTTTTTGTGATTATATAATTTCCTTTAAATCTTATACAATAAAGACATGGTGCTTATGCAAGGAGTAGAAAATTAGTGTAAATAATTTTAAAAACATAAAGATTTATGTTCTTTGTATTAATTATGGTGTCACACGAATTTTATGGTTAATATTAATATATATTTGATTATTAAATATTTTATATTATAATTAGAGACATATATTTATGTTTATAAAGTCAAAATATGTGAATAGTTCTTCAAATGACATTAATCATATTTTATAACAAAAAATATTTCTATAAATGAATTAAATTTAATTAAAATACTATATTTGTACAAGTTAATTGGATATGGTTGAAAATATATAACATGGTCCATTTTTTGGGCAGTTATCGTTTTATTGGAAAATTATTTTCTTCTATATTGTAAAAATAAATAATGTGATAATCATTAAAATGGCTAACATGGGGTTAAAATAAATATATAATGGTGAAAAAACCACACAAAATAGTAATATTTATATTTTATTTGAGGATTTAAAATAATCATCATATTATATTTTAATTATATCAATTTTTATCTATTTTAAAATTGAAATAAATTTTTATTATTTTAATACTTTATGTAATTCCAAAAGTTCCCCTCCACTAACTTATAAAAGGTAACCATATCACCTCTCTACCTCAAAAATTTTGGGCACTCTAATATAGAAAATATCTACCAAAATACATTCCTAAAATTCATACCCATAATCTATTGGTATTTTTTGGGCATAATTCTAACATTTTAGGGATTAAGTTTTATAGAAAAGGTGGTTTTCTAAAGAAGGGGTATAAATTGTAACAAAATATGTTAGTTTTATTTGTTCTTCTACATCCTAAAAAATTATTATAAAAAATATTTTATAAAAATATAAATATATCCCATAATCTTAGATTTTTGTATTTTATTGTTTAAATCTTAATATATTACCTTCTTCCATCAAATTGGAAATGAAGCCATCGTTGATGTGTTTGGTGGACTACCATCTCCCGAGGCGATGTAATTAGTTTTTGAAAACCACCAATCATTGTTATTTCAAATTATAGAAATAATATATATATATATATATATATATATATATGATATTGATAAAAATATTATAATTAGGTAAATATAATATATATTCTAATTTCTTAAATTTCCATCTTCTGGAAAATGATAACATTGTTCGTGCATGTGTGGAAATTGCCACATTCACAAAGTGATGGGATTAATTTATCCTATATGCCAATAATAGATGGTTATAAAAATATTTTAATAAATAAATAATGATGACTAAATAATGTTAATTATTCTATATATGATGTAACAATTACCATTTAACTTACTCAACCAACCAAAGTCATTTTGGACATATGAGATTAGTATCATAAATACTTATGTTATTTTGAACATATGTGTGGAAATTACCTTTCGTAATGATTTATTTTTTAAATCATTCTATTACATGTCTATTTTCCTAAAATTATTTCATGTATGTATTTATATGGAAATAAATGAGTAATAAATTAAATTTTAGGCCTCTTTTTATTTTTTGGAAATGCTTTCAAAAATTATCCTTATTGTATTCTAAATGGAAAATTTTTACTTTTGTTACAAAGGATAAAGGGAATATTCTATTTTAACATATATAACATGAATAGTTTCTTTTTTAAAACATAGTTATTAATTTATATTTTTCATATTTTATTTTATTCTATTTTTTCTTTACAAAAAAAAAACAATCTTCTATTTATTCTTGATATTTTAATTTTGAAAATGGTGTTTTAAATGGAATCTGTATTTCAATATTCGAAAGGGTTTTACATATGGGTTCAAAATGTTTTTTGATGATTTTGTTATAAAAATGTACAAGAATAATATATTTTATTCATGACAGGTTACTTTATAATTATATATAATGATGATGGCAGCTGATATAGCTTATAAGAATGGGTGAGCCTCAGAAATCTTATTTAACAGGTGATCCCGATAATGATCTCCAATAAATTTGGTAATGTTTCTTGTTATAAAATTAAGGAAAGATAATGTTATCATGGGTGGTTCCCTCAATAAATTTAAATGGGCTCTAGTTATTTCTGACTTGAGTTAACACAGGTTATGAATATAATGCTCTATGTAAGATAAAATGTTTTCAATTTTATTTATATATTTTTTAATTGTGTTTTTTGATAAAAAAATTCATATTCCAGGTGGATATGATATATTTTATAAACATAATGAATAACATGGAAAAGGTAAATATTTATGGATTTTTATTTTTTTCCATGGACTAACAAATTTCTTAAATTTGTGACAATTATTATGTTTTTTGTTTTTAATCACATGTTTTAAAATGTTTTTTCATATTGATTAAGGAGGGGTAGAAATGTTAATATATTCAGAGTACTATATTTGGATGTTACCTTGAGAAAATAATGAATTACTTTATAAAGTACTTATTTCATGGGAAAAATATATACTTTGTGAACGTGTCCACTTTTAAATTGTTTTTCTTAATTATCTAAAAATATAAACCTAAAGGGTCCTTGGGTATCTAATGATACCATATTTTAGTTTTATGTTACATGTTTTATATGGAAAAAATAGGTTTATGATTATCGGTATCAAATTCCAAAATGTAAATATTATCTTTTTAGCACGAGATCCGAGAGTGTGGGTTCAGGGCTATTATACCTAGCCTCATCAAAGGACCGAACTCTTGCTTTAATTATAATAGCCAATGTGATAGATTATTGAAAATAGAGATGTTAGGAACGATTGGGTGTAAATAATGGAAAATGTAGTATACTCATTGGGGAATCCATTTCTGCTTTATATACATGAAGGTTATATCAAATATCTTAGTATAAGATATGTGATAGATTGGATTTATTGGTTGAAAATGTATCCTAATTTTATAATAAAGAAAATTTCCATTTATTATTCACTCATGTGTGATGTATTATACATTATATTAATTATAGATTGATAATATCCCCTCAATGTACAACTTTGAGTTGTTCTAAATTGATTATTAAATTAGATTGTTATAGGTTTTGATTATATGTTAAGGATTCCTCAAGTTTAATCCAATACTATATATAAACACTTGTATATAAGATACTAATAATAACCTAATGTGGTAATAATTCAAATCATATTACATTAAGTGACATGGTATAGTATATATCGATGAATTTAATACATTCATCAATATACTTAATTGGGTATGAAAAAAATGGATCCCCTTTTTCTATGGGTTGGAGAGATACCTAGCACGAGAACCTTTACACTCAAAAATCTTTATTAAAAAAATACTTTAGTATTTTTTAATAATATGGTGGATGGGTTTGTTACTGGTCATGTCATCGATTTGAGATCAACCAAGATAGAATTTCCCCCCGCATATGAAGAATAGTTAAATCTACACCTTGATTGAATTAAAGTGATGAAATTAATGGCCTTTCTTAGTTGAGTGATAAGAGATGTGGTAAATTACTTTTATGAGGGGCATGTGATGTGCTCATAATTTGGATGAATAAAATTTGTTGTGTTCTATGATCTCATATTTTTTTGGAGAATAAAGAAACTATGAGAGCCAATACTATATAGATATTTCTATATATCTAGTGGTTAATCGATGTCATAGTAAAATTGAATATATTAGTGTACATGTAATGTATATAATTCATTATTTGGTAGATGTGTTCATATTCAGGTATGAGTATGTTTGAATCTATTCCCACCAGAACCCCTAATATATTGGTTATACCTAATGTTTTTCTAGACGTATCTCTTTTTTGATATTTATGAAATTGTGATTATATATTTCTTTCCATTTTACTAAGGCATGTAGGGTCACAATGTTAGGGAATTGGATAATTTAATTTTTTTCCAAAGTGTTTGTTCTAAAATGAATAGAGGTTAAAAAACTATTTCAAGAGTTATGAATGGATTCAAAAGATTGGTGATGTTTTTCTTAAAGTCCTTGTAGGAATTTTGTGAAAGTGGTAGATTATTAGATATTCACAAAAATAAGGATACCATATTTTATAATATCCAAAAATCATAGTAGCCAATATAAGAAAGTTATACGCTATACTATATGCTCTGATGGTATTATATCACTAAGTATAATTGGAGAACATGATATATAATATCACATGTAATCGTCATAAAAATCTTCCCTCTATTTTCATCAATTATGAATTTATATTACTAATCTATTACATTGCTAAACATGAATAATCACTTGAAGAGTTCAAATGGTTATGCAAATTAATCAATGGGAAGTAACCTATAATGAATGACACAATATGATAGCTAATGCTCTATCGCATTAGCTGTATTCATTTAATGAAGAGTGTTTATAAAGGGATGCGACCTTTTTAATTGATCATACCCTCAATGCATGAAATACTATATGAAGTTATATTTTATTTCCTATATCTTCATTAAACTTCTGCAAATAAATTCTTGCTGTACTTCTAAAACATGATAACCCTATTTTTATGAAAAAGGATCCAAGGTTGGTGTAATAACTTTTGAGGTAGGATCCTCTTGATTGTTTATTTTTCTGATCCCCTTCATGAAAAATTATTCATATTAGACATATATAGAGAAAAAAATAGTAAAGTTACGATTATATTTTTGTTCTTCATATGCATTTTGAATAATTTTTTCCTAGATCGAGCATTTCATGGGTTTTCTTCCACTATTTAGATTATATGAAGATCTCCATAAACCCATAGGTATGTAATTTCTTCTTATATATATATATATACTAATCCATATTCCTCCTGACACTTTATTAGAACTAAATATATTTCCCCTCAATCTCTAGAGAGTCTATATACTTCTTTCTTAAGAGATTCTCAATTCACTTTTGGTATGTAGGAAAAATACATCCAAATACCTTTGGAAAAAATAAATAAAGATCACACATTTAATTTCACCAACTATTTCTTGAAGGATAATAAATTTGAACTTATAGGTTTGATGACATGAATTTATCGTAGTTATCACCCACAAAACACTTATTGGTAACTAATTTGGTACTCTCCATCAATCTTAAAACCATAGAATAACACTTATAACCATGTCATAAATATATCTTATATATATTGGGAATATTCTATTTTTTCATCTACTAATATAATCATGGGTTACCACCACAAACCATGGAATTATTACTAAATGATTTCTAAAATATCCATGATCCAAACCTTTTCTAGTTCTTTATCCAAGTTTGAAGCACTCCCCATGATGTTTACCTTTAGAAATGGATACATTCCTATTGCCTGGTTACAATGTGACAATAATTTTCTTGGATTTACTTTTTTTCTCCTCCCAATGATAAATCACAGACTCTTATATAGCATTTTAAATAAATTTATGTATATAGGTAACCCCATGACTTTTGTATGATAATAGCAACTCACCTCATGGTGTGACCTATGTTTTTGTAGTTTTACTATTATTCTATAGAAAGAACCACTTAAAAATTATTCCAAACTCTTTAAGCTTGACTAATAACCATATATGGTCCTTTAGATATATTTATACATACTTTTCATCAAACAATACCTAAAAATTCTCAAAATGGATATTTTAAAATCAATTTCCATTTGGTATTTGTTTAATGCTCCTTCAAAACGGATTTATCAAATTTCTATCTGAAGCCTACAAAACTAAACAAATTCAAATTAAAAACCCTTTTTTCATTCATATAGTGTATAAATTATTCATTAATCAAAAAATTTAATCCCACATGAGTTAATATCATTATGATTAATAAGAGTTAAATGAAATTTTCTTCCTGAAAAAATTCTTTTAATCACCATGCTCTCTGAAGCCTTTATACATATCTACTCCCCCAGAAAAAATTTAAACACTCTCCCCTATCTAAAATTAAAATACTTGATTGTTTCCATTTTTTCAATAAGAAATAATAATCTAACCGTATTTCTCTAACCATGGAAAAAATCCCAAGTATCTATGGAAAATTTCCCGCATTTATCAATTAACCTATTGAGAACTTATTTGATATTTTATAAGATATGGTTAAAAGTATTAATAATTAGTATAATATAGTTTCCATTCATGTTTACAAATAAAAAATTACACTTTTAGTGGTAGTATCTTAGTCATCCAATATATTTTATGGATACATTTTGACTCTAAGATAAAATTAATTCCTAAAAAATTCAACCTTTTTAGTGCCTTTTTTATGATTCAACAACCTGATTATCTACTGAAACATACTCCAAATACACAAAAACAAATTCAAAATTATCCATGATGAAATTATACTTTATCATTATATTTATTTTCCATGAATTATAGAAATTCCTTTTTGTAATATCAATAGGACCTGAGTTATCACACCTGATTGCAATAGTATATTTCACATCAAATCTGGAATCCTCAAGATATTTCATCATCTATAACTACTGAGTACAAGATTGATTCATCTCAATATATTCATCCTTTTAAGTTATATAATAAATTCTTTCTTTATTTTTTATCAACCAATAAATTCAAATTTTTTTATTATTTAATGCCTCACCTCTTGTTGACTTACAATATTCCACTAAACCATCATAATCAACCACATTTTATCCCAAAAACAGATGTTGTAACTTTTTTTATGATAAAAATATAATAATATGTTTTCTCTCACATCATTCACACTATATTCATTACAATAAGAATGAAATAGAAACACATAATAATTTTACAAAGTTCAGTCCTAATATGTGCAGGAAATAATTTTTTCATTCATTTCATATTTAGGGAATATGTAATTACAATATTATAAATGTGAATAAAAATATTTATCCCTCAAAAATTCATTATTTTCCCTTGATGGGATATTTATTTTGGTTCCCGCTAGTTTATAGCCTCTTGGCCAGTTCTATATACTAGCTCTCACCAATTTAAAATAGGGTATCTAAAATCCTTTAAATAGAATATTCAAGACAACTCCAAATGTTTATATATTTACATTGTAATACCATCTTCCTTAATGTGAAGGACTTTAACTATATAAAAATTCTGGTGTAACATGCATATCATCTGTGTATTTTAACTCATTATTCAGGGAAATAAACTCCAACTACAGAATTTGAAAGACTACATGTACAATATATTTGATTCATCCCTATTATTAAAATGATATAACTATATTTTAAGATATTGTATTGTTACTTATTTTTAATTCTTTAAAATTATTGACATAAGAAAATATTATCAACCTTCTTTATATTCTTAATAATTTTCTATGATATGAGGATATCATATAACTACTTCATATCCTTTTTCATTTATGATCAAGTTATTATTTATTGTATGTACTCATTCCCTTACTTAGACACTCTGGATGTTATGTTGAAATATATAATTAGGTTATTTTCACATAATTATTCAAAATATTCTTATTCTATTTATTTATTACTATATGAAATAACCATTATATATTTTTTTCATATCAGAATGTGGAATTTTTCTTCAAATTTAGTAGCTTAATATTCTCAGTTATTCTCATATAATCATATAAAAACATATATTTGTTTTAATAATCTAATAAACATAGGATTTTATTATCTCAAACCTTTCACAAAATCCATGGCCAATATTGACATCTGGAATAGAACAGATTATTATGGAATGTCATTCTTCTCCACATTTTGGATATTTCTAATTTTATATAAATATAACTAACATGATTATTTTTTTCATAGTTCTTCATGAAATGATCTAATTCTACATGAAATTTAGATCTCCTTCCCAACCTGAATTAAAATTACATAGAATAATTATGATGCTTAATGATCCCAATCGGAGTTCTAAAATCATCTAATTTATTTTCTAGAAGTATCTTATTGATATTTACAATCATCTCATAGTCATGAAAATTAATAAAAAATTATGTTTTATTTGTTTAATTTTATGAAATATCAAGTTACTCTTAAACAAAACTACGGGCCAATCTCCTTTTCTATTTTTTAAATAAAAACACCCAAGTAAGATTAAATGGATCTTATGTTTTTATATTTTTTTTTAAAAGGTCAGGGCTGAATCCTCTTTTTTGTTAATAAAGAAAAGAAAAGATCTCTTTAACTGGGTATAGGGAGACCCATTACATAGCCCTAAGACCCAGTGGGCATTTAGCCCACTACAGAGCCCATATGCCCAAATTTTGGGCCGAAATCCCATTCTGTGAATAGTATTGCTACAGTACCTATGCTACTACAATGTCGTACAGTACCTCTCACTGCTCCAGTGCCCCTGCCGCTGCTATAGTGCCCTTTCCGCCACTACAGTGCCACTCTTTCAATAGTAGCACTACATTGATGCTATAGTACCCTGCGCCCAATGGGTAGTGAACCCCCATTTTTCATGAAATTGGGCTTACACTCCCATTTCTAATTTTCATTCCTATTTAAGGTGTTATAATTATTCTTACTTTTTATTTATATAACTATTTTATAACTAAATATTAATCTATGACTATGTTATATTTTAGGTCTTTATAGTAGAAGATAATTCAAATACATAATTTAAATGACTCTTAAATTTTTTATCTTATATTCATTCTTATCATTCCTTTTATATTTGTTCAATTCTATTCAATAATTAATTTAAGACTCTATATGAAGGTTCTATAATTATCTAAATTTCAAAAATATTTTCCGCCATTACATATTTTTTTCATCATGGGGCATATATAATTTTTCAATAATATGACAAATTTACTACTACTTATTTTCACGTTTTCTCTTATGTATAATGTACTTACAAAAATTCTCAAAAATTATCTATCTTCTACTATTTATTTTAATCAACAAAAACCTTCCTTATACCTCATTAAGGCATAATAAATAAATAAAAATCAACCCAAAGAAATTTTAATTACATCGTAAATTATCATCATAATTATGAAAATATTCAACTTTGATTAAAAACTCTTACAACATACAAATAGTCAAATGTAATTATTTCTGAGTATCATCACTTCCTTTTTAATTCTAGATAAATTTATTTGAATTAATTATAGATCTTCATGTTATTTTATAACTAAATATATCACTACTATTCAGAACTCTTATAGACAATTATCTCAACATATAATCAATACTTATCATGATTCCATAAAAACTATCTTTAAAATCATCACATATCAAAAAACACTTTATTAATGAAGGGATTCATTTGTCATTGGGTTATCCTAAATTACACAAAAAATAATTTAATGAATTATTGTTAAAATATAGAGTCTACACAATCTTTAGGTTCTCTAGTCCCCCTTTTGGAGTTCATATCAATACAATTAATTAATTCACAAAGATTATTGTAAATATCCAACAAAAAATTATTATTTTCTCTAATAAGATCTTTTATCTCTCCCTTGTTGAAAATAAATATAATGGATATAGTTTTTGGGGAATGGTAAATATCTATTTACCTTTATCTTCCCACCTGAATTTTTATTCCTTTCTCCTTTATTTTCCCCTTTATTTAGAGATAATGATCGATTCTTCTAAGTGAAGAATGGAATCACATTTTTCTAAGTAATGAGTTATAAAGTAAACTTCTCCAAGAATTAATGAGAAGTTATTGGTGTAAGAAACAAGATAAAATAACTAATACATCATTAATATATATATAGCTTCTTAGTATGTGATACCAACATTGAATTCTCTATCGAAATACTATTAAGAATAATTTAATAAGAAATTTTATCACCGACATAAAACTTAATTAACTAATCAAAAAAATTCATGTGAAGGATATATTTCTATCCCTTTGAAAATAACTTTGATCGTGGAAACCACTAACCTTTAATCAACTAGATTTGATTTAATTTAAAATAATAATGGGAAAAGTTTGATCTTTATAGGTCAAGATTAGTTTTTAAAGGATATCTAGATTTTTTTGATTTTTGATGAAATAATAAAATTATGATTGTATGATCTTTTTTTAGTTCCTCCTCAAGGGATAGATACAAATAATATTTATTATGGATATTTTTATTTAATAATGAACTCCATGAAATTTTTGGAACCAATATATTTGATGCAATAATTCTTCATGTACACCCTGAGTAATGTGATATCATGCTATATTTTTGTCATAACTTTCAGAAGTTCTCCTTTTTATATATCATCTTGAATTAATTGTGTAAGAAGTGAAAAAAAATAAATATGGGAATATGGAGATCCTATATTTCTCCTTAGTGTGACAAATTGGATTGATACATTAATCTAAATCGTAAAACACATTTATTTAAAGCTCCAAATTTATTAGGATTCTCTATTCTAGCTTCTCACATGAATTTCCAAACTGTTGTTTTCATGTGAAATATTTATATCCATTTATTTTCATTTTTATTATGTGATTAAATATAATTTACACCTTTATCATCCAGGGTACATTTATTATTTTTTTCTTCATCTTACATCCTATCCAATTCCAATTATAATGTTCTAATAGTCAGACACACCATAGGAACATTATCATCTCTCTTTTTACTAGTAGATCCCATATTCACATCAATAAACATGGTAGAAGAATTAATTTGTTATTTATCATTTTTTATATTAATTTCATTTTATAGGTATCCATTAGATACACTTGTTAGCCTAATTAATAGATAATTATCACATTCTTTACATTTTTTCCATATTTGGGTTATTATATTTTAAGAATTTATCATGAAATGTTATTCCTTCATCTTTGATGTATTCTATTGAAGTAATACATTTATTCCGAACCTTGGTCAATCCTCATTTGATTATAGATTTATTAATTTATAAATAATCCCAATAACCTATTTTCTAGGTTTTATAGTGTGATCAATTCATCTATAGTAGAGTAATTTATACTAGGGGTTGACATCATTTTTAGTTATATCTTTAGGTGTATGTTCCCATATTTATTATTTTATTTTAACCATAATGAGGACTCATCTCTATTTATTTTCTTCTTTAAAAATTGTGTTCTTATCGTAGAATAATTTTATGAACTACGATTCGTTGTATTATACTATCATACATCATCATAGTAACCACTTGTTTTATATTTGTAAAATAATTAACTATATTCTTAAATATTTTATATAGGATCACATTTCACATATTATTTGAGTCGTGCTTAAAAACTGAATATTTATTCTCATTTTTATATTTTATCCTCCCAATTACTGGCCTCTAATAATTTAAATAGATTTAAATATTATTCAAACATTTAGTATCCCTATACCCACACCAGAAAATAAACTAACAACAAATAATAATCAATATTCTCTTCAATTTGGCTGAACAATTTCCAACTTGTACCACATGTTTTTTTGTAAGAAACACTAGAATTTTATGAAATTATTAAGTTATTTTATTTTCATTATCATGATCATATACACATTTGATGTCGTGGTGGATTTCTCAAAAATATTTCACCCATATTTTTATTGACATTGGTATGTAAAATATTGTAAAAGATAAAACAACATTAGTAAAAATTGAAATTTCCAGAGCCTGAGTTACATTTATTCCTTGTAATTATGGTACATAGATCTTTGGTTTGTCTCAAGGGGTTTCCCTCTAATTTTAGAACAAATATTCTTATCAAAAGTATCCAAGGTAGTAATTTTTATTTTCATAGTATTTTATGAAGACTCATATTGAACTATTTTTATATTTTTTAATTTCAATTCAAGCTCAATGATTTTATATAAAGGATATCTTTATCATCCCTCAAAATAGTAATTTTATGTTCTCAATATTTCTTCATCATAAAATTTTATTATTAGGAATTTTATTACCTTATTCAAATTAATTATCGATGTTATTATTTATTTTGGATTTGATCTCTGACTGGGCATCTATAACATTATCAACAGCTTTTACACTATCATCCAGTAGATAAATATTCTAATATATGATATTTTTATCTTATCATTATATTCATTCTTATATTGTGATTAATGTTCAGTCTTAAAGAACTTTTCTTTACTGAGGATTAATGATTGATCCTTGAATTCCTATTTTTTAGTGAGATTGTTCCACTCTTTTTTCTTCTTTATAAAATATTTTTTCATAGCTATACATTAATCGTAAGGTTTTTATGGGCCATGGTCAAACATAATTTTTTTTAACCAAGGATATAAATATTTGATCATTATTTTTTTCCTTGTTTTGAAATTTGGATTGAAATTATGACTAATTTTTGTATGGTTTTTTGAATAAATTATTTAAAAATAAAAGTAAAAAACCAAAAGGTAAGGAGAAATGCAGGTGGTCTTAGGGTGAGTTCTAGTGAGTTTGATCATTATTTAAATTTGTTCCAAATGTCCCAACTTAGTAAACATACTCAATATAATTCTCCCAGAAACCCTCCATTATTTTCTTTTTTATGAATTCTATAGTTTACTCAAGGAATCCTCAAATAGAATGATAATCCCATTTATTATCATTAGTGAATGGGGAAAACACTCCGTAATAAAGTGAATGCTCATTTTCATTTACTTGAAGTAATAAAATTCCATTTATACATTTAAAACCACCAAAATGGAAAATATGGAGTGTATTATGATTTAAGATATGATTTTTGACACTAAAATCCTAGGGATACAACATTGTTGTTGGTGAATGGACTTGAAATCACACACCCACTCTCCATATCATTTTTTTCATTTAATCTAAAATAAATTGATTAGAAAATATAGTGAATAAAATTTAAGAAAGATATTATAAAAACTTATATAATTTGTTCTAGTAGGAATTCAAAGGATTAGATAATTTATATTGGAGAGATAGCTGATAATTTTTACGTATCCTTCGCCACCCCCACATCTAGACATTTCAGTTATGAAATCTACAATATTCAACTTCCTTGGATTTCTTCCTCATGTCCAATATAATGGGTATGGATCTACTCTCGAGATAACATATCAAATATTCCCATATTTTATATTCTCACTATGATATATATCCATAGAAATTGAATAATAATTGGATTTGTGTGCTTAGATGAGTTTCAAGTGTAGTTTCAATTAGATTGTTTTCATCATTATCATACAAGAAGAAGAGATGTATGTACTACTAATTCATCAGGTTTATAATTCAATCTTAGGAAGATTATTCTTGTAAAAATGGTGGGATTTAATATTTCTCCAACTTTATGAGGCCTTTAATGGATGCTGGCTACTTGAATGGTCATTCTATTTTTATTCGGGCATTTTGTATCGTTTTCTTTTTCCTCACGTGACTCAAGAAAAGGGCCCTAAATAAATTATGATCCTAAAAAACTACCTTTCATCCCCAAATCGAACCCCACATGATCATTAAAAATTACACATATGTTTTCTATCTCTATCTACCCTTTCTTTTATTTCTTTTTTGGTTTTTCAATTAATATTTAGGGCTTCATGTGATTGAATTTCCCATTTCACATTAACATAGCTCGGTAATCTAATATACCATGGAAATAATTTTAAGCATGGTCCTAACCTTGAAATAGAATAAACATAACTCTTAAATTATATTTGAATCACATGGATACCCTCACATAGAATGATGATCTTTATCAGTTTCACTACACTTGGCTTCAACTTTCGCATTTATGCTAGCATACCATATTCTTCTCTATGAAATCTTATCTTCCTTAGCGAATCAATCTTGAAGAACTCTAATTTGTATGAGTAATAATGGATATACCCAAATATAGAATATAAAATAATTACTTTAAGGACCTTATTTTATCTATAAACTATAATAAATCATTATGTTAAGCAATTTGTGTGTGTGGATGTCCCATGTTGTAGCTGATTCAATAGGGATGATCGAGGCCTCTGCCACCATCCTTAATCCACACGTGAAAACATTCAAATAAGTTGTGATCAAAATATTGGAGTTTTATTTATCACTATGATATTTAAATCCTCTCCCTCACTCATAATTTATTTTGTAAATTTGAGTTTTAGTGTAATCTAAAATATTCAATAATATTCCTTGCTTCAAATCATCATCACAATATAGAATCTAGACCAAAATGTGGCTTCGATTTGGAATTTATCTTTATTAGATAATTTTCATTATTATATTCCTTTTTAATCCATTATATCTAACATATTTCCTAACATGGATTAATCGTAGAATATTCTTAAGAAAATAATCTGATTTAATAATCACAGTAATCTACAACTTGCAAAAGCTCTATCAACCTCATATGACCTCAAATGATCCTCATCATCCATAATCAACATTGGAATCTAACTTCTTGTTTCTATATTCATCAATGGAGAAAATCGTGAAAATATAGTTTGAGTTCATTCTCATACCATCTATCCCAACTCCATTCTAGTTCCCCTTCTTGTGTATCAACTCACTTTTGTTCAAACAATGATTTATTTTGGTGATTTTGGTATGCATTGAACTTGTAAAAGGAAACAACGGTTTTTTCTTCCACTATAATTCTATCTTCCCATAACCAATTGTCTATATCATTTTTTATATTATTTTATGTATTATAGTAGTGTATTTTGCTCAGAATAGGTTGACTGATGTAATTATGGTTATTAATTTACAGGAAAAATGTTTGGATGGGAGAGTGAGGTAGGTTAACCATCAATGAGACATTCATGCGGTCAATTGAGATTCCTATGTGAATCAGCTCAGGATTTACTTTGTGGAGGCTCTAGTGAGGATAATGTGGTGGCTTAATCTACCATGCCTTTGTAGACAGAATAATTTAGTTTGGATTTTTACTTAAACTTTTAAAATTGAAGACCAAATTCAGTGTAGGATTATTCTAGATTAAAATAAAAATTCATTAAAACATTAAAAACTAGATTTAAAAAATTTTAAAGATAAATTCCTAAAGCCCATCTAACAAATAAATGGATTTCAATAAATTCTAGAATTTTTAAACAATTATAAATTAATATTTAATCTACTTATACTTTTAATTCCAAAATATTCAATTAATAAATGGCTATTCATTAAATGTAAAATCTAAAAATTACTTATAATCAATATTTGATCAATTTATTAATTAAATTCTAGTTTCATAGAAATTATCATATATATATATATATATATGATTTACTATGGATTCTAATAAATTAAATCATAATTTTCAATTAAAAGTAGATATAGAAATTGAAAAGGTTGGATCACATCACTCCCAAATACTTAAACTATTGAACCATGGGAGATACATATAATTAAATTTATTTAAAATAATTTTATAACCTAGAAATAATTATAGATTTTAGAGAAGAACAAAATTTCAAATTCCCCATTTTTGAATTCTTATTCCTCGTTTATGAATAAATATAATCACTTCACTTTAATTTAGTTTGTGTTCAAGTTTTAGGAGTGAAATAAATAGATTTAAGTGTGATTAGAATTTTTTAGTTGTGAAATTTTAATGTATTTATTTATACTTAGATCCTTAAACTAGAGTTACAATGTAGAAATACCTAATATAACTCCAATTACATTTTATAAGTTAATTTCACCCTTTACATCAGTTTTAAAAATTACCATCACCTAAATGAATTAATTTTTGTCAATTTAGATGTTATTATATTTTTAAACACCATAATTTTGTAAATAAATATACATATCTCTATAAAAACCACTTATTGAATATAAAAAATGGAATATATTACATAACCATTTCCGAATTTCTAGTTCATCATTATCAGATTGTAATTTTCAATATTTTCTAGTTTCAAAGGACTTATATCAGTTTGTTTTTAGTTAACTCCCCGATGTGTTATTATTTGTAGAGGCCTAGTCACTTTAAATTAAGTTCAAAATTTATTTATCCTAATTTTTTACTTTCAATTACATACATATTCTTTCTGGAACACTCCTTTTCCAATTACTATGACTGAATTCCCATGAAAATAGTGAAAAAGTCACTAATAAATCATTTAACTCCCACAATTTTAGAACTAATAAACTTTCTACATTCTAGAATAGTGTTTTCCTTTAGGAGGACACAATTTTTATCAATGGAATTTAGAAAAAATACATTAAAAATTATTCAAATATCTTTATACATGTTCCAAAAAGAGAATATTGCTTAATTGTTTTTTATATTTTCAATTAAAAAACAGACTAGAAATCAATAAAACAAAAGAAGATAATGTAAACAACAACCATCAGTTAACCCCACTCCCACACCAAGTTTCCACTAAGACATCAATGAAACTCACCAATTATCATACATAATTCGAAAATATTTTAATAAGAAAACATGGGAAAATTTCCATGGAAGGAGAAAACATAGTTATAATTTTTTTTCTGTATTCAGATAACACTAGGAAGAAATAAGACCCTCTTTTGATTTCATTTTTATATTATTTATTTATATCCATTATAAACTAATCAATTTTGTATGATATAAGAAAAAAACTTAAATCAAAATTTTAATAAAAAAAGAAAACAAATAATAGAAACTAAATGAAATGTTTAGTAAAGAGGAAATAATCTTGGATAAACCCTCCCTAAAAGATATTTCAGGATTTTCTGTGTGCATCCAAAAAATATTGGGCTTGTCCCCAATCTACTGGAAGATTGGTTTTGTTTAGTATGATCCACCACATTATTCTTTTACCAAAACTCTTTCCACTTTCTTTATCTTTTTTAGGTCCTCATTTAATGTAAAGTACAATATCTCTATACCATTAGTATCATAAAATATCTTTTAAAATGGTTCTTGAAGGATAAAATATGAGGCCTCATATTATTCATTTATTAATCCCTATTTATAATCTATTTTATACTGTTCAGGTAGATTTTACTCTTTAACTTTTAATATCATTTTTCTTCGAATCACACTACCTTCACTTCTATGTAAGCCTCTTCTAGACCCTCTAGGTCCCATAACCAAGGATTTTTTTATAACATTGAAAAACAGGTTTTTTTAATTTATATTATTTAAAAAAAATATATATATACTCAAAGTATATTCATCTCCCTCTAGTGAATTATACATAAGATCCTCCTTCTTGAACACGGCCCCATTGAATTCATTTAAAGCACTTGTAATTTGTGGCCGTTCAAGTCTATCCTAAAAAAATCCCTCAAGATTCTACACATCACTATTCTAAGAGGGAATAAATTTGGATGAATGTTTTATTTGAATAAAAGAAAGGAAATATTGTAAATTATTATGAATGAAATTTTAAAATGATGAATCCATCTTAAGATCAACCCCTTATTTATTTTCAGAATACAGTTCATCCTCTAGGTAAAATTCTTAGTGGTTTGTTTTAATGAAAAGTGATTCAATGGGTACTTCAGTTTTCTCTCATCCACCTGGGTATATTCCTTAAATTTTTATGCTTGAGTTATTATCTTTTAAGATTACACTATTCATCCATCTCTCCAATAATAAACTTTGGGAAAAAATGTGAAATGTTTTCAATTTATATTACTAAGGCTTTCGAATTTTTTTTCAAATAATTTATTTAAGGTTTTTTAATAAGATCTTGAAAATCATTATCATAAAAATTCTTGAACATAATGATAGTTTTATAATGAAAATATGTGACAATATATTCCAAGGGTGATACATGGTAAATTATTATTTTATCTTATTCTATTTTTTATTTTTAACATCTAATTTGAAAGAAGAAAAATATGTACATAGTGAAATAGAAATAATTAGTTGGAAACCTAACTCCATGATAGTGAAACCAGGTTTTTTATTCAATTGTTTTGGGATGTAATGTATCTATTTTTTCTTCGTGTGACCATGATTTTTTTTTGTTCAGGAATATTTCCAAATCTTAGATATAAGGTGAAAAAATTTTCTGAGTCCAAGTAAGGCTCGATTTAAATATAATAGAAATATTGAATATATTATATCATCTGTATGTAGTTTTGCATTAATAAATAAATAACTATCAAAAAATTACTCAGATGTAAAATCAAATACTTTAGTTGATTCCAAAAGTCTAGTTTTACCCATGGAATGGCATAACCTTTATCATTGATGGACATTTTATCGAAGTGTCATCGTGATAACAAACAATGATATAAATTATCTAATTTAATTTATTTGTTATTTTAGGGTATTGTCCTAACCCACTCTATAAATATTTTACTATAGAAAACCTCCAGGGTTATCCATATAACATAAGTAGAATAGTGAATAAGATATATTTTTTGATTGGTGGATTAAGATTAAGGATCGACAATGAATAGATAATTGTGAATTGGGGGATGAGCATCAAATACAACGAGTTCTCTGTATTCTTTTCCATAAGATGCATTATTTACTAAAGTGTGATCAAATTCAAGGTAGGAAATTGTTTTATATGAATTTATCCCTATTTGTTTATCCCATGTTGAATGCAAATCAATTCTTTAAGCTATTTGGTTCATGGACCGATCATGTTTTTTTGAATTTATCTTCCTAAAAATAAGAATTTGATACTCCCTTTTTATTCTTATTAATTCATCAATTATATTAAAAAAATCAACGTCAAAACAAAAAATTGGCCATGTTTTATTCCTCATGTTTGTGTTTTACTTTTTTTCCTCTTCTACATGTGAAATTCATTTTTATTTTGTTTGATGAAGGATTCCACAGATACCAAATGGAAAGTCATTGTGAAATAGATCTTTGTCACATAAAAATCATCACCATGAGTTTATATTTTGTATTGATGATGCATTTGGGTGTGGAAATGACTATGGGTGATCAAGGATTGGATAAGAGTCTTGTGGTTTCTGGTTTGGCATGTGAAAGTGGGGAGCTGAGACAATGGATGTTTTCTGAGTAGTGGAGTGCTTTAAATGTAGCCATCAGTGAACTTCAAGGACCAATCAACCTAGATTTGGGTGTTAGGGAGAGTCACATGGTGGATTTGGTAGTGGAGGGGGCGTGACAAGAATATGTGTGAAGGGTCTATATTTCTTTAAAAAACTTGACTATATGGTGGATAGTTTAGAAAAAAACACAATGTTTTTCCATCAATGCAGTGGAGAGTGTTTCCCATTGTAGATCATGGTCACACGACATGTGGTGGGCCCACACATCATGCGTCCCGTATCAGACAATCTATGTTTGTAAAATGAGTACACACCCAAGAAGCCATGTGGTGTTACATGATGGGTATTCCAAGTCATACACCATGTAATCTTTGGTGTACAAATTTTCAAAATACCGGGAGTACATGTCCATGACCCCATGTGGCCCCACACATCATATGTGGTGGGGAAAAATTCTTGTTCCTCATAAGGTACATGGGCTAAGAATAATGGAATTACAAGTTTGGAATGATAATCTATACACTTTATTCCACTATGGGACACATAGTTTTTGCTGGATAAATCAATTCCATGGGATAATTAAATATGGTTCGTTCCATGCTGAGTGAGAGAAACTCTATTACCTAATGGGACGCATTGAGGACTCTTTGAAGAATATGTTGGTGGTCTTGTTCTTCTTGGTTATCTCTAGTACGAGTTGGGTGAAATCCCTCAGAATGATTTAATGTGGACCAATATTAGTTGAGTGTGCTTCCGTTTTCCACCCCTTTGACGATATAGTGGATCATTATATACTCAACATAGGACTGCGATCCTATATGTGGGATGAGTCTTAGATAGAGTTTCTAGTGTCCCTCCTTGTGGCCTGAGGAGTGACCCTGTATCATTCCATCTTATTCCCTAGGTGGGGTTTATTGTATTGTTGCGACCAACATGAACAATATAACACCATGAGATTATGTCAATGTTTTTTTCAAAATAATTTAATATTTTTGATATTTTTCATTTCATGAAACAATGAATATATATTTTTTATATATTAAATAGTAATTTTTGGATTGCGTGAACTACAATAAAGACATATATTAGCTTAAAATACATGAAAAACTATTTTCAGCTTATATTACACACAATTAGGAGTTCCTTCGATAGCTTGTGTAACACAAAAGCCCGAGTTTTTACCAAACTAAAATATACAAATAATATTATTATAGCGGCCGCCGGACCATTGGAATGGATGTTAGGAATATGATTAACTAAAAATTGAAAATATTATTTAAACATTTATATAAAATTAAACATTTCTTATTAGTTAGTAGTAGTAAAATGTAAGAACTATTTTGAAATAAATAATGCACTTTTCTAAGAAAAATATTTTTCTATTTACAAACACTGTTTTCTATCAATTAATTAAACTAAAAAATTTGGATAATTTTTTTTAATAAATTATATTTATATATAATATTCATTAAATATTTTTTTATACTTATAAAATATATTTTATTGGTACAAGATATGAATAAATCCCATTTTATGAATAAGAAGATATATTCTTCAAAAAAGTAATTTTACCACCTTTTAATGCAGAACCTATTTTATTCCCAATTTTGGAATTTTAATTTATTTTAGATTTCATAAAAATATTCATATTTTAAGGAAAAAAATAATAATTATCTTAGGGTGAATATTTTGTATTTTTTCTTTGAAGTTTCATTTATTGATGAATAGTAAAATAATTCTAGTTTTAAATTCAAAATTAATTTTTAATCTAATTAATTTATAAGTATTAATTATATTTTTAATTGGTCTCAAAGTTTAATTAAGTAAATTATACATCATGTAAAATAATTAATTTATTTTAATCAATTTCAATTTTAAATTTTATATAATGTCGTACAAAATATTTGAACATTTTTACTTTTAAAGCCACATTGTCATCCTATTTGTGGGATTAAATTTGAATTCATTTATGCCAATTATGTGACTAAAATTTGGAAAAAAGGATTAAATATTCAAAATCATCATAATTTATAATTCCAAATATGGTAAAATTAGTTTTTTACAAAAATAATAGTGAATGTAAACAAAATTAATTACAACGGTTAAGAAGAAAATAATATTCATAAGGGACTAAACAATACACTTAAGGGACTAAATGGCCTATAAACTTTTATAAATTCCATTTTATGGACATATTTTTACCCTATACTCCCTTTTATCGATTTTGATACACTATTGGAGCCATTTGTGTTAGGAAAAATGTAGTTGAAATTATCTTTTCAAATATTAACAAGTATACCACTCCTCCACTATAAAAACACGCTCACCCCTCCATCATGTAAACACCTATCAAGGCCTTTTTATAATACATAAACTAATCCAATAATATACCCACATATATACCTTACTCCTTTAATCCTTCCTTTTGGCCGAAATCTAACCAATGAAGTTGTTTTGTGAAAATCAAATGAGGTTACCCAATTAAGAGATAACATCCTTCCTCAAGCTCCATTATTTTATTTTATTTCTCCAACACATCAATTATTCTTATTCCATTCTTATATAATTACATAATTATACTTAATATACTGATATTTTTTTTATAATGATTCTACTTACACTTACAAACACTTCCATATAATTGGTAACAATCTTATCGTTCTTCTGTAAGATGAACCACCACCTGAAGAAACAATGTTGTTTGTTTCTTCTTTACCCTGTCTCATGGTTTGTAATTATGATGAAAAATAAATTTTTATATGATATATATGATATATGATATTTTTTAATTATTATGTATTTATTATATTACACATACCTTCATTCCTTCTTTTTGGTGTATATATGATAATTTACTTTGGGGAAGAGTGGACTATAGACTCCTCAAAGGGATGCATTCCATTCAAACATTAAATAGAATGTATTATGGATTGGTTGAGTATATGTATAAGATATATATGAAATAATACATATGATTTAATTATATTATATATTTACATATATTTTCTTTACTTTCTTACTTTTAATATGAAATTATAATGGAAACAACATTCATGTGTACGCATGACCTACCGTCTCCAAGAAAAACATATTTAATTTAATATTGGTATATTTTATAGATAAATATAAATAATTATATTCCAAATATATATGATATTTATATAATGTTTTTCATTCTGGATATCATGATATAACTATGATGTCTAAAAATATAACAAATCAAGACATAATAGAAAAACTAAGTGATTATTAACTGACACGTAATAATAACACTAAGATGTTAATGAACGAGTAATATAAAGTCATCATAAAATCATATATGTTATTATATATAATAATATGGTTATTTTGGGGTTTTTTAATAAACATATATTTATTATATAAGATTTTCTAATGAGTACGAAGAGAGTCAACACTTATGGTAAGGGGATTTCTAGTCTTAATTATATTTTTATGAGATTCAGGCATTATTCACCTCTCCTTTCCTTTTTGTGGTGTATATATTTCCAAAAAATATATTATATGACTATTATACATAAATTAATGGGTATTTAGATATCCATTTTATGATCTAAAATTCATGGGGTTTATGTTTAAAAAGATACCAATTCAGCAAAGTCGTTTTGTCTCAATTTTCCTTCTTTGGGGCAGAAGAAAATAATTTACAAAAAAAATGTTTTCAAAAATGTTTTAAATAATTTTTTTGAATATGATATTTTATGATCATTTTCAAGGAATTTTTTTAAGAAATGTTTTACGATTTTCCAATATTCCTACATAAGTTTTCAATGTATTTTTAGTGAAATGATTTTCAAAACGTTTTCAAGATTTCTTTATATGTTATACAAGAAAAAGGATTAGAAAAGGTTTTTAAATCTTCCTTCATAAGTTTTAATGTTTTTTTAGGAAAAGTTCTTAAAATTTTCTTTTGGTAAATGTAATTTGTAAAAGAAGAAAGGATATATTCATCAAAAAATATTTTTAAAATATATTACAAAATTATTTTATTTCTAATATGATATCTATTAGTGTCACTCAAACCATTATAGGGATATGATACAAATATTTTTTTCAAATTATATCTCTAAATGGTTATAATTTTATATATTTATGTTTATTAAAACCATTTTTCTTTCTTGAATTTTATGTTTTTGAAACCAATTTCTTTTCCACAGGTTGTATGTCTAAGAAACCTTCTTTCATTTTATGAGTTATTCATTGTTAAATGATTATGGAATATATATTTCTTTAAAATGTTATTATATTATTTTATTTTATGATACCTATTTATTTTCATTGGTTATGATATGTTTTTTATAATATTTTGGAACATGAATGTATTCTTTCATTCTGAGATGGGTGGGTCCTATACCTCTCTCTAATGCATTGGGTAATGATACATGATCTATGAGATGAAATGGTAAAATAGTTTTTACCATTTCCTGAGAAAAATAAGACACATAGTTTGTATCCTAAGACAAAAAAGAATAAGTTACATGGGTTTCAACCTAATCCTGAAATGAAAAAGTTACAATGGTTCTAGCCCAATCTTGAAAATAACCATGTGCAAGGGTTATAACCCAAGCCTGAAAGTAAGAGGGATTACAGGTTATAACACAAGAATAAAAATAAAGGGTTTCATAGGTTGTTAGCCCAAGTCTGAAGTTGGTCCATGGGTGATTACCCAAGACTAAAATTCTATGATGTTCTTGGTAGTTACCTTTGACATAATATTTTATATGCTAATGTGTCTTCCTCAATTCCATGTCTTATTATTATTGTATGATTTCATGGGTTATGATATCAATTCCCTTAGGATTCAGGTCTTATGGGCTAAAAATATTTATACTTTGATTAAATTTTAAGATCTTTGATATTCAGGCTATGATCTATTAATTTTATGATCACCTTTACATACCCTTATACTCACATTTGTGATTACATATCTCCTATTTCAACCCTTACTAAGCTTCTGAGCTCACCACTTTTATTGTTTCAATCCCTAGGTTATAATGATATATTTCATGTATGATATGTCTAAGAGGGGTGATAGTTTTAGAGAACCTAGTGGGGGATAATGTAACTCCCTAATGTACCATTATTTACATTTACATGTTTCCAAAGGCACTAAACTAATATGTTCTTTGGGAATATTTCCTTTGTAGTGTTTTAATAATTCATCAAAAATTGATGTAATGTCTATGTACATTAATATTAGGTTGTTGTAGTTGTAATCAGATGAAACGTTTAGTAAACCATTGGAAACTAGAATGGGAAAACGTTATTGAGATCCATAGAGATATTACTCGAGATATATCTTAGGGTGTCTCTATGGATAATTATAAGGATGAGTTAATGTTTAGGAAAATGTACTAGAATTTTGGCAAAGGATAGAGTGAGTGGTTTCTAGGAATTACATCCATGTTTAGATAATTCAATTAGATGTGGGTTTGGAATAGATGTACCTTGGGGTAGAAATTCTAACAAGGTGCATTAGACCTGACTCAAGAGTAACCTGGTATATGATAAATGGCATTGCAACACACTTGGTTTGACACTCCTGGGAGATATGCTTTGTAACTTCACGAAATCTTTTCCAAACATCAATAAGTATTTAAAAGAAATTTTCCTATGAATAACCTAGGATAAACCTACTATGTCATATATTAACGAAGGGGTCATAATATAGAAATCATATAAGTGGTTTTTCATGATTATGTGGTTCCTCACTATGATAATTATTTCTTACTCAAGGATTTCTTGTTTTAGTCAACAGAGGGAACAAGAAGGAACTGAGTTAACATTGATTGTGTCTGAAAATTGTCTAATGAGCAGTCAAATGGTATGGTCACTAGAGTGAAAGTTGTTATGATAATGAATATCATGTTTTCATGGAATAAGATTAAAAATTTGTACCTTAACCAACACTTAGACTCAGCAAGGAATGAAAAGAAGGAGTTAACTGAGAGATTGGGTAACATAGAACATGGAGGAAAGAATTACCGGTTTCCTTTGTGTCAAGAATGTGCAAAGAAACACCTAAGTGAATGCTTTAGAGAAAAAAGAAGATGTTTTGACTACGTTAAACAAGGACACATAGCAAGTAACTGCAAAGTAAAAATGAAGGGATTAGTTAATGAAATGGATGGGAATATTGGCCTCCAAAATAAATCATCAAAGGTTAAATTCATTAAATATAGAGTTATTGGTTATTATGAAAGTCCAATTCCGAAGTGGAAAGATCAAGTGTAGAATCCGAGGGTGGTATGAGTAATGGTTATAATATTTATGATGATGAGACTATATATGAAATTTAATGGAAAGAGGTATTATTTAATAGAATGGGGTTTCATTCTTTTGGATTATGGATGAAGTGGAATTGTACATGTTCTGGGGATTTTGGATTCAAAAATCATGTTATATGAATGGTGAAATATACAAGTATTTTTTGGTTTATTTTTTTTTTCACTCATGATTTATAAGTTTATATGAAATGATTTTAATGGACTAGAAAAATGATTTAATGGCAAGGTGAAATTTTGAATAAATAAAGATAATCATTAATATGTTACTTATGTTAGGATAAGGTTGTTTTAGTAAAGTTAATTTGGATTTGAATAAGTGAATTGGATAGTACAGATTACCTTGGAACAAATTAAGGACTTATTGAAAAGTGATTATTCTATAATTGATGAAGTTCAAAACATTTTTGTATTAGAGTTATATATTCAATATACCTTGGAATAAGGAAACATGAATGTTTTCTATATGGAATTGTGGTAATTATAATTATCACAATGTTTCAAGGGAATACATGAAAAAAAATCTACATGATTGGTAAGCGAAAACCAATAACTACATTAGGATATATAGGGGATCAATGATATGCTGTTTTTGTGAAATTTAGTGACCTTTTTTGTAGGGTTTTTGTACTTTCATTTTATGAATGGGTTATAAGGTTAACCATTTATGGAATATTTTATATTAAAATTTAGAAAGAGTTTTAAATATTAATGTATTCTTTCACTATATGAGGATTTATGCATATTGGATAACCTATGATAACCTCTTGTTTTGAAAAAAATAGATGAAATGAATTTTCATTATATTCATGGTTCTTATGATCTATTAATGCTTTAGGAATGAAAAATTCACCTTCATTTATGGGAATGAGAGATGATTTTTTAGTTGATCAAGTCATAATAAAGTTTATGTTTTTCCTGAAAAAATATAAGTATATATTTTCATGAAAATTATTCATATATAGGGAAATAATCGAAAAATAAAATGTTATCCTTATACCCTAATTCTAGTAGAATAGATTTCCTTTTAAATCATTATTGATTCATGAATTTCAGGCCCTTAACATTTCATTTATCATTCAATTGTTTTTGATTAATTAACTCAATTACTCCCTACAAATATTTATGCATTTCCTATTATCCATTTTTTTCTTCCCACATATGATCTCCTCTATGGAAACCTAGTTACGTGTTACATAGGGTAACCGTTATAGTTACAACTTTCTTTTTTTACAGGAAGTTTAGAATTTATTTTTACAATGGGGGTTTCTATGAATTGATATTTTAAGTATTAAACCCTTTATAATGCATATGAATTTCAATGGAGAAATTCATTTTAAGGGGTGTAGAATGTAACACCACAATATTTTGTGAAATATTTTTCTTCAAATTAGTTTAATATTTTTGGTATTTTTCATCTAACAAGAAACTAAAGATATATATATATATATATATATATATATATCAAATAAAAAATTTCACTAAAGTTCACTAAAAAAAAGACTTTTGTTATCTCGTGCTACATTCCACACGATTTTTGGCTTGTTTTACACATAATACCGTGTCTCTTTGATATATTTCATTACACTTAAAGCCATGGTTTTACCAAACTACAATATACTATTAATATTATTATGAAAACCCTGTGTAATTTATTGGGTGACCTTAAAACTAGGGTTACGACAGGGGGAGTACATAAGGGCATTTGGTGGTGGGTAATGACCCACCTCTACCATGTAACCCCTTGGGCCACAAAACCCAGTGTACTTTTTTAGCCCATGGGGCACGAGTGAGTTAGTGAGTGATGGTAGAATCCTGACCACAAGGTTTTGGGTTCGAGTCCTCGCAGGGTAACACACATTGTATTTCATTATTACCTTTCGTGGGACCCTCTACCCCATATGGAATGTGCTAGAAATCTTGGGTGTTATTACCCTTGGGCTGGTGGCTGGGTGAGTACATAAATGTTCTTGATGGTGGGTGATGGCCCACCTCTAACGTGTAACCTCTTGGGCTTGAATACCCATTGTACTTTTTCCCATGAGGCACAGGTTAGTTGGTGAGAGATGGTGGCATACTAACCTCGGGGTTATGGGTTCAAGTCCTCACAAGAAAACATGTACTATAGTTCATTATCACCGCTTGTGGACCCCTCTACCCTGTATGGAATAAGACTGAAATCCTGGGTTCCATTACACATGGGCATGTGGCTGGGAGATTTTTTAAAGGTGCTTGTTGGTGGGTGACAACACACCTCTTCCATGTAACCCCTTGGGCTAGAAAACCCAGTGTACTTTTCCCCCCGAGTCATGGGTGAGTTGGTCAGCGGTAGTGGTGTCCTGACCCCAAGGTTCCGAGTTTGATTCCTCTAAAGGAAACACGCATTATCTATAATTTTCACCTCTTGTGGGGCCCTTTATCCCATTTGGAAATGGCCTGAAAGCCTGGGTGCCATTACACCATGTCCTAGGGCTGGTGGAGTACATAAAGGTACTCAGTGGTGGGTGATGGCCCACCTCTAAAATGTAACCCCTTGGGCCTGAAAACCCCATTTACTTTTTCCCACGGGGCATGGGTGAGTTAGTTAGCGGCAGTGAAGTCCTGGCCCCAAGGTTTCGTGTTCGAGTCCCTGTAAGTAAAAGAAAACTATATGCCATTATCACTACTCAAGGGTCCCTCTTCCCAGTGTGGACCTGGTCTGAAAGCCTTAGTGTCATTACACTGGGGCCTGCGGATGGGGTAGTACATAAAGGAGATCAGTGGTGGGTGACCCGCCACCAATACCGCCTAACCCCTTGGACCTAAAAACCCAGTGTACTTTTTCCCACGAGGCACAATTGTGTTGGTCAGCATTGGTGGTGTCCTAGCCCTGAGGATTCAAGATTGAGTACTCGCAAGGTAACGTTCAGTATATTCTATTATCACCAATTGTGGTCCCCTCTACCTCGTGTGTAACTGTCCTGAAATAATCGGTGTTGTTACATCTGGGCATGCTCCTAGAGAAGTACATAATGGCACTTAGTGGTGGGTGACATACCACCACTACCGTGTAACCCCATGGGTCTAAAAACCAAGAGTACCTTATCCCATGCAAGTGGTTGGGGTGGCTTGGGGGTTGGTGTATGGGGTGCCGGTCATAGGGTCCTATCCCTTGGCCTTCTTTGTACCATGCACGTGTGAATAAAAACCCATATCTTATTGTTAAAATATTATTATTGATACCACATAGTTGTTGAATCGGCTGTCACAAATATGATGAACTAAATTGTGAAAATATGATTTAATAATTCATATAAAACAAATCCTTTGTTTATAAATTAGTAGAATTAAATTAAAGAATTATTTGAAAATAAAGAATTACATTTCTAATAAAACTATTTTTATATAAAATCACAATTTTATCTCAATAAATTAATCAAATTTATTTTGATTAATGATTTCAATATAATTTATATATAATATTTTAATTCAACATTTTTATACTTATAAAATATATTATATTGGTATAGGATAAGAATAAATCCAATTTTAGGAATAAAAAAAATATATTTCTCAAAAGAAATTTGAATGCCTTTTTATGGAGAAACAAATTTAAATACAATTTTACTCACTTTTATTTATTTCTTATGTCAAAATAATCTTCATATTTAAATGTGGAACAACAAAATTGTCTTAAGGTTAATTTTTTTCTGTAGTTTCATTTTTTGATGAATAGTAAAATACATAATTTTAATTCAAAACTGCATTTTCATCTAAGTTATTTATGAGGTTAAAATCTATTTTTAATTGGTTTTAATGTTTAATGAGATAATTTATACCTAAATTAATCCAATTTTGGTCATTAGAATCAATTTAAATTTGAAATTAGAAATATAATATTACCAAAACGTTGAACATTATTTTAAAAACCTTCTTTGTCATTCCTTTTACAGGATTAAATTTAAATTAATATCCCCCACTTATGTGATCAAAATTTGGAAAAATGTATTCCTTATTTGGAATAAGAATAATATATAATGTCAAATAAAGTCATCTTAGTTTTTTGACACAAATGTTACACAACTATAAAAAACAACTTAAACAACACTAGTATTTTGCAGTGCTAGAAAAATATGTTGATAAAGTCTATATTCATTAGCGCTAAAATAATCACGGATAAAAGTAGACATTTATCAGTGCTAAAAAAATGCAGATAAAATGTAATATTTATCACTGGATTATTTTTAGCATGGATAAAGGTCCACAATAAAATGAAATAAGTAAAAAAATAAAAATAATTTTTTTAACAATTTTATTATTTAAATAATTATTGTTAAAAATGAATAAAATGAATATACATATATTTAAATTTTAAAAATTAGTAAATATTATATGTCAAATATAAAGATGTGAAAAATGAATTAAATATAATAATTAAACAAATAAAAATTTAAACTGAGTAAATTCAGAGAAATATTAAACATTTTATTAATTAAATAATTATTGATAAAAATAAATAAATCTAAAATATATATATACATAGATTATAAATATTCATAAATAATATATATTAAATATAGATACATAAAATGAATATATATTAATAATTAAATAAAAAATAAAATAAAAAATGAATAAATTAAAAAACTGATTACAAATTTATTAACAAAAAAATTATTAATAAAAATGAATAAGTATAATATATATATATATATACTAATTATCAATAGTAATAAATAATAAATAATATATATATATATATATATATGATGAATAAGATGTTGATTAAAAACATATTAATGGCTTATTCATTTTTAATATTGTTTGAGTTTTTAATTTAATATATATTAAACATCACATGTTACATTGATTTCACATACACACACACATATGTAATTAGTGCATTTTTATATACAAGAGAACACAAAAATATAATTACTTAATATTTAGAAACACATACCCATAATATTTATATTATTTAATCAAATTTTAGTATATTTTATAATTTTCATTATAAAACGGTATATTTTGTTTTTAATGAGTCAATTTTATTTATTTTCATAGTACTATTAGAGATAGGGTATTCATTTTTAATAGTTTTTTCTTTGAGTTTTATCATTTTCTATTATTTATTTATATATATTAATTTTCATTGATTTTATATATTCAGTATATATATATCCATATTTTTTTAATAATTTATATTTAATTAATACAACTTGTCCATTTCTTCAATATTTTAAAGTTTAATCATTTTAATTTATTCAATTTCATTCATTTTTAAAATGCATGTATTTAAGATTATATATTGACTAAAAATGTTAAAAATGAAATTTTAAATAAATATTTATAAATAAATGTATTTATAAATGTATTTTTTCTATATATATTTATATATTTATATTTATTATAAATAAATATTTATTATTTTTTAAATTAGTATTTATGTAATTATAAATAAATAAATATAAATATTTAAATAATTACAAAATTATAATAAATTTACTCGTATAATTATAATTATAAATCCTTTTTAACACTAAAAATATATGTTAAAATATATCTTTATTAGTGAAAAAATGTTCTCACTAATAAAGATGTATTTTATTTTCATTTTTTTAAAGCTTGTAAATCTTGAGATTTACCAGTGCTAGAAAAGCGCAGATAAATATTCCACTTATCAACGATTTCCATTTAGGCATTGATAAAAGTGATCTTTCTAAATGCTTTTAGGAAAGAGCTGTTAAAATTTTCTTTAATCTATTTAAAATAACCCTAACCACGAATCAATCACTCACAATTATCAAGCTCTTGTGGAACTCCTCTTCTTCTAGTGAGACTCCTCTACATTCCCTCGGATGAATCAAGACTAGTCGGGCCCTAAATATCACATCCTCCCCAATGAAATACATTGAGTGGCCTAGGGTGACTCTCCTATAACAACGATACCCCAACAATTGCTACAGCCACAAGAAACCAATATAGAATTTTTGTGCAGATCTAGTAAACAACTATTTAGTACTGATCAGATTTTCACAGAGGATAAATATGATCCTTCAATAGTGTGTGATATGGTTATCTTTAATTGTACTCTCAATCAATATTTTCTTGATAATAATACATCTCTCTAGTTTATTGCTTATCCTGTTATGGATTATATTGTATTAGACATTAATATGAAATCTCGTGTGTTTAATCTTTGAACACCTCTTAGTCAAAGAGAATTTTATCATTCAATTTTAAAACTTGTTCATTAATTTTTATTGAGGATAAATTTTTCAAGGATTTTTGTTATTGTGATGAATATCTTCGACCAGATTTTGGGAATGCATTGGTTAGTATCCCTCAAGATGTGAATCAATTTTTATACCCAGTAATTTAGTTTCAAATCTTTAGATGGTGTTAGAAATCACTTTAAAGGTTATTGTCATATTAATTCAGGCACTACTGGACAATTGGTATTGATTTTTGAGAATATGGTGGATTAGAAAAAATCCAAAATTTGAAGGTGTGGAATCCAAGAGTAGATAGAAGTGGTGATGAATGTAGGTGGGATGAGATTCATTTGTTCAATACCATTAGAGTGGAGGTATTCTAATTCTTCTTCAATTTTGGTTTCTTTTTGAGTGGTTTCATCAACGTAGATTGCTAGAAAAATTTAATCTTTATTTCCTCTTTGATGTGAAACATTTCTATAAATGTGGTTAGCTTGGGAACCTCTAATGGTCCTTTAGAGGTATTCTTTCTAGGCAGGGTCATTCTATATGGTTGTCATATCATTTATCACTGATTAGTCTATGCATAATTCCATAAAGGGTCCTTCTATAGTTATAGGTACAATCATAGTATATTATAATCTTGTCGATGGTCTTAGGACACAAATTCTTTGTATTCATTATTTAGGAGTATATTTTATTTCAACTGGGGTGGAGATTAAAACTTATTCATAATATTAATAACATCAATATTCTATATAAGTAAACATATGGAAAAAGAGTAATCAGTGTCAATTTTAATTATGATTATCTTATATATATATATATCTCTATCTCTCCCTAACCTATACCTATATAATGCCACCTCTACTTTATAAACTCATTGTAGCTTCATACAAGACCATGAAGAGATGTATCTCCATATGCTATTGTGAAAGAATCATACAACACTTAATAATAATGAGCCACAGAAATAAATATTCATAAAAAGGTCCCTATGTTTCAAAAATAAGGTTTTGTAAATAAGGATTCATTTTGGTGAGATAGATATACAATACAATATTCTCCATGCATAAATGTCCACAATTGCATTTATCTTACATGAAAATTGTTACTATCTTGAATTGAGATATAACACTTCAATACTGTAGTACAACTAAACATCGCTACCTTTATTTAATCCATCCTGATATTCTTTATTTTATTCTATCTCTTGATTATAGATGTGCCCCCCTCTTTCAAACAAACCTTCCTCCCATCATTGTGGTTCCGAAGTTCCTTGATGACATACCCTTCATTCAGATTTTAATCATTAATCTTCATCAAAATATTCTACCATGGATTTGAATACCGCAACTCCTAAATCATTCATCAACTCTTTCATACATTCATCCCCCTCATTTTTTACTTCCTTGGACCACAAAAAACAACACAGAAAAATTTATTAAAACACACTGTATGGTTTCTTTTGTATTCATGATATGATTTTTCTTATACAACTCACTCAGTTACTTTTGACATCAATTCATTATAAATTATTTTTATATTGGTTGTGGTCACATTGTATCAAATTAGAACTCTTTAGTAAAGAATTCTTGGACAATAAAACTACAACGACGAGACCTCTAATTTGACTCTAGAAGGTATTCTTCCTGAAATTAAAAGAACTCTCTGACCCTATTTTCAGCTTCATCATCAGGAAAATTACTCTTGAAAGCTTGGATAAATGGCCTATTTTCAAGATATCCTATCTTCCTCACATCAACACCACCACTAGTTTGTGTCTCCTCTAAGACCTACCAAGAAAAGAAAAATTTCATAGGAAGTGACAAACGATAAATGTTTATGAGTGGAATTAAATGACTGAGATTAGAGGTGTTGTGGATTTGAATTTTCATACCTTAATTTTGGTAATGTAATATTTTACTATTCATACTTATAATTTCATTTAAGATACTTTAAAACCTCAGTGGGAATTCAAATTTCATGTCTCAAACAATTATTGATTTTTTTTCTTAGGACTCATCCCCCATCTCTTCTATGATTATTTAACTACTATGAGTAGTAGTCATCCAAAATTGTCAGGGGATTACATTTGGTGAGATTATTTCATGAAACATAGGAGTATTTACACAAAATATGGGAGACAATATCAAACAATAAAGTGAAATAATAATTGTTCAAGAGGTAATTCCTTATGGAGCTTTTGAACCAAAAAGATGGGAGGAAGGATAGTTTCAAATTGGGAGTCCAATTCAACATCAAGTGATGTAAGACAAACCAAATTTAAGGATAGATTAAATAAAGGTAATGAATGTATGTTGTACTAAAATATTAATGTATTATATTTTGTTGAAGAAAATAAAAATTTCTATGTAATATTCTTTCATTTATGGACTTTTATGAACGAATATTAGTGTATTGTTGTTATTCAAGAAAAATTAAATGTTTGACCAATAATGAAGACAATTTATTTTAAACACAATGATGTTACTAATCTTGAGGAAGAAAAGACAGTAGATGATGAAACTGGGGAATTATTCTGGGATCAAAAACTTGTTAATGTAGAAAACAACAATGAAGCATCATCATAATAATGAATAAAATTATCAAGGAAAGAGTTCAAGGCATAAAATTAGAGGTAGGATGGAATCAAGATGGACAACATATTAACCCCAACTAGTAAATGTTCATTAGATATCTTGGGGTTTCAATGAGGATGAATGTGTCAATTGATATTGATTCATGGTGCCACCTCAAAACCGTGATAAAGTAAATACTTTCTAAAGATATAGGGGAAATATTATAATATACTTCCTCTATTTTAATGAAAAATTATATAATGATACATTGATTCGATTTTCATTGTAACATGTAGACTTCATTTATTTTAGAAGTTTTCTATAAAAAAATTGTTTAATGGTCATTGGAAAATCCCATATAATATTCCTATCTATTCTTACAAAGTTATATATTAGGAATGCTGATGGGAAAATAAATCCCCATCCACCACATAATTTATCCACACATTACAAATTTGGAAACATAAACTTATTACATCAGTCATCACAAATAGAAATCATTTCAGGTGCATTAAATTCTATAATATATTATTTTACATTATTTATTTTATCCAACTTTATTCCAAATTGTTCATTTATGAAACAACAAAAGAGTGCTGAAATAAATAACATGAAACAAAACTAAAGTACCACTATCGCAAAGAATGGATGAGGTATACTTTATTAGAGAAGAAATGGGAATATATTTTAAATAGACAATACATGTTTAATTTTGTGATATTATGAAACATATGTTCCTTTACTTAGATGAAGATTGATGAAAAAAATATGATGCCACTTCTATCCAACATCAAGTATTGTGAAAGAAGGATCGTTCAAATAAAAAGGGTAAATTAGTTTGTGAAAAATGTATGTAAAGCATGTGTAAGTATGCAATAATTTTAATTTTTTATTCGTTATAAAAATATTACATGAAAATATCTTTCATTTTTCAATATATTTTATACGGTTTAGACACATGAATATGAAATCCCCGTACCAGAAGAAAAGATGCTTTCAGTAGCTTTGAAGCGGCCTGAACAATATATCCATGTTAGAGGAATAGGTTTTAGAGTCTCTCCTTGAACATATTTCGAGAATATAAAACTTAAAGAGGATACATATAATATGTTAAGATGATTGTAGACACAAATAGACTCACTAAAGTGTATTTTTTTCTAGTTTGGAAAACCAATGTATAATAAATGATAAAAGAAAGCCAAGGGTGGAGAAAAGATCCAAACATTAAAAGAATAGTCCCACTATATTTGAGGATATTCAATCCACCCCAACTGCATAACATACCTAGGGTAATCAATTTTTTCATCAGCCTTTCTCTTAAATGGGAATGAAACAACTTCTGATAACTTGATATTACTAAAATTCTACAGGGTATCATTGTTTGTGATTTTTATTTGTCAACACCCTCATACCACCATGTTGTGATGGAAATAGTGTATAATATACTAGGAGGGCATAAAAACAATCAAGGCCTCCTAAAATATCACATTAGAGTGGCGAATGAGGTATCTTATGTATTGATTACTAGGTTACTGATTCCACTTAATGGTCTGGATTTTACAATGGTCAAAGCTACTATTGGAGCTTTCATAGCATGACCATCTAATCTTATAAATATACATGTGGTATGTTTTTATAAAAATTTATATTAAAAACATGTAGCAATTACTGATAAATGGTCTGAAGTGAGGTATGATATGATAGTTGGATAAAGCAGTGGGGAAACGATGGTCGAATCTAGAAAATCTGGTGAATTAACAATGAAAAAAACAAACTTCTTTGAGTACCTTCTCCCCTCCAGTTCTAGGGAAACATTTATTATAATTATAACTTTACACAGAGAAATTTATAGATGAAACTATTTCTTATATTAAATATAATGATGAAATATATGGATATTCTTTGAGAGACGTAATTGGTCTTCAGACTTTAATTGAGATTATCAAGCCTAAATGGCTAGGCATCTTAGTGACAAATACATATATAAGGACAATTTTCCTATTACATCAGTCCAAAGAGTGACCTAATATGTTTATTAATGTTAATAACTATTTATATTTTTTATAGACGTTTATATCAAAACTATATAAAAGGCAGATCATGTGAATCCGGATTTCAATTAATTTATCCATGTATCATTTCTACATGAGAAATTAATATTAATGAGGATGAAATTAATAATAATAAAATTTATTTATTCAAGTAATTTAAGAAAAAATCATCGGACAATAGAATATTTTTGACGCCTACAATGAAAAGGTAAAACTTAATAATCTTATCACATGAAATATATTTCAAATTTTTATAGTATGTATTTTTTTCCTTTTTAGGATGCACTAGATGCTGATAACAGTCAATATGTACACCCCAATAATTTATTTTTTGGATCTATTGTGTGTATATGAAACCAACTAACCACACATTATTTGTATTTTGAATATACAATAGACTATAAAAAACATTTTATAGATATACTTCAGATTTTATGTTATGTCGATGTTTTAACAAGAATTTTGTTAGGATAGGATAGTCATGGAATACATTCTTGATCATGGCATGCAGTCAATGTCAAAAAGGATAATTCATATCGATTACTATTAATTGAAACAATTTAAGGTATATATAAAAAGGTTTCTCTATCAACAAATTTCAAAATAATTTAATTATTTTGGTTAATATATCTATAGTGTATAAAACCAGATAATGTCACCTATTAGGGGTGTTATGTATGAAAATTTCCAAGAGAAATAATAAAACATTAAAGGATCAGCATCCCCCAACCGTTAATTTCTGAAGTTAATTACAATTTCATTAAAACTATTTCATAATAATTTTAGTTTCTATATTTTCTCAGTACTATCAAGACTGTTGACAACCTAGGTACTCAAAAGAAGAAACCAATTTGTTTAGTGACTATTGGGAAACATAATATCTATCAGAATGTATGCCAATAACAAATTTAAGTGATAATCTACAGTGTTTGTGATCTAGTTTGAGTTATGAATTTCAAATGATAATTGGGGTATGAAGCATTAGTGTCATAATTATTATATATTAATTTTTATCACTTTCTCAGTGAGAAATAAATTGGAAGAAATCACATTGTTTAGATGATCTAACCTGAATGAAATAAATTTTTTGGGATGTCATGATGGATGATGTATAGGCGAAGGTTGAGGTAGTGGTAGAGGCGATGATATAAGTAAAGGTGGGGGTTTAGTCAGATTCAGAGACCGGTGTGGAAGAGGATGTAGAGGTGAAGAACGAGGTGGAGACTGAAGAGGAGGAGGATAAGAAACGGTCTGAAAATAATATATTTTTGGGAAATTAAATAGAATGAGGATCATACCATTTTTTCATTTGAGAATAATTGTTTAAAATTGAACACAATAATTTCCAATTAAGATAAGATGAATTCTACAAGTGTTTCAGGTGACCAATTAAAATAAATTTTTTGACCACTTGTCCTGATAATTTGGGAAAATGATCGTAATTCATTTGTGACATGTATGAATTAGTCTCATGTCAAACCCATGCATTATGCAACTTGTATGGATCTTATTGTGGGGTTTTATAGTTTAAAATGAAATTTTATTAAAAAAAATACAAGTTAAATGTTCAAAATAGTGTAAGCACATTCTGATTGTTTTGATCCATTCTTGAATTGATCGATGAGTCATTTGGGATGTTTACAAATCAACCTATCCACAATTGGATAGACAGTGTGACCAGTATGACTCCATGTGAATATTTTTATTCAAAATCAACAATAACGTTAGTAAAAAATACAACTGAAAAACTCAAAAATGAGAAAAAAATTTGGATTATATTGGTACTTTTTTAAAATTATTAATATGTCATTTTTAATTTATAAGAATCAACTGTACCACAATCTAAAACAAAGAGAGACTGGTATGACTCCAAGTGTGTGTTATCATATTAAAATCGACATTTTAATACAAAATGTATCACTCATTGAAAATTGAGAAAATACTCTTGGGATTTCAAGATAATTAGGGGTAATGATTCATAATTTATTTGTGATGTTTATGAATCAGCCTCATGTAAATCCCATACATGATGTCCCCTATGTGGCTCAAAGTGTATGTTTCCTATTTCAAATTAAATTTTAGTACAAAAACACTAGTGCCATCGTCAAAATTGAGGAAACACATTCTTATTATTTTTATAATTTATTAAAATGACTCATGAGTCATTTGGGATGTTTATAAGTCATCCTCACCTCAATCAAGTTCACTGTGTGACTGTTTTGACTATAAGTGCATCTTTTAAATCAAAATTCACATTAATTTTAGTGGAAAGAAATTGACATACTCAAAATCATTAATATACATTCTTATTGTTTTTTAAATTTACAAAAATGATCCATAATTCATTTTTTACATTTAAGAATTAGGCTTACCTTAATCAGATACACCTATGGAATGGTATGACTCCACGTGTCTATTATCTGGATAAAATTGAAATTTTAGTACAAAAAAAGTGCTACTCACTAAAAAACAAGAAAACATGTTTTTATTTTCTCGATGATCTTGGATAATGATTCATAATTCATTTGGGATGTGTATGAATTTGTTTAATGTAAAACCCACACATGATTCCACCTGTATGAATGAAAGTGTGCGTTTTTAGTTTTAAATGACATTTTAGTAAAAAAACCAAAGTGGTGTTCTCAAAATAGTGGAAGCACATTATTTTTGTTTTGATACTTTAGAAGAATTGTCCATGATTCATTGGGTACATTTTAAAATTCTCCATAAATCAATCTGACACACAGTGTGATCTGTATGACTAAAAGTGCATCTTTTTATTCAAAATTGTCATTAATTTTAGTGAAAAACAACTAACATACTCAAAACTGAGCAAACACATTTGAATTGTTTTGGAACATTAGTAAAATGATCCATATGTCTTTTGTGATGTGTAAAAATAATCCACACCTCAATATTATGCACTGTGTGACTAGTATAACTCCAAGTGTCCATTATGAGTTTTAAATTGACATTTTAATACAAAAAACATGTCACTCACTAAAAACTGGGAAAATGTTCTGGAATTGTGTTGATAATTTTAGAAAAAAATTTATAATTAATTTGTGACAGGTATTAATTAGTCTCATTTCAAAACCACACATGATTCTACCTGTATGGCACAAAGTGTGGGTTTCTTGTTTAAAATTACATTTTAGAAGAAAAAACACTTGTGAAGTATTAAAAAAATAAAACACATTATAATTTTTCTTAATAATTTAGAAAATGTATCCATGAGTCATTTTGTACATGTATAAATCATTCTAGCCTCAATCTGATGCACTTTGTGACTCATAGGACTCCAAGTATGTCTTTTTATTAAAAATTGACATTAATTTTAGTGAAAAAACAATTGACATCCTCAAAATAGAGAAAATAAGTTCATATTGTTTTGGTAAATTAGGAAAACGACCCATTAATTCTTTTTTTGGTCAATCCAATGCTTGGTGTGACCAGTATGATTCCAAGTTTCCATTGTAGATTAAAATTGACATTTTAATATAAAAAGGGCCACTCACTAAAAACCAAGAAGACATGATCACATTGTCTTGATAAATTTTTACAATAATTAATGATTTATTTTTGAATTGTATGAATCAGACTAATGGAAAACCCACACAAGATTCCGTCTTTATGGATAAAAGAGCATGTCTGTAGTTTAATATAAAATTCTAGTAAAAAATAAAATAGCCAACTAAAATTATAGGAAACATATTCAGATTTTTTTGATACATTAAGAAAATGATCCATGATTTGTTTGGGATGTTTATAAATCAGAACTACCTCAATCTGAAACACAGTGTGACTGGTATTACTCCAAGAGAATCATTTTATTCAAAATTGACATTAATTTTAGTGATAAAAACAAGTAACATAATACAAATCAAGAACAAAATTCCAATTATTATTGTACTTTAGAAAAATTATCCATAAGTAATTTTCGACATGTATGAATCAGGAACACCATAATATAATGTACCATGCGACTGATATGCCTCCAAGTGCTTAAAAATGACATTAATTTTAATAAAAAACTACTCACATACTCAAAACTAAGAAAACTTATTGGTATTGTCTTGTTACATTAAGAAGCTATAAATAACTTATTTATCATGTGTAGTAATAGTAACACCTTAATTTGACTCACGGTGTGACCGTTAAAACTCAATATTTACATTTTTATTCAAAATTTACATTAATTTCAGTAAAAAACGGACATACCCTATATTATTTTTTTCCTTGTATTTGTGTTATAAATTTCATTTAATTTAAATTTAGTATTTCTGTAATATTTTATTTCATTTCTATTTTAATTTGGGTGCTGCAGTGTGTTGTTATAGCACAATGCACCTGTTTCTGGGGTTATAATGTATGGTAACATAACATTAACATTTTCCCCTTTATCAGTGCTACTAAATGTGTTGATAAATATGGCCTTTATCAGCTATTCTAAATATATGGATAAAGATATATTTTATCAGTGATTATAAAAGCTCTGATAAAGGATTCCTTTATCAGTGCTTTTTAAAGCACTAATAAAGGAATATTTATTATCACTTCTAAAAGTACTAATAAGGGGTATCTTTTTTAGTGCTAAATAAAACCCAAATAAATGGTTTCTTTTACCATTTATTTTAAAAGCAATGATAAAATTATGCTTCATCATCACTTTTATTTTCATTGGTAAAGATAACATTTTACCACCTCTTATGGTTGGGAATTATGATAAAAACAATATATATATATTTATATATTATATTATTGTTTTAATTATGGTTCTTAAATTATTAAATAACATATACCTTATTCTTTTAAATATGGTAATTTTGTTTGGGGATGTGTGGACTACAACCTCTTTGAAGCGATGCGATTCATTCAAATTTTAAATGAAATGTTTTATTGTGGAGTTTAGTAAAATTATATGATATATGTGACATAATAATGCCAATTTTATGATAATATATATTTATATACATCAATTTTCTTTATAGTCTATCTTTCAATATGATAATAAAAAGAAAAAAACATTCATGTATACATACAATCTACCATCTCTATGAACAAGGTATTTCTTTTAATATTTTTATCTTGTATAGATTAATATAAAAACTTATATAATAAATATATATGATACTTAAATAATTTTTTACATTATGGATATCATGATATAACTATGAGAATAAACAATATAACAAATCAATACACAAGATAAAAACAATGTGAATATTACCCGAAACATAATATTTACATTTATTTGTTAATAAATGGGTAATAAAATGTCATAATCAAATCATATATGGTATTATATATAAGAATATCATTGTTAGTGGGATTTATATTAAACTAATATTTATTATATAGGTGTTTTGAGTGAGTACTAAGGGATTAAATACTTAAGTTAAGGGGATATCTAGTCTCACTTTAACTCCTATGAGATTTATGTCTTATTCTCCACATTTGTGTGTGTGTGTTGTATATAATACCCATGAATATTTTGGAGGAATATTTTAACTAAATATATGGGTATTTCTATATCCCTTTTATGTTCTCCATTTTAGGGGGTTAATGTTTCAAAAGATACCAAATCTATAAAGTAGTTTTGTCTAAATTTGGATTCTTTTGGACACATGCCTAGAATTTTTTTAAAATGTTTTCAAAAGTGATTTTAAAGAAGATATTTTTAGATAATTTTCAAGAAAATAGTAATTTAAAAATGTATCATGGTCCTCCAAAAATCCTTCATACGTTTTTAATGTTCTTTCAAAGAAATGTTTTTCAAAATGTTTTCAAACTTTCTTTATATGTTTTCAAATAAAAAGAGTTTCAAAAGGTTTTCAAAGATTGATTTATAATTTGTCAAGTTTATTTTGAAGAAAATTGTTTTCAAATTTTTCAATCTTTTAGAAGTTATCTTGAATAATGAATTATATTTTTCTCATGAAATTTCAGAAAAATATATTTCAATATTATTTTCTATCTACGATGAGATCCAATAGTGTTACTCATGAATTTCAGGGGAAATGATCCAAAGGTTCCATTAATATTGTTTCTATGAGTGGTTTATGTTGTGATTAAAGGATGTTTATGAAACCCATTTCTCATTAATGGGTTATATATTTAAGAAACCCATTTATTTTTCACAGGTTATATATTTAAGAAACCCGCTTCTTTTTCTGTGTTATGATTTGATAAAATGTATATGAAACCTAGATATTTTCCACAGGTTATGATATGATTACTTGTTTTTGATACCCATTTCATTTAATAGGTTATGATATTTTTTTATGTTACTATGACACCTGTATGTATGATTTAATTATGAGATGGGTGTGACCTATATTTCAAATCAAAGCATTGGGCAATTATAAATTGTATATGATATCAAATAGTACATTGGTTTTATCCCCTTCTCGAAAATAACAAGTTACAGGGATTGCATACCAAGACCTAAAACAAGACGGTACCTAGGTTTTAGACCAAGCCTGAAAACAATAATATGCATTGGTTAGATCCTAATCTTAAAAATAAAAAGGTGCAGAGGTTGGAGCCCATGCCTGAATGTAAGAGGGAATATGAGCTGTATCCTAAGCCCAAAAATAAAAGTGCACAAGTGATTTAATCCCAATACCAAATATGTTCTACTAGTGATCATTGAAAGAATATCATTTAATGGATGTCTTTGTAGTCATCCTTGACATAAGATTTTATATTCTTATGTACCTATTGTAATTCCATTTCCTAGTCTTATGTTATTATTTCATTGATTATTCTTTTGATTCCCATGTGATTCATGCATTATGAATAACTAATATTTTATCCCTGATTCATGCTTATGATATTTTCTATACAGGTTAGGATTTTATAATGTAATTATCACATTCTCAAACCATTATGAACTTCTTTCATTGATTATTCTCAGGATTCCCATGAGATTCATGCATTATGTATTATGTTATGCTTTCATGTATGATATGTCTAAGAGGGGTTCTGGAGAACCTATTGAGAGAAAATGTAGCTCAATCTTGTACCATCTTTTATGTTTCCATGTTTCCAAAGCAACTAAACTAATATTATGATTTGGCATCTGTTGAGTAATGAAATAAGTATTCTACAAAAAATATTTAATTTATATGTATGGAAATTATGTGTAATTATAGTAGGGTTTTCATTATCATTATATGATCCCCTACTTAGAAGGATATTCTAGTATGGTACATGGTGTCCCCAAATCACCCAATATGTGATCTCTTATCTAGGTGCTGAGATCTTTCGAGTCCTGGTGGGTATCTTCTTTAGAAAGACTCGAGGAGCATGACCTATTTGGTAAGAACCATCAAAGAAAACATGGATAGTAGTGTGGAATATCTCAGGAATGTGTTATTTAGAATCCTTGAGAAATATAAAATGGTAGGCTATATAGAAGAGGCCTCTACGAGGCATGGAGTCTATCTCGAGTATATTTAGGTTTTTGAAATTATTTTCTCTATGTATCATAGATTGATTGACATAGCTCTATGTTTGATGCATCCAGAAGGAATTGTTGTATCCTTTGGGTGTTTATCTGGTCAAAAATTTATTTTCTCAAACTACAATTTGCTACTAAGGAGTACTAAGTGGCAATCTGTGTCCAAACACAGATGGGTATTTAAAGATATTAAATGATGGGATTAGGGTCAATTTTACGGTAAAGAAAAAGTATAATCCTAAATATAATTTCGGATAGACATATGGAATTTGATGAAAAGTTGTGAAAATACACCAATCAATATTGTTCATACCAATTGGATAAAAATAATTTGGAAAAGGCTCCATGGTACATATTAATTGATAACCTTTGCGCTATAATTATAGATTTTGGGAATAAATAATTATAGGCTATTTCTCAAAGCATGATCTTCTCCAATTAGGTCATGGTCTTTTAATTTTCACCTTTGATGGTCAGGAATAGTGAAAAATAATGATATTGAAATTTGGTTCAAATTTAGTTACTGGAAATATAGTTTATCATTTTTAAATTTATATATTCATTATGTTTAAACCACTGATACTCATGACTTATAACACTAGTCACATTAGTTGTGCATGAAGGAATTGATAAAAATATGTGAAATTTATTGAAACATGTTTGGTATAACAAATAATCAAATCAAATATAATCAATCTTCCATTAAAATAATAAAAAATAAATTTAATACTAATTTGAATGAAGAATAAATTAATAATTTATCAAATATTGATGTTTCACGGAAAACTAAATTGACAATAGAACATCAGAACAACATAGATAAATAAAGAAATCTTTGAATTAAAAATGGAAATAAAATAATTCATAGAATAATAAAATAATATATTAGATACAAAAAAAATTAAAAAATTTATACTAATAGTTATGATTAAAATAAATAAATTATAGGTGTTCTATCTCTCATATTTTTTTCACATTGTAGATGATTAATATATATAGATACCAAAAGGTACATGAAGTTTAAATGGTTCAAATAATGTAATACTTAATGTGTATTATGATTTGAATCATATAGAGCATGTAAATGGTCTTTACACCATGTGCTTAACATCCACAAAATTATCCAAAAATTTAGGATCTTAATAATTTTATTTCTTGACCCTTTAACAAAAATTAGCTTTTGAGCTTCTCATATCATGTAACGAGTTCACATTGTATTCATTACCATGTTTACTTTGTGTCTTTCACAATGTGTAATCAAGATACAAGTCATGTACTTGGTTCATGACTAGTTTTTAGGATTCACAACTTTTAATTCAACTGAATGGTTGCCTGTTTGAGGACTACACACCTTGTAATTCAATTTCATGACATGTAAAGATGATTTCTACAATACTTATAGCATTCATGTTTTGTGCCTTGAATTCCCAATACCTATTACAGTGAATCAAAATCCAACAAATTATCTTATAAATAATGATTAAAATTAAATAAATGTATCAATTATATATATATAATTGTCTTATCAAATTCACCAACACTTGAAAAATTTCTTAGCCTCAATAAAAAGTCATATCAGTAGTGATTCCAAAAGAAAAAGTATTTAGGAATGTATCATGAATTAAAACCAGGATAATAAAACTAAGTGTATGTAGAAAAATAATCTCCTCGAGAATAAATCCCGTAGAGAAAATCATCCATCAATCAAAGTTTCTTTCGTTATTAAAATTATTTATTATTTTAATTAAAATATCAGAACCATTCTTTTAAATTAATGCCCATTTTACAATTTATCTCATAAATAATTTTCTCTAATCACTCATGATAAAATGTAACTAGTTTCATAATCATACCCAGAATACATGTTTTTAACCATAAGATTTCATTGGTTTTTTTATCTACACATAATAAATAAAAATAAAAAATTTATGACGTGGTCTTATGAAATAATATTTAATTGTTCCTCTAGATGTTGGTGGTTAAGAAGATATTAAAACTCAATCTCAAAATTGGGGATAATCTCTAATGTATAATGCATGATAATTGTAAATAGTTCAATGAGGTTACTCCTCCTAGAAGAAATGTGTCCATACTACAACTAGCTCACAATGGTTCCTTGAATATGTCATGAAAGTATCAAGAATATACCATGTTCATTTATTATCCTTTTTATTTATTTTTCAAAAATCATGTTAATCTAGATCACACATACATAATATAACCACATGTGATACATCATAATATTCAATGGTATGGTAATGGTGATTTTTTAACTTCCTAAAATAAAACCCTTTTATTTATTTTTTCATAATAACTTGGTATGTTTAGAAAATTTAAAATGTAATGATGAAACATATCAAATAATATTTGGATAAATTTCCATGATATTTCTCCTTAGTAACAAAATCCTGTGTATGGTTGAAATGATAGTTCCCCTAATGTTTTTCAAAATAAATTTCATACCTCAAACCAAATAGATGGATATGAAGTGATAATAATCTTGAAATTACTCAATCCTAATAAGTTTATTTGAGGATTATTAGGGATTGAGAAGTATAGATGCATAAGTGTTTCTTAGGAATGATATATAAATAATGTTTGCCTAAATAATTTCAAAAGAGTATTTGTTCAACCATAAACTCTATAAGATCTTAGTGCAAGTTATGATAGGTTTACATGTGCCAAGTATATTAAAAGAAATATTATTCTAAAATAATCTGATAGTGTAGGTATAAAATCTTATTGGGAATGAGAGTATAAAAAAACTAGAAATCACTCATGCTTAATATTGAGTAATAATTCAATCAAAATAAATTGATAGAATCTATAATTAAGAACATATAACTCAACTAAGTAATCATGCTAATAATCAAAACATAAAAAAATGGATTTCAACAATTGCCAACCTAATAATGTTTTTATTTAAATGGGCGTAATGAGATTTCATCTTTAAAGAATGCATTAAATGAACAAATTATCCCAAATAAGTGAAAATAAGGAATTATCCATGTGTATAAATAATAAATCCCAAAATGGACTCCCCTATACTTAAAATGATATAGTGTCTATACTATTATGAAAATCATCATGGGTTAGAGAGAAGTTATTTCATGAATAAATATGAAATGGAATTTATGGAATTGAATATAGGTAATCAAGATCACCCTATAGTGAAATTAATTCCAATGGGATTTTTTTTATTTTGATTAGATGTAGTTCTACCTAAAATAATTGTTAGAAAAAAATAACTAGACTTGATAAAACATTAATTCACTGGGGGTAATCAATATGGAAGATGAATAATTCGAAAGTGAATATAGTAAAAATTATGTTAAAAAAGATCAAATAAATTCCATAATTAAATTCAATGTAGTTTATAATGACCAATTAATATAAACTTCAAGAAAATAAATACATAGGTCCTAAGAACAAAAAATAAAATAAAGAAAAAAATAATTTTTGGTTTCCTTCCAAAAAGCGCTAACTATGACATCGTCTATGACACATATGGAAATATGAATCAGATGAACTATAAATAAAGAGAAAACCCTTTATTAAATGGTTCTTAATAAATTTTTAGTCTTAATCCACGATCCTTTAATGTTGATTCTTTACATTGTTTACTTTTGTCTCCCCAAAGTTAAACACATTGAAAACTATAAAGGGACCTGAACATCATGATTTCTGATTCATAGGGAATAGTTTTAATCTCCAATTAAAATGTATAACATTATCCTTTGGTTTAAAAATTCATCTTGTAATTCATTAGTCTTTCTATTTTTTATTTTTTTCTTTATAAATTTAATTATTTTCATAAGCTCATCTTATGATCTCTTAAAGATCATCGAGTTTTTCCATTCTAACTTATCTAACATTTTGATCATCAATGTTTTGTTTCTTAATTTTCCAATAAGTTTGATGCTCTATATTAATTGAATGTGACATGGATGCCCACATATAAGACAAATCCAAGTAGTTCTAGTTGGTTCTTTATATGCTGTGCGATATGCCCAATTTATGTCATCCAATTTGAGGCACTAGTACTTTCTATTTGAAGCCACTGTCTGTTCTATAATTTTCCTAATATCTTTATTTAAAAATTCAACTTGTGAAATTTTCTATAGGTGGAAGGGAGTTCCAATGGTCAATAGGATTACATACATTCTTAGAAGTGATTTCAAAACATTATTTTCAAATTGAGTTCCCTGATCACTAATGAGAAATCTAGGGAATTAAAATCCTGTGAAAATGTTTTTTCATAAGAGTTATAAGAAAAATACTATTATTCCATCTATGGTGGGCTTGGTTTCCAACCAATTTGAAATGAAATCCATACCGATCATGATTTAATATTTTCCATAAGTATTTGGGAATGGACCCATAAAATCGATTCCCCATAAATTAATTATTTTGACAACAAGAATGGGATTCTAGGGAATTTAATTTCTTATCCTATAGTGTATATTCTTTTTTACTAAACATAGTTTTGAATGAAGCTTAATATTTATCGAAGGAGTGTGGTCCATAAAAGATCACTCTATTGGATTTTAGCCATGATGAATTTATTACAGTGTTATCCTCCAATTGGAAGTGTATGAGACATTTAGATCACACTTTTTATTTTATCCTATAGGATACAATGTCATATAAATCCATCCGAACAATGATTAAATATTAGCAAATTATCCCAATAATAGTTTGAGTCCTTGAATAAGAATATTTTATTATGTTGGTATAAGAAATGGAAGGAATGTGATCTCATGGGAAGATATTTTAAAATATCTTAAAACCAAGATTGTGTTTATTTATTTATGATAAAGAGAATTTTATTAAAAAAATATTCTTCAATTTCCATATTTCCACCCTCATTAATAATGGTGATTTTGAGTTTAGATAGGTTATCAAAAATGATGTTTTCGATCTCTTTTGGATCATTGATGATTATATAAAATTCCTACAATAGTAGGATCCACCATATCAGCTAAGATTTATCACCTTTGTACTTGAAAAATATTTTAGTACTGAATGATCTATGTAGACCACTACATTGGAATATACAATTTATGGAAGAAACATTTCAAATGTATAGATTATTATGATCATTTCCTTTTTGTTGGTAGTATTTTTGACCATAGCTTTGTTCAGTGTATGACTGCTATAACAAATGGGATGGAAGATTTGTATTAACCACTTTCTCAACAAATAAATCCCTAAGAAAAGTCACTTTCATCACATATCAGTTCACTGTCTTTCTCCCAATCTAGTGATATTATGACAGGATAGACCACCAAGATATTTTATAGAATTTTAAACACCATATGAAACACATCAGTGAACATGAAAGTTGTCTCCATTGAAAATAGGTGCGTTAGTGGGTGGGATATTCATTAAAATACTTGAATAAATTGGTGATTAAATCATTCATTTACTAGAAAAATTCGTATACATTTCTTCAAAATATTTTAAGACCAATTACAAATAATTTATCCTCACCTCAAAGGAAATTCCATAAGTAGAAAAGTCATACATAATGATCTATATAAATTCCACCTCTATATCTTGAATTATATTCAACAGGCACTGTTGAAAATTAATTGATGTTTTTCTCATACTAAATGAAATAATTATATAAGTGAAGGTTACAAGAGAATAGATGAACATAGTTTTCTAGTAGACTGGTAGGTCAACAATTATTTTATTATACCCAAAATATCCATCCACGATACAATAAAAATAATGCTAGGTATTATCTCTAGAATTTGGTCTGTGAATGGTAATTAGAAATGATAATTTCTTGTTTTCTTGTTTATTTTTATTTATTCAATGAAAATTATCAATCTATTAATGGTTCGAGTTGATATCAACTCTACTTTATTGGTTTTTTATAACTGATAATCCACTTTTATTAGGGATTAATTCTAGCTGACTAACCCAGTCACTATGAGAGACTAAAAATTTTATCCCTACATCGAGAAGGTTCATTGCCTATTTCTTGACTACTTTCTTCATTGAAATGGTTAGTAGATAATGGGGATGAAATCTGGACTTGAAACTTTATTCTAATAAAACTATGTTGGTTCATATTAGGGGGATGATTCCTTTAATGTGGTCCACTCCCCAGACATATGAATTTTTGTGTATTTTTTGTAATTTAATGATTTTTCTTCTTTTAAAAGGCATTGTTTTAAAATCATAATATTTGTATGCTTAATTTAATTATCTAATAATTAGTACATTGGGTTTCTTAGAAGTGGTTTTAATTCCAGCGTCAATGGTTTTATAACAGATGGTATAAATGGTTGGGTAATGTTCCTTTTCATAAGTTCAATGTAATTTACTCCATCTTAGTCACTACCTTTGTCCTTAATAAGGGATGGAGTCTCTTTTTTTTCATCAGTGGTCATATAAAAATATTTTTCTTCCAAAATATTGATGTATTGACTATCATATGAGTCATCACCTTTCTTAGTGTCCTTTTCTAGGCTGAACATTAATTTTTCATCAAAAACTCTAAAAATTAGTCACCTTTGTTAAAATCAATGAAATAATTCATAGTGGTGAGAAGTGGCCACCCTATAAGTATGGTATGTCTTCTTCTTCCCCCATGACTATGCAAAGAAAATCAGTAGGGAAAATTAATTTTCCAACTTTGAGTGAGATATAACCAAGAATTTATCAAGTCTACTTGATTGATTAGTCATCTAGATGACTTGATACTTACATTGGTTTAACTCTTAGAGCCCAAGATTCTTGAAGACTCTCATAGGAATGAGATTTATACTTGCACCTAGATCACACTAGGATCTTTCAAAATTAAATGTCAGTATAGTTCATGGAATTGAGAAAAGTTCTAGGTCTTGCACATTTTGAGTTAGATTATGATTAAAAACAACAAGCATTTTTCATTTAGGGAGATGATTCCTCAGTCCTCCATTTTACTTTTAATCAAGAAAATGTCTTCAAATAATATTTTATAAGTAGGTACTTTATAGATCACCTCTACAAAGGGGATATTGTTGTGAAATTGTTTAAACATCTCTAGAATATTTTTATATTGTCACTATTTCATTATATTTCATCCCTTTAGGAAAGGATAAAGGTGGATTGTATGGTAGAGGTTCCACGTAAACATTTTCTTATTCAAGATACTCTATTACTAAATATTTCATAGTTTTTTTACTTATATATTTTTACCCTTACCGATTTTATCTGATTCATATAACTTTCTATTCTCTCCTAGGCAAGATTATTATAGTTCAACATATTTACCCTATTGGAAAATATAAATTTATCCTCATCCCTCAAATTAGCATTAGTTTTAATAGAAACTGTACCCAATAGTCAATTAGAAAAAGTTTTAGATATGTTTCCCACTTGATGCTCAAGGTTTTATTGGGAAACCAAGCGGTTTTTCATTTTAGTCTCCTGGATTTTCTACCTTTGGTTTTCATTATTCATGAAGGAATTGAACAATTTATCAATATTGTACTGGAGAGGTTGGGATTATTATGGTGGTCTGAGTATATCTTTCTAGAATTTATGTTGTTGTTCTAGTGGAAATCTTAGAGATCTAACGATGGGTTGTTGAAATTTATACAACAAACGAGGAGATAGAACTTGTAGTGGATACCCAGCTGGTGTCATATTATATGGTGTAACTTTTCCACTCTTTTGTAGGTAATTAATTTGGTTGGTCTACTGTAGGTACTAAGCCTACCACTACTTGTGGTATGGGATTCTAAATGGGCCGCTAGGCAGGTGGTTTCTTCCACTCAATGGATTCTATGTCGAGGCAGTCTTAATTCATGTTTCTAGAGACTCTACGGGTGTGAAATTTCATTTAAATATGTTTTACTAACATTAGGTGTCTTTAGCATGTGATAACACTCAAAGGTAGTGTCCATAATAATGTGAGTGGAAGGATGGATTCCCAAGTATAAATTATGTATTATAGCAACACATATAGCCCATGATGTAGAAATTCCCATGTTAGTTTCATGAATCTATCATATACCACCCATGATGATTCTCCATCCACAAGATTAAATATTCAAATATCATTTCTGAGCATTCAGGTTCAAATCAATGTGAAATATTTATGGATGAGTTTCATGTGTGGATACTCCCATGCCATGTTTGACTAGAGAGCTATAATTTTTATCCAATCACTAGCTCTATCACGTAAGAAGAACGAGAGTATACAAAGTTTTATTGTATCCCATGAAACACCATAGTTACGAATTTTATTGAAAACCCATTATAAATTTTAAATGTGTTCGTTGGGATCTTCAATTTTATGTTCACTAATTTACAGTATGTTTTGGATCATATGAATGAGTCTAAGTTTGATCTCAAATGTGTATTCCCGAATTGGTGGTTGCACAATGTTGGGCACAACACCACTATTGGACAGTAATCTACAACCTATATGGTGCAGTACTATAGTGTTGGTATCTCATTCTAAAGTTCACATGGCACAAATTGATAATTATTCATATGTAAGGAAACATTATCTCTGCACTCAGCTATTGCAGAATGTCTGTTTAAAACAGTTGTTCTATCAATATTGGGATTGAAAAGAAGACATTTTTGCGTGTCAGGATCCTTGGGTAAGTCAACAGACCCTACACCAAGAAAAAAATAATTATATGTAGGTTGTAGTTCATAAGAAGTAAATTATAAAAATATAAAAGTGAAAGGGAAAAAATAATAAGAAGTTGACTGGGAGAGAAAATCAATGGTTAACACTGTTGGTCATTTTACCTGAGAAGATTCAATCATCGACAATGATTCCAAAATTTTATTTTCCTAGAAGGTGTTGTCAATTATTCTAGGAATTGATCAGTTTATTAATTTATTTTTTAAAACTAATGTCAGCTACTATTTCATCATAAATTGTAGTATTGGGTTACACCCACAAAGATATCATATTATTCATTCAACAGAGTGGTTAGAACTATTTTAGTATGATTCATCACCATAATTATTTTTTTGGTTTGGTTTTTCTAAAACTAAGTAGAATGGGTTAAAAAAAAATTAAAGTATGGTTTCAAGGTTAATTTTAGGGGAAGGGAAAATAACAATCCTAAATATAACTTGGGGTAATCCTATGGAGTAGGCTAAAAAGTGGTGAAAAGGCACCAATTGATCCTTGTACAACAAATTTTATTGACATAATATATAAAATCTCTTTTGTGAAAAGTAAATGACAACCTATGTTTAGGAGAGCAGAGATTCTGTTTAATGTTATACCTCACATAGAGTTCTTATATAAATTTGTCAAAGGGTACATTAATTTTTTATCTCAATTTCACTTTTTTGAGAAATGTTTGAACATTACGCCCAATTTCATATCTCTATTGTCTATATTCCTCCCTATAATTTATTTTGGAATAATCCATGATTTAATTCATGGAATTTATAACACCATATTATTTTTAAAATTCTAATTTATTTTAATTAAAAAATTACTAAATCTGTAAGGGGTTTTCCTCACTCAATCATCTACCATAGGTCATATTCACTCTTTATTGTCTATTAACATTTATGATTGATCTATAATCACATAATTTTATTTTAAGATGTAATTACATGTTATTTTTTAGGAAAATAATGCTTCAAAAATTATTATTTTTTGTTAATTATTTTAATTTTTCATTGAATTGAATTTTTGTAAAGAATAATTCACGTTTCATTTAATGGATTTTACCTCCACATCCATATTTATAATTACCATCAATATTCTCCTTTCTCTAGTAGAAACTAAATTTTTTATCTATAATTATCACTTTTCCTTTTTTATTCATTATTTTAAAAATATTTCATCACCCATTTAATGATTTGGGTTCTCAATAATGTTTCTTAAAAATTATTAAAATGCTTTTCAAGACATTAAACAAATTTGTTTTTATCATTTTCTCCACATTTCATTTTGATCACCATTTTGTATTATTCAAAGTTCTATTATAAAATAATTTTTAAATGAAAAAGTTTTAAAATTATTTCCACTTACAATTTTTAAAACTATTATGTCTTTTATATTATATTTTATTAATAACTCTGTATAATAATTTTTTTAAGATTAATCTTTCGAATCTATAAATTTTTTTTGAATGATATTTTCACTAAATATATTATAATAATGTTTAACAGGTGTTGTGAGCACATTTTTATATTTATTTCTATTTTTATTCAGTATTTATCTCCCAAGATGTGACGTTTTGATAATACAATATACGTTTTTATGTTATAGAACCTTTAGGAAAATGAAATTTTTATTTTATATTTTTTGTTAAGTTCATTTTTTGTGTTATGTTTTGGAAAGCCATTCATTTTAATTGTGTTAATTAAGATATCAGGATGATTAGTTTTAATTAGAAAAAATATGGGTGGATGATGATCGGTGGGGTCCTCTACCGCCATTCAATAATTTTTATAAGACTATGTTGTGTGACATAGTATTGGATATATATAATATGTTTTTTCAAATGAGTTTGGACTTGATGAATTTTCTCAAATTTTCAGTTATGGACATAATGTGTTTATTCACATAAGAAAGGGAATGAAGAGTTTGTTCATGTAATGATTTATATTCTTATGATTCTGCCAAATTTCCAAGTTGTTCATCATGTTATAATAAATTTTCAATAATTCACTTTATTTCAATGAAATTACAAGTTTTTTAGATTATTACTTATTTATAAAGTATTCCAAACATTTATGTCAAGTTTTCATATTATATGTTTATTGAGATATGTTTTGAGAGAGGTCATGTCTTTTATTAATCCTTAATGATCGTTTTAAAATATTATTTTACACTAACATGTATTATGGTTATCATTTGTGTGATTTAGATATTTTATTAATATATTTATTTCATTCACACGTTTTGTTTCATGTTATGATGACCCATAACCTTAATCGGTGTTTGTTCCCACCCCTTGTTACCAATACCATGGTTATGAATATGGTTATATCATGTCGGATATCTTGAAAATGGTTCATTGGAGCATGACTAGAGAGAATTTTTCACAAGTGTAATAAATTAATATTTATAGGTTGCTAGATTTTGTGAAAATAATCCTTTAAAACAATGGGATATGAAACTGTTTGTGAGATATAATATTTCATTCAAGTGATTAATGTCTTACTTAATCCATTTTAAGTCAGGTCACTAATATAAATGTATTTTTAATTATTTAAAATGTTTTTCCTTTCATGATAATATATTTTATAATCCACTCCACATTGAGGTACATAACCATTATTAATTATCAAGGTTATATTATTGATGTTTATTTTTGAATAATGATTGAAAAAGTATTCATGTTTACTCCTAAAAAATGATCTTTTTTAAAGATACTCACAACTTACACTCTTTATAACTCTGATTAGAAATGTTTTACAAAAAACACTTTTTACACTTTTTTCTATTTTTCTATTTAAATCTAAAATATTTATATCGCGTGGGGTAAATTTTTATGGTTATCAATTTAAATTAATTTATGTGATTATTCATTTTGGGTGATTATATTTGGCATTGATTGAAATAATATTTATGTCTTGTTATGAAATCCTATTTATAAATGATAAGGAATTCATTTTATTTCAATGTTATTTCATTGATATGGTATATATATGAATTCATACCACAAACATATATATGGATATATATGGGGGTTACTTATATCTCCCTTAAATTCCTTGGTTAAGGTTTAAAAATCATAAGATAGAATTGGGATATGGTTAATGAAACACAATCCTTTATAGGAGGCATGACTGTGATTCCAGATATAATATTAAATATTTTTTGATTACTTTGTTTTTACGAAACACTTATGCTACATTCCTATAAAATTCCATTAATCTTTGTTATGAAAAATTATTATGTAATTCTTGCTAGATATTTCTTATTAACTCATGCATTTGTGTTCTTATTCCAAGGTATATGTTTTATCATTAGAGATTACATGAAATTATATCATGAATAAATGATAATTTTGTTCTCCATGTTATTTTTAATCAATTATCCCTCCCACGATCATTTTTTTCTCATATGATTATGATCTAACCTATATGGAATCCTTGATAATTTTTTTCCATTCAGAAAATTTGAGATCACCACTTCTAAAACTTCAAAATTATGCTAGAAATTATATATAGGTTTATGTGTATAGGTAATACATAGATATTTTATGGGATATGTTGATGCAATTATTATAGATTATATTTTTATAATGATAATATCTGTAGACATTGAACCTTCGATTATCATGGTTCTGAGACTATTTCTGAGATATAATGATTATATTTTAAAAATGATGCCAAATATATGTTATTTTATCATGGATAATCACATTTCATGTCAAATATTGTATTTAAAGTATGTTTATTAATTACTAAACCTAGAAATGTGGATTTTGTTTTTCTCACTTGGTATAAAAAATGGTATTTAATGTATGTGTTTTTATCACTAGACTCAGGCGTGTAGGTATGAGGAATCTCATTTATTAAAAAATATGTGTATTATTTTTTTGGGACCAACATGAAAATAAAATTAGTAAAAATTCATAGTTAAGAGTCTAAATTTGATAAAATAGAACAAAATTTTTGTAAAGTAAAAAAGTGTAGTGTTTTCTAGAAATAATCTCCTTTTTTGGATACAAATAATTAGATGAAAACCCTAGCTCAGATGCACCTAGGGTAAATAAAACTGAAAACAGTTTGTGTAGTATTTAATTGATCGTGACTCAATACATAAAAAAGGGACAAACTTCAAACCTGTTTTGAATCACCCTAGGGATATAATTTAAAATTTTCACATTTTTTTGTGAACCATAATTTAGGATTTCAAAAGAAGTTTTGTATTTTATATGTAACTAGTTTAATTATAGAACATAATAAGAATATGTTCATAGATATCTTAGATTGAAACCAATATATTCATAAGTTATTCATGTAATTTACGGGTTAGATATCTTGTGTTTATAGTGTCCAATACATTTATTAAGTATTGACATAACTAGAATTTCAATTATTTAATGTAAAAAAGATAGTTCTTGGAGAATTATATTATGATTGGGTGGGATAGAAAATGCATTTTTATCCAAATAAGAAACCATACAGGATGGGTGCTAGTGTCATGAATCTTATTGTTATGACTAACAAACTATGTCAAGTTATAATGAACAAATAGAACCAATATAAATTTACAAACACTCAAAATTTAAAAATGGTGTTTTATAGAAGTTTCACAGATAAAGACTATGGAGGAGAAAAGAGTAAATATTCTACATGTCAAAAATTTGAGATGAATCACTAAGGGAAGTGTCTCTATCAAATTATAAGATGTTATATTTATTTAGGCTAATGGAGCTAATAAAAAAACTAACTACCAAATAAAAATGAAGTGTTTAGTTAACAAAATTAAGTTAAATAAATTTATTCATGAGATAAAATATAAAGTTCTATTTTTTAAATGAATGTATTTTTGGAATATTAAATATTTATGCCTTTAATCAAGTTAAAATGAGGATAAAAGACCCGAAAAACACATAACACCGTGGGGGAAAGGTAAAAAATATATAGTACTAACTACAGAACTGGGTCCCAAAGATGAAGTGATGTATGAAACATTCATCATCAACTCACGAACTGAACATGTTCAATTTGATTTAGGTAATACACACCCATTTATATCTAGATAATTTTATAATAAAATTAAAGATATAAAATAAAAGTATCAATGAAAACTCCTAGTAGTACGATAATTATATCCCAAGTTAATAATTCATTTTTGATAGAATTTTGTGAGAGTATGAAATCTAAAAATATTATTGTAGAATTTTTAGTCAAATTTAATTTAATTTTTAGACTATATTGGTAATCTTTATATAGTGACCTAATTAATTTTTGGTATAGGGAAATAAAATTTCATATCATATATCAACCTGTGATTGTTTATCGATGTAAGGTTCACTATGAACTCTCAATGAAGGTTGCATCCATTATATGGGTTTTAATACTCAATTATTTGGATTTTATAGCTCAAATGGTTTAGGAGGGACAAAATATTAGAGATATAATGATTATAAGGTAAAATATGTGTTTACTAGTATTAGGTAAGATTGTAAGGGAGGCATCTCATTAGAAATTATAAATCAGGTCATGAATATATATATATATATATAACACTTGTTTATTTTTTATTATTTATTGAAATTAAAATTTTGAGGATTTAATTTATATTGGGAGAATGTTATACCATATGTTTTAGGAATTTTTTAATTTATTTAAAATAATTGACTTTAATTCTTAAAAACAATTTTTTCATTCTTTCATAGGAATTGAACATGGGTAGAAAATATTTAATAAAAGATATGATTCAGATTATAAAAATTTATTAAATAATAATATAAAATTATAATAAGAGTATATTAAAATATGTATAATATTCCATGGATGGTAACATGCCATGGATAATTACATCCATTCAAAGCGCATAAATTAACATGGTATAATAAATAGAAAATAAATTTTCCTTTAGAAATTGGTTTTTCCTTGGCTCAAATTTTCCCTTGAGGATCATCCATAATAGAACTAAACCAAGAATGAAAAAGAAAATAATCTATGGAAGAAGCATATTTTCAAATCTAAAAATAAAAATTAATAGAATAAGAAGTCTAACTTAAGAGGTAAGAATGGAATAACTTTATAAGTAGTAGTAGTGGTAATATAATTTCTATAAAGTGAAATATGGTGATTGGAAATATCTTCATTGGAAATATAGGAATTGGATATATATATATATATATATCCAATAGGAATACTAAGGTTCTATAATATAAGTTACAAATTTAAAATAATATAATTTATAAAAAATGAAGTGAAATAAAAATATAACACTTCTATAAAATATTTTAATATAAAATATTTAATGAATTAAATATTATCATTAAATAATGACAAAATAAAATTCATAGACTGATTTTAGTTTTAATATATTGAAATTATTAAAAGGATATAATTAAATAAATAATTTTAATGGTAATTGAGTTACGATCATTTAATATAAAGAGAATATTTTCTCAAAATTCTTTTTTTTCAAAAAGTAATGTTTATTTCCATATTAAAAATATTAATCTCTATAAAATATATATTTTAATAAAACTTATTGAAAATACATAAAATAAAATAAATTCAAAATCATCCAACAGATATTAATAGGTACATAATAATAATTAATTCATTTTGTATGTAAACATACACTTCTGCAAAAACTATTTTTATACGTTATATATGATTATGTTAAAATTAATTTCTATAACCACTAGGAATTGAATCAAGTGAAATGGATTTCATATTTTGAATAATCTCATTGAATTTTTTTGAAAATTTAAAATTCAATCTAATACATAAAGATAAGTTTATGAGTTTAAAGTTAATTATCATAGTAATGGTTAAAGGGTTATTTTAAAAGAATTGTTTTTAGGCATCATGTATATTTATCCAAATAAATAAAATATATACTTTTGAAATAATTAATCTAATTTATGTTTTTAAAAAAAAAATATATAATAAATATCATTTAATTATTAATTTACATATAATTAATTAAGAACACCTAATATTTTAGAAATATATTCATATACTAAAAAACTACTTTTCTTTATAATATATTTTCGAATTTAAAAAATATTTTTCACATATTAAGTTGTTTAATTAGATTAAATTAAATCCAAATTATTAACAATCATATTGAAATTTATTAAGAAGATTCATCTTAAATTTTTTGTAAAAAAATATTTAAAAGGGTAAATATTTAATCAAAGGTAATGGTGGATAAAAGGGGTGATCTATCACATATCCAAATTTTTTAAATTAAGATGAAACATTGAAAAAATAGAACAATTTTTCATGTTTTAAATTCAACCCCACATGTATCCCAAAAATTTATTTAACCAACTCTCTTAAGTCACATTTTATTCCATCCTTTTCCCACACCAAACACTAGTTTCTAGAGAAATATCTTTCTTTATCTCATATAAATAGATCTAACTTCCATAAACTTTAAGACAAATTTATCTTCATAAATTATATATAAAATGAACCCATTTTTACTTTGGTATTTTCCTATTACACATTTGGAATCTTTTCGTCTCTTGAAGAATCACTAAATACTTTATTTCCAAGATTTCCCTTAAGAAAAGTTTTAACTGCTCAACACGAGTACTGCCAACTCCCTAACCATTTATTCTCTGTATTTCCATACCAAATGAATTCATAAATATTTAATTAAGTTAATATAATTATTATAATTAAATCTTTTTATGTTTATAGAACATCCATTATCTACATCCCTCCAATCCATTGGGAAATGAAAACATCACCCATGTTATGTGGGTACTATCAGCTCCATGATGATGTATTTTATTTTTTGTTACATACTTTAATGGATGGTTATAACAATTTATTTAATGAATAAGTATTATATTTATGAAATTATTCTGACTTTATAAATATAATTTAGGTATTCTATTAATATGTAACCATTTATTAATAAAGCACATTTTGTTTGACCAAAATAACCCAAAAAATCTCAACATTGGTTGCATTTCTATATTCCATAAATAAAACACATGGATTTAAATTATACACATATGAATAGTTATAGAACATTTATTATAGTACCTTGAATAATATATTAATGATTAAATCAGTATCAAAGTATGAGGATCAACATTGATATTATGAATTGTTGGTGAAATAATCAATATCCACTAGGGAAAATTTGACATTTATCAGTGCTTGAAAAGCTGATTTACAGTGCAAAAAAAGCACTGTTAATCTCATCAAAGATAATGGTTGGTCCATTTTTTCAGTGCCAGAAAAAGTGCTGATAAAGGCCCCTTTTATCAGTGCTAAGAAAATTTCTAATAAAATGGTTCTTTTATGAGTGATAAAAAAAGTGCTGATAAAAGAAAAAAACATTAAAAAAATAATTTTTTTTGCAATTAGGGGAGGAGCTTAAATAGTGCTTGAGCGCCTTTCAACAGTCCCCCAACCCTAGACCGCACACGCCAAAAACCCCTTTAAAGGCCCTCCCACTCTTTAATAGTGATAATCCTTATTCCACTTGCTCGAGCATCTACCTCACCCTATATTCTATCCCGGGACCTGTTGCCTGTATGACTATTCCTTTACCACTCCGCTATATTGCTTTTCTATTCATTTATTAATATATATATTTATTTATATGTATTTAGTTATATTTACTCATATAATCTTATATATATATTAACATATATATTTTTTTATTTTAATATATATATTAATATTGATAAATAGTTATATTTAAATATTAATATATTTATTCATATATTAATATATATTTATAATATCAGTTTTAAATACATTTACAAAATATGATTTTTGTGTGTGTTTATATATATATATATATACACACACACACACAACAGACACACACACACACACATATTATATGTGTATCAGTATGTATAATTCTACATATTTATATATATTTAAAAATATTATATATTAATATATATATATACATATGTTTAGAATATATAGATAATATATATCAGTTTATTAATACAGACACTCACACACACACATAAATATACAAGTACACATTATATATTTTATTTGTAAATATGTTTAATTAAATATTTATAAAATTAAATTTTTATGTGTGAATATATAAAAAATATATATACATTGTAATATATATTATTATAAATAATAGTACATTTTGAAAAACGATAACAATCCCTTAAAACCTGAAAAACATGTAAGAAATAGAGAAATTCAGTTTAAGTGATTTGAATTTAATATTTTTTTCTTTGGTGTGTGGTGATGGTTATTTTTTGTGTTATTTCAGTAATATTTGGGAATTTTGTGATGTTTCACACTTTACTTTAAAAGTGTTTCTAGAAAATTTAAAAATGGATTTGGAGGAGGAGGGAAATGACAAACACTTCTAATCTGGGAGTCTATTCCAACTTCGGGACTGGTCAAATAGAAGATCATCAAACAAGATTTGATATGATAGGTGGTGGAGGCCGAAAAGATTAGCAGATCATAAGTTATAACTGTCAGAAAAAATATTAGACATTTCAAAAGCGCTAGAAATGGGGGCGTGAAAAACCTATCAAACCAGAGAGCCACTAAAACAGGCATAACTTCTATTCCAGGTGTCTGTTTCAGCTCTTTAACCAGTCAAAATAAATCTCATGAAATGAACTATGATATAACCGATGTTGGAGGCCAAAAAAACACATGTATTTGGAGTTATTACTAGTTAAAGAAAATTTTTATTGGGCACCAGACACAGAAATAGATTTTTTGAAGATTTATGATGTTTTTTGGGGTTTTAGTGTCCGAGAAATGATTGGAACTTTGTTAGAGTTATCCAAATACATATAAATCTTCACTTCCTTCAATTTGATATGTGGTAGAGCCGAAATGGACACCCGGATTAAATGTTATGGTCGTATGAAGTTGGAGTTTTAATATAGTGGTATAACTAATATACCCTCTTTTTATTTAATCATCTCACAGTTTCGATTAAACGTGGTTCTAACTTATCTCAGTAGATTCTATTTGACTGGTGAAGATGCTTAAACAGAAACTCAGAGTAGATGTTTTGGATGTTTTAGTGAGTTATAGGTTTCTTAGGTCTGTGGGCGCTAAGAGGTTTTCTCAATTTCAAACAATCAAAACTTCTTCTTTGGATGACCGTTTTCACTCAAAAACATATTAAAACGAATATTTTAAAAATATATACACTATAGTGAACAATTGAACCCCTTATCACATTCTTCAAGGCCAAAAGGCCAATAATTACTCCCAACAGTCATAAGTTCTGCTCCGGGTGTCCGTTTTTCATTACTTCTGCTCTGGGTGTCTATTTTCCCTCTACCACATATCAAATAAAAGAGTGCGAATAAACCTACACTCCAGGGAGCACTAGAACACCTTCTCATATTATTTAGGGCTCAAAATGGCCCTTAATATTTCCAAATGACCATTACTTCTAATTCAGGTGTTCGTTTTTCATCTATCACTTAAAAAATACATCTAAAACATATTTATAAAATAAATATTATATTAATATCAATATAAAAATACGTATATATAAACATATTCATTTTTGTGATTTTTTTTGAAATATACACATTATCAGCACTATGAAGAAAAGCATTGATAAAGCCCCCTATTTATCTATGCTACTAAAAAATCGTCGATAAAGGGGCCCAATTTAACATTTATGATAAAATAACCCACTTTATTAGTGATTGTTTCATCACTTTTAAATTTTGGTGCTACAGAAACCCAGTTTTTTGGTAGTTATCACTAACATGAAACGAAGAAAATAAAAAATAACTAAAAGTAAATGTATATTGAATTATTAAAATTAAATAATATAAAAGATAATATATTTGAATAAGGATCTAAATTAATTAACTAATATGTTTATTTTTATAATACAAGAGTTTAAATGTATCCTGACTTAGTTGGAATCCATGGTTAGGGTTTTTTGTCAATTTCCCTTCTTGATGGCATGTTTTATTATTAATAACATATTCTTATTCTATAATGTGTACCTATGGTAAAATTATCCTATAGTCTTATTATTATATTTATATTCACGGAATTTAAAATTATTTTCTTTCATTAATATTACACATTTTTTAATTCGATTATTTTCAAATTTGTAAGAAATTTTGATAACCCATTTTCCTTTCATTGAATTATAATTACTTTTCCTAAGAAAAATTATTATAATTTTGATTAATTTTATTATATGAATGTATTAAATTATATTTTGCATTAATATTTTTTAGTATTTACATTTACTTCTCATAAACACTTTCTAAATCATTACTACTTAAAAAATTATGATGCTCAAAAGGGGTTTTCATTCCAAATTCTATTTTTGAGGTATTTTTCTTATCATGTAGTTATTTTCAATTATAGAGTGTATATACTAAACCTTTTAGATATTTTACTATATGTATATTTTTTCTTAATTTTATGTAATTTTATATTACATGTTTTCACTTTTAAATTGTTCTGATTTAAATGTTACCAAACAATAAAAGGTTATTAATAACTGAGAATCCTTTTCATTTAGTCATAGATTTTATCCATTGGATATTTTGTTTTCTATTTTTTTATATTCATATATTTAATTATGTAATGTGTTCCGTTTATATTTCTTCTTATTGAATTAAAAATTCTCAAAAAACCAATTCTTTTATTTGTTTGTATCATTAATAAAAAATGTTGTCATTAAATATAATTGCAATCCTTTCCTATAAGCTCTTTCCCATACATGTTCATATACTTTTTTTCTACATGTGTTTTATTTCATATTTTAAAAAACATGTATTTATTATCTCATGTGATCTTCATATTAATCATCAATCCTTATTAAAAGTAATTTTATTATCCTATTTGTCATTTTGTTTTCCATGAGGTATTTTAAAATATTAAAAAGTTTTTTGTTTTCGAAATCATATTTTTTATCTTCCAATCCACATTAGTGGGGTTAAAATTTATTTCTCTTCAAGGTCCCATTTATTTTATTCCTTTATCATCAATTTTTGAAAAATTATTTAGTTCAACTCTTAAAAAATATTCTTTTTGAAAGTGACTTGTATCTTTTTCTGTTTGTGACCATGATATGAAATGTTTTCTAATTTTTTTTTGAAATTTTGATTACACTTTTTTCTTAAACTCCAAAATTTCTATTTCTTATAATTGTATGTTTTATGGTCCTGCCTCTAAATTTATTTATGGTATTAGTCCTTTCGGTTGATTTGATTTTTCTATCTATTGTTCAAATCTTGAAGTCATGTTATTTCATAACGTTATATGAATCCCATTTTACTCCATAATGTTTCTATTACATGGTATATGATTGTTTTCTTAGAGAACACAAATATATTTCCAATTATGGTTGGGGTATTATATCACCTGAAAATTCATTGGTTATTGTTAAGTATCACATGAGATGAAAATGGGGCATGAGTTGTGTTATTCAACCCACAATTGTAAGTTTGATCTTGATTCAAGATCCACTATGTTATGAGAGGAATTATTGATATTCCTAAAGTACAATGTAATGTTTTTATATTATTATATTTATACCAAACTCTTATTTCAAATTCTCATTATATTATAGAGTTCTATGTTATGAAATATGCATGTGTTATGCTCTATGTATCTTGACTATTATCCCAAGTTTTTTTCTCTAATTCAATAGTATATGTTTGATCACTTGAGATTATATGTTCTTAAATAATGATATAGGGTCAAATATTATTATCCCATGATAATTTTAATTAAATAATTCTATCATTATCATGTTTGTAATATAATTATTATCTAACCATTTATAACTCATTGATATGTTTTTTCCATGGTTATAGTTTCTAGTCTCCACTTCTTGTGTTAACCATTTCCCGAGGAAATTATATACATGATTATAAGTGGAATGATGTTTAGAATGAGATGTTGGGAGACATGTTTAAGAAAATTTCTTAAATAATATTTTTTAAATTGATAACTTATAATCACATTGAACCAGTTTTTATTGTTATTGTGTTATTATTTATGAGATGTAGTGACTAAATTTGCAAGGATGTGAAATATATGAAAACCTATCTTAGGTAATCTCACTTGGAATTAAAACTGAAATGTAATGTATACATTTTTTAATCTATACTCTGATGGTTGGGCTTAAGGAATCTCACATGGTATTAAATTTGGTATGGGAACTATATATTTTTAGCATCAAACATTGGTGTTTGAATTTGGGGCATCTTCAATGAGACTCATGTTATTCAATATACTCATAAGTATATTTTAACTATCATCCAATCCTCAGTGTCTTGTTTCATTGAGTATTTAATTCACTAAGAGAACCCCGATCTACATTTTATGATCAAAAACTCCTTATAGATCATTATCATCTTGATCTATTATTCTACTCTTTCGAGTAATAAAAATCATACTTAGCTAATAACATATCTCTATGGTTGTATTACAGGAAAAAGAATCATTAGGAACTAATAACTCTTTTTATAACCTAATATACCTTAAAGTGGGTTAAATTTGGGTGATACTAGATTTAATATTTTTCCCATATACAGTTTCCCTTAGAATCTTGTTCCATTTTTAGTAGGAATATTATTTAAACTTTGAGGACATTCTTCTTATCAAATTCATCCTCCAAAAATATCATTCACATATGTTTAATGTAAAAACGTATTGGAAAAAATGGATTCTTCTTGGTTGACACACAATAGGCTATATAAAAGGGTAATACACATAAAATTGTGCGAGTGTACTCGAAATCCACATAAACACATTAATTTTTCAGATAAAATATATAGGTGAAATCATTCATCCTCATGTTTCAGTGCTCATAATAATTTAGGTGAAGTATCTTCTCATGAAGGTATAATTCCAGTGGAATGTTTTAGGTAATAGCTCATTACATCCCAAGGGTCACTCCCTTATCTTATTTCATTCACTTCTTAAGAATATACTGATTTATATACATGCATGTATCATCCAATAAGATATAAACTGTACACTACCAGTTTATAGACATGTAGGTCTCTTCCAATAAGATAAAAATATTCACTAGACCATAATTCTATAAGATATTCTCTAATGTATACTATATTATTCTCCAAAATATAATATGTATATTTTCATAAACCTTTTTATAATTATTAAAGTAATTTATTCTAATAGACTCCACATATAAACCAAAAATTGGGAAATAATTATTATAATCTAGGACTTATCCAATTTTTCATATTTATTGATTTTAAGGAAACCATTACAATTTTTTACTTGGACTTCAATGGAATAAAATACTGAAGAAAATTATATCACTATAATTTAGATATTCAATGAATCCCATGTTTTTTATAACATTTATTCTTCTTATTTATCTATTATTGAAACTCTCTATTAATTTCCTCTATGTTTTATATCTATTGGTCTATTTATATGTTTATCCTTACATTTATTCCATTCAAATCCCTCTATTTACATTCATGAGATTTTAATTTAAAATTAAAATAAAAGTAACAGCTACCATGAACTTTATCTTCTTTAAATCCATCTCTCAAATAATCATCAAATTAATATTTCCAATTTTACTCCACATAATATGTTTATGTTTTCTCGATAACTATCAAACATTTTAAAAATCCAAACAGATAAATCTTGATCAAATTCTCTACATTTCACCAATCATGACTTGGTAACTTTCTGTTGCTAGTGTACTAAAATGTAAATATATATGATTATTGTATATTGAAAAAACTTGCATCACACATAAACCATATATAGATGATGAACATAATATACATGAATATAATGAATGTTTATAAACACTAATATGATTCATGTAGAATACATGTATGTATTTTATAGATACATTTGACCTAGTCAAATGCAATGCCACCCAAAATACAGGCTACCTGCATTTCATAACCACAAGGAAATAGAATAAGACATATGGAGTTACATATTATTTTAATCCATTTTTAATGGATTAAAATCATTTCATAATGAACATTTTAGACATTTATCAGTGTTAAATATATAATGGGTTGCATTTATTAATGCTTGAAATATCTGATATTTTTTCTCATTCATATAGGGGGGATGGGGTTTTCTATAAATGGAAAACTAATTGTTTTTTTAAAGTAGATTGATGATTTTTATTAATTTATTATGATGATCATTTGTTTCATGAAAAGTTCTCTATGCACTATTCCTTCTAATTTCATTGATTATCATGTGTTTAATGTGTTAGAACACATTCCATGTGTGTGAATTCGTAGGAAATTATCATGGATGCAGTAACTGGTTCCCCCATCACTCTAAGGAATTATAATGGGATCTATTAATACCAGTGACCATCCCAAATTATTCTCCCTTGTTTGAGGAAGAAGAAGATAACTATAAATGAGAACCAGATAAGCTCTATTTTAAGTATTTTTCATTTATCCTACATTATGATTCTTTGAATGATAAATTCTTCATGGTGTTTGGGTTTTGTTACAATGATGACAATTATATGATAATTCCCTAATTTAATTTAGTTGTATCAGAGCCATTTTCATTGATGAATCAACATTAATAATTCACTGATAAATTTAGTAGAAATCATTGAAAAGATACCGGTTCATATTTAATAGATTTTCATTGTATGGTAATTCAATAATATATGTTTTTAAACCAATAAAAAACATTGTGTTAATCTATTATCATGATACGAATGGTGATATAATTGAATTTTTTATGTAATAATTAAACTTTAGAAATGTTCTATGAAAACAATGCCTCATTTTTTACTTCACAGGTCAATTATATTGAGTGATAATGAAATATTAGTGGACGGTATGAAATTAAATTGTAACATAACATATTGTCAAGAGTTTCATGCATTTTCCAATAATTACATTCCACATCTTTTGTTCATGTAGAATTTTGACAACAACATTCAAATTCCATGTTTTTCATGCAGTGAGGGTGCTTGATTTCATCATTTTTATGTCAACTATGGTTTTACAGGAACACATTTATGTGTTACGTAAAAACATAGAATAATCATGGAATCCATGTATTGAAGTGGAAGAATAATTGAGTCATGTGGTTAGTGTTTCATACAGGTCATGCGAAGAAGGTTGAGTAATGAAGTTATCGTGGAGTCTGACAATGAACATTCATCAGAGAGGTTCACTACCTTAATATATAGGGATGAATTAGTTATACCTTCAAAAAATTCCATTTGGGTTTCCAACATCAGCGTTCATTCATGCTTCCTCACAAAAAAACACAACCCTAACATCTACATTACCCCACACTTATCTAGTGGGAAACCACCTATAAAAATGCAATCTAACACATATAAATTATTAAAACCTATCCCAAAATATTTCAAGCCTTGACAACCTCAAGACCACCTTCAATAGTCAAAGGGATAAAAACCATCATCGAGTAATAATACCAGAGACGTAGGAGGACTTAGCCTAATATACTTACACACACACACACACACACATCTATAAGTATATACAATGTTGGAAGGTAAAACTACTGATAATAATGATTCATACATCTAAAATCCACATATCAATGTATGATAACATGCCACTAGAAATGAAGGACCAAATAAATGCCCACCGAAATAAACTAAAAACACTTCCAATCGATGATGTATGGGAGGACTACTATCAATGAAACCTCCAAAACACAACTTGGTATGTCTGAAGTTATAAGCTCAGCCTCATCCAAGTCGCTGTATGACTCCATCAAAATTGTGGAGGTATTCATAAGAAACGAAAAATTCATGAAAATCACATATAGGGGTGAGTACAATAATACCCAGCAGGACACCTTGAAATCACTAAGCATATAGCATCAAGAATAATAGTCAACACATCACTGGGATATTTCAACAACATATATAACATAAATATCCAAAAGCTATTCATTGTAGAAAATGAGTCTTAACGTATGGTCACAACCATAAAGATAGACTAGAATTCCTACTATATTCATCCATATAATACTCATCTAATAGAACACACTCTACGAGTTATATAACACTGATTTTTTCCCATCTAAGACATCATGATTGTTTGGTATATCCATAATATGTACATAATATATTTATGAATCGATTGATACATAGGTGGTGATCAAAATCAAGGCTATGAGTTATACCAACAATGCAATCATGATTAACAAACTATGGAGGGGTTCAACAGTTGAGCAGTGTTGGTTATGAAGACGCTGAGAAACCCACCTAGGAAAAATGTTAATGATAGAGGATCTCAGTCCATACCATAGGGAGGGATTCAAAAAATTCTAACTGATACTAAAGTTCCTTATACAGGATCACCATCCTATGCATAGGATGTGATGCTGTAATAAACCCAAAGGGAAATGATCAAGGGAACACACCCTAACGAATATTTTCCATGTTGAAGCTAATATGGGCTCCAATCCATCATTGAAAAATTACACATTGTGTACAATATGTACACAACATAAATTTTCAACAATAGGTCTACTTGTGTATCATGGCCAATGCACATGTCTATATTCATGTACATGCATTCGTGCCCATGTACTTAGTCATGCCAAAGGACACAGTTATGCCGATGTACTCCTGGCCTAGCCTTGTGCTTGTTCATGGGCATTTCCATGTACTCAATGAGTACATATTGAGTCACCAATTCAATTCACACTTCATTTTACACAAGTCACATGTCCTGTGATACTTATATATTCCATGGAAACCCGACAACCCCAACTTGGGCCCCATATAGAGTGTATTCATGGATTTCACGTAGTGTATATAAAGATTTCTAGAACCCACAAATCAATTTCACACATCATAATAAAATCCTCCAACATAAAATTTGTAATAAACTAAAATTAGAGAGCATGAATATGGTCTATTAGTAGCTCGATGTTGCCATTCACTAGAAACTCTACCTATATTTTCTCAGAATTCATCAATCATTCCATATCGTTGTCTCATAAAAAAATTAATGAATGATTATCCAAAAATCAGAAATGATCTATCATTCTTTGTCATTTCACATGAAAATCACAACCTAGATAACATCCATACCCATAATATTGGTTCATTGCACAAAACACTGGTTGTAAAACAACCAAATACCAAGTAATCCTAAAACTAAAGTCCAAAGGAATTTCCCATAATGAGAATAAGAAGAACGTGGAAAGAAATGAACAAAATAGAAATATAATTGATGGAACACATCCAATATTCCCCTTTCCCTTTATTAGTTTCCATCAGATCAAAGATAAAAGTGATATAATATAAACCACAATATAATCCCCCTAATTCTAGATAAATATAACCCATACCTATAATACGCTCGATCCATGAATGAATTCATTAGATGATTGATTATTTTTTTCATAGGAAAATTAAAATTGGTATTAATATATATAAAAAAATATCATACCTTAGTTTTTATCAATATCTTGAGAATAATGAAACCACAACATTTTTATTTGAGATATTTTCATAATATGTTGAAGATCGATCTATTATCTTCAGTATGATTATCATTCATATGAAAATGATACTCCAATGATACTTTTAATATTTCTATACTTATGAAGCTTAAAATTAGGTTTTTCCATTGAGTCATATTTATAGACAATCTTGGGATTGAAAATTTCTATTAAAAAAATTATTTTAATTTAAATAATTAATTTAAACATTCTCCAATGATGTTCACAACCCACACATGTGACATAATCCAAGGTTATGTCATGACTATGGTAAAAACATTAGTTTGATCAAAACACAACCCTATATTTCAAATTTGATTAACTATTTAGGTGTTATTCAACTATTTCCAAAAAACCACGCACATCTGAAATTCATATATTTAGTATATTTTAAACAACATTTCTGGGCTAACTAGGCCTCAGAATCATGCATCGTCTCTGTGGCTGGTGTCAAAAGTATTACAATATGTATGAGAATACTTTTCATGGAAAAAATAGTCATGTAAAATTCTCCCCATATTTGGGATTTACGTCCCATAAATAAAAAAACTACCAAAAGATTTGTGGTACTGATCATGCATCTTGGTCTCCCGCTCCGAGGTACTCTCTTGACAATTCCTGTGCTAACAGAAGACAAGAACTAAAAGAATATCTCTCCCATGTATGATCTTATCCTTACAATATTAAATATCTTCCAATTACTCTACAAAATTTTCTCCATCCTCTATGTCTTTCTCCCCCAAATCGATAACATGTAATGGGTTATACACGTACCCCCTAAGCTTTGACATGTGGAAGATGCTGTGTAATCGTTATACTGTGGGGTAGATCCAAGTAGTATTTTTAGGAAATTGGTCTTAAAAATTAATTAATCTTGATATAAGTCAAGAATTCACATTTATGATATTTTTATTTATAGAGTTTTTTATTATTAGGCCCCAACTATTACATAAAAACTCTAATTTATAAAAATTAGATACAAATAAAACATTATCCATTACTTTGAAAATATATATATTTTTAAAATAACCATGATTTCTTATCTTGATAAAATTATTGTTGAATTCTTCTTTTCTCATACCCATCATTATTCCGTATGCAAACAATTTCAAAAACATGGGATAAGTGTAAAAGGATTATTATGGAATATAAAATAAGGAATAAAACCTATATTTCATGAATATTTAAAACTCCTGAAAACATTTTCACAAAATTATACTTTTCACCCATAAATCACAAAAAAATAGATTATATCAGGTTATTAGAAGATTAATACAAAAATTTATAGAAATCATAAATCATAAAGGTATCTTGTGGCATCTATACCATACTTACATTGTAGCTTTCACAACTACATAGAGTGTAACCTTCATGGTTACGTTTAGAATACCCATCATTGTATATTCCCTAAATATGTTATGAGAAACCTTAATGTTTTCCTCCATCACATTACCCAATGGATTGGAGATATATCATAGGTTCACTCTCCCATTGTTTATCGTGGAACAACCAGTATACATACACAATCCGCAAGAACCATTATCTAATTATAACATATAAAAAATCATAAAGGAACAAAAATACTTCCACATTGCAATTATATGAGATTATTTCAAGATATTGACACAATCAATCTATTATCAAAACCATTTTCAATATCCAAATACCGAAAAAGGTAATATGGTATTTACTTTTCTTTTAAAAATATGAAGACTTGTATAGAAAGCCAAATACCAAATAATGGTCACGGTGGTGTCAAAGATCATTGTGGCTATATACATTAAAAACATTCCTTTTTGTCATTTAGTAAAAAAAAATTTAGAAAAAGATTTTGTTTTTATACCATCGAATTAAATTAAAATAAAAATGGTATAATTATACACCATATAATTGAAGGAGGTGTATATTATCAAAATATTCCTCAATAAAAGGAGAATGAGACAGAGTCCCTTACCAAGATCGTATCATTATATCTAGGATAAATAAATGAAATTATTATGTGTTAAAATAAATTTACATCTAATATAAAGGAATACTAGGTGGAAAATAATCAGAGGTCATTCACACATATTTTTTGAAAACCAAAACCAATGACATTGATATTTAACTCATTGAATGGAGATTGAGTTATGATTCGGCTTACCTTGCATGCGACTTGCCTCGTTCGTTCTTTAATTTACTGAATAATCAACATAGGTTAATTTATATTTTCATCATAACCTTTTTTGAAGAATATTATTCAGTTTATATCACTTATTACCATGTTATAACAATTATTTAATTATTTGGGTTCATATCGGATGATTTGTCGATGTTTGGTACTAGAGTTAAAAAATGAACTTGTTTTGATGCGAATTATCAATGTGTTAATAAGTTCACAATATCTTGAATTATATATTTGATATAAATATCATATATATACAGTATATATTTATTTGTAACAGTCCATAACATTTGGATATAATAAATGAAATGGTCCGTTCATGGAGACAGTAGGTCGTATGTAAGCATGAACACTACATTCTTTCCATTGGCTTATTAAGGGAATGAAAACTAAATGATACATAGATATATAATAATTACATTATAATATATATGTTATATATTTTATATATTTTAATTAATTCCATCCTTTTTATGTTCCAGGTATTCGATGAACGAGTCATATCACTTTGAGGGGGCAGTAGTCTGCACTTCTTCAAATGAAATATTCAAATTTACACATTATGGAAAGCAAAAAGGTATGTAGTAAATGAAAAAAATATAACAATAAGTAGAAAATAAATATAATATATTTAATATATTAATATATTTCCATAATAATGGCCACCATGAGATGTGGTATGAGAAAATTGAACAATCATCATTTTGCGTGGAAATAGTTCTCCTTACACAGAAAGAAAATGTTCTATATCCATTATATGGTAGTGTGTGTTAGTGTAGGTTGAAATCTCAGCAAAAAAAAATCCTTTTATATTGATAATACTGGTGTTTTTATAAAATAATACAATAAATAGAGGTTAGGGTGTTTGGGAAGGAAAATAAATGAAAGGAGCTTGAGAGAAGAGTTACCTCGAAATTGGGTAACTCTTTTTGATTTATGCCAAAAGGATTTCTTGAAATTCCTTATAACCATGTTAATGATTCTATGAGTAAGGGAGGTATTTTTGGATCTTATTTGAGTATATATTTGGTGATAAAATGGGCTTGAGTGGTGTGAGGAAGTGGGTAGAGCTTGCAGCCTTTTATAATAGGGAGGAGGGGCACTATATGAATGTCTTGAAATATTATTTTATTATAAATTTATATTCGAATTATAATTGATAAAAAGTGATATATTTAAAGTATAAGATGATAATGGGTATAAATACTCTCATCCAATAGGTTTTAGACATGTTTATGTCAAAAATTTAATCTTATATTTTGGATTTAACTCTTAGTTAAATAAATTAACTCTTACCATGTATTCTTGTATTGTTAAACTATATGGTCAATATATTTCATATAAAATTAAAAGAGAACCCCAAGTGGACCATTAAAGACATTTTTAACTTTATATAAGTCATTTTTCTGAATATTATATTTTAGGACAATTATATCATTTAATAAAATAGTATTTGTTTTAAAAACTCCTTTATGTCGATTTTGACCCTATTTAGTGATTGATTTTTGTTAAAGATATAAAAACTTGATTGATTATAAAATTATACATTAACACAAATATAACATTTCATAATTATCCTAAAATTTCTATATGGAATAGAAAATTTTAAATTACATTTATTTTAATATTTTTATTATCATTTACTAGAATATTTCGTTAATAAGGTAATCACAGCATCATCGTTGTGTCATTAATAAATTTATTTATTTAAGGTCTAAAAATTAAAAATAAAATAGCATGAAATAGGAATTTGTTTAGTTTTATAATGATTAATTATAGTCATAGAGATCAATTATATAACCACACCTTAAAATTATGTTAGTAAAAAGATATATGTTTATGTTATATTTCAATTTACGTTAAATTAATTATTATAACATGTCATGTTCACACCCATGTGGACCCCAAATGGAAAATGTTCTGCCTACGGATTATTTAGGTGACCGATGAATCATCCAATAATATCTGGACACATGTTAGGGTAGCTTAATATTGTGGTAAGATTATTTTTACCCTTATTTACTGAATTTATCCTTTAACCGTGGAAAATAAAAATAATTACTGAAGTTATTATCCATAATGTCAAATAAAGGTACCTATTTAATCAATTTGGATATTCATGATTCCAAAATTTAGAATCCATTTTTCCAAATTCAAAACATTTAATTTTCATTAATTAATTTAAAATTAATTCCTCTTCTCAAAACCTGAAATTGAGTTTTTAAGAAGTAAAAACTATCAAAAGATTAACATTTGTTTTTTTACAATTTAAATGTGATATCAATTACGATGGCCAAGGGTCGAAGGGTGTGTGTTGAGGTTGATGTTTCTCGTCCGCCCCCAGATTTTGTGTGGATAACCATTGGGGCAGAGTATTGTTATAATCAGTAGGTCATCTATGAGTCATGGATGGACTTCTGTTCTGGTTGCTAGCGGCTAGGTCACTTGGTAGAGGATTGCAGAGGGTGATTGAAGAGTTATAGAGCAATGGAAAGTGGTATGGATTTGTCCTTGTGCATGGGGAAAAGGGGCGTACGGTCTGTTGGGGAAGATTCAGTTGTCAAGGGGAAAGGTTTGGACAGGGGACCACTAGCCGGTTTCGACGCGCAACAGATGAACCCTGAACATCGAGATAATACCTACAGTCATGGAAAGCAGCTGGGGACCTCTTCTGTGGGTCCGCAGGAGATATGGGGGTTGGAAATTTCTTGGATGAACACTAATGCAGGGGCAGGGCGGCCTTCTGCTACACTCACAAGCACAGGAAATGGTTCTACTGCTCAGATGAAGGTGGCGGTGGAAGTTTCCAATACAGTTGTAGAAGGGGAGTTTCACCGGGTTACAGAGACCCAAAACTGAAATGGTATTACCATTGCTGAAGGTAACCTGGCCTGGGAAAAGGCATCAATAGAAGTGGGAGTACGGTTGGATAAACCCATTTATAATGTCCAGGTTTGCAACAACTTTCAGTTTCTTGAAGTGGATGATTCAGGAATGGATTTGGAGGAGGGAAGGTCTCAGGAGTGTGCTGTTAAAGAGGTCTCAGACTCCCTATTTCAGGTTGTGGCTTTGAAGGAGGTTCATGAGGAGCATTACAGCGGCGAGGTCTTGCATGCTGAACCTTAGGATACTGGCTACAATTCAGATGGCCAACTGGAAAAGGAGTTTAATGAGGCTAGCGAAGCAGGTCAGGTTCTTGAAGGGATTTTGAACAAGGCGTCCTTGGAAGGGAGGAAGGGCAGGCATAAGGGGAGTAAGGATTATTCTTTCTTACCTATTCCTATGGAGACATGATCAGAGAAGAAATTAAAAGGGAGACAATTGGATAATCTTGGAATGGAAGGTGTGGTGGCTGAACAACACTTGGATCTGATCATGAGCTCGGAAGAACAAATGATGGAGCAAATTTTGTATCTTAATGCAATGGAAGAAGAAGACGCTAAAATTATGGGGAGAACATTAAGGTTAAATCGTGACGAAGAACAATATGCTTGGATTGATCAGCAAGACTCGATATTAGTTGGAGCTTTCAATAATGGGAAGATCAATCTCGTGGAGTATATTTAGACATGGGATATGCTGACCATTCGACTAGATGATGTTATTACAGATTCACCTACCACTGAGATCACATCTATGTCCTGGAATCTTTATAGGGATCCAGAATCAGGTAATATGAATTTAATTATTAATGACATTGGTTTAGTTAGTAGCGTTGGTTGGTTTGGCTGTGAGAGATTCTCCTGCTTCTGGTTCTCCTTTTCATTGGTGTTGTTGCTTTGTGTGATATTTTTCCAGAAAATTACATGGCTCTTCTACAAAAGAGTACCAGAGCATGAATTCTCCACCGTTGCTGGCCTTTTAGATTGGATTCTTGAGATTTTATTCCTTTTCCATCGGTTCTGTGCCCGTGCATTGCTGAATGGGACTGCTTGCTAAGAGGTCGTGCTTGGTGAAGTTTTTTTTTTCATTGAGCATCAGCTGGGAGGGGCAGACCCTGTAGTTTGTTCAGTGTGGGTTGTTCTGTTGTTTTCTTCCTGGAATTCATGTTTTCTATCTTTTCCCTTAAAAGTGTTTTATAATAAAAAGTAATTTTCAGTCAGATGAAAAGGTAGTTTGTAATTAAAATGCATTATTTTTCACTATTCATTAAAATTTGAATTTCACCAGAAAAATACCAAAATTTCAACAAAGGTAAATTTTTATGTCACTATTACAAATAATAATCTTATTATGTCAAATGGAACTTAAAAAATTTTCAAAAAATATATTTAAAAAGGGTTCTCCCTCAAAAGGTTGTAAAACTATATTTTTTTTTGAAAAATACTTATATTATCAGAATAACTAATTTTGTTCAAATATGATATCTATAAAACATATAAGAATAATATAATAAATTAAATTGAATATATAAAATATATTTTTCATTAAATAAGAATCCATAAAGGGTGATATGATTTTATCAACACATTTATTATCTATTAAATAGTTTTACCTAAAAACACATCTTTTATATTCCATTGGTTTTTATTTCCATTTATAATAAATTTTGTTACCAGGGATTCATTATTTAAACATGTGTAAAACATATTTTTATATTTCAATTGATACTATTAATTCCTACCATTCCAATGATTAGGTTATAATGGTAGCATTTAAAAAATAATATTTAGTTGTTTGTTTAAGCTCAATGTAGTGTATCATATATGCAATTGAATATAGTGTTTCTTTCGTAAACTCTAGATTTTATTGTATTCCACCACACTAAGTCAATTAAATATATCTAAAAATACCTTGAATCTTATATATATCTTTTTGATCCTTCCAAATACCCTTAATCTTTACCAAGATGAATTCCTCAGGAACACATGGTCACCCTACCCAAACTATGAAGGCCTCCATATTCAGCCCAAATAATGATTTAGAAGGACCTTTTAAGTCATCATCCACTCCATTATGATCTTTAGCTTGTCTATTATGTCTTAAACAAACTCTAGGCACATAAGTGATGGCTTGCCAAGGTCAGTCCGTCGTTGTGGTGGCCAGTAAGGTCTCCTGTACAATGCATCAAAAAAAAATCCTAACAATAAGGGAAAGGTTGTTTTTTTGTATGAAAAATACACTAATGGTAGTTTTTCCAATGAACTATGAGAACAAAATAATATGAAAGACCACTATATGTTCCCTAGTACCTAAATGGCCTGCTAAGTATGGGGATGAAAATATGTGCCCAAAAGCAACTGAGTCCAAAATACTTCTTTCAATCCTTTTGATAACAAAGATGTAAAGAAATAATCATGCTCTGAAATAATCATCAAGGGGAATCCTTGGGGATTAACTATCAATTTCGTATAATTATTTCCTAATATATCTATTATACTCTACTCTCAGATTAAAAATAAGTGAGATGACTAGGGGAGTTAGTCTATGATAACTCAAATGGAATCATGTACTCAAGATATATGTGGTTAACCCTTCGCAAGGTACATGAATATCCCATCCCATTTACACTCTTTCACATAAAATGTTTAGAGATAGAAATATATAAATAGAGTGAATATAATTTTGTTATTGACAAGTAAGGAATCAAGATACAAACTCTCGAACTCCCTTTATTATCCCTCTACACAAAAACTGACATCAGTGGTCTTGGTACATCATCACCCCACATGTTTGTACCACCAATAGAGAAGTATGAACCTCCCTCATAACCTCCTTTCACAACATCTCCTATACCATCATGCATCCTCAGAAAAGGATTATGTTTTCCCCACCTTTAAAAAATCCATTTAGTTCGCTTCTATTAGAAATCTATGTATGTTGGGTCTCATAGTCAGTATCTTCATGTTGATAATCCAAACTCATTATAAAAGTGGTGTGGTAACAACTATCGACAATCGGAAAGATGCATCATCTCTATCCATCAAGTAAAACTATAACCATGCCAACTTATTTGAAACCATACTCTGTAACTGGGAACAAGATCTCATTCTAGGATAATTGTTTAAAATCTTCCCCTTCCCCAGAGTATAGAAAATATCAATGTCATAATCCTCGAGGAACTATAGATATTACCTTTATATCAAGTCAATATCCTTTTGAGAGAAGTTATAATTGAGACTTTTGTTGTTAGAATACATGGTAAAGTGCTCATACATAAGGTAATGTCTCCATAACATTTGTGTGAGCACTAAGGATCCTAGTTCAAGATCATGGGTTCCTTGTTTTGAACATGTAGTCTAAAATGTTGTGAACTATTGGAAATCCCCACATTCTGCTACATCAAAAAATAACCACGAATATTCTCTATTGCATTATAGAACACTACATACTCAAAACATTCCTCAAACAATCTCAACTTTTGGTAAATATAAGGGTTTTCCCATGGTGTATATGAATACAAAAGACTCTCTTTCACTCAGAAGGGAAGCCTAGAACATCTTTATAAAGGACGTCCTTATACTTCACCACCCCAACATGGAACTTAAAATTCCTAGAAACCATTGGACAAAGGGACTCTCTAAAAAAATGGTCAATAATAGGCTGCACCCTCCTATGCTCGATTCCAAATTTCACTTCATTTTTTTCCTTTTAACCCAAATAGAAAATAATCATCCTATTATTGCGGACACACTTCATTCTCTTTATGAAAAAATTATCTTGGTATCAACTATATATAAATAGTACATGAATAATATGAAATTATAAACACTCATCCTAGCTACAAAGAAATCCAAAAACAAACTCTAACCTCTATAAGTTATGTAACATGGTCAGGATATGTGTGTGATCACTGAGCCGCATCCAGTTAGAGTTTTCAAGTGTAGGGGTCGAGCCAAAGGCTCAACTAGAATCCCAAAATTTCTAACCAAGTTAGTGGAAAAAGGGGTGCCTTAGAGCTATATTTATCAATACTATAATTAAAGTATATACCACATATATTTCGTAGGTCATTTGGTTCATAATCTTAAAAACTACACCTACCCCCATCCTTGATAACTAGCTCCCTGAGATGGGTTGGGACCACCTGGGGGTGGTGGCGGCAACATGCTATAATATTTGATGACTCCAGCTACTCTTTCTGTTCCTCTACATGGCATTCAACCTAGTGTACCATCCATCTCCTTCCATTGCTTCTAACATGGTGTCCCATCTAGTTTCTCCATATTGGTCGCATAAAAGGTTGAGAAATCTCATCAAGATGTTCTTGACCTTAAAAATAGTAGCAATGAATATCTATAGGAATACTAGCTACATCCATTTATCCAAGAACCATAAAAATATGTGCTAGGACCTCCTCTTGAAAAATATCACATGTCCAGGTCCCTATATCTTTTTTCAGCTCCCTACTTACAAAGTCAAAACTCTTATGTTCCCAATACCGACACCAATTGTATGTGTCTTCTTATCCCAGAAACCCTTGAATAATAAAGCCTGCTTGAACACCCTATCATTGGTATATATTCCTAGAGGTATCAGGTTAGAACTGATGTCTCTAAGTATATTTTGATCGAAGGTACGAGCTTGAAATCATCGATCGCACACCATACCAATAATGTATAGAGAGGGATGGTGATCCTATTTGAATACTCATCCACATTATTACTACCCTGCCAAAGCTATATAAGATCTAGGACGTGAAATTCCCTCAATATAGTCTGAGAAAAATCTTCTCTGAAAAGGTTCTCAAATAATAACCATACTAGATTCACCACATCATATGACTGGATCACTAATCCCCATCATCAGTATGTAGAGGAATGGAAAATATTCGCTACCAGAACCATCATATGACTGGATCACTAATCCCCATCATCAGTACAATCTGATTCTGAACATGTGGTAGTAAGATTGGTGCACCACCTAAAAGTAACACCTTCTGAAAAGGTATTTGTATCAAATCATCATCTCTAAGGGGATCATTCCCAAGATGCTAATACTGAATTCCAACTGGAAGACATCACGGAGGAATCTTGAAATAGATAAGATTTTCCCAAATCACGGATAATTACTAGAGAGATTAATAAAAAAGGACATGGAAGCCACCACCCATTCATATATTATGCATGTACCAGTATTTTCCATAGCACCAAAGTATATATGTACCAATACTAATGGTAGGTGATCATATTCTCGGTGTATGGATATGTAAGCCATCTTACAAACACTAGACTCTAAGCTGGAAATCCGAACTCGAAACACTAAGCATTGTTTCAATAAAACCCTAGACCCATATGAAAGAATCAGGTCCTAATCCATAATTGATTCTTCTGACACCACTCTGTCATGATCTATCCTAATGAGGCTTGAGTTACTAGTAAACCAAGGCAACCTCCAATAGTCTAGGGGATGATGACCAGTGCCGAGTAGGCATATCACACACATTTGAGGCCATATCCTAATATAGCTTTAAAAAAGACACATCTCAAAGGCAATATAATTACAAAATTAATACAACCAACTACCATTCATGAATACATAAAAATACCACCTTTAGAGTATGAGAACATACTTATGTAAATAAATTTCCAAATACAAGGATAGGAAATGAAAATAAAAACAATTCCAACCTTTGAAGTTAGAGAGGACTAGTGTTAATGAAACTACCGAAACAAAAATCAGTATATCATTTTCACTACACTACACATAGTCGTAGTCCCTTTAGGTCTCTTTCAAAAGTTTGGTCATCTACGTAATACATGACATGTGAATAAAAGTCCATGTCAGGGTGAGTATTACAATAACCAATAGAATACCCCAAATTCACTACGAATATAGCATCAAGAATAATATTAAACTCATCAATGGGTTATTTCAAAAGAATATATCACCAGAACATAATGATATAATCATATTAGAGATACTATGAGTATAAAGATATTGATATAAATATTGGGATCACAGCCATACCCATGGGGTATACCATCCACCTAATCTGAATTAACCTATTAAGTAGGGGATGATCACCTATGTACTGTTGGCCACAAAAATTATTAGAACCCGACCTAGGGTAAATTTTGATTATATAGGATCTCATTTCAGGGATCACATTGAGATTATGATAACTCTAAATGAGACTGATGTACCTTAAAGGGGGAAATCATCTTAGGAATATGATGTGATTTTTTAGTAAGAATTGTGGTAGGGGATGAGGGGAATAAACCCTAATGAAACTTATCAAAGATGATTGGAAAATAGGCTCCAAGACATCTTTAAAGAAGTACATGATAGGTATCTTTGACACATGGTCTACCCATGTATCATGACCCATTCCTATGTCCATCTCCATGTACACCTGGTCATGCTTCTATATTTGGTAGTTTATAAGACATGGATCGACCTACGTACTCCTAGCCTGATCATGGTCCTAGATGTGTACTACCATTGTAATCACCTAATGAAGAGGCTCGGTTACACAACGTGTGCCCATGGGGTGTTATCTGAGTGGTACCCACTGGTTTTACCCCTCGCTCTTTGTGGAAACTGGGGCAGGCTCGAGTCTTGCCCGACTTGAACATTATGCATATTATGCACAGGGTGATTCAAAGCCATTGCTTGGCTGGGGAGTGTGGAGCACACTTGGGATTGGTCAGGGTACCATACTAGGAGTTAGTGTTACTATCCCATATTTTATCCCATGGGATGTTATCCGAGTGGTACCTGATGGTTGTACCCTTTTCTCAACATGAGAACTGGCGCAGGCTTGAGTCTTACTAGACTCAGACACCGTGCGTATTATCCATAGGGTGATTTAAATACATTTCTCAGCTGGGGAGTGTGGAGCGCACCTGTGCATGGTTGAGGCCTCTCGCTTGGAGTCAGTGTTAGAAACCCACATTTTTTGCACGTGAGAGTCATCCCGGTTGGTGAGGACTCCTTAATTGGATCTTGGAGACCCGAGATCAAATACAAACAGAGGAAAATTTTTCAGGGTGCTGTTGTGGTACTGTTGTAGGGACTGTAGAAGAACTGTAGTAGTGCTGTAGCAGGATCTGTAGAAGGTACTGTTTGGAACTGTAGCAACTGGGACTATTCCCCCATTTGGGTCTTCAGGACACTGATTCGGTCCCGGGTCCTTTATGGCCTTCGGGCCACCCAGGCCTTTAGGTCATCAGGGCCTTTGGGCCACCTCAAGGCCTCCGGGCCACCTTAAGTGTAGATAAAAACCAAAAAACCTAAAAGGAACGAGCTCTAGAAGAAGGATGAGAAAGGATCTTTCACTATAGAAGAACCTAATACGGAATACAAGAATGAAAGTCTATGGCACCTACTATCGAGACAAGCATGTGCATGCACAAGAAAGCCTAGCCAAACAACCATGAGAAGGTGGAGAGTTGATTTTACGATGAAGATGCTTGGGGTGGAGTAGTTCCAATTAGTTACTCTGGGTTGTATGTAATGTTTGAATCCTATGGGAAATGAATTCCTCTAAGGCCTATAGGTCATGTAATACTTACACCTACGGGCCTTGTAAGGGTTCTACCTCACCCCTTGAAATGTGGATTATCAAAAGTCAACAAAAAAAGAAGGCCTTCGGGCCATAGTATGTTACACAATGTGTGACACATTTTTCATGACATATGATACTTATCTATTCCAGAGAATCCCTAGCACTATAACCAAGGCCCCATATAGTGTGTATTCCCAGATTACACACCCTTTATATAAGGGTTTTATATAACCTACTGATTCATTTTCCACATCATCATATACTTATCCATCCTCCAATCCAGCCATGAATGAGGTTGTAAATCATGGATATGGTCCAAAAAATCCACTCCATCAATACTCAACAGAAGTCATACATCGATCTTCTTGGAAATCATCCATCAGGCCTCATCTTAGTTGCATGTTGAAAATGTGAAGAATAGGTATCCCCAAATATGAATCAATTGGTCATTAACCATCATAGTGACCCACAATAACAATATAGATCAAATCTGTACCTAGGGTATTCATTAGTTTTCCCATATAAGGGTCATGAAAAAACCAAATATTGGGTATTTGTCAAACCATGGGCCAATGTAATCGCCTGCAATGTACATGTAAAACATGGGGGAAGAAATTCATAAAATATAAATATAATGAACATACCATATCAAATTTTCATGTTGTACTCGAATCATTTTCATTAGAATGACTAAAATGTAGATATAATATAATAAATAATAGAAATCCCCCAATCTAGGATAAATCTAACCCGCACCATCAATACGCTCGATCAGTGAATAAATTTTCTAGTTGATTGATTCATTTTCAATAAATAAAAATAAAAAGGGGATAAATCCATATAAAACAAATATCCTACATTGATTTAGATCAATCATTGGTGTAGGAAGAATTTACATCATTTTATTTGGTGAGATCATATAAATCCATTGCACACCGATTGATAATCTTGTATCAGGCTAGTGTTTTTCTGATAATGATACTCCATGCCACCTCTCAAATCTCGAAGGTTATTCCTTTAACCTTGGTATTTCTCCAAAACATCGTACATATAGACAACATCAATTCATGGAAATTTAAATTAAATAAAATATCAATAATTAAATAATTTATTTAAGCATTCTCCTATAATCATGCCCAACCCAAGCATCATATGAATCCCCTAGTTATGTTGCTTCTAGGATAAAGCCCATGTTCTGAATTAAACGATGGCCCAATAATTCCAATATGAGTCTTTTTTTGAGAGTTACTAATCTTTTTTCAAGAGAGCGGTTCTTGTGTGTAATTTATATATTTAATATATTTCAGACATTGATTTTGGGATCACCCAGCCTCTGAATCACGCATTGTCTGAGTTCCTACTCTTGAAAACATTACTATATATATTCAAATACTTTACCAGGTAAGAAAATGATATTTCAGATAGATGGATTGCCCTCGATCTTGGAAGATCATCCTAATGATGGCTAGTTTCTATCTACTTTGGAGTGATAAGAATAAAATAAATATATTTTTCTATTTATAAATATAGACTATGTTTATGTTTATATTATATATATATATATATGTTATGAATATAATTGATAATTCAATTATAAATTATTTATAGAATTAATAAATTTTTAATTACTAGACCAATGTAAATATGATATTATTTCTATGTGTTTTTCAAACATAATAGAGTATTTACTCATTAATTATAAAAATTTACTTAAATAATTAAATTAAATTACTTTAAATTGTTTATGAATATCTGAAAATTTATTATGGAAGGTTAATAAAATTTAAAAAATATGTTTTATAAATAATATAGCTATGAGATCTTTATTGTTAATGGATTAAATGTTTTTAAATCAATTATTAAAAATATTACATTAATATTAAGGAGTTAATATTAAAAATATAGTTTCATAATTAATATGTTCTATAAAATGTTTATAAATCAAAATTAATATGTATTATTTTTTTTGTAAAATTATACCGCAACATTGTAATCTTTAAATTGATTTTTTTTGAAATTAAAATGATAATTTATTAAGAGATTATAAAGGACATATATAAGGCTTAAATGTGAAGAAGTCAACATTAGAAATTATGTGTTGTTTATAATTAATTATTTTGATTTTATTAAGTTGAAGTGGACCTTATTTAAATATATTATTTTAACCACATCAAAAATGGTTTTGATGATTAATTTTATTAAAGTTTTAAATAATGAAATGTATATGATATTTAGTTTACTTAAATGGTTTAAATAATATAAATTGAATTATGATATGTTTATAAGTCATAAAATATCATTTTTTTTAATGGAAATGACATTTAAAGAAAAAAAATGAAAGAGTTCACTTTGAAATTGGATATTAATGTGTTCGTGTTTTAAATTATAAAAAATACATTAGTTTAATTATAAAATATTAACCATAAGAATTGAATTTATTAAATGTTCACCAATTTTTCTGATATATAAATTTATAAAATTTTTATTTGTTCAAGTTGTTAAAACTTTATTTCTCCATGTATACAATTTTTTTATATTATTAATAATTTATTTTATTTATTTAATTAGATAAATTGATTCCAGGATATACAGTTTTTCATTACATATTTTTTATGACTTAATAAAGGTTAGTATTCATCTACAATGACTTCGATTTTTAATTAAGAGTTTTGAGTTGATAATATTTATTGAATATCATTTTTTGATATTCGGTATTATAGAAACAATGAATTGAATTATACCTTCCATAAAGTATCCCTGGGTAGAGGGACTTTGAGTCAAACTTACCACTATCAAATGGTATTTTTTTCATTTTCAAGAAAGGTTGTGTGGCTATCTGTGGCTCCAAGATTACTTATGTAGAGCTTTTCTATTTCATATACCTATAAAAAATTACATGAAAAGTGTATATACCTTATGAATATGATTCATATAGATATGTATGAATGTATTTGGATTCTATATTTTTGTAAATAAGACATGTTGTGGATTTTTTAAAGCGTTGCACATTAATGTAGCGTGAACATATTAACTTGGTTGATAGAAGAGTGTTTCCAAAACTAAATCATAGATGCATGAATATAGAAAGGAATAATATATGATAATATAAAGATTAAATTTAATAAAAATAGATATATATTTAATATTCAAATGTTGTGTATTATGTTGTTGATACTTTTAAAAAAACCCTAAATTTCTATGTGTGATATTCCTACCAAAAAAATGCATTTAAATACCATGATCGTTCAGCTGGGTAGTTTCTCCCATCTAATGGCGCCCCTTGATTTTATTGTGTGATGAAAGAAAGTAATGGGTGGAATTGGAATTTCCTTGGGTAGGTTCATTCATTTTCAAGTTCCCCAATGTTACATTTTCTAGCTTTTTATTGATGTTCTCTTTTGATTACAATTATTATGGAAATCCTTAATAAGGATACTATATGATTAAATTTCAGTATATCCGTATGATAGATTTTGATAATGGGTAATCTAATAAACTATACAATAATTGTAACTGTTATGATTGGGATGATTACCATCTTAAATAATGATATAGGGGAAAGAACACTCAAGAAGACTCATGGATTGTGAAAATATCGATATGGTTTCACAAAATAGGTATCATGTTCATTTTCATTATTCTAGTGGGAGTACATTCATTAAAATTCCTTGGTGAAATGACATAAAACATATCACTCATCTAATGAAATATTAGGTTATAGATAAATAGAATCATCATAATCACTCTTAAATTTGAATCGTTTAAGGAGAAGCATAATGTAAGAAACTCATTGGACCATTATCTAAAGAAAAACACATAATAAGAATTACTTTTTTAGTTAAAAGAAACAGCTTCTAGGGTAACCAAGATATTGATAATGTATAATAGGTGAATCTAATATACTTATGGAAAGCATAGAATGAGTCTATTGTGCTTTCTTTATTACCTATTCTAGTTATGTATTTTTTCAAGTTGTATTTGAATATGTGGATGAATTTAAGAACATATTACCCGATGTTCTAAAATGTAGAGGATAGATAAACTAAGAATGTAATTTCTATATTAAAGTGTTATATAGACATTAAAAATGGGTAAAAATTCAAATAATAAGAGAAAAGTAATTTGTAGAGTCTAATAATGTTTCTTCTAATAGTCACAGTCATTGAAACCTGTAGTTTTCAGGAAAAGAGAGTAATGATCCCTGAAATAGAATTGCATGAGATACATTATGGAGTTTCAAAAATTATGTGGAATTTACATATTAGGTATCTCTATTATAAAATTCAATTCTTCATTTTTGGAGGGTATAAGATATCAAGTGTATAATTTACATGTTTTTTAAGTATACTTGAGTTCAACATTAACGATAAAATTGTTTAAGCTTTTGTATTACATTAATGTGTTGAAGAAAATCATCACCACTTCAAATATTTTAATGTAAAGGATTACATTAAGATTATATAGATCCTAAAAGTATGTGCATGTTTATATTATTTCTATTATTTTATAACTAATATTTTTAAAAAAATATTTGTTTTTAAAAATTTGAGATGATTGATTGTATATAAATGGTTTACGCTTTGTCAGATCCAATATCATATTTTGAAAATAAGACAAGGATATATTTTTTTATCTTAGATGAAATTTTAATCTAATGATTTATTAAAATAAACAAAAACATGTTCCCTTCACTCATTAGTGACATATTTAAAGAATAAATTTAATTTAAATAAAATTTTCTAAATACATAGAATACCATATGTGATATAAAAACAACAATTTATTTATTAAATATTCCAAAAAACTAAATACGTGTTATTTTATAAAAAAAGATGTTTGTGCTGAATCATAGAAATATACTATGAGAGTAAATTTAATGTCTAATAGGGTAGTGTGGGTAAGTTTAATCTTAGATTGTTCAATGCCAACAAATAAAATATTATACCCATAAAGGTTTAATAAATTATTAACCTAATATCATAATAAGTTAAATTGTGGGATATAAAATAAAAAATTAAACAACTAAATTTAGTTACTATGGGATAGTTAATATCAATATTTATAAAAAAGGATTAGTATATCATAAAAAGTAAATGCCACATTATCTTAAAAGAGTTTAGATATGATAGTTATTAAATGTGGTAATAGTTAAAATGATTTCAAGGAAATGTTTGAGGGTAGAGGATCTACGTATAATGATGTTAAATCTTAGAAATATTTCTATGTAAAATATATGTGACTAGAATTGAAACAGTTGATGTTGTGAAGTTAAGGAGTTTGAATATTTTTTAAGAATAAAAAATTAGGAATATGATTCCTAACTATCACTGTTACTAAAACTATGTTACTTCCTAGATTTCACTGACTAATTTTTCTATGGTGATTATTTTATCATCTAGTCACATAATGATGTGTTAGGAATTAAATATAGATTCAATGTTTAAATAAATCCTATAAAATGTGGCTAACATGATGCCAAATTTGTAGTTTATCACACATGATTTGATAAATAGGTGCTTCTTTATGATTTTATGACAAATTAATAAAAAAATTAAAAATATAGAAAATATTCATTTTTTATTAATAAATAAAATTATTTATTTATCCTTTATTAATGTGTGATGGAACATTAAATTAATAGTATAATGATAAATAATACCTTGAAATAATTTTTTGATTCATCCATAAATGATTATCATCATGGAGTATAACAAATTTTTATAATATGTCAATATTGTGATTATTAAAATATCATTCTTCTTAAGAAGGGGTTTTATATGAGATACATATAATAGAATGAAGAGGTAATATTTAATGGATTATTAATTTTGGCTAACCACATAAAATATATATTACGTAACATCATAAATTCACCAATATTGTCAAGGAAATATTCTTAATATCAATCCATGTTACCTAAGGTTCATAAAATACATAGCTTTATAATATTCATGCATTTATAAATTACTTATGAATGTCAAAAGATACATAGAAAATTTGGGGGTGTTTGGGTATGTTGTTTATCATTTTGTCAGTTTGAGTGAAACTAATATTGAGTTTTTTCACTTGTATGATGAGTAAAGACATATGGAACTCTATTGAATTAGAGTAAAGAAATTCATGGTCATAAATAGTTAGGTCACATATGATGTGTTCAGCTATAGTGATGAGGTGTAAGTGATTTACTCATATTCTAGATGAATAAAAGATGATGTATTCATCAATTTGGTCTATCCGTTTTTTAGAATTAGGAAAAGTTGAGTTGGACTGTACAATATTTGAATGATCCATGTTTAGTGGTCACTAAATTTCATGGAAAAAGGAATTATATAGTCCACATTCAAGTTATATAGTATATATTGGGGTGGACATGTTCATAATAATATATCTAAGAGTATTTTTTCTGAAGACCACACCAGACCCCAATGTTTCTTGAGTAACACTAATTCTTTTCTAGAAGCTGACTATTTCATTCATATTTGAAATATGGATTTCATATTTTTTTGTTAATGCTACCATTTCTTGTAGGGACACATAGTTAGACCCTTGGATTTGGATAAGGATTTAGAAAAAAAAATTTCCAAGATAGATAAGATATTGATGAAACTGTATACAAAATAGATTTGATGGATTCAAAAAGATCTTTGATGTATCGTATTAATTATTAATGATATATTAACGTATGTTGGAGATTGTTGGTTGTACATAAATATTTACATGAATTTGATTCATATATATTTAAAATAGGTATATTATATATTTATTATGTTTATATAATGTACATATTTTACATGTATATGATTCGTATTGAATAAATGCATGTGATTCGTATTTGCATGTAGCCTAGTTGCATGAAAGGAAACCCAGAATGCAGTAAAACTGAATTTCATTCCTATATGAAAATATATTAAGTACCTTGATTTTTCCTATAGTTTTAATTGATTATTAAGAGATTAAAATAATTTTATAATGTTCATTGAATGGATTAATAAATGAGGAATATATCACTAGTAGAACATGATAAAACTAGAAATTCATAATGATTTCTTTTTACATAGATGAATTTCAATAATATTATATATAAATAGAAAAGGTGATTTATACCTTTAGGTATGTTCCTTGATAAGATTCAATCGATGATTATGATGATCATTAGTATCATGAAAATTTATAGAGTATATCTTTGTTCTTATTGAGTGATCTATCACATAGTGAAGGTGCTATCACACATTCTATGTTTGGAAATTCTCATTAAATTTTCATGGATCTATTGACCAATGCCCCCACAAGAGGCTATAGAATTTGATCTATATATCATTGTTATAATAATCAATAATTATCACCTGTTTAAAAAAGAATAATCTTATTTCATAGGGGAAATCATATTTATATATTTTTTATATTTTTTATTTATATTTCATGGTTCTTCTATCTAGGATAGTTTTTTAGGTTTTTTTGTTTATCTTCAACTACTGAGGATCATATGATCATCCTCTATTTCAAATCACTTTTATCATTACATGATAGACTGGTTCTATTTGAAAAATCCCCTCAGAGTATTAACGGGTTGGGTTTATCTGTAAGGATATTGGAATAAAACTGAATGATCATAAAAGACCATGTGTTTGACTAAAATAGTTTTTTAGAAATCATGAAGAAGTTATATCTAAATGATAAGAGTCGTGCAACTATAACATAGGTCACATTGTAATGTGATTTCCTAGGAAAATAGATAAGGTATGGGGGTCAAAATATTTTTAAGAGACTTTGAAATAATACCAAAGGGTCTTTAATTTTTCATTTGGAGGAGAATAGGTGAATTGTTGTGACACCACAGCTCACATCACCAAACCTATAGTCATTCCATGAACAAGATTTGGCAGAGTATCTTATTCTGAAGGTTTCTATCATTAGGGGTTATTCATGCCATAATGGAGATTCATTCTATTTTAGTATATGGGTTTTATTATTGCTATTTTTTTACTAAGGACATGGTATCTGGTGTCCTAACATGAGTAGATTTTCATATGTAAATATGGAAAAGGCCTGGAGAGATAATATATTTCCACACTATGATAAAGTAATGTCATTAAACCTTCAAACTCCAATTTTCTGTCTTTCAATATCAAATTATTGTAATTAAATGGTTTATCTTAACTTAGTTATGAGGATGGTATTGGGATGAATTTTCCCATATTATTAAAGGATAATTGAAGATATATAATAGGGAAATGTATATATTATCTTGATATAAAATGAAGATACCTTTATCTTTAACATATATAAAAGAATATAGAGGATTATTAGAGAGATTATAATGACCCTTTTTGTTATTTTTTGGAAAAATTATTGGGAATTTGATCCTTCTATTTCGTAGTATTTTATGGGTGAAATGGTTATTACACTTTTAATTTGATCAGAGATTATTTTATTAACCACCTTATCAGTCCCAATATATATTTTTACCATAAAATGGTAGTTTTTTTTGGAAATATTAGTCATCGAAACTTCAATAAAAGATTTATATTTTTTTAATTAAATAATAATTTATTCATGCATATTCATTTCCGGATATATTTTGTACTGGATATAATATTGAGATTCAGACTTTGTGGTTGAGTCCTAAATGGGGGTTTTTCATAGGTAAATCACAAAATCATTATTGATATTATTTCAAGGCTAATGGCCCTTTTCATTTTTTTTATTTTTCTTCTTTACATTGTTTACCATTATCTTTTCATTCCTCCCATTGATTTTTTTGTACACAATTACCCCCTATGGGTTATGTGACTGAGGAAGAGATATTGAGAGGGAGAGTATATGTAGAGGGAAGAGGGTGCACTACTACAAAGCTTATCTAGAGGTAAATCCTAGCCCGAAGGTTTCATGGTGTGGATGCAGTGGAAAAGATTTAGTGTTTTACACTTGATGAAAGAATTGTTTAAACATTTTCCCATTTTCAAAATAGATCCCTAATTTTTATGTTTTAAATTCCATTTATGGTTTTTAGGAACCCCTAGATGGTCTAAAAATGTATTTTATTAAGAAATAAGTATCTTAAGTATGATTGTAGTGGTTTTAATTTTGGGAAACCAGTGTACACAGTGTGTTGTTCAGAGAACACACATTATGCGACATTTCATTTGGGAGATGTGAAGAAGAAATGGTCAATGAATGGAATTTTTAGGACATGCCTTAAGGGGTAACCTGGGGTATGACCTAATTCATGGCCAGAAACCTCATTTCAGGGCACATGGTTGTACCGATTACATGACTAAACCCATGTTTGAGGGACAATGTCGGTAGCCATGCACATTACTTGGCCTTGAACTATGTGATATACATTCCATAGAACCCCATGTAACCAAAATTCCATGTGAGTTTGGTACATAGAATCTTTTCAATGGATTTTCACACCAAATTGGTTGGGGTACACAACTAATGAGGTATTTTGGAGGTACACACTATGTATTTGTTGTATATATCTAATGATCTCACCTTGACATTTTTTTATTATTTCCTCACCCTAGAAATAGAACCAGACATGGGAGTAGTCTATTTCAATTATTTTCACACATTGATAACGATGGTGGAATCTGTTGAAGAATTATAGGCCAACTAGATGGTGTTTTAGACTAGGTAAGTTTTATAGAGATTTTTTCTTCATGGTTATATTTCACATTCCTTGTAAGAGTTAGGTTGGGCAATGAGGGGCATGAGGGATGGTCTGGAGTTTTTGATCGACCTTGGTTTAGTAAGAAAAAGATATTTTTTTGGGACTGTTTTGGATGATTCATAAAGATTAGACACATTTATATCTTGGAAGAGGATTCTTGGTCATGTTTCTTGAGGCTTGAGTGGTCATGTTTGTAGAAAATTTGCTTGAGGGTTTAGATTCAATGTTTGAGAAATAGTTCTATTAGAGGAATTAGCCGACGATGACATAGTGGGGTTTTAGTTATGAATAAAATCTATTGAGGAGATGTTGAGATGTGGTTAAGTGGCCCATTTTGGATTCCCTTATGGTAAATTTAATACTTGATGTTGGGTAATATGTTGGGAAGGATTAATTAGGTTTTCTTTCAATGGAATTTTCCTGGAGGATTCGCTTGTGATAAGGAGCCACTTGTAGGGATTATAGATCTATAGGTAACCAAGAGGGTTTCTGATATCCCCTTCAAAATAATTGTGATACCATTGGGTGACCTGAAGGTTATTAGGTGATCAAGGATTAATAGTTGGTTGTTCAGAGCCATTAAGGATGTTTCTCAATTTGAGATTGTCCCATGATTTTGATGCAATAGAGGAGCCCCTTGTTGGGTGTTATGTTCTATCAATGTGGATGACCTTCCGGGTGGGTTATTGGTTATGGTTTGGTTGGGTACTGATTTACGATTTTATTTTTTTATATCTATTGTGGTCCATGGTTTGTAATGGATGTGATCTTGGGGACCATGGGAGACACATGTTCCAGTTGACCCATTGAGGGATTGGTACTTTCTCAGCATAGGCGATGTCAGGTTTCAGTTTATGACTCCAGGATTAGGGGTGAGATATTCTAGTTGTAGTTCTTGTGTTTTATGGGAATAGGGAATCCCAAATCCTTTTTCTGAGGGATAATCAGTGCTAATGTTTAAGAAATTTGGATAGTGTGTTTAAGTGTGATCTTCCGTTTCATTATGTGTTTCACATCTAAGAATGTTTGAGGCAGTTTCTTCACTTGACCCTATATATAAGAGGATAAAATTGGGATATATTTGGACTGATCATTTTCCCTGAGATTCATCTAGTTATATACTCTATTTTATGGATATGGTTAGATTAATATAGAGAGCTAATGGATGATCTAGAGGAGTGAAACACTTTCAATGCTAGTGGATACTTACTAAACAAGGTTTCTGGTTTTCGTGGTCCTAGATATGCGGATAGAACTAGGTTTCTATATATTACTCTCCACAACTCTATATTTTATGGATTCGATTAGTACTATAGGGATACCCTTATTTGGAATGTTTACCTTAATGTTAATAGAGTTCATGTCACCTATTCATATCATTCAATTAGAGTCCTAGAGCTTGATAGAGTTCTCTATTGTCATCTTGGATGCCAATTACCAAGATTCTTTCATTCATATTTATTTAGTTTTAAATGTATTGGATCTCCTTATTAGATCATTCCTATGTGCCTATTGTCATGTATCTGGGTGAGACACATGTTATAAGTCCTTTGGTGTGGGCATGAGCATGGGTATATTTACGTCGGGTTTCATGCTAGAACCCAAGATATTGGTTTTATTTTTATACCCTTAATTTAATATATTGGTATATTTTATTCGATTAGCTAATATTTTTAAAATTGGATGGGCATGTCATGTGTGTTTTCAATTTTTATGACTGTAGATTATAGTTTCACTATTACGGATAGCCTTTAAAGATTTATTTTTCACCCTATGTAAAATCTTGTTGGTGTGCATACATTCCATAAATTTTCTTTTCGTTTAGATCAGAGGTTATAAAATGGATAGAGTGGAGGCCTAGTACTTCTTGATTGAGTGAATAAATTCATGTGGGGTATCCGGATTGAGCTAGAGTAGTTTTACCATTGTGGATAATTGGTATGTGGTCCAACTTAGTGTTTGTAGTAAAGTCCTTTGTATTTTTTTTATTTTTTTATGTTGTATATTTTTTAGCCAAGTGGATGAATAGTTATTTTTTTATCATACATTGAATCTTTATGATTGTATGCCACATTTGTTTTATTATAGCATGTTGTTCTATTAGTTTATTTATATTCTGTACTCTGATGTTTACGATTTTTTTCATTCATTTTTCAAAATATATTACACATTGACCTACGTTTATAGTCTCAACATGGAATCTTTTCCCCCTCTACACTAGTTAGAATCCTATGGAATATGGGGAGGCATTCTTGAGGTGTTGTGGTGAGCCGGTTTGGGTGACGTGTTAGGTTGACCACAGCCAGCTTATTATAGACATTTAAAGGAAGTAATTCAATTATTTTTCAAAAATTAGATAGTCAATGTGACAGCTCAAAATTTTATAATGAAGTAGTGAACATATTGTTTTGGGTGCATTGGTACATTTTTGTGGCATGATCCTTGTATTATCATAGTTCATTAGCCTCTATTGTCTGATTTTTTTTATTTACATTGATTATGAGGGATAATTGTATTCCTCATAACTTTGGAATAACACAATTGGAAATGGTCATTTTCAGAATATGAATATATCCTGATTCACCCCATGGTATTTACCTTTCTCGGGACTAGAAAGTTGTATCAAATTAAAATGTTCTTGGTGGAGTATTCCCTCTTAGAAGTGATAGATGCAACCATTTACCCCAAGTTAATTATGATATTTTATTGAAATAATTTTCAATTTTGTAATAACCATAGAAAACCCTTTTTCTAGTCACGGTGAATGGATGTTCACTTAGCTTCTATATAAGGGATACCAGTCAGCATATAGAGTGGAAAATCATGAGAAAAATAAAAAATTATGCATTATTTCACCACCAATAGAATTAGTGTTTTTAAAGTAACATTATCCAAATGTATATAAATGACGGTGATGTCATGTAAATCTAAACATTACATGTGGGAAGAGCATTAAAAAATCAATAAAGATTTTTACAATGTACATGAAGATAAATTTAATGTTATATGGAATGAGCATGTGGAATTGAGTTTGTTCCCAAATGACTTTCATCAATTCTTCATTTAGTTTGGTGGGAATCATTGTGGAGGATATGTAGAGACTTAGGGAAATCCTCAATGATGTCCAAATTGTAAGTAGGGCCCTAGAAATATTACAATTGAGTTTAAATGAAAATGTATCATTGATCAAAAATAAATACCAAAGGGGGTTTATTTAGATAGTATTCCTAGCACTCAAATCTCAATCAATATGGGGAATGATTCCAATGACTTGAAAAAGGATAATTCTTTGGAATTAGAATTCAATGAAATGAAGAAAATAAAAGTAGAATATGATCCCAAATAAGGGAATATTAATGAGGTAATTTATTTTCTTACCCCAATCCTAAATCTTGGAAAATAATGATACAAGGTAAAGCCTCCACTTTCTAGATTTAAATGTGGAAAAGTTGAGAATCTCACTATAATATTTTCCATGATATTTTGAGATAATGATGAAGTTAATTTTTTTTAAAGAAAATATAAAATTATATGAATAGAAAGTTGAAATTGTAAAGGAAGAATATTTTTAAAAAAGGATATGTCACTTCAAAAGAAACATATGAAAAAGATGTTAAGGACTGTAAATTCAACAGTGAGGAAGATTTTTTGGTTTTCATAGACAAAACAAAAATAGATGACACTAGTGATAAAAGTGAATAAGTTGGGGGATGAGTAGACTAAAAGGTTGAACAAAATCTTCCCTTGAATAAACAAATATCCAGCGGGATAAAATAGAGAAGTACAATATTGTGGTGTGTGATTGAAAACTATATATTTAACAAAAATTTGAATAAAATTACTAATTAAAGGATGATATTGAATAGTTGAAATACATTAAGTATAGAAATATGGACAAAATATTGATATTAAGATCCAAATTGATGATCAGGATCCAATTATTGATAGCTTAATTTATGATGTGAAAGATCATGATAAAATGACTGTGGATATTGAGGGAAAGTATTTATTGATGTGATAAAAGCTTCATGATCAAGATATTCTACAAAAACCCAAAATAAAATCGATAAGATGGATTGCATGTGGTGTTTAGAAAGATGAGGAAGATCTTAGAGAATAAAAAATAAAGGTAGACACTTCCCCATAAGTATAGAAGTTCAAAGATAAGACATAATCTATTGAGGGTCCTGATCACATGTAACGATCAGTGGATAAAGATGTGATACCATAATCACCCACACTAATAGAAGGTTGATTTGGCACAAAAAAATTTCATATTAGCGGCTATTTTTGGGGGAGGTTATACACAACCCATATAGATAAATTTTAGAGTGGTTATTCACAACCCCTGCTAATCATAAAATTTTGAGGGGGTTTAGAGCGACCTCTCATTTTTTAGCATTGTTTTTGTTATTTTGTTGGATCGTTGAGGCAGTTATGTCAAAAGAACCTCTAATTTTTTCATTAGTAGAACTATATGTTCAGTTGGATATTATAGGTGCTATATATATAACACACTTTTGGACAATAAAGGCTATATATATAACACATAATTTTTTTAAATAAAATAGTGGGGAGTCACAACCCCCTTTAATCTCTTGAATTATAAGGGATTCATGAACTGGTATTAATCCCTTAGATTATAGGTTGTTTCAAACACCTTCTAATTTAATTAATTATAGGGGATTGTGAACACACTATAATTCACGGAATTATAGGGGGTTTATGAACTTCTGCTAATCCATTTATTAGAATAGTTTTTCAACCACCTCTAAAATTTTATTTAAAAAAAATAAATCTCATATAAATTCAAAATTTACAATATATATGTGTTACTGTGCATGTGTTTGTGTGTGTGTCTATATATATATAAACACATTAGGGAAATGCATTATAAACACACACACACACAAAAATATATATAAAGACTTTATATAAATACCTTTAAATAAATATTTATACATAAAAAATTAATACATATATAAATATTGGTATAAATAATATATATGTAATTATAAATAAATTTACTTAAATAAATATAATTTATATATTTTTTATAAATAATATATATTTATATTATGATTTATATTATACATATATTATATAAAATATATTTTTACATTATCTTTATGTACAAATACATTTATACTATTTTATGTATAAAAATAAATATAATATGGACATAATTAAAAATATATATAAATATATATTATATATTTGTATTATATATATTATAGATATTTTATTATATATTTTATTATATATATTAAATAGATATATATATATATATATATATTAGTATAGCATTATTAATCATAAATTAACCTAGTTAATTTATATCATTTAATTATATTTTATATGTCTAATTCTATAAATGCATTTAATTGTATTTATATGTATAAAAATATATAATTGTATAATTGTATATACTTATATATATATTTATTTTACTATAAATTTTATTTCAAATAATATTAATTAAATATAATATAAAAGCAAAAAAATATTATATAAATATATAAATAAATATAATTTATTTTAAATATATATCATATAAATACATAATCTTGTAGTTTATATAATTTATATAATAATAAAAAATAGATTTTTAAATAATATTATATGGTTTTATATTATATATAATTAATACTATGTGGCATAAAATTTATACAAATGAATATATATTTTTATACATAACATTATTCAATTATATTTATTGAAATACATACATATTAATGTTTATAATATTATACCATTATATTTATTAAAATACATATATGTTAATGTGGATAATAATAAATATACATATTGAAATAAATTTTATAAATTTTTGTATAAATTGTATTTCATATAAAATTATATATATATATATATATATTTGTGTAAATATTATTTCATATATAATATTTGTAAAAATTGTACTTCAAATATATGTATTTCATATAATATTAATTATATATAACATTATAAAATTTTTAGAAACAAATATGTATTAATGTATATAACAATAAATATATGTATTGAAATACATTATATAGAAATATTTTTAAATACATTATATAAATATATTTTTAAATACCTTATATAAATATATTAAATAAATACTTATATATATTATTTATATAAAAGTCTAAATAATTTATAAATATTTATTTAGGTATGTCAATAATTTACATAAATATATTTATAAATATATAAATATATGTGTATATACATTACATAAATTTAATTATAATATATATTTACTAAAATGTATGAAAATACGCATTTAAAACATATAGTGTATATAAATGTATAAATTGAAAATAAAATTAATTTATTATAATATGAATACATAAATACATTACATAAAAATGTATATATTAGTTTATATAAATATATATCTAGATTATATATTAATAAGTTTTGAAATATTTTTTCAAATAATATTTATTTAAAGTAGGTTTCTAGTATATATAAATATCATAATGTGTATATATATTATACAAATTCAATTGGCCTCGTTGTAGAGCTTCTGGTGTTGTAGGCTGAAGATACACGGTTATAACCCCACCTTGCCATACTTTTAAAATGTCTGAGGAATCGAAGGCATTAGGTGTGTGGGTGACAGTTGAACGGGGAAGGTGCATGGGATGGAATGGGAGAGGTGGCTGGGGGGACACACAGGAATAGGTGAGGGGTGGGAAATGGGATGGATTAGTGAACTAGAAGGGGGGGGGGTGATATACAGGAATGGTTTGGGGGAAAGGCTAACAAATGGGAATAGGAAAAATAGGGGAATTAGAGGGGGGTTACATGGGAATGGGATTAATCAGAGAAGGAAAAGAGGGGGTGGTGGGTTTTCTAAAAAAACAACTAAATTATTATAGGCGGTTTGATAAACTGCTTCTAATATCCCTCATTTAGAGGGGTTAAAACGCCATATAAATTGTTCTTAAATAGAGGTAGTTTTTCAAAATGTACTTTAATATGGAACATATGACACAATTAGGGTAAATATCTAAATCTAGCTAATTGGACAGGTAAATTAGAGGTGGTTAAACCCCCTCATAAACTATGATTTTGTGATGAAATTAGAGGGTATTTAAACCCCTTATAATACAACTACTACTAATTTAACTGTTACTTTATGATTGGTTCCTCAAAACCACCTCTAATAAGGGAAGATAGGAACATTAGCGGCAGTTCCTCATAATGACTATTAAAATTTTTAGAGAGGGTTATTCCCCCTGTAAGCATAAAAATAACTCCCTATAATATTGTCATTTTTGTAGTGTACATTATTCTCAAAATAGAATCTAGGACACAATAATAGAAGCTAAAACATGAAATAATACACCCCGAATCTAGTGTTGTCATTGTGGAATAATTTATAATATATGATATCTATATTCAATTTAAAAAGGAATTATGGGGATCAACATTATTAAAAATGGATAATAATAAATTGTTGTGCTTGATATGTTTATAATGATTGTTTTTGTGTGTGATGGTTATGTTCATAAATCTATAAATTAATTATCTGTTGAAATAGTGTATCTCAATAAATTTCAATGAAGTTGGACTTGATGCTAGTAGTTTGGACTTGGGCTGCTACAACACTGTTGTAGTACATACAGTGAAGACTCCTTAAAGTGTCAAGTTTATACAGTGAAGACTCCTTAACAAAACCGTGTCATTAAGAGGAGGAAGTAGATTTTTTATAGTATGCCTTGAATGATGATCCATTATAAAAATATATCAAATATATATATTATAAGGAGGAATTTATAAATTCAATTAATATCTCCAAGATATATTATTTATTTTTTAATAATAAACATAAAACCTATGAGATGTTTTATAGAAATTTGTAGAAACTAAATTACTTTGGAATTTTCAGAAGTAACTAATTTATTCTAAACAAAGTGAAGAAATACATGTTTGAAGCTTATGTGGCTGAAGTCATTTTACGTATATATTCTTATAAAATCAGGGAATAAAAACTGAAAAGGAAAATGATTGAAAAATAATTTAATTTAAAGATATATTGTTTTGAAAATTGGGAATATTTTTCAATTGAGTGAGTAATTTTCACAACAAAACAATGATGAAATGTCTAAGGAAAGTGATGTTGAATTGAGCTTCCTAAAAGGAGAACATGGGGTCCCAGGTAACTAAAAATAAGAAATTTATTGTGTGTAAAACATTTCTAGTTTATTAGATACAAAGTGGTAATTTTTTTGGATGAAATAAAGTAATGGAATAATATTGGGGACGAAACAACACTGGTTCAAAAACAATGGGCATAGAATCTACAAAAAGAATCTTTCTTATCTCAAGTAGAGATTAGTTGTTTTTACAAGTACTCCAATGATATTAGTTGGGTCCATGTAATTCATCGATATCTATACCAAATTGAAAATAATTAAACATGGGTAATTATCCTATGGTGAGAAGATAACAATGTAATCAAAACCAAGTTGGTGTTTCATAATAAAATTAATGAAGATAGTGATATGTCATGGAATTAATGCATAAATAGTTTTACATGGGAATTCCCAAATTGTCGGGATTAATATCGATGTTTCCTTTTTCACCCATGCCTTATAGGAAACTATAAAACTATTCTTGGTAATGCTTGTGTAACAAGGATTTATTGTGTACCGAATGAATGTTAAATCTCAATTAATTAATGGAATAATTGAGGTATAAGAGTACGTAAAAAAATTATATTTTTTATTTATAAATTTTAAACCTATGTACTCTATTTGAAGAAGAAATTTTATGAATGTTAGAATTCACCAAGAGCTTTGAAATTTCATGTTGATCAATAAATTGGAATGACCAGATTATACTGAGGTAGTTTTGATAAAAATCAACAAATTAATAAAATCAATGATAAAAAATGTTGTTTCTCATTTATGTGTATAACATAATATTATAAAATTCAATAAAATCACAAATAAATTTATTTATAGTACATATAAATTTTTTTTAATAATTCCCTTTAATAGGGTGTCAAAATTTATCCTTGGTTTATATGACTCAAGTTTGGGATAACACATTTAATTATCAATGAAAACATACCAAAGAGTCACCTAATAAGTTTTTAATAGAGTATTTCAGGATGGTGATGACACCATTGGCTACCCATATGAAGTAGTAAAAAAAGTATGGAAAGAAGGGCGATGTAATTTCATATTGGAAAATAATTGAAATCCTACTGTACATAAAAATCATGGAACCCAAAATTGTGTTTACCAATTTTCAAGTCACGTGGTACTAATTGAAAAACTCAATGGTTTTTTTGGTTGTATTTATTGTCACTGAATAAGATAATATGACACAAGTAAATGAGGAATAACCTAATGATTGAGGAATCCCATGATTAATAAAAAAATATTAAATTTGATAATCATATAGACATAATTTATATAATTTTGATAGGTGATAATTATATAGTGAGAGAACTGTCCATAATAGTTTTGAAGAGTTGAGAGAGTGCTAGAAATTAAATATCTAGACGAGTTATAAATAATTAAGAGAATGTTTCTTTGAATTAAAGAGGTAGTGAAGCCACATGGATGTACTATAAGTTGACTATTTATATGTTTTATGAATTTATAATTGAATCTATAAAGGTCATGAGTATTTTTATAATTTATAAAGTTATTTAAATTAATTTTATTTAATTTTAATTGAGTTAAGATTCCTTGAAAAGGTTTGAGGAAGGCATGAGTTGATTTGACTAAATTTTGGAAGATAACATATTTTAGAGAATTTGGATATATAATTTCTATGTTATAGTGATCATGGGAATACATAAAACTAATTATGTCAGCCAAATGAAAATTAAAAAATTCCCATGAATCAGTAATGTAAATCTTGAAAATAATATTGAAATTTTTATACATCCAGAATATCCCTATTTAATGTCAATGTAACTACAGAAAAAAATAATGAAATGGAAAATATTGGAGATATATGAGAGTAATCTAATAAAAATTAAGAGTCATTTGACTCATACATTATAATGATCTATAGCTACGTAGAAAAAAATTAAGCCTAAGTATTAGATATATAATACGGTAAATGAGAGTCATTTAACTAAAACATAAGAGTCAATATGAAACTCTAAAGTAGAATTGTAATTTTTTCAATGGGACTGTATGTGTAAGAATAATCAATTAGCTGAGAATTTGATAATGTCATAAACTCCAGAAAAAAATGAAAGAGACTTTTAATAATATTCTAGTTTTGTTATATGAAAAATTTGAAAAGGAAAGGGACTCATGGTGATTCATAAGAGTAACTTTCTCTTATGTAAAATTAAACAAATGAAATATAAGAGTCCATCAGTTTATAAAATATTATATGATAGAGAATATCGAGATAATATATTTCAATGTTAAATTAGATGAGGCTCATGATGTTCTTCACTGGAATAAACATCACAACAATTCAAATGAATTTTTATTCAAAGTGAGTAGTTTATATACACACTGTTAACATATTTATCATAACATAGAGAACACCTGTTATAAAATCAAGAATGTGCCAATTTTTTTAAATGAGAAAAACTTTAACGTGGAGAATCAGAAGATGTCATGTTGATATTGTATCATATAGATGTGGAATCTTACGATGGATTTCATGGGTATTTTGATAGAATAAAATCACAAGTCAATTTAAGGATTAAAAAGGAGGTATATTTGATTGAGATTAAATGAAAATAATGAAAATGACCAAACTTATGAATTTAAAGGAAACTTCTGTATTCAAATGTTGAAAAAACATCATGGTGAATTTATGAAAGAAAAAATAAACAGAATAAAGAGATTTAGTGATTCTATAAAGATAACCAAATACTATATTTTCAAAATAACAGCCAAAATATTAAAGTGATAAGCCACTATAATTTAGGAGAGAAGTACATGTGCATCAAAGAAGAAATAGAAGAAGTAGTCTTATGATATCCTAATATATTAGAAAGAAATTGAGAAAAGTGAAAAGGATGACATGGTTATTGTTGTTTTGAGAAGGATCCTAGAATGTGATAAATTTAAACAAATACCATACTTATGATATAATTATAACATTATGAGAAAAATTAAGGATGAAGTTTCTTGTTCATACAACCATATATTTTATATAGTGGATGTTGAGGCCCTTGAGGATTAAGTTGATGGGTACGGATGAAATAAATATTTTACTATAATGTAGAAGTAATTAAAGAACAATTAATTGAGGAATAATTTCTTAATATGATGGTGTAGCAATAAACAAATAAGTATTAAATATTTTTTTAGGGTGTTTTGGAAGACCCATTATACAATAGTGGGAACCTGTATAAAAAAACCTATCAAGTGTAAGTAACAATGTTTTTAGATATATCCCATTGTATTCACCTGTATAAAATAGTTTATACCAATATCTCAAACTCAACTGATAGATGGTATGGTTTAGATACTCACATTGGGACTGAACCATGTAAACATATTATATGCTGCTCTTTCTTTCATTTCATCTATCAAAAAGTGTGAATGTTGAGTGAAATGCTAATAAGTTCTATATATCATCTTAACTAATAAAAAAGAATTGATTATTTAGATATGATAATTTAAAAGTATAAAAAATATTTCTTTTTAAGGGAGTTTTGAAAGACCCATTGTACACTAGTGGGAACCCGTATAAAGAAACTATCAAGTGTAGGTAGAAAATTTTTAAGATATATCCCATTTTACTCACTTACATAATATATTGGATACAAATATCTCAAACTCAACCTATAGATGGTATGGTTTAGATACTCACATTGGGACTGAACACTGTAAACATATTATATGATACTATTTCTTTCCTTTCATCATTCATACAGTTTTAATGTTGAGAGTAATTCTAATAAGTTCTATATATCATCTTAACTAATAAAACATTATTTATTATTTGGAGCATCATGAGATTCAAAATATTTATCCCATCACTATTAGTACCAACATCGGGGTTTTATGTACAACATAGTAAAACAAACAGATGAAAGTGGCCAGAAGAGAACGAAGTGTTCAAATAAGAAAGTGGGTTTAATACTACTTATAGTTAATCAATTTGGTATTTTATCAACTAAATTTAATGATAATAACCCAATTGAAGAGTCAACATAAGGTTATTAATATGATGAATGATATTAAATTTTTTTTGATGAACTATACATTGAGATTTAAGATCACTTGAAGAATTATATTATTTAATTTCTCAATCATATATTTGAGTTCATCTGGGATTTACGTGTTCTAAAATCAAAACCTGTAATGGATTCGTGATGTGAGAAAAAAAATTAAGCATTTAAGTATTATTTTCATTTTAAATCACCCTTAAATAAATTTAAATAAAAATGTATATCATACTTATTTGGTAATTTTTCTGACATTTTAATTTAATTGATAAATGGATCAAATTTTGATTGTTATTATTTTCTTAATTTTTGGAATTATTTACAAGACTACCTCTAATTGAAAATATGGAATTAAAAGTTGAAATAAATTTTGAATTTTATTTTTTAAAAAAAATATGAAGTTATTGACATTCATTATTTTACTCATTTTTTTGGGGTTAACCATTAAAAGATTTTAATCATGGTTTTTAATGTTTTAACTAATTTTGATGTTAACCTTTCATAATACTATAATGCTTTCAGTTATCAATGTTTTAGGTTAAAGGTAAATGAAATCATAATGTAGGGATTAAGATACCTCACCTAAAAGAAATTGTTGATCAACTTACCACACCATCTTTGTTACAACCTACCAAAACAGAGATCTCATGTTACCACATGTTGAAATCTTGATCGACCACATGAATACCTCATTGTCAATCACCACCCATCCAAGAAGAAGTTGTTCCTTTATTTAAATTACTGAATATATTATGAGAAGACAAACATAACATAAAACAAATCATGAGATAAAATTAGAAATTTAAAATTGAACATGTGAAGGCCAACTAACAATAGAAGAACCAAATCTAGGCTAAAGCATGAATGTTCAATACCTAATAAATATTATCTTATAACATCCTCATTTGAAAAAATGTGATTCGAAACCCATGGAAGGGGGATCAAATGAGTTAGGGGATATGAGCAAAGAATGAATCTCGAACCAAGGGGTATTGATTTTAATCCATTGCCAAAAAACAAAACAAGATGTTTGATTTGACTATAGTTAGTAGATGGGGAACATAATAAAAGATCACATGAGATAAATGTAAAAGATTGATGTTTAAGATTACTCTGATCCTCAAATCAACTCATCATCTTGAGAACATGTTATTTTTGATCCTAGTGAAGAAATTTTATTTCAAAACCAGGATTGAAAATGATGTCTTTGATAAATTTGTCGAGCTCAATAGAAATTAACTATGAAAGCCACAATAGTTTCTAAATGCAATATTGTGAAAACAATTCAATGATTCGTATCATATTGAAGAAATTAGGTTACACATGAACTCAGATTGACCCAAGTAGGTTCGAGTGATGAAGAATTTTCTAATCTTAATGATGAAAAACCGAGATTTAATATTTAGATTTTTTGATATTTTTTTTCTGGTGCAAGATGAAGAAGGTGGTGGATCATTGATCATTTCTAGTAAAAAATCCTCTGCATGGGATATTTATGCACATTATGTTCTCAATAGAATGTTTTTTATGTTTTATGAAAATAAAAGGACCACCTAAATGAGGCTATGTGTTGCAGCTTTGGGTATTTCCATTTTGATTCGTACAGGATGTAATAATACAATATTGAGTCACTATGGTGGAGAATTTTTTATTGAAGAAAAATCTATTGAAAATGGGAACATAAATTTGATGGTGCTCACAAAGCTATGTCAGTGTATATTTGACCATCAGGCTATGTTAAGCTGCAAAGGGAAATTCAATCACAAAAATACTTAATTTTTAATAAAACAAATTAAAATGAAAATAAAGGGAACATAATGTTATAAAGCTTATAGTGAAGTATAGAATGACCATGGAATGTTTATGTTGTCGTAGAAATCATAGGTGAAAAGAGCATAATTTATTGAGGGAGATTCACTCGACTCACTTTTGGATTAAGACACAATAAAAAATTGTCTAATAAACACATTATGTCTATACAGGTACTTATAATCCCTTGAAGACCCACTTGATGAAGTTAAATTTTGATGAAATCTATATCTACTAAGTTGAGCCTGCCAAAATTGAAGTTTAAGCTCAATGAACCATTAGCACTTGCAACTCTCTTTATCACACGACCATTTTAAAAAATATTATTTCCACTACACTCACAATGTAGCTAACCACATTCACTATGATTATTTTAGATTGAGTATAGATATCAATCATGGGGATAATTTACAATCTGGTAATACTCAATTTGAGACCTACCAAGTATATTCATCCCCTCTAAGCTGGACACTGGGAAAAATCAATGAAACGTTTGGACCATAGCTCTCAACATAAAGATTCATGGAGGAGGAGGATGTGTATAAATTATCTTGCTTCTCCTATCTTAAAAATATATAAATATTATCCTTAATTCTATTCTTTATTAGATAAATTAATACCATAACAAATGCATTCTAGTTTCACTTCGTTTTTCTTAAAATATCCTTCTTGTGTTCTATTATCTCATATTTCACTATTTTTTACAAACATTATAAAGTCCCTATGATCTTTAAGTCCAAGATTGTGGAGTATTAGTCTATTTTTCATGATTTTAGGGATTCATAGTGGTATTTTTTTTAAATTTATGAGTTCCATTTCAAAATCAATTTCCTCCGGATGTTGTGAAATACTGAAGGTGAGGATTATGAGTGAAATGAATAGTACATTATCTATCAGAACTACCTCATCAATATAATTTTTCTACACTAACGACTCTATCAAATTTTGTGACACATTAAACTAGCATATTTTTTGGTTTTAAAGGAATAATGTCATATTATTACTAACATATAAGAGAGACTGAGAATTCGATTGGTGGAGGAGTGTTCTCTCTAATTCACCAAGTGGAATAAATGGTATTATCAGTTCATTATGAGGATTTCATGAATAGAATAATTAATTCATACTAAATAAAATGGTATAGGGTGTTTTGAAAGAGGATATGGATTATTTTCAATGGGCTAGGTAATTTAGAACTAATGAAAATGAAAATCGATTCGAACTAGCATGTGGTTTACTACTTTCATTTCATATTCCTTGTACAAAATAACTAAGAAACAATAAATATCTATTTATATCCAAAATTTCTAATAAGAAAACAAACCAAGTATTAATTAGTGTTTTAGATGGTAAATAACTGAATCTATGCCTCCTTGATAATTATCCTAATTAGTCCACTAAAATACATCCCAAGTTTTAATAAATTTTGTTTCAATACAGACTCTGTCACAACCTCACCCACCGAGGCATGTCTAGTTTGTAGTATGTTTATTTAGAGAACCCCAAGAACACATCCAATATGATAGGGACTGGAGACTAGCGCTAAGTAGGAATGACACACACATGTAAAACCTTACCCTAAAGTACATCTACACATGAATTCATCACCAAATACAAACACAATGATGAAAAGTAAACAAAAATGATACTATAATTCATTCGTAACAAATATTAAAAAAATCATAATGTGGAATAATTTCTTGGAAGAAATTAAGCAGAAAATACTACCCGACCCAAATGTGAAAAAAGAGTCCAACACACTTAAATGGAGGGGGAAACTATCAAATTAAACAACTAGTCTTGCCATATTCTATCTAGAAAAAACTATTCTCTTCTTGCTCTATTCCTCCTAGGACTAAATAAAATGGCCTTTATTAAGAATAATATATGAAATTTTTTTGTACAACCCATGTTGGGGTGAGTATTACAATATCCAACAGGACACCAAAAAATAACTAATAATAATGCATCAAGAGAGCTGTCCTCTCCCTCAGATATACTATTTGAATGTGATACATCTTATCTACATGTAAACTGTTTCCATGATGATATCCTACAATTTTTAAATAGAAGACTCTAGACTATGAACCATTGCATGATGTGGCCTCTACGTAGGTTCCTGGTCATGATGTTGTTTTCCATTTGGGTGGACAACAGGTGGTGCTACCTCCTGATTGTCATTGCATATACCCTCCTCTGTTGGTTTAGGTGGATGAATCATCTTAGGATATGACATGGATATATTTTTTGGTTCTATATGATGAAACAAAAATATAAAAATAATATCACGAGCTTCCTTGTCTGTGATTTCTTAGGATTATGGTCAAGTAGGGCCTATTTACGATAGGATTGTGAGGCAGGTCACGACATAAGAGGTTGAATCCTTAATAAAGTCATTGGGGATTACTTAGTCTGTCTATGTAGAGGAATTATTATACTCAAGATGTAAATTTAAGTATTCCTTGGGATGTTCTTACACATTATGCTATGGATAGAGAAACAGTTTATAGACCGCCCAGGAAGAGGCCATAGTTGGAGAAGGGAGGTCCGTAGGATGTAGGGCGTAGAAGAGGAGGTGGGAGAGTATCAGGAGGTGGTTGGATCTTTGATCTATTGTAACTAACACAACTCCCATGTTTTCCATGACTAGATCTAGGAGTTTGTGGTCAGGGGGATGGGGAGCTATCGGTACTAGAGGCTTAGGAGAGAAAGGCTTCGAAAGTGGTTTGAGGTCCGATCGTTTTCCTATGTACTTTTTTTGTAGTACTTTTAGGCATTTGTGTGAGATAAAATTTTCGTATTAATTGTATTTTTCTTCAAAATTATAGATTATGGGAGATCCATTATCTCAATGCATGTGTTGAAAAGTCATATACATAGGTTTTATGAACAAACAAGTATCATTTATGTGAACTGACTCTGGGGAGAGAGAGATCCTCACGTGGAGTCTTTCTGTAGTGGTAATGGGACCCTACAACATTTTTCTCAGTTTGGACTAGTGAACTACCATCAATGAAAAATTGACTATAATTTGTGAGGGTTTCAGTGTAACTGAATAGTGACATTAAGTTTTCTATTTTATTGAGAAGGAATAAGAAGAGTATGATGGGCTCATGTGATTGGGGATACAACCCATTTCATGTTAGTTGGATAGTATGATCCTTATAGTATTGGATTCCATGAGATTTAGTTTCCTATGGGGTTTTAGGAATACTTTTACATCTTTCATGAGGATGTTTCATGTTTATCTCCCAATTTTAAGGTCATTTTCGACATATATTTACACTAGGAATGGCCTAAAATCAAGGCTATCATGTCGGATTACCACGAAGAGAATTGAGAGATGAAGGTTTAGTTAGAAGATATTTAGATGTAGGGATTCATAAGACCAAGTTCATCCTTCTGGTAATTACATAGTTATTTTCAAAGGGGGTGGATGAGAGTTTATGATTTGGTGTGGATTTAAATAACCACAAGTCTATGGATATCAAGGAGGTGTTTCCACCCCTGAGAATAGATAAATTCTTAGAATAGTTGTTAGAAGTGATGTGGGTCTTAGAGTTTGACCTTAAGAGAGGTTATCACTAACTCTAGGTTTGAGCATAGGATATATCAAATCTATCATTCTAATTCCACTATATATTTTTTGAGGTTATGGGGATACATTTCAGTGTGTGGGATTCCCGGGTAGTATTTGTGAGACTGAAGAAATAGATCCTTTAACACTTCTTTTATTGGTTGATGTTACTCCTCATCGATGAACTTCTATTGTCCTCGGTGTCTATGTATGAGAACTCAAGACAATTGGGGATGATTCTGGACATACTATGAGAGTTCTAGATTTATGGGAAGATCTAGATGTAGCATATCTAGAGTTAGGAGGTACAATTTTTGGGGAACGTCTTCTCAGATGTGGGAGTGTTAGTGCACCTATAAGAGGTTTAGTTAGTGTGATCTTCATATCCACCGAAGAGTTTAGTAGTGATAGATGATACTCACGATGAGAATTTCTATTCTATATTATTGAATGACGTGAAAGAGCTGTTATCCTGCATATAGTTGACCCTTGATGGTGAGTATGGGGGAGTGTACCTACATTCAATGATTATTAACACTGAACTTCTTTAGTGAGTCATTGAAGCACAACATAGGAATATATATTGTCAGATCTACCATGATCAAGTGTCTAATAGAGATGTTGATTAATTTTTTGAAGGCATGGAGTACATAACTCTTGATCGAGGATAGATAATGACACCATTAATACGGTGAAATGTATTCATAATGAGACAAGAGAGGTGTGGATATTCCATGATCCTTTAGCATTTAGTTTAGTGTCCAACGATGTCATACCATGTTCTTGAGTTAAATTCTTGGTATCTTACCTATCAATAGGTGAAGGTTGAAGTTCCCATATGGAAGTGGAAATGGGATAGAATTTTTGGGTATTTATAGATAAGGATTCCCCAATAATTATATGGTCACAACTATAACTGAGTGGCCATTGAAAAACATCAATTTGGACCAATTCTTTTCTATCCGATAATAGAGATTTGTGTAGATTTTGGGATTCATGTGCATGATAGAGGTAGTTTAAATCATGTAATTCCCTTAAAAATCATTTTAGATCATGATTCTCACTTCACGTCCTAATTAAAGAGATGATACACGAGGTCTTAAGACTCATTTTCAGTTGATTAGTTTTTACACCCTAGTTAGATGACCATGTAAAGCGGATCGTTGAAGATCTAGTGAACATGCTTTAGGTTTTCATGTCAGTTATGGGATGTGTGTGGGAGGATCATATATCATTGGTGGATTTTGTGTATTTCTATAGTTGGCACTCTAATATAGATGAACCTCCATTTGAGCCCATGTATATGAGACCATACAGGTCACTATTTTACTGGTCATAGAAATTGGGATACAATGCTTATAGGATTAAACATGGGGGTAGTTATTATTGTGAAAAGGGTAGTTCATCATAGGGAGGATGAGTACCTCCAAAAAACATATTCGGTTCCTTATGTAATAATTATGGCTACCGTTGTAGTTATAAAAGAGTTACAATGTCTTGAGAGATCAGACCATGGTAGGGATTATAGTTATTTGGCCAATGAGGAAGTATATCTTGTAGGATCCTATGCCCTTTTTCTAATTACTACACTGTCTAGTGAGCTGGAATACTACTAGGACCTATGACCACATCTAAATTTGGTACTTAGTATTTTCAATGCATTGAATCTAAGGAGACATGCGTGAATATCATTGCTTGATTTTGACCGAAATTAGTTGTATGGTGTGGTTTGGATTACCATTTGGTGATTCCAAATATAGTTAGAGAACCGGCAGGAGAGGATCCCTTGTGGTAAAATGTTTTCCTTAGGAGCATTCATGTTGAAAACATGGGAACCTTCAGGAGGGTTCATGGGAGTGGGAGAGCAAGATTAATGATTAGTATCTGTACTTATGAGAATGTTTTTTCTTTTCAAGGAGAAAATACATGATGGTTGGGGGAATGTAATGTTTTATTTTTTCCTCATGAGACATAAGATTTTTTATGTAATATTTTCAGATCATAATTATGAGACATCGTGATATTCTTAGGCCAAGGGAGCCTCAGTTCGAATATAATATAAATTTTAAATATATTATACCACATGTGAATTGATATTTAGAAATAATGTAATAATTTTTTAATAGGTACATGAAAGGGAAATCCAAATGCACCATTGAATATAGAATGTGGGGTTTACCCTAGGCATGATATAGACTCTATAAGTGATTTTTTTAATGTTTAATTGTGTGTTGAAATAATGAATTTGTCAGGACTTGGCCCACTGAGGCCTTCCTCATCTGTGGTATGATGACCCTGAAAACCCCAAGACAATCTATAATTAGTCATGGGATGGAGACTATCACTCAGTAATCCTAAAACATAAATGAGAGACCTTATCATATAGTACCTGTACACCAACACACTACTTTATCCCCATAAATTGATGAATGTAAAAATACAAAAGACACCAAATGCATGAATATATCAATATGCCACAATTAGTGTATAGTTTTTTTTGGAACACATATGTCCCAAATGCAATAACACTAAAAAAATAAAGGGGTCAAACCTGCTAAGAATGAGGGGATTACTATCAAATTAAATCAGATTCTTCATCACACACTATGCTCTGTCTTCTCTTGGTCCTCCTAGGACTCCAAGAATGTCTCTTCATCTATATAAGACATGATGTGTGTGGGTAATTCCCATGTTGGGTTGAGTATAAAAATACCCAGTATGACACCCAAAAGTCACCAAACATAAATCATCAAGGGTATATTTCTATAAGGCCCTAGCCTTAAACATTACATATTCTTGAGTTACTTCAAGAATACACGTTGAGGATCTTTTCAGGTTTAGAGTTTTATAGAATTAGATCATAAAACATGCATTACATTCCACATTTAAAAAAAGTGGTTACATAAAAGATAGTATTCATTTTTTCCATCAACAGAAAATTATTTAAAATAAAACATGGGTTCCTTCTTGAAACTTCCTTGACACTATCATAATATCATGTACCTTTCCCTTGACCTGTGAAAAACATTTCAAAAACTTGGGATGAGCATAAAAAGCTCAGTAAGGGATATAAAAATATGGAAAGGAAACACGAGTACATATATACATAAGAGTGAAATCATACTTTACCCATAAAACATAAGCACTTTAACATACCTCATCAAATCATGAATAAATCATAGAAATCATAAGACATAAAGGTAACTTGAGGCATTCATAACATTTTTACATAGGGAGTAACCCTCTTGGTTACGTTCGGAACACCCATCACAGTATATTCCCTAAATCTCTTTGGAGAAACCTCAACGTTTAACCCCTTCACATTACCCAATGCATTGGAGAGCTATATTGGTCTCACCCGCCCTTAGTTTATCACGGAACCACCATCTTCATAATAATGCCCAAGAACCATAACATAATCGTATCACATAAACCATACATAAAGGAAACATAACATTTCCACATTTCAATCACACGATATCAATACAACACATTGATATAATAAAAACATTATGAAAACCATTTTCAATACAAAAATAAAAGAAAAGTAAAATATGGTATTTATTTCTCATTTAAAAAAAAGTATTGCTCGTAGAGGAAGCCGAAACTCAAATAATGGTCATGGCGGCGGAGAATTCGTTGTCGCCGCATACGTACGACAAAAACATTACCTTTTGTCGTTTAGTAAAACTCTTTGTATAAAAATATTCCTTTTGGATAAACATAAAAGTCAAAGGGGTTTATACACCGTATAAAATAAGGTTGTGTATAAAACAAAATATGCCTCAATGAAAGGGGATTGAGACGAAGTCCCATACCTCGGGTCCGACTTGACTCGATCGTTCTTTAACATCCTGAATAATAAACTTGAGTTAATTTATACTTTCTTAATAACCTTTTTGAAGTTCATTATTCCTTTTATATGACTTATTACCATGTTATGAACACTATGTAATTATTTAAGTTAATAACGGTCGTTTTAACGATCATTGGTACTTGAGTAAAAAATATTCTCTTTATAATTACAAGTTGTTCATGTATCCATTATATCCAGAGTTATACGCATGATGTATATATCATATATATCATATATGTCCAGAATATACATGCATTTATAATATTACATTGTCATTTAAAGGTAAGAAATGAAATGCACCGTTCATGGAGACGGTAAGCCGTACGTACGCATGAACGCTACATCCATTTCTAATTTCATATTTAATGGAATTAAAACATAATGATACATAATAGTATTATAATTCCAGTATTTATTGATATATAATATCATTCAATCTATCCTTTATACGTACCACATATGGTATTAACGAATCAAATCACTTTGAGGGGGCGGTAGTCCGCACCTCCTAAAATGAAGATATCGTGTTTACCCATAATGGAAACCATAAAGGTATGACATAAATAAAAAAATGAAGAAGCTTAAGGAAAAAATAAACATATTATATATCATATATAAATATAGTGAAATCTTAATGGCCACATTTGAAGGTGTTAAAAGAATATTGAACAATCATCGTTTCGTGAGGCCGAAATTCGCCATCCACGGAAACAGTATGTTCTTTAACCATTAGATGTAGGTGTGTGTAAGTGTAGCTTGAATTCATATTATAACAACATATTAGTATATGGAAGATAATGGTGTTGTTACAGAATAAATGAATAAAAAGTGTTTAGGGGGTTGGAGAAGAAAAATGAAACATAAGAACACAAGAGAAGACACTACCTTTTAATCGGGTAACTCTTTCTGATTTGAGCTCAAAAGCTTCTTTGGGAAGCCTTATGCCCAATGTGAGGCATCTAGGAGTTATAGAGGGATGTGGAGAGACACAATGGGTAGGGTTTGGCCGAGCCAAAGGCTTTGGAAGTGTGGTTAAGGTGGTAGATTTGGGGGCATTTTATAAGAGGAGAGGAGGGGCACTCTTGGAAAGTTAAGAAAAGATACTTTGTTATAAAATTATTTTCGGATAAAAGAGGTCCCAAAAATATAAATTTCGATGATAAGGAAAAAATGGTTAGAAATCCACCCATCCAATAGTTTTTTGACAGGTGTAGGCCTTATAGTTTACATTATATTTTCATTTTATTTAAATCGTTAAATAATGTGGTAATCGCTGCATCATCATGGTGTCATAAATAATTTAATTTATTTAATGTCTAAAAATTATAAAACAAATAATATGATATAGGAAATCTTTTTATCTTTCGAATGACTATTTATAGTCAAAAATTTTACTTGTATTACCCCATTTAAAAATTGTTTTAGTAAAACAACTCATGTTTGTGACATTTTTATTTTAACATTAAATAAAGAGTTATTAATGTAATTTTCCAACCAAAGTGGCTCCATGGGGTCCCCATGTTGACCCATGGATTTTCTTTGTCGACCATGACACATCCAATAAGGGTAGGACACGTGTCTAGGTCATTTTATATTATTAAAACATTATTTTTACCTTAAACTACACTAATTACCTCTAATCGCGATTAAAAACTTAAAAGTTACTATTCACAAAAAAATTATTTTAATCCCATTGAACCAAATTTTACTTATTAATGAAAACCATGTATATCTGATTTTTGAAATTCAAAACACAAAGGTGTTAAAATTTCATTTAAACGAAAAATCAGTTTTTTAAGTACCACTTAGTGGTTTCACTATTCATCAAAAATTGAAGTTTTTCAGAAAAATACCAAAACTTCACCCTAAGCTATATTTGATATTCCGAATTCAAAAATGATGTCTATTTCAAAAAATTCAAAACATATCAGTTACATTAATTAATTTAATAATTTATTCCCGCTGTCAGAACAAATAGCGTGTTTTTATGAAACAATAAGTACCAAAACATTGACACTAGTTTAAGTCTAATTTCAAAGTGAAATTAATTCCAACGACCACTATTGGATTAAATGGTAAAAATATATTCAAGTTACACTTTAAGACCAATTAAAAAGATAATCTAACCATATAATTAAATTATATGAAAAATCAGTTTTGATGTAAAATGCAGTATTTTTTACTATTCATTAAAAAATGAAAATTGTCAGAAAAATACCAAAAATTTATCCAATGTAAATTTCAATGTCCCAATCATAAAGAATATGTTTACTTTGAAAAATAGAGATTATAAAATAGTCAAAAGTTTGATTTAAAAATGGTTTTCCATCAAAAGGCAGTAAAACAATCTTTTAAAAATATTAGTGTATTCCATGCTTAAGATTGGATTTATTCTCATTTCAAGCCTCTAAAACACTATCTAATTCATAAATAGACATAGATATAAATATCTATTATTCATCACTTACTTGGGATGTTACAATTTCTCATCAACTCAAAGTGATATAAATACAGATATAAGATAAAGCAAAAAGGATAACCATATATATATATATATTTAAATATATATACACACAACAGACTCTTAGTCTCAAAGTGGTCTCAACCACTATGAATTTCTATCCAGAACCAACAGAGCCATCCATGTCTTATTATAACATAATGCATCCACCTGAACCACTGGCAGGGGGTCTATTCATTGATAATTGAGTGGGAATACCAAAAAATGTCCACTTTGAAGGAAAACCTACCTATGACCAATCGCCCACTTGGAGGACTCATCACCCATCAGGTCATAATCTCAAATATACTAAAAAAACATCACTAACTATCTTTAAAGAAATATCCTGCAATGAGAATAGGCATTCCAAGGTCAAATAGTATATCTGGGGTACCTAACTAAACCAAAAGCCATTCCTATATGATACATGTACCAATGGTTTCCCTAAAACCTGTACATACATGAGTAGAGTCAAAAATCTAGAAGTTAGGGTCCCAGTGGATGGATATTTCATCTTCTTCACCAATATTGGAGTATTTCTCATGAGGAGAGAGCTCAAAATAATTTAACAATATTCCTATAAATCCTAAGAAGAAACTCTCAGCTAGAAAATATCCTAACTATGGTCCCAAGATGAACATCACTATGATACCACTATGTAACGATTTAACCCACTAGGTCCCACATTGTTGGTGGTAATCCAATTAAGATAACCCCAATCCCACCTCTAATAGGCTAGGGGTGTGCAAGCAACACCGAGGAGGAATAACATACACATAGTATGATGTATCCTAAACTATATACACTCACACACACACTTGCTTCTCTAAATACCCATATAATATTGAAAGGTAAACAAGGAGGGTACCATAATACATGGATAAAATCTATCCTGTAGAGTACATTGAATGTAATCGGAATGAAAAATGGGAAAATTGAGACCACCCAAATGTGGAAAGTATTCTAACTAGTTCATTAGGATGAGGAATCTGTCAAATGAAACACCTAGCCCAAACATGGTATTTTGACCCCAAACTATGCTTTGTTATCTCGTGGAACTCTTTGGACATCATAAAAAGGAACGAAGTATTCATAATACATGAAATGTAAGGGTTGATTCTATAAAGTGGTAAATACAATAATACAATGTATGACACCCCAAAATCTACAAGCATAAAGTATAAAGGGAATAGTCATATAAAAATAATAATAATATGGATATATATATATATATGTGATGCATTTATTTTATGATTAATTATTCTTGACATGATAATACACAAGGTTATGATGCATTTTTACAGGACTTAGGAATTCAAAGATCAAAGTATAAATTCTTGGAGATTGGTTGAAATCATTCATACAGACCATGAATCTAAAGCAGATGATGTGACCTCCTTGAAAAGACTAAACGATAGCTAAATTATAGTCCTTGAATCCCAAACACGTTGTGTGAACCATGTAAATGATTTGTATCTTGATTACACATTTTTAAATACATGTATTCCAAAATAGTTAAAGAATACACAACATGAACTAACTGAGGGAGATGAGAAGTTCAAAAACATAATTTACAACAAAGGGTTAGGCCCTGAAATTGGAAAGATCCTAGATGCTTGGAGAAGTCAGGGGACCTGAGGTACAAAACATGAATACATTTACATGTTATGTAAGTTTCATATAATAATCCACTTAAATAAGTACACAACAAGAACCATTTACGCATTGTGTTTTTTTTCTGGCTATATATATATATATATATATCTATTGTTCCCGAAATGAAAAAATTATTAGAGCCATAATAACTTTTTATTTATATCTTCCATTCTCCAATGTTTTTATTATGTATTAAATTTAAACTATCTATAATTATTTATTTTATCATTATACACATTCTGTTGTTTCATCATCAATTCAATTATGGGTGTGTGGATCATTGTTGTTTCGAATTTTTTTTCCAATCACGTTTTCAGTGAAAATTTTATTGCTATGACGTTATTCATTGATTCTGAATTAAATTTTATATTTTATTGGTACTGTATGATTTTTAATTAAGTATTTATTTACAAAGAGATGTTAATGTGTTATTGCAATCATGTTTCTATCTATTTTCCATCTTTCATTCAATTATGTCACGTGACAGTAAAATACTCATGGTTAGGAAGGAAGAGTAGTGGTGGTTTTAACTAATTGAATATCTAAAATCAAAACTGGGTAACCCGGTGGCTAGTAACTGCGTTTAAAACAACTATCAATCAAATTATTTTCCGTGATTAGTTGATAAAAATATCACCTCTTATAGAAAATGATAAATTATTAACCTAGTTCATAATGATAATAATAAATATTACACTTTTATAATCCTTATTATAATTCTTTATCATGAGTACCCTAATTACTAATAGAATATTATGAATATCAGGTGTTAATAACTTAATCTTTTGACACATATTTAATAATTTTTATATCATTACTGATAGGGTAATTCAGAATTCATTATTTATATATCATTTTATATTATATAGTAAATAATTATATTTGTTTTTTAATTTTTTAATTTTATTCTATATGTGTTTTCTTTACGTTATGTGAAAAGCGAATTGATAACAAATTATTTTAGTAATTATAGGGGTTGATGAATATTTATTAATAACTCATTATATACCTTATATAAATATTCCAATACCATAAAACAATAATTATTTATCTATTAGTGTATAATAATATCAGTATTTAGTTTGTCATAGTTTTCTATGATGTGATTTTAAATCATTGTCCATGTTCGTGGTTAAACTGATGATAACATGAACACACTTTAACTTAGTTGCAATGTATGGTTAAAGAAGTTTTTATTTTGAGAAATAATTTTTATAATTTTAATTATTTATTTTGTTTTTATTTTTTATGTTTTTGAACTATATTTTATTTTTTTTGGTAGGGAATAAAAATATAGAATAAAAATGAAAAAAATTTCTTCGTAGAGGTGATAGTTTGTGAACACAAACGATTAGCATTACGTTTTTTTTATATGTGGACTTAAATGAATAATTTAGTGTTGTATAAATAATATAACAATATATAATCATAATTATTATATTGAAGTCATCATATTATTATGGTGGAAAAATATTTGTTAGAGAAAGAGTAAGAAGAAAATATTAAGAAGGGGATAATTCTTACGTTGAAGCCTTGATCATTCCTTGGAAGTCCCCTATAAATTGAAGATATTTAGCTAACTATGAGTGAAAATGGGAATATTTTAATTGTATTGGGTTATAGGAAGAGTAAAATGGATTTTATCACAGATTAATTAAAATATTATGTTTATCTTTGAAGGGTGGAAGTGGTACCCATTTATTGAGGAGAAAAGGGGTACTTTTGGAAACACTCATCATTTTCAATAATTTTGTTATACCATTCCTGGTTAAATGCGAAAAAATGGGAAAATGTGGTGTGTGTGGTATTTTTGGGTTGATAAAGGCTAAAACTATGTTTATATATACATTTTAAACACATCAGATACCATTTAATCTTAAATTATAACTTTTACATATTTTTTGTTCTTACCAAGGTTACTAATTTCTAGAAAGGTTTTTTATATTAAATCCCAAAAAATAAACTAATCCTTTTTAGATAATTTGTTCCATGTAATTATAAATTCTGAATCCAATTTTTCAAAAAAAACCTTTGATTATGGAAATTAACTTTACCACATCCACATATAACGTGAAAACACCCGTCTTTTGAGAAGGTTTAAATTTAATAAAAATATTTTATGATTGAGATAGAATTATTAATTCCATTGAATAAAATTAATTTTGAATAATTATTATCATTGAAATAGTATTTGTTTAAAAATAAAATAAATCTAAATTTTGAATTCATTATGTTACTATTAATTTTAAAAAAATCAAAGCACATTTATTATTAAAACATGTCATAAAGTTTCAAAATATTGTGAATGAGTTTTTAGACTTAACAATGTGTTTTGAAATTATTTATTATTTATTATAATATATAATTTTAAATGAAAAGTTATCAAAAATTTCAGTATATTTCAATAATAAAATAATTTCCTAAATTTGACTACATTTTTTAATTTGGTAATTTCATTATTCATCCAAAAAATTAATTATATATGAAAAAAACAAAAAAAAAATATTAAGCTAATACAAATATGATTAATTAAAAAATGGTGTTAATTTTTCCAATTCACATGATGAAATTTATAATTGATTTTGTCATATAAAATATAGTAAAAATTTATTTTTAAAGAAAAAAATATTTTTGGAATATTAAATATTAATATTTATTCTACTTTTAAAATACCTTTTTCTTATTATATAATAATTAAATTACTTTATTGAAATAATTTTTTTTCTGAAAAAAAAGATTTATAATAATAAAGTGAATTAACAAAATATCCAAAGAGTATAAAAATTCATAATATATCTTTAAAAATATATTATTAAATATTTATATAATATTAATTTCAACATACATAAACTCTTTTATATCCAAATAAATTGAGCCTCAGGTAATATCTAATTTTAGTTTTGGGTGGTGGGTTAGTTAGAGAGGTTCTTGTGAAAATCTCTATGAACTTCTCCCATATACGATTTACCGCAAACTGTAATTCCTTGAGTTTATCTTCGGTTTGGTCAAGGGTAAAACCTAGTGAATCTACGATTATTTTGAGTTTGGATAAATCGAATTTATAAGGTAGACTTATGGTTTTTTATTCCATTTATTCTTACTTTTTTAATTGGTTTTTTTATATGGTTAATTCAATTTATTATAGCTAATTTAGTAGTTAAATGTTAATAGTACTACCTATTATTCAATATATATCGAGGATATTTTTTTATTTAGTTTGATTTTTCATTTGAAACATGGTATTTATAGAATATTTATTTATGTATGATATATAGTGAAATATTGGGTTGTTACATTCAACCCTCCTTAAATAAATTGTGTAATCACATTTTATATTTTAACTTACACAAATTTTTTAATATAACTTGAGATTTAATTTTATAGTGAGGTGTCAATCACGTCTATTTAGTTTTCATATTCATAATCTCAAAATTGTGTTTCCTTCAAACCATTTTATTTAAACACCTCTCATGGTTTAGTGATAAAAAAATTAATCTCCCTTGTGTTCATAGTTAGAAGCTATAATGAAAAATTATCATAAATTTATTTTAGGAAGGAAAAGTGAACCCTATTTTATAATTTCTATAGCACACACACCAATATTTAATCTAATGTGGTTCCTAAACTAAGTGAAAATGTTGTAAGTTGAGGTCAAATGGTGGATATAAAAAATAATTATCATCCTCTTGGCATGTCTCATTGAGATCAAAATTAAAACCCCCTATTATCACTTTATGCAGTATTCGCCTAAAATGCATCAGTATGTTCCCTCTTGCTTGAGTTTCCTTCTTAAATGGATATACAAATATCACTCCATCTAACTTTTACCCATGTCAAAACACTACCTTATCCATAACAGCATCTCGAATAAAAAATAAATGGGGATGGAATCCACACAACATCTACTTCAGGTGGCATTTCATGTGTCCCAATAATGCCTTTTAATACTTGAACTATTTCTCACACATGACACATTGGATGCCATGCTCAAGGGCCCCAAACCTAATATTACAAATGCTCCTAGATCTAGGATCACTAGGTGGATTCACCACCTTCCAACCCACTTTATACTATTTCACTATTGGGGGTAATAGTGGGTTGTATTTTAAATCCATCATCGACATGGGGATTTTAATATTTCATTGAAAATCATGGCCTAAAAACAGTGTACGTGTATTGGTAAATGATGATGAATATGATCTATTGAAATTATCTAGTGTTTTAGTGATGTTAATAACTCTCAATGGTGGATTCGTGTTTTGGTCTCTATCCAATCCAATTTTCTTTATTTAGGATGTTGTAGTTAATATTATCGTGATTTTTGAATAGGAGGTCTATATTGAAATAGTCAATAGATTACACCAATCATGTCTAGATGATCTATAATAGGATTTATATTCTCACTGAAAATGATTTTAAAAAAGAAACCATCTAGAAAAATGATATTTTATTTGATAAACATACAACCGAATGATACACTTAAAAAAAACTAGTAAATATTGAGGTTCTTGAATAAAGATCCAATATCAACAATTTTATATATAGAATTTAGTTACCACAATCAACCTCATCGGATGATATAAAACATGATCCACCTTTTTTCATTTTATTAGTGTCCATTCATGATGATCTTTCTTATCAAACTTATATTCATGAACTTGGCTGAGTTATTGTCCAATCACTATACATATAAGACATTGAAAAATTAGTGGTTACTTTAGATTCATGTTTTCAATTCCATCATGCTTACTGAAAACTTCATTTTCTTATTCTAGTTTGATCCTTAAGGACCTCATCTTTGCTAAGTAAAGAATCTTCTAGTCCACTAAATTATTTTCTTCCATGGTTTCTTCAGACATTTTTGACATATAGTAAATTTATAACTATTTCATCCATAATCTTCATCACTTGATATTTCATGAGACTCTATATTTATCTACTTTTGTGTGTTTTTGACATTAATTATTCTCACATTGGAATTTTATTTTATTACTGCTAGTTTGGTATAATCATAATGTTTCTCATTCCAAATCCCATTTTAATGGTAGTTTTCTAAGTTAATTTTAACATTTTACTTCACAACCATGGTTCCTTCTATTCCCAATCATTACTAAAACCTAATGGGATGACATCAGTCAGGAAAAAATTAAAATATAGGGAAATTATCATATTTATAAATTGAATTTAAACCATGATAAATCATGTTATTTAACATTATTATGTTGGACTATATTTCATTTAGTTTAACCTATATCAATCTTATTTTGGTATATGTTACTTTATGTAGGCTTATATTTCACTCCTCAACCTAATACCTAAAATATATAAGGAAATAAATACGTCATTGTGGTTCATAAAGATATTATTAGAAACCAAATAATATCCCCTAGGAGTGTATATCGAGGTGTCTAGTCTTATGCCAATTCATTTTGTAATAGGATGATGATTTTTCAACTCTTAGCCAACTTTTTTTATATTTATTACCCCTAGGTGCTTAAATTTCATAGATGTATCCACATGGAAGTATCCATATAGTTATGTATTTCTTATAAAACTACTTAATGAATAATTTTAAAAAAAATTAGAATATAATCATATATTTAGACCCAAATATATGGTTTTTACTAATTTTCTCTAACCCTAGAACCAATGTGAAATAAAATAATGTAAAAAAATAATTAACTAATATATAATAATAATTAATCCGTTATTTGATACCAAATTTAGCCACAAAGTATTAACATTACTTATGCAATTCATTAATATCAGGATTAATTATTACATCTCGCAAATAGTTGGATATCCCAAGAACTACACGGTTTAGTGTATCAGAGACTATCTAAAAAAACATTTTAATTTATTACACTTGTGAAGAATTATCCAAATACATTATCTACAAGAACCTTTTGTAGTTATCCTATATGATATTCTAATCTTACTGACCTAGGAATTTGAAACACAATAAAGGATTGATCTAAAAAACATAGTGATATTAAAACATATCATAACATGATAAAAAATATGACAGACATATTTATATTTATAATAGACCAAAAGATGATAGATTATAATCATAAATGATCATAGAGTAAAATAAATTTATAAATATATCATTAAGGAAGATTAAAATATATGACCTACCTCAAAGCTTATGTCAATAGACATATAACATGGGAGAAGGACATATAAGTTTTGAATACTTGAAACAAATAAGTTATGATGTTGAAAACATGAAATTTCATAAAATTAGATGAATTCTTGAAAATTTATATAAACATGATAAAAACTTGGCAATGTGTCATGATCTTTATTGTAGGAAAACTGATGTGTAAAAATAAATATTTCCATTCTTATGTGAACAAACTCTTTATTTCGATTCCAAAAAATGTGAGAAAACACATCATTCACTATATTTTTGAAAAACAAACTCATTATGTCCACACCAGACTATATAATTATATATAATCTTAAAATAATGTATTAGAAGTTGATATCAGACATCAACCAGATTCATCCATACATATACATGGCACATAAATTCAATCATCCCCATGAATAGAATAATATGTTTCTTAAACTGTTCACAAAAAAATGTACTTAAGTAATCAACGAAAATTAAAATATCATTTTTAAAATGGATTCATAGTATAATATCATGTAAGGAAAGATCAAAACAATACTTCATGAGAGATAAACCAAAGATGAAAAATACTAGTAGAGATAAATTTTTTTTTCACAAAAACCATTTAATCATTGTTATAAAATATGAATTGTAAATTACACTAAAAAAATTTTCATAAGGGGGAAAGAGAATAATTTTGAAATCCTTATAAGTAAGGGTTTATAAAAATATATCCTTAAAATATATATTGGTTTAAAAAAATGAAGTAAAATGGGTTTGGGAACATTTACTTTTAAAAAGAACATTTAATAATGGAACTCTAAAAAAGACACAATTCTTATTAATAGAAAATATGAAGTGAATGATAAAATCTATGGAACCGTTTCAAGTAACCTTTTTGAAAAATAACATAAATTAATGGATGATCAAGATTTTGTTTTAAAATGAATAGAAGGGATAAAAGTTAACTAGAGATAAATTTAATTTGAGTTTTCAATAGAGAACACAATACATTGGTGGGAATTATAAACATGGATATGGAGGAAAACCCATTAAAATAAATGATAATTATTCTTAATGAATGTTCTATTGAGATGGTATGTCTGAGTATGATATAATCTATAAGAAAAAATGTAGGATCAAATATGTAAAATGAGATACTAATACAAGAGGGGGTTGAATTTTATACTTGAAAATTTTCTCTTGGAACTTTTTGAGAAAACAACATTCACGACCCCTCTAAGTTCTAATAACTTGCTTGATTCCAGAAAAGTCATTCTGAAAATGAAACTAAACAAAAGTTTACAACAAATAAGATTCTATATTAAAGTGTATAGAATATAACTAAATCAGATTAAAAGTATGAGTAAGTATAAGAATGTTATACTTTCCTCAGTATTACAAATGCACAGTGGAAAACCAAATACTAACACTACAAATAGAAGCTCTTTTAATCCAAATAGGAGGGTATCCACCAACCTTGGATAAGAGGTCCCTTGATTTATACTTTCATGAAAGTATATATTACCCAAACCCAGGTAAGACCTAAATATGAATATCGATATCTGTCTTGCTATACCCGCAAGACCTCGATTTGTAAGGAAATTGAAACCTCTAACTTTCTGAATGAATTCTGAGAGTTTATAAGGGACTCTCTCTCTAGAAATCACTTCTAAAAGTTCTGAGCTTCAAAATTCCAAAAGTCCTGAGCTATTTCAAAGGAGCTCCTATTTATAGGTGCGGCTTCAATAGACAGCTCCCTCCTCCAAGGGTCATATTTTTCATTGAATTTCAGAGGGTCATGTACACGTGACCCTCAAACAACAAATAGTGAGTAACTAAAATAACGACATCGTTTTATAATTAAACAATTGTATGCATAATAAAAAACTGATATTCAGAATGAATGTAAATGAATGTTCGAAGTCTAAGAAAAAATAAATTCGTAGTCTATAATACAAGGATATTTGTATTCCGTTTTCTAGGAATTCGGAACGAGAATTATATATAATTCTGAAGTCTGAATTTTAAGGAAATTCAGAATCTGGATTCACCAAAAATTTGAACCTGAACTTACAATGTTTGGAGTCAGAGTTCATGAGAAATAGGAGTCAGAACTCATAAGAATTTGGAGTCTGTTATTCAGAGAACATAGAGTCAGAACTCACAGAAGTTCATATCAAGAATTCATAATCAAAATTTGGAGTTAGAGCCTAGAGAAGTTCATATCCATAATTCGTATTTAGAATTCGGAGTCAGAACACAGAGAAGTTCATAATGAGAATTCTGATTCATAATTCATAGTCAGAACTCTAAGAAGCTTGTAACTAGAATTCTTATTGTGAATTCGTAGTCAGAACTCGGACAAGTTCGTAACCATAATTCTGATTCAGAATTCGAAGTCAGAACTCAGAAGAGTTCGTAACCAGAATTCTTAGAATTTAGATCATAAAACAAATGCTTCATATCTAGGTAATTATATGATTTTGAGGTTTTGGTTTCAATCCGAGTTTTATACATAGAAAATTTATGATATAAACAATGAAATCTAGGTAATGGTAAATTTCCTTGGGTAAGAAAATTTTCCTTATAGAAGTAAAACATGGGGTAAAAAGAAATTTTCCTCTAAATATGGTGTTTTTTATTTTCAAAAGAAGAGGAATCATGAAGTCATAAGGTATCCTTAATGACTCAACAATCTCTCCCTTGCAAGAAAGAATGGAAAAGTCATTAGGAAAACCTTATTGACTCAACAATCTACCCCTTTTTGGGAAGCACAAACAACCTTTGGAAAAAGAATATAATGCCTTAGCAATAAAATTTATAGACTTTGAAAATAAAACATTTATCACATTTCATAAGAAAAATGGTGAATACGACTAACTCCCCCTTAGGGTTTGGAACTCTAAGAGTCGTATTCTACATTTCCAGAATGAGAATTTTTATTTGAATGTTGAAACCTTCGTAATGAGAACTACCCCTTTGATAAACTCCCCCTTACTTAGGGATAGTTCTTATTTACTTAGAAAATTTTCCTTGTCCCCTTTAGAATTATTTTTCCTTCTCCCACTTTGTGATTTTCAAAAAATGTTTGAGGGAATGGAAAAATAATATAGTACCTGATATATTAGTATGGAAATACAAACAAAAACATGCATCCTCAATTTCGTTACTTTTGGAAGAATTAGTACAAGGAAAAAATATAACAAAAGATCGGAGTGGGATTCATTTTTCTTATTTTTCCTTGGGCATTAGCTTCTTCACAATGGTCTTTATATTTTTCAGCTCTTTGTGATCCTCCTCGACATGCTTTTCTAAGGCTGTGATCCTATCCTCTTGAGCCTTCAGGGCCTCTACCTGAGCCTTCAGATGTTCCTCTTACTTCAAAAGCATTTCTTCCATCTCGGTCTGGAGATCCTTCTCAGTTTTCCATTTAGATATTTGACATCGTGAATCCGAGAATTTTGTTCAAGAGTTAGCTTTTCCTGAAAGTAGTTTGTAATATTCTTGATCTTGGTATCTTCGGTATCAAAATACTCCTTGACATCCTCTTGAAATTGATAATGCTCTTCCATATCTTCATCAATTTTCATAGACCATTTGGTCATTTTCTTGCAAGAACTTCTGTGGGCTTCATAATTGATAAGGAAATTCTTGTGATCAGCATCAATTTTAACACATCTATATATCACCATGGATACAGAGTTTGATTTATGATTCATGCTGTGATGAAGCATCTGGAATCTAGATTCAATTGTTGGAAAGATCATAATGGTATCCACCAGCTTTTTCAGATACTAAACAACAAAATCATGACCTAAAGCTGATGACTCCAAATCAGACATTTTTCTTAGAGATGGTTCTTCCTCTAACTCTATGAGCTTCATATTAGAGGTTCCTCCAACTTCTTTATTTTTCAAAATATCTTTGGTTGGAGTATCATCCACCACTTGTTTACCCTTATCAATTTTTGGAAAAAATTACTCTCCTGGAGACTCATGCTCACTTCCGGATAACTGTAAAATCTTATCTTCGTCAATTTTCTCTTTCTCAGCTCCAGCATCAATGTCTTCCGGGTGTATGAAGTGATGATTAGGACTCTCTTACTAAGATAATTTTTTTACTTCCTCTTAACCCTTCTCATCATCTATAGGTGTAGCATGTTTTGAAGATCCGGCTTGAGAAGGCCAGAGTGAAAAAGTTTCTGAAACACTTTAATTTTCATGATACTCTTTAACTTGCTTAATCACATCATCAGAGCCACCACTATTCTCAGCTTCTTGTACTTCTTCTACAACATTCTTCTCTTCCAAAATCTTTTCTTGTGGTTTTTCTGGAGTCATAAACCTCTTTCCAGGAGTCTATGGAAATTTTCGACAAGGAAAGATTTCTGTACAAGGATTTTTTGGATGCTACTTCCGTATCCATTAAAAGAGGTTGCACAATCTCTGCCTCTGACATCTTCTTCTTGAGCTTCTTCTCTTTGGCTTTCCCCTCAAGCTCATGAGGTGATTTTTTTCCAGTGATTTGACCTCTCCAGGGTCTAAGACAAACTGTGGATCCCCTTATTTTCTATTTTTCTTATCCTCTCTCCATTTTTCAACCACTTAATCTGGATTGGATTTTTGCTTTTTGGGTTTAGGAGGTGTGTATTGGACTTCCTTAGACTTAGGGGTTTTGTCTTATACTTCCACTTCCTTCAACATTATTTTCTTTCCAACCTTCTTTGATAGTTCATCTTTTTCAACAATTTCTGGAATGACTTCTACCTCATCCTTTGGTATATCATAAAATCCTCCAGACTTTTTGGAGAAACCAACCTTCATTCTCTTGAAGGTATGATCACTGATAAGCATTAATTTGCAATTCATTGGATTGGAACTGCAGGGGATATTGAAAGACTCAGGTCACCGAACTATCAACTTTTAAAGAAAAGCACAATAAATGATAATCTAAGCTCTGAGGTCCCCATTCTTGATAATCTCTAAAGAAATGAGAATGTGCCTCATCAAATTTATTTTCCTTAGATTTACCATGAAATCCAAGATATACATGTCACTTTTCATAAGGGTGTCCTTATCACCCTTCCTCGGAAAGATAAAACCGTGAACCCATAATTATTGAATCCGATTATTGGTAGATAGATGGGAAATCTTTGCTGTCTTGACATCAGTAAGTCCAAGGCATTCCATAGCCTTCAACTTGATGAAGCTTCCTTGAACATCCCACTGCTTGTGGGAGAAAAATTCAGCTTCTCCTTCATATGAGAGCCCTCAAAAAATTCGCATCCTTGGTGTAAGAGAGTTTTTACGTCTTTCTATAACTCTTAAAAGAGAATTTTTCCCTACCTTCTTCCTTAAAGAAAAAAGGTGACATATAAAACTCTATGATAAGATCTGGATACACAAGATCTTAATCCACTGGCTTCAAAATGGATACACTTTCCCCCCGTTAATCTTGATATTATTCATAATAATAGAATCAAATTTCTTGAAGAAGATCAGATTCACCAACCTCTCCCTGTATATCTACCTTTCCTCAATAAGCTTGACAATAGACATCTCTTGAGAAGGAGATTCTGCAGAAATTCAGACATGAGAACTTCTGAAGAATTTGGAACGACCTTTAGTAGAGGGGCAGAGCTTCGACACGTAGAAGCTTTGAAAACCGATGTGGGACAACCACCGGGTGTCGCCTTTATATAGACGTTGAAGCGAAGATTGAACTTCCCATTTGAATCCAATGGCTGAGAAATCTTCCGACTTGATCTAACGGTTGAAATAATAGCCACAAGGAAAAAAATTTGGTTGAATCTGATCTTTTGTGGTTTTAAAAAGAAAACATTTGGATTTAAGGAAACTAGAATACAAGAAATTTTAAAAACAAAAGAAACTAAGAGCAAGTAAAAGTTAATTACAAAAAAATCAAGAAAGAATCATACCTTTCAGATTTATAGGAAGATTTTTGGTACCGAGGAATACTCTTCTTGAAGAAATTTGGTTTCAAAAAAAACATGAATACAATAAAAACACTACGAAAATTTTCAAATCTGAAAAATCCATTACGAAAATTTCAGGTCTGAAGAATATCATTACGAAAACTTCAGGTCCGAAGATTTTCATTATGAAAACTTTAGGTCCGAATATTTTCATTACGAAAACTTCAGGTCTGAAGATTTTCAATACAAAAACGTCAGGGACTGACTACGAAAAAAAACAATTTATTATGAAAAATTTGAAAAACCAACTACAAAAATTTTATTAAGAAAAATTTGATAAACCCACTACGAAAAATTTACATTTCGAAAAATTTGAAAAACCAACTTGGAACATTTTTATCACAAGATTTTTTGAACAATCTTCAATAACAAATGTACTCCCCCTATGAAAAAGAGTATATTACTCTAAGGATATTGGTTTAACAGGAAGTTAATCAAGGAATATTACCTTATGGTTATAATTCCTAACTTCTTTCTAATGTATTAAAACTATCGGAAGGTAAAGATTTTGTTAAAATATCAGCTAGTTGATCTTGCGTTCTGATAAATTGAGGAATGATATCTCCTTTTTGTGTGTGATCCCTAAGAAATTGATACCTGATATCTATGTACTTTGCATGAGAGTGACATGTATGGTTTTTTATAAGGGAAATGACACATGTATTATCATGCAAAATTTGAGTCTTAGTAAAACTCAAGCCATAGTCTATGAGCGTGTGTTGTATCCACAACACCTGAGTACAACAACTTCCAGTTGCTACATATTCAGCTTCAGTAGTGGAAAGTGCCACAGAGTGTTGCTTCTTGCAATACCAAGAGACTAATGAATCTCCTAATAAATGAAAAGTTCCAGATGTGCTCCTTCAATCCATTCTACATCCACCAAAGTAAGTATCCGAAAAACATTTTAGAATGAAATCTTTTCCTGAAGTATAAAATAGTCCTAAACCGATGGTTCCCTTGAAGTAGTAAAAAATTCTCTTCACTTCCTATAAATGAGATTCCCTAGGATTGGACTGATATCTTGCATATAAGCATACTGAAAACATTAAGTCTGGATGACTAGCTGTCAAGTAAAGTAGACTTCCTATCATACATCTAAAAGATGTTTGATATACTAATTATGCAGCTTCATCAAGATCAAGTGTATTTCAGGTATCGATGGGAGTACTTATACTCTTAGTGTTTTCATATCCATACTTTTTAAGAAGATCATTAATATACTTATGTTGGGACACATAGATTCCTTCTGGTTTTGGAGAAATTTGATAACTGAGGAAAAATGTTAACTCATCCATCATACTCATTTCAAACTCATATTTCATTAGATCTGTGAAGAAATCAGTTAAACATTTCTATGTTGAACCAAATATAATGTCATCAACATAAATTTTAACAATCAAAACCTTTTTCTTATCTTTCATTATAAAAAGAGTTGGATATGAATTTCCTTTAACATAGTTATTTTGAAGAAAAAATACTATAAGTCTATCATACCATGCTTGTGGGGATTATTTAAGTCCATATAGAGCTTTGGTAAGTCTAATAACATGATCAAGACGTTTTGTATCTTCAAAATTAAGAGGTTGTTAAACCAAAACTTCCTCTTGAACATAACCGTTAAGAAAAGCACATTTCACATACATTTGAAAAAGTTTGAAAATGAAAAATGCTTCAAAGGAAAGTAAAATAAGAATAGATTCAAGTCTAGCTACTGGAGCATAGGTTTCTTCATAGTCTATTTCTTCTTGTTGGTTATAGCCTTTAGCAACTAATCTAGCATTATTTCTTACAATGATTCCATTTTCGTCACACTTATTTCTGAAGAACCATTTTATTCGAACAATAGAAGTTTCCTTATGTCTTTCAGCCAAGTTCCAGAATTTATTCTTTTTGAATTCATTTAGTTTATTTTGCATGGCTTTAATCCAATCATCATCACCTACACTTCATCAGGGATTTTTTGTTCTAATTGGGAAAGGAATGCTATATGCTCTACTTCATTTCTTAATGAACTTCTAGTCCTTACAGGTTGATTCACATCACCAATGATACTATCAATAGGATGATTCTTTTGAAACAACTGATTTGGGTTTTGTAAGACCTGTTCATCAACATAAGGTAAGAAATCTTCAGGAGTAAATGTTTTAGTAGTATCTTTTTGAAAATTTTCCTTATTAAGAGGATCTTATATCAAAGTTTGATAATTAGTTTTTGAAAACACATCCGAGGATGTAGGTTGGGGTAGTTTAAAAACAAAAGGATCAGTTTCATCAAATTTCACATTCACTGTCTCTTCAACAGTACACGTGTTTCTGTTGAAAACACTATAAGCCTTAGAAGTTGTGGAGTATCCGAAGAAAATTCCTTCATCCGCTTTTGGAGTGTGTTTATGAAGATTATCTTTAGTATTCAGGATGAATACCTTACATCCAAAAACCTTGAAGTAGGAATGTCTATGTTTTCTACCATTCCATAACTCATAAGGAGTTTTATTAAGAAAAGGTTTAATTAAAACAAAATTTATAATATAACAAGAAGTACTTATAGGTTCAACCCAAAAATGTTTGGCTACATAATACTCACTCAACATGGATCTATTTATCTCTTGAATAATTCTATTTCTTAATTCAACAACACAATTCTATTGAGTTGTTCTGGGTGATGAGAAGTTGTGAGTAATAACTTTTTTACTACAAAAAGTTTCAGAATCGGAATTTTGAAATTCACCTCTATGATCACTATGAATAGTTTTCAATGGAATGCTTTTCCCATTTTTGACTTGGGATATAAAAGTTTTGAAATAAGAAAAATCATCAGACTTATTTTCAAGAAAATAGACTCACGTAAATCTAGTGTAATCATCAACCAAGAAAAATACATAGTACTTTCCCCCAATGCTTCAAGTTTGTGTTGGAAGAAAGAGATCCATATGCACTAGATGTAATGCATTAGTAGTTGTGACTTCAGAGATTGATTTAAAACTTGATTTATGTTTCTTCACATATTGAAAAGGGTCACAAACATTTGAATAATCAAATCTAAGCTCTGGTAGATCCTTAACAAATATTTTTTTAGAAAGTTTCCATAAGTTCTTAATGTTACAGTAACCTAAACTTCTATTCCATAACCAAGAATAATCATCCATTGCACTAAGGAAAGGTAGATCTTGGCTCCTAAGGTCTTCAATGTTTATTGGGTAAACATTCTCTTTCATATTGGCAGAAAGAATAAATTCTTCCTTGGAATTGTGTACTAAAAACATGTCATTCCTAAAATTCACAAGGTAACCTTTATCAAATAATTGAATTATGCTAATGAGGTTTTCCTTAAGACCCCTAATAAATAAAACATTTGAAATAAATGTTTTTTCATGAAGAACAATGTTTCTTATACCAATAATTTTTTCCTAGACGTAATCTCCATAAGTTACTTTTCCTCATTTTGTCTTGAAAATCTTTTCAAAATTGTTTATGTTACCTGTCATATGCCTTGAACATACACTATCAATGTACCACGTACTACTGTTGGTACCTTCTATATTTTCCTGAAAATAATAAAAAGTTAGGTTTTCGGAATCCAAACTTTCACGGATCTGGAATTGTTAGAAAACGAAATTTTGGGTATCCTCATTTGTTTAGAAAAATAAGCTGTATGAAACCCAAGAGATTGAACTTTATTCAAGGATCAATTTTTCTTCCAATGCCCACCACTTTGACATTTAGGGAAAAAAGGGTCTCTAGAAGGAACAAAATAGTTGTTTTTGAAAACTGGTTTTTGTTGTGTATAACCTACTCATGTTTTGTTTCCATGAGGATTAATTTGAGAATATATCTTGTAAAAATTTTCCTTCCCAGAGGTAAATTTTTTATGAAGCTTCTTAAGAGAAAATATTTCAGATTTTAGTCTGATGACTAAATTCCTATCCCCAGGAATCATTTCCTTAGAGTTAGATTTTTCCTCAAAAACTTTTATCTCTAAAATAGCATTCTTAAGATATTTAGAATGTTCTTCTTTAACAGAATTTTCTTTCTCAAGGTCTTTAGAAAGTTTTTCCAAAAGTTCTTGTTTATCTCTAAGATCTCTAGAAAGATCTGAAATCTCTTTTGTAAGAATTTTTTCCCTATTGTTTTCCTTGTATAATTTATTATAAATTTTACAATTTCTTGCTTCATGTAACTTAGAAATTCTAGAAAATTCTTCATATGAAGTTATTTATTCATTTTTTGAGGATGAAGTGTCATTATTAGAAGTACTATTTTCAGAATAGTAATTATTATCAAGAGATAAATTCATTAAAACCTCAGTAGAGCGTACCTTGTCCATAAGACATGTATTGAGAAAATAAGTAGTAGCAATGAATCCCATATTCTTATTTCCTAATGAATCATATTTATAAGATTCAATTTTTGAAGTGTCTCCATAGCTAGAACTCCATGTATCATTAGCTTTAAAGCTTTTCTTGTTCCTTGATCAATAGAATTTCTTCTTCTTCCTTTCTGAATTCCTTTCATTATTTTACTTCTTTTTCAACAAAGGAAAATCAGGTCTGATATGAACTGTTCTTCTACATTCATAAAACATAACTTCTCCATATTTCTTATCTTTATATAATTTCTTCTTATACCTGTTCTGATGGTTCTTTTGAGGTACAGTCTTGTTCATTCTCCAAGAAGTATTAACTAATTAATTATCAGACTTTTATGTGTCAATAGATTCTGACTGAATAACAAAATTATTTTTCTTTTATCTAGTTACTCTTTTTGGGGACTTGTCTTTAATATGTTTATAAGTGGTTGTAAAAGAAACTCCTCCATTATCATTCTTCTTCTTAACATTTTCAGCATCGCTCTTCATTCTATTTTCGTTCTGAAGAAGTGTTCCAAACAACTCATCTAAGGAAATCTGAGTCACTTTCATGTTCTCATCAATAGCTGTCCTCTTGGACTCCCATTCATTTGGCATGATATATATGATCTTTTCTACAAGAGCCAAATCATCCAAGCATTTTTCTCCCATAGATTTTAAGCAGTTCACGATAGTCATAAACCTTTGTTGTAATTGGCTTTTATGTTCTCCATAAGGAAATTTAAAACCATGGTATTCATCTCACAACATAGCCCTTCTTGTCTCTATGAATTTAGATGTACCAAAATGTGTAACTTGATGTTTCTTACAGATAATATTTGGAGCTTCACACGATGATATTTGACTATATATGTTCCTAGTCATGGAACTTAACAAGGTATTTTTGACTCTGATGTTTGTTTGATATTCTGATTTCTCGTAATTCGTAAAGGTTATCAATTTCTTATCTGGATTTTTATAATATCTAGTCAACATTAGATAGTTATCAACTATAGTATTGATAAAAAAATTCTTCATCCTATCTCTCCAGTACTCATAATCATTTCCATCAAAAAAAGAGGTCTGGTATGATTTAGATTATCAATAGAACCAACATTTAAACCTGTCATCCTTAAGAAAATCTTGGACACAAAGAATTGTTAGTAGTATGAGTTTTTAAATAAGAGAAAATATCCCAATCAAGGAAAATATATAGCAATAGTATCTCTAGGCAAAAATGATTGCGGACTATGTGATTCCAAAATATAGATTCCGAAAAATTTTGATTCCAGAAAATTCAATTCAGTGTATTCTCTTCTGAATCTAATCGTGAGATTAATTCTGGGGTAACCAATCCTCTTATAAAAATTATTGGGATGGTATGTCTGAGTATGATATACTCTATAATACCAAATGTAGGATCAAATATGTAAAATGAGATATAAATATAAGAGGGGGTGGGGTGAAATGTATACTTTAAAAATTTCTCTTGGAACATTTACAGATAACAAAATTCACAACACCTCTATGTTCTAATAACATTATTGATTCCAGAAAAGTGATTCTAGAAATGAAACTAAACAAAAGTTTACAAAAAAATAAGATTCTACCTTAAATAATATAGAATCTGACTAAATCAGAGTACAAGTATGAGGAATTATAAGAAATTTATACTTTCCTCAGCAATACAAATGAATAGCAGAAAACAAATTAGTAACACTACAAGTAGACACTTTTTGACCCAAAGAGGAGGGCATCCAGCAACCCTTGATAAGAGGTCCCTTGATTTATACTTTCAAGAAAGTTTGTCAAACCCAAACCTAGGTAATCCCTCCATCCAAAGATCAGTATGTGTATTTCTATCCCCGTAAGCCCTTGAATTGTAAGGAAATTGGCACCTATGACTTCACAACCCAAAGTCTCTGATTTTAAGGTAATCTAACCTTTGAACTAAGCGATTCTACATGAAGGAAAATTTTTACAACTTGTTGATACTTTTTGCACGAAGCCAGAGAGTTTATAAGAGCCTCTCTCTCTAGAAATCACTTCTGAACGTTCTGAGCTTAAAAATTCCAAAATTCCTAAGCTCTTTCAAATGAGCTCTTATTTATAGGTGTGGATTCAACGATCAGCTCCCTCCTCCAACAGTCATATTTTTACTTGAATTTTATAGGGAACTCTACACATGTCACTCAAAAAACGGTTAGTGAGTAACTGAAAGCACGACATCATTTTATAACTAAAGAAATGTAAGCATAATCAAAAAATGATATTCGGAATGAAAGTAAATGAAAGTTCAAAGTCTAAGAGAAAATAAATTCAGAGTCTATAATACAAGGATATTTAGATTCTGTTTTCTAGGAATTCGGAACCTAAATTCTATAGAATTCCAGAGTCTGAATTTCAATGAAATTCAGAATTTGGATTCACCAAGAATCAGAACTTGAACTTAAAAAGTTTAGAGTCAGAGTTCATGAAAATTCGGAGTCAGAACTCATAAGAGTTCAGAGTCTATTATTAAGATAAATAAAATTTAGAAATCACAGAAGTTGGTATCCAGAATTCGTAATCAGAATTCGGAGTCAGAACCCAGAGAAGTTCATTTCCAGAATTCATATTCAGAATTCAGAGTCAAAACTCAGAGAAGTTCATAACCAGAATTTTGATTTAGAATTCAGAGTCAGAGCTCAGAGAATTTTGTAACCAGAATTCAGATTCAGAATTCAGATTCAAAACTCAGAGAAGTTCGTAACCAGAATTTTGATTCAGAATTCGGAGTCAGAACATAGAAGAGTTCGTAACCATAATTTTTAGAATTCAGATCCTAAAACAGAATGCTTTATATCTAGGTAATTCTATGATTCTGAGTTTTTGGTTTCAATTCTAGTTTTATACTAAGAAAATTTATGATATGAATATTCAAATCTAGGTAATGGTAAATTTCCTTGGGTAAGGAAATTTTCCTTATAGATGTAAAACAAGGGGTAAAAAGAAATTTTAATAGAAATAAGGTGTTTTTGATTTTCAAAATAAGAGTAATCATGAATTCATAAGAAAACATTAATGACTCAAAAATATCTCCATTGAATGGAGGAATGGAAAAGACATAAAGAAGACCTTATTGACTCAACATATTCATTTAAAAAAATTAAAATCATATATGTAGAATAATTTGTTTAGAAACATGATTTTACTTGGAAATAATGTTTAATTACATACCAAAATGATTATAAGATAAACTAGATCCATTGTGAAAGATAATAGACAAAGAGTAGTGATTATGACCCAATGAAGATAATGGCGTCACAAAAACCCCTTACAGATTTAGTAATTTTTGAATAAAATTTATTTGGATGTATGAAAATAATATGTAAATATAAATCTCATGAATTAAATCATGTAATATTTTAAAATAAATTCTTTGGAATTATATAAACCATAGAAATATTATATTTCTATATAACATTAAAACATGTCTCAATGAATCGAAATTTAGATAAAAAACCTTACAACCTATTAAACATTTAAATAAAAACCTAAAGAATGGTACATATTTAAATAAAATATTTAATACCATAAAATATAAGAGTATCATGATATGAAATTACCGTAGGTAAGTATTTATAGCATTTAAATGGAATCATGGGGTATAACATAAACAGGTCACATAAAATTCAAATTTAAGACAAATAAACCCTTCTATTTTATCCATTCTTAGTTAGTGAAACTCCTTCCTATTTTAAGAAAACATATAAATTATTTACATATTTCATAACCTAACTCATAAATATCACTATCTTATAGTCCATCTAATAATTATTTATCACGAGTACACTAATTAGTTTTTTTTCATATTATGACCATTAGTTTTCAATATCTTTTATTTTTTTCACATGTTTAATATTATTGATATCATTACCCAAAATCAAATAAAAAATTCATAATTTATATATAATATTATGTTAATTAATATAAAATACATATTTATTTATAATTTTTTATTTTTCTAACATGTTTTTATTTATGTTATATGAATATCAAATTTAAATTTAGTTATTTCAGTAATATTTGGGGTCGACAAAAATTTTAATAATATTTTATTAAATACAATATATAAATTTTAGAAAATTAATGGATCATTATATAATTATTAAAATTTAACTTTATCAATATATAATTTTTTATAGTTATCAATGTTTAGATTTTAAAGCATTGTTCTTGTAGGTTGTTAAACTGGCTGAAACCTGAAAACTCCTCAACTTGATTTATGTGTATGGTTAATAAAGTGATAATTTTTAGGTAATATAATTAAAACATAATAATAATGTTATTATTATTTTTTAGTATATTTTAATAAATATATATAAATAATAAAAAATTATAAAAAAAAGAAGAAGATTTCTTCTTGGAGGTGATAGTTCGCCCAGACAGATGATTGATGTTCCTTTATTTTTATATGTGGATGGAAATTAATAAGTATGGTTTGTACCACTAATATAAAAACATATTTGTTTATTAATGATACTAAATTAATCATATTATTATGGTGGTAATATATTTTGAAGAGTAATATTTTGAAGAAAAACTCATGAGAGAGAAAACACTTAAATTATAGAATTGATCTTTCCCAGGAAGTCCCCAAGAAATCAAAATATTAGCAAAAATATGCCAGAAAAAGTGATTATTTTCATGGGATTTTATTATAGGTATTGAAAAATTAAACATGTTCTTGGATGTTTTTGAATGTTAAGTGAATATTAGAAGTGTTTCCTTTTATAGAAGGATAAATGGGGACCTTTCGGAAATAGTCCTCATTTTTGAATAATTCTCTTGCACTATTCATGGATCGATGGATCAAAAATTTAAATAACTAGAGTTTGGGGTATTTTTGGGTCAATAAATGATCAAAAATGTGTTTCCACACATTTTTTAAAAATTTTGGAAACCATTTACAATAAATGAACAACTTTATTAATTTTTTTGGTTTTTACCGAGGTAAATGATTTTCACCTAGGAAATTTAATTTTAAATACAAAATTTAAAAGTATTATTATTAGATAATTTAAACTAAAAGGTATTAAATATTAAATATAATTTATCAAATAAAAACCTAAATGTATGTATATTAATTTTAACTCAAGCGTATAATGTGAAAAACCAATTTTTTTAAAGTTTGTTTTTTAGAAAAAATATTTTTGATTAGGATAGAACTATTAATGAATTTAATTAACATTAATTTAAAATAATTATTATCATTAAAATAGTATTTATTAATTAATATAATTAATCAAACAAATTATTTACATCATTTTATATTTAATTAAAACAAAAATTTAAAAATTAGTTTTCTTTAAAGCACAACATAAATTTTCAAAATATGGATCATGGGTTTTTAAATCCAACATTTTATTTTGAAAAAATTTATTCTGATTGATAATATAAATTTTATAATAAAAGTGTTAAAAATTCAATTTATTATAAAAAAAATTATTTCATAAATGAGTAATCTTTAATAAATATTGTATTTCCACTATTTTTCATAAAATTAATTATTTTTGAAAAATCCTAAAAAATCATCATAAGATATTATTAAAATGGTAAATTTAAAAATGAACTTATATTTAACCTATTAACAACCTAAAATTTTGTGATTTTATTTTTAACATAAAATATAAAAAAAATTATATAAAACCTTTTTATATTAACAATTACTAATTATTATAGTGTTTGTATATCTTGTTATTATTCAAGCAAAATAAAATTATTTTCTTAAAAAAAGTTCTTTTTTTAGAAAAATTCATTTTTAATGGTAAAGTGTGTTTATCAAAATAATTACTTTTCAAAGAATATATAAATTTAGGACGTATTGATTAAAAATATTTCATTAAATATTGATATAATAAAAATTTCTACTAACATAACACATTATGATATCTAATTAAGACATAGGTATCTGGTAAGCTCTTATTATAGTTTTGGGTTGTGGTTCATCTAGAATGGATCTTATGGAAATCCCCATTATCTTGAACTTTTATAATATACAATTTTTAAAAAATCTTAATTTCTTGAATTAATATTGGAGTTTTAATGAGAAAACCCCAGTGAGGCTACCTCCCTTTGAGTTCAGATAAATGGTATTCCTAAAGAATAATTATTCTTTGAAACCCCACTAATTCTGAGTTAAATGATTTTTTGATATTACTAAATTAATTTATAAAAGATTATTTAATATATAAGTCTTAATAATTATATATATTATTTAAAATATATAAAGGTTTTTTACTATTAGGTTGGTTTCTTTGTAAAACATAGTATTAGAAAAATATTTTCTTCAGAATGATATAATGTAAAAATCATGTTGTTATGTTTATTAGAACTGACATCTTAAAAATTATGATAAAACTTCTATTTTAAATGAGATAAATATATATATGAGGAAAAAATGAGATAATAAATATTTGGGTTTCAAAATAAGAAATAAAGGATTGGTGAAAATAATGAATTTGAACAAGGAAGATTATGTGCATTTTGGGGAGGATGAGAATTATTCTAAACAACATTTTTTATTAAAGAAATAAGTACATAAAAGAATATCTTTTTGATGATAAAATGTAAATTCACTTGGGAGAAATATTAAATTACTATATTATATAAGAAAATGAAAAAATATAAGAAACATCAGTAGAATATAGTCAAGGGATTATAGACTGACTCAATGAAAATGATGTTTAGTCAATAACAAAATTATGACTTTAGTAACCATTGAACCAGAACCATTTGAATGATAAAATTTGAAATAAATATTTAATTATCAATAAAAAATATATTTATGTTAAAACATTCTTACGTCAAAGTATATAAAACGTATAAATAAAAATATGTTTATAATATGAACATATTTCAAATAAGTTAGTTTTTATTGAAAAAACATTATGAATATCAAAATTTGTGAAATAAATATCACTTTTAAAGGATTTTATGTTAATTAAATGTAAATACTAATAAAATAAATTTTATATAAAATTTTAAACTATCATAGAATAAAATTAATTAAACTTTGAATAATTGAGTTCAATAATAATTGTTAGAATCCATTGAATGGAACAAGAGTTGACAAAATCCCATATGAATTTAGTGGTAATTGAATCAAAAAAATATAATGGATGGATTTATTGACTGACTTATAAATAAAATTTAAGAATTAATTATAATAATAATATAATACTATGGGGACTTATGTATACCATATAAAATAACAATTGGTTTATAAACATAAAACATGCCCCAATGAAGCTAGAATTAAGATGAAAGCCATACCTTGAATTCCTTTCTAGCCGGTGGTGATCTAGACATCTATATCTTAATAATAAAAATTATAATTATTTATTTAAAAATATTAATCAAATCAAATAAATTTTTTACTCTTAAATTATGGTCATTCATTTTTAAATTTATATGTAGTTATTGTTTATTTTCATCATCAAAGGTGATTTATTTTTATTATTTTGCAATGATTTGTAATTTTATCATCAATCCTCATTCAATGATACCAGGATAATAATTCCTTGAATACTTAATTTTCTTTTATATATGTACCTTAATGATTTATAATGTTATAATTTAATTCCATGAGAGTTTTAATTACAATACATGTAGAAGAAAAAAAAACGAGATTGTTTTGGTAAATTTTAACGAATAGGTATTATACATTAATAATGGGATATATATTGTTATAATTAATTAAAAAAACACATAGAATATTAGCCCTATCGGAAATATAAAGTACATTAATTAAATAAATTCTTATAACCATCCATGTAATGTAGTGATGAAAAGATAATACATCGTTCATGGAAGTGGTATCCCGCACATAACACGAGTTATTTTTTCATTTACCAATGGATGAGATAAATATTGATAATTTTTTTTAGAAGGCGATGCCTCAGTCAAAGACCAAGGCACAAATTATTTTATAAAAGAAGGGGAAGCTACCAAAGTCTGACAGAAGGAATCTTATTACAATCCTTATCATAAAGAGGGAGCAAATCACCAGGAAAATCATCAAGCTAGGTAATATCCTGATTGACTCCGTTGTTGGAGAGACTGTCAGCAACCGTGTTCGCTTCACGGTAAGCATGTGTGACAATGTAGCTGAGGTCCAAGAGTGTAGCAAGGCATTGCATCCAAAGAGGAGTGAGAGGCCAGGCAAGATGCACCACCCCCTTCCAGATAGCTTGCACCATAGTGGTTGAGTCACTTTCAAGCCACAGCTTGTTCCAACCCTTTTGTTTGGCAAAGTCCACCGCATGAATCACACCCAGCATTTCAGCTTCCAGAGCTGAGGTCGTACCACAGCCACCAAAGAAGAATCCCCGGTATTTGCCAAGATGATCTCTAAAAATGGAACCACAACCTGCCGGACCCGAATTTCCTCACGAGGCGCCATCAACATTCACTTTGATCCATCCTGGAAGTGGGGCTTTCCAGAATACTTCAAAAGTGTGCTGAGGATGTCTGTAAGATCCCGCAATCCTAAGACGGTGAAGGATCATAAAATTGCCAACAGAATTGTGACAATGATCCTTCTGAAGAGAAGAAGCATCCTTTATGGCCATGAGAATACGTGTTTTACCTGCATTGAGACTGAAAGAACAATTGTTATGAAGTAAATTATTTCTGTTATACCAGATTACATGCAGGAGTTCCGCTACTACAGTCAGAATAAGATTCTTGATTTGCATGGAGCAATCCCCGTTAGCACAACATTGTAATTGGGAGATGATGGAGTCAAGAATCGACCATAAATATCCGTTCGTTGCTGCAGCTCCTCTGGATCTTCTTCCACCACGAATCGACCATCATCCAATTCGTTGGAAAAGGAGGGTTTCTTTGAGGTGTCCGAGCACAGATCTGAGCCTTTAAGTGCTTCGAGGAAGGAGATCGGTTTGGTTTTTTTGAACAAAAAGTTTCCAAAAGAGGAAGAGGGATCCAGGGGATTAAAAATGGGTAGTGTTTGTACGAAATTTATAAGGCTAATTTTTTCATGAAGTTTTTTGAAGTGAGCTGCTTTTATTGGTGAAAAAGTGTGAAATTTCCATGGAACCTAATTTTAGGTGATGGGTAATAATGTAATCACATTTAAGTTAGGTTGTTTATATAGAATAATGATTGTGAAAGTTTTAACTATGAATTGAAAACCTAAAAAAGTTTTTTCTTGAATCTATATGTGTCAGTTTAACTTAAAAAAATCAAGAGATAGGAAATTACCACTTTTATCCCTCATTAACATTGAATAAATAATTACCATAATAATTATTTTTTACTGAAAATATAAGATAACTATTTTTACAAAATTTTAATGTGCTTATTTGGAATTCAATATCCATTTAATCTAATTCAGCTTCATAATTTCAAAATAAATTATCTTTTAAATTTAAAAATACTATCTACATATATATATATATAAACTATTTTTTATTAATGTATCTTTAAAATATTAGGTGTTCTTAACTTAAATCTATAAAAATTACTGATTAAATAATTATGAATCATTTTTTTTAATATTCAAAAATCAATATATTATTATTATGTTAAATGGACCAGTCATATTTTGTAAGATAAAAATACATCACACCTAAGAAACACATAATTTGAAAAAAAACCTTTTAGCATTATAATAGTAACTATGTTTATCCTTGGTAATATATTTTTATTCCTAAAAATTAGTTTGAAATTATTACATATTTGGGAATTTTTATAATAAATACGAAAATCACTTCAGAAAACTAATTTTTAAGTGGCGATAAAAAATAATTTTAATAAAAGCATGTATAGCACATATGAATTTTTTTTTGAAAAATGAATGTTTAGCCAAAAAATAAATTTATTCCTATTTATTTTACAGTAATAACTATTGTATGATTTTAATTTACATCCATGTGTATATTATCAATATATTTTATTAAAATCATTCTTTAATGCTGATTACTTTTATTATGATAAAATACACAGCACTATTAGAAAAATAATTTACAGTGAAATAATTACTTTTATATCAATATATCTTAAATAAAATACCATTAAATGTAATTACTTGAATTATAACCATTTAATTTTATCAATACATTAATATAAAAATCATTATTTTAATTTTATCATACCATTATTTAATAAAAATATATTACAAATAACTATATTTTTATAATAAAATAATTTAATTAAATATTATATTTTTTGTTTTATTTTATTATTTTTTGATTATATTATTTTTAATTTTTTTATCATATTAAAAAAAATTATTATACCTATTCGCAAAATATTTATCCAATGACTATATTTCCAATCACCATATTTCTGTTGACCTAATTCCCTTTATAAGGGAAATATTTCCACCATTACCCCCTATAAATTCATTCAATTCTTACCACTTAAAAAAACATCTTATTCCCTTAATATTCATTTGGTATTTCAAAAAATCCTTTCTTTTTTGTGTTTTTATTTTTCATTGTAGTTTTTTATATTATAGTGGTTATCCATAATGGTTTATATGATCCTGGATATTTTTTTGATTAATTTTTGTTATTATTTTCTATTTTTTATCGCTTTTTAATTTATGCACTTTTATTGGATGTAATCATCCATGTATTGTTATACTTATTCTCATGTGGAGTTTTGGTATAGTTCTACCGTAGTTGAATATAGTGTTTTTAGTTTGAATCTTATAACGTATATCTTATTTTCATCTAATGTTTAATTATTGTGACCTAATAAATTATACATTTTTATGAATTAAATACTTGTAATTTAGAGAAAGAAAATATTCCCTAAGATCATGGGGTGTTACATGAACTAACCTAAATGGAAAAATTACTTGAATATTAGGATTTCATTCATTAATAATCTGAGTTGGGTATTTATTTTAATGAAAAGGAATTAAAAAAACTCAATGTCATAAAAAAATGCTTCTATTAAATAAAAAACAAGAAGATTGATTCTATTGTAGAAGTTTTTGTGTTTAAATGGTTGAATTTCAGGGATCCATAGAAGGGTATTTATTTGAAATAAAATATTTTTAGGGATTTTGGCAAGATTATGAGCCACATATATATGATGATAATTTTATGGAAGAATATCTAACCAAATTTTTAACGAAGGGAAGTGAGGTGGATATTATGAAAAGTATTAATAACTGGAGACACTATTGAATGAGTATGATGATACCATAACATGGATCTCTAAGTAAGTTGATGAAATATTTCTTGTTGATATTTTAATGAATTAGATAAATAATTTTAGTGATAAATGTATTATCATTTATATTGATTAATAAGTTAACGTATTAGATGAAACATTATAATTCAGTATAATAGTGAAGAAGGAGCAATTAGATTTAAAATTACAATTAATAATGAGCTTGAAAGTTTTTTATTTTCCTTGTAATAATGAAATCAATATCAAGTGAATCTTCTCATAATGGAATAGGAAGAAAGGGTAATATACTTGTTTGATGTTGTGAAGATAGATAAAGGTAATCAAGTTAGAATGTGAAGGAAGTGGTTGAATCAAATAATTGGAAATAATGGAAAAAATATTAAAACATGTTTTTGTTGTTAGGGGATTCCTAGAGAGACAATAAATTTTTGTGATGATGCTAAGAGGTGGATTATAAAATTTTAATGAATAAGAATATCAAATTCATCAATTCCAGAAGGGTGCTAGTGTAACTCGTATAAATTGGATCATCATTCTTATAATTTTGGGTTTAGTAACTGGAATTTTTTTAATTATATGGATGAGAAGATTTCCCTTAGAAAGGAATTAAAGTTACAGCTTTATATTTATTTATTTTTATTTTTTACATCAACATCTACACAAAAATAACTGAATATTGGATTTTTTGGTTTTTAATTCATGGATGGGAAGGATAAATTGTGAAAATTATAAAAGAAGATCTTATAAATGTGAATATAATGTATACATTCCAATGTATTGAAATTATAATAATTTTTGGAATTACGAGGAAGGATACTGGTTCTACAAGAAGAAAAAATAAAGATGATATGGAAAAAATATATATTATATTAATGAATATATATATACAAGATTGAGGACATATTTGATAAAATATTAATGGGATGTGTGCTTGGAATCAAATTATGCTATGTTACAATAATATTATTGGATGGAAAAGATCAAATTATGGAAAAATAAAAAGAAATGGAAATCTATACACATGGATAGTAGAGAATATGAAATGTGAAAAAAAATAATTCCAAAGGGGAGACTGAAATAACATGAAGGGACTTATATCACCGGAAGAGGATTTATTATTATGTAAAGAAAGAAATATTTCACAAGAGTAAACAACTAAAGTATCACCACACTTGTAATGTATATGAAATACTAAGAGAAGATAGATGAGAAATTATAAAATTTTGAGGAACAAATAATTATTGGTATCATTAAAGTATATATCACAAAGAATACTAATAAAAAAATAAAAAAAATATATAATGGGTTGATTTATGATAACCAACCACATTTCTCTACTTGATAATTTTGTAGGTAACATATCTCCATGATCTTAATTTTTATATAGGATGACTTGATTGATTCTATATTAAAGTACAAACATGATCTATGTGGTGTATTAATTTATGGGAAATGGTTGAAAAGTATTAGGGTGAATCGTTTGAGGTGGAATTATTTTATTTAGAGTATATAAAATTAAATAAATTATTTTAGAAGTATCCAATCTAGATTTCAAAGTAAAAAATATGGTACAACAAGTGGATTAATAGATATTGAAAAGTTGACCTCTATAACTCTAAAGGTACATTTAGTAATGATAATTTAAACTTTGATAAGCCTCACACAGGAAAGGAGAATCACTATGAAAGTGAAGGACATAAATGTTAGGTGATATTACTAATTTATCATAATAATCTGGTATCAATTGGTTCTGTATTTATTATGACTCAAACACTATGTGATTTATTTACTATTACTTGGTAGTTTTATGTAAGTTTAATTGAGATCAATTGACGTTTTTTATTTAAGCTACTTAATTTACCATGATGTAAGTGTTTCAAGAAATAAGTGACTGGAATTGATGACATTGATGTTATTAACATAGAATATTGTTTTAAACACTAAGTTAAAACTATTTAGAATAAGATTATTTTTTGATGATTCATTTCCATGTGGTAAATTCACTTGTAGGGTTTTTGTGAGGAGAATGTAGTTTAATGTGTAAGTAGGTAGAAATAAAATTTATGGTTTTGATGTTATTCAACACAATGTTGAAAGATCCCAATGTTTATAAGGTGAATGAAATTTGATGAAAGGTTTGAAGGTATTAATTACCAAATGGGAGAATAATAACTCTATAAATAGATATTTTTTTCTATTCAAATAGTAAATAGAGTTTGAGGATCATCTATTTGGAAAATTATTGAGCTTCTAAGTGTATATATGGGGGATCATAGTCTCTAAAAAATATGATTTTTTTGATGTAATGGACAGTTAAATATCTTTACTGAAAATATGGTGAAAAAATAATATTGATAACGTGGGAGTAAAGTTTTAGGATATAAACTAGTAAATTCTGTGAAAGAATATGGGATGTAGGAATGATATATCTATTGAAGATAGACCATATATATTTTATTATAAAATAGAGAAAGGAAGTCCATAAGATTCATATGATTATATGATCTTGAATTAATAGATAAAGGGGGAGAATTATCTCCATGTCATTATGGTTCATGAATTTTATTTAAATATTTTGATGAAATTTTTATGTGGGATATTGTTGAAACCAAGAGGTTTTACAATAGTTTTTTTTGAAAATCATTGAATGTTGATGATGATAGATGGTTGATTAAGGTTGTATGTTTCTAGAAAATTTTGGGAATGGTTTATTTATGTTTCGAAGAAATTGTAAAATGTATTTGTAAAAAAGTACTTATGTTGGATTTATTATACTAACATAATAGATAATAGGGAGTTGATTACAGATTTTTTTGACATGTGAAATAACAAACTATCTTGCGAGTAGAAGGACTATATTATGGGGAAAGTTACAAGACTGGAAAAGTCATGATGTGCATTGAACAAATAAAATATTATGGTTTGATACATAATATATCTTAGTATGAAATGTAATACATTCAATAATTGGTGAAATTTAGAGAATAAAAACACTCTATATATATATGTAAGAGTATCTTCAAAAGAAGTGAGAAATTAGATATAAGGAATCATATTATATATGTGATAGTCTATAATTAATGGTACAAAATCCTTAAATATAATAAAAGAAAAAAAAATATATTACTAGATAGTCCATATATAATGCTCGCATAGATGATTCATGACACATGTACATGATTTATTCTATAAATGAATGATATGTACAATTTCTCTTTCTATATGTATGTTTTTATTCTTTTCACTCGGAGAAGCAAAAGACTTGTCACACCATGGACTAGATATTCATACAAAAATGTCTACATGGAATGGGAGGTCATTGATCATTCTATAAAACATTATTTCCATTGTTAATGAATACCACACAATTAGTGTGGTTTTTATGAAAATGAAAATGCGTTGATCTGTAGTAGTATAGGTGAAAGTAACTTGACTAAAAAAGCTGTTACACAAGTGTTATTATCAATCATAAAATTTGATTGATAAGTGAGAGTGGTGTAGGTTTATAATGTGTTGTATATTATATGATACAATCATGAATGCATCTAAAATTGAATTATTTCCTGATATAGAAAAAATTTCATTCCAAATTAGAATTATAGAGGAAAAATATCTTCATTTCGGTCAAGTCGTGATACAAAGATTTTGTCATGACTAAAAGTGATATGGGCTATAAAAGTTAGGTCATAAAGGAATAATGAATAAAATGATATTTATGCTTTATGTTTTTTTTCAATGTAAATCATGGTTACTCCCTGAAGAATCAGATAAGATCGAGTGAATGTAATAAGTTACAGAATAACTTATAATGGATACAATGTTTCATATCAAGATAGAAGTTAACTCGTCATGATAGTTGAAATATCATGAATTTGAATAGTATTTATCATCTCTTATTATATAATAATTTGGTGGTTATGGTTTAAAATTCAATAGTATATATATATTTTAATGGTAGGGATTTATTTGAAGATGATTCAGGGGATTAATATTGAGTAGAGGAAGTTTATGGTAGTCAATTTTTTTGTGTGAATTTTAAATTGAAATATTCTAACTATAAATGGAGGAAAATGGATTGAATAAAGAGTAGGATAATGGTTATAGATTGAAAACAAAGATATAAGAAAGAAAATATAGGAATATAGAGTTCTAAGAATGGATAAGAAAAAGGAGAAAAGGCATTCGAAAATATGGATTTAATTAAATACTAGAATGAAAGAGGGTTGAGATTTTGAAGGATTTCATTCCACTAAAGACCATGTCTATAATTATATATTTGTTGTAAAAAAATATAATGATCAGGAATTGGATAATTCCAATAATTAAATTTTTATATGTGAATCTTATACTAATTTCTAAAAAAATTTGAAAGAGATTTCTTTAACTCTTATAACGAAGTGTAGAAAATTTGAACATGGAAATTGGGAGAAGTACATGATATAGTAGGATCGAAATAATGTTTGTAGATACTAAAATACAAGAGGGTGGGGGTGAATTGTATGTTTAAAAACTTCCATTTTTACCTTAAGTAATACTCTGTTTAACAAAGTTAAACAAGGTAAATTCAAAAATCCCTTTTTAGTTCTCAACTATAAAAAAAACTTCCTTAGGGTCCAGAAATACGAATCTAGGAAAGACAATTACGATCCATTTTCTTAAAGAAAGATTATACCTTAAATCATATAGAATCTAAATTATTATAGTAGGAATAAAAGAAAACACAAGAATGTTATACTTAATTTCTTTAACAAAATAAAATAGAAATAAAAACTTGAAACAAAAATAAGTAAGAAGTATGAAATATTTTAACCCCAAGAGTAGGGTATCCAACAACCTAGGATAAAGGTCCCATGATTTATACTTTCAAGAAAGTCTCTCTTACCCACACAAGGTTAATCTCTTGATAAGAATATCATAGTCTATATTGCTATCCCTGAAAGCCCTCGAACTTTAAGGTAGTCGGATCCTTTGTCTTCTTATACACAGAATCCCTCTATTGTACTGAACAACAGTCTGAGTCTCACAATGCAATTTGAACAAAATGTTCATAGATGAACAAGATGTTCATGAAACATAGAAAGCATAAGAGTCTTTATCTCAATATAAATAACTTCATAGCATGTAATCTATAGAATTCTATAATGATAATGAGCTCATTAAAATGAACTCCTATTTATAGGAAAATATTAAGTGGGTGACTACCTCCTCCAACGGTCATATTTTTCCTTGAATGTCTAAGGGTCCTGTACACATTTCACTCAACCAATAGTTAGTGAGAAACAAATTGTAAGACATCATTTTATACATACAAAATCTTATGTAAGGAAAATAATTTTTCTTAACTAAATCAGAAAATCCGGAATCTAAGGAAAAAGAGAATTCGGAGTTTAATCATATAAAAAATCAGATTTTTGAAACATGGAAATCCCGATTAGGTTTCACAAATAATTATGAATCCGAGTTCTATAGTTTTTTGATTCTGAATTCTAATGAATTCAGAGTCAGAATTCTGAGGAATTCAGAATATGAATTTTAGGGAATTCAATGTCCGAATTCTGTTAAATTAAGAGTCTGAACTCTAAGGAATTCAGTATATGAATTATATATGATTCAAAATTTCAGTTATGAGGAATTCAGAGTCTGAATTATAAGGAATTCGAAGTTATAATTCTAAGGAATTTAGAATCAGAATTCTCTGAATATGGATTCGGTATTTCATAGGATTTGGAGTCAAAATTTCATAGAATCCAGAGTTTTAATTTCAATGAATTTGGACTCTGAAATTCATAGAATTCGGAGTCTGAATTTCGGAGAATTCAGAGTCTGATTTTCAGTGATTTTGGAATCCAAATTTCAGAGAGTTCTAAGTCTAAAAACAGAAGACACGATATCCAATGAACTATAAGATTACCAGGTTTTAGATAAGTATCTGAATTTTGGACATAGTAATAAAATGAACTTGTTTTTTAGAGAACATAAAATGAGAACATGAAAACACAGTAAGGATAATACTTTATTTAGCTAAAGAAAGTTTTCCTTAGGAAAATAATCCTTAGATAATGATAATTTTCCTTAAGATAAAGTGTTTGTGATTTTCAAAAAATGGAGGAATGGAAAAGTTATAAGGAAACCTTATTGACTCAATAGATATAAATTTTATATTCTCATCTAGAATAATGATATAGTTTAAAACAGATATATTCTTTGAATATGCATTCAATCTAATAAACCGTTATCCTCTAGAGTAGTTCACAAAGGTGGAGAAGGTATCGACCCTTGGGAGGAAATGAGATCTTCTCTAAACCATTTTATAAGTAGTGAAGTTTGGTGAGAAGTGACTTCACCTAAATTTGATATTGGACTATGAATTAAATATGAGTAACCTCAAATAAATATTATATCCACAAAAATTGTGGATTATATGGGATTTTTGGTACTCAAAAATAGTGATGGGTGTTTTCTCATTAGATAGAGACTAATGAGGGTGAACCACGTAAAATATATATTTACTAAAAAGTTTTTACTTTCTACATAAGTTCATTATATTTTATGAGGTTACATTTAATAAATAAAAGGCAATGAAAGGTTTAATATTATACATTAAATCAAGGGATAAATATCCAATTTATAATAGATGAGGTGTAAATGTTTATATCTATTAACACCCTAATTGATCCCTCTAAGAGTTTATTAGATTACAAAATTTGGATACATTTCCTATTTTATCCATTTTAAATTCTATAACAATTTAAATATTTATTTTTGTATTATTACCTAATTTAGGGGTCTATTCTAGGTTTGTTGATTTACTCCATCTCTGGTCAAATAGTATGATGATATCCAATGAGAAGAGGTATTCTAAGTTTATGTTGGAGTTACATAATATTTCTCAACATTTTTACCAGTTTTACATGTGTGATATGAGATATAATAAGTTCCTAGATTGTGAATATTACCTAAAACTAAACAATTACTTAGCCTCCCACTATGGGATTAAGAAGCATTAGTGTTGCAAGTAGTCCTTTATGAGTTATGTATTGATTTTTTGGCCATTGTTGACCACACACATCCAATATAGAGTTTCATAAATGTTACTTAAGACTAGTGTTGGGTGTCTATAACTAATAGGTTTGACTATATAATCCTGGGAGGTATCTTAGGTCATTCTTATTAGTGAGGATGGATGAGTGTATCCAAGGATAAGGATGGACTTGTATTGTGACTTTTATTATCTAGTGATAAATCATTTGTGTTATGTGTTTGGTAATTTATATTCCATCCACCTAAATGAAATATTAGAAAATTTATCATTCATTTTCTATAATTAACTTATAGTGATTAATCATCAACTAAAGGAGTTCAACATATCACAAGAGAGTAAATTTTTACAGAGAGGGGTCGAGGTGAATTGGTGGTAGTAAAAACTCTAACATTTTGTATTTGTTTTCCCATCACCAACTAATGAAAAATAGATATCGGTAGAAATTATGGTATGATGAGAGATTTTTTGAGAGTGAATAAACACAGACATAATGACTTTAAAAAGTTTCAACCACTTTTATAATTAGGTGCTTAATCCTTGGTGTGTGGATATTACAATAAATATACCTATGTTCTAATTTTTTATTAATGAAGAAATGGGATAAAGTATGAAGATTTTTCAGAATTCCAAATTTCAATATGAAAAATGACTACAAAATAGTTAAAAAATATTTAATTCCCATTCTTCAAGTTGGTATATAATTTCCACTTGGTTTGAACCCATTTTCTTATCCTAAATATCCAATAAAATACCACTATGGATTCTACTTGTATCTATCAAAGTTTCATATTTCCATCACACAGAATTATCATCAATTGGGTCACTATATATTTATAGACATAAAGTATATTATGGTATGATTCTATTTGATACGATGCAAATCTCAAATCCAAAATATATGTTAGAAAAAATCATAAATAACATAGAGTTTCTTATAATATTATTGACAGAGTTTTTGTCATGATAGGTAGATTCGATCATTGAATATTTTATTTTTTCAGATTTATTAATCCACCAAACTACTACTATTAGAATCATTGGGGTGTGGAACATTCACTTTGGAATTGTAAAACATAAATCTCTATAACTTGTAAATCCTAAACTATTTGTTGAATGGGATTTAGTGACATTGTTATACCTACTACATATTGGTATTTTTATCTTCTCCTTGCCTAGGGTCATGAACCACTATATAATTATGCACAAACACTTGGTTCTAAAAATAGCACGACACTATTATCTCCCAGATAGTCATCATGGTGCAATTGATTCCTCATGCCTTATGTCACGAATTTTCTAATTTTGGTGTGACCCTTCTTATGCCAGAATCGTTCATTTATCACATCATATTAACTCCATGACACAAGTTTCTCACATAAAGTTAACTGAACTCCCCCATCAACATCATTATGATGCAACCAAAGCCATTGAATTTTAATTTATTATAACATCAAATTAATTCATTAATATGAAAAAATAACTCAAAATATCAAAATATATATTCCATATCATATGTGGTATACTTAATTTAATCAGACACTAATAATGGGTTATTGATGTGTGATCATTATCCCTCACTCAATGATTTTTTCCACACCAAAAAAAATTACATAATTTAATTCCCTTTAAGATCTATTCAAATCCTAAGAGATTGTAACTCATCTATGCACATGACTTAAATGAATTCATAAATAAATCACTCAAAATTCAAGAATTAACTACCTCTAGAAACAATTCGTTGAAAGAATCCAATTTAAATGTGATCCAAAAACCTGGATACAATATAAAATGATTACCGTGAGATAAATATTTCCCTTAGTGTAACATAAATTCCATTTTTACCATGTATCAATAGTGATTAACTCATATCCTAAATTATCAATTCACTTCATGAGAGTTCTTCAATATTTAATTGATTAAAGGGATCTACAAAAGTTAGAATTAATGTTGAAATATACCACTGGATATTTTTGGCTATACATCATCCATTGAATTAGTTATATTGGTGGAACCAAATACACCTAGATATTCATATTTAGTGACCAGTCAATCAACAACGATAGTTTTAATTGTGGTATACATTTTTTCCTAGAATTCATGGTTCAGTGACAAACATTTCATGTATGACCTTTCAAGTGGGGATATATTCTTCACGACAAGATTCCTCATTAACCACATTTTTTGATTTGTTGATGTATTATTCAATGAGGTAATGTGATGGTTATTTATCATTAAACAAGGTTATGTGATTGTGAAGCATCATCCACTTAGGACTTGTGAGTGTAGTGATAACTCATTCACCAAGAATTATGAGATGGGGAGACAGATCTTTTTCCCTGAAAGTGTGTTCAAAATATTGGTGCATTATCCCATTCATGATCTAGTTTAAGATTGTAGGGTTTCATATGGGTTGGATACAGATAATTTTACTATGTGACTTGTTTTATTTATTTTATTATTATTAAAATTTCAAATCGATCATGAATTTTTTTAATAGAATTTTTTATGACCATTGTTGCTGATCGCCTACTAAGTTATACTCAGATCTTACATGGGAATGCCGACACAAATTTAAATTTAATTGTACATGACACATGTAAAGGAATGGATTGTAAAATATTTGATCAATCTAAATAAATTTTGTTGGAGTGGGTTACAATACCACATAAAGACTAATGCCTCGTTTTGCAGTGGTGTGTATATTTTTCTTTCTACTTTTGGATAGATTGTACATGACCAGTATATATATGATCACACTTTAACTATATTTATGAGTGATATTTAAACATTTTTACTTTTATTATTGAATTTATTTATTACATACCTTTGGATTTATTGTCACTACACAGTCCATGTAATATTTTCCATTATTATTGATGATTTTTCATTTTTTCTAATGTTTTATTGGTTACTAATTATAGAGGGTAAAGTCTCAAATTGACCACATATTGACCCTTAACTGCTAGTCAGTGGTCTCTAGTGTTTGTGAAAGAATGAATATGGTTATGTGGTTCCACCAATACAACTACTATTCATGTTAGCTGAACCATGATAATATAAATTGGAATAAGTTCTTTGTTTTTTTATTTACAATTCGGTCTTAGTAGTTGGAAATATTATGTTTTTAAGACCTATGATTAAAATAATTCCATATATTTTCCAACCCTTTAATTACAGAGGTCCAAATTACCATGAATATAATTACTAATTTTCCCTTTTAGTATTATGGTGGAGTTGTTTTATTTCTTCATAGTGTTCATAGGGTGTGTGTGTTAATGAATTAATTTTGAAATACATGACTAAAATAAAATTCATATGTTTATATGTTATTGATATTCTAGTTTTAATATAGGGTTAAATTGATTTAAGTACCAATGATAACTTATATAGAATTTTATTCAATTATTTCATGGTGGTACTATACGTGATCAACCCATGGTTTTTGGGTTTTTTCTTCTATCACGCCATTAATGGGAATGTAGATTTATGAACGATTATATAAGACCTTAGATATGGTGGGATTAGATAGTATATAGTTTAGATTTTGGGACCTTTGTATCATATGATGTGTATATATATAGTAAAAGGGTGTATTTCCTATTTTTAGTCTCCACTATTGTGATATTGAGACCTTTTATAGACATTTCATGGGTCTTGTGTTTGGAATTGTAGTGGTACAAAACTATAGAAACAACCTAATGAGAGGTATGAACATGGGAATGAGAATGAATAATCACTAATGGAGTTAAAGGTTATTGTTCTACTTGTACCTCATATTGATTAGTTTCTATGAGAATATTCTCCTCAGATATTGTAATCCATGGGGGTGGTGATCTGGAGGGAGGACATGCATGTCAGATTTAACTCAATTGTTCTTCTAACATAACCCATATATCTTCATAAGATTGGTTGGTCTAGCTAGTGTTGAGTTTTTGATAGAGTATATGCATACCATATTCAACCATACTGATACATGACTTGAGTGTAAGGTGAATCTCAGAACTTATATCCTTCATAGACAAGGTAAGCACTGGAGGTATTTTCCTATTCAAGAAAATTAACTTGTGGGGTTGACTTTGAAGGAATTATTATATGGTTTGTTTAAAAAATATTCCATGATACTTTATGGGAACATATATCTATATAGTTTATGAAAATAATAATGGGGGCACTTGAGTGAATAATTATTTCACAAATCTTACCAATCACTTTCCATTTATTACTATTTTTAAGGGGATACGGCTACTTATGATATGCATTTTGAGGATGGTTAGAAACATTATATTTTATTTCATGTAACTTTTCACATGATATTATCTTCTAAAGTGGTGAATTGGGCCCTTATTTTTGAGTGAAACCCGATAGAGGGTATATCATCCAAGAAAATCAGTTATTCTAGAACCAGGGGTAGTATGTTGGGTAGAAGGAAGTAGTGGTATGGAGAGTTTATATAGTACAATGATAAGAAAACTATCCCCAGGAAATGATCATCTATTATTACAAGAGGGATGGATTCAATATAATGATATCATTGTGTGAATCCAAGAAATATTCATCCAGATAGAGATAGGCCATCAAATATGTGATTCTATTATAAAGAGAAATAGAATATATAAATTTTTTATAGTATAACACCATGATCAGTCTGTGGGTGTTGTTATTATTAGACCTATAGTTTTAGAGCTTGGCCAAAAGTGTATTATTAGTCTAAATATTGGGGTTTTTTCCAATAAAGTCATAGAGGTTGATGTGGTTCTCATGGGAAATACAAAAAATCATCAGTGAGGTGATTCCCCTTAGGTGAATTAGGAAACAAAAGATAAGGGTTAGTGATTTCGTCAGAATCATATATTTTAAAATAATCCTACTAGTTATAGTGAGGGTCCATCAATAATGTTTGGTACAATTCTAGTGATATCAACCATAGTGTATTTTTTTAGATTTGGGTGTGTCCCATTCATGCATATATTCAAAAATTTTTTTTGGCAATCATGTGTTGGTGAAAAAGTTCAACATTTATTGATATTCCATTGTGGGTGTAATCCAAAATAATTATGAGATTTATAGAGTATGATATCTTAATTATTGGGTGTATAATTATTTTATAATTCTATATGATAGAGTTGTGATGTTATTATGTGATCCTTATAATGGATTAGTGGAATAATATCTTGCACACATCAACTGTTATCATCAAAAATCTCCTTTAACCTCTATGGATAGTGACTCTTATTACTTAATTTGGGAGTACAATTTATAGGAAGACCGTTAATTAATTTATCATGGGAAAATACGAGAAATATCCACCCATCTTGAATGAATTTTTATTAAAAATGATAATACAAGAAAACCAATATTTCCTATTACTATGGATAAGTCATAGTTTATTATCCCTGATAATTTATTTGGGCATATTCCAATGAAATAGATTAATTTTATGATTAAGTTGGTACCAAGCATAGATCGAAGATCCATTATTCTATATAGGATAGATCATGTAGAGCTTATAGAGTTTAATTCTCAACTAGTTTACCTCAAGATAACAAGGTTCATATATTCTATCTTGTCCCTAAGGGTTCCCCAATATTATTCTATAAAAAGTATTATTGGTTTTTTCAATTATATATATATTACCAAAGGATTATCCGAGTTGCTATAAAGATCATGTATCTTCTCCCTCATATAGATGACTTGTTTAATCTCTTAAGGGGAGATCGTTGGCTCTCGAAGATTTAATTAAGTTATGTATATCACTACTTATATGTGATTATATTTGTTATTAATCACACTTTTTTTCAAGAGAAGGTATGGTTTATAATAGTATCTCATTACGCTATTCAGTTTAAAAAATTCAGTACCAATGTTCGAAAACCTGATAAATGTGGTTCTCTATCTTTATTTTAATTCCATAATGGTCATATTTTTGGATGGAATTATGATTTAGTCCCATTCACTGAAGGATCCATTTGAATAATTTCTTGATATCACAATGATAAGTAAAATAATATTTCATGCTCTAAAAATGTTATTTCTGGATTAAATTGTTATACTTGTTATGACATTCATTATTAGAGATGAGATATCTATAAAACCTCGTAAGGTAAAATCCATGGGTTCTTAGGAGAATCATAATAACATATTCATGATATTTAGTTCCATGGGATTGAAATGAAAACACTAGAGATTCATACTCGAATTTTCATGATTTTCAGCCTCGATGACAACCACTTCTAAGAAGGCATTGAGTTCAAGTGATCAGATTATACTGAGAGACCCTATTAGAAGCTAACCCTGAGTTTAAAATATTCAATGTTCATGACATTTCTAGATCTAATTAAGATGTATATAATGTAATATGATTCATTGGGAGTGATAATTGGTGTTTTTCTAATACATGACATGATAGTGGTGTGTTATGGGTCTAGGAAAGGCCACAAGAGTAGAACTATAGGATGTATGATTTAGTTTTAGAAATATTAATACACTCACTAAGATATAGGAATCACTAACTATTGGGACAGAGGATTGTTTTTTATAATGATGATAATACTAAAGTATATATTTTCACAATGTGTCATAAACATTTTTCAGAGAAGGTGGGTGGAGTTTATAAATTCCTTCAACTTTGAGGTAGACTAAACCATTTGGAAGAAGAATGTTATAAATACGTGTTGATTAGAAAGACTCCATCCCATGTGGTGTAGGACTCTACTATAGAGTGATAGTTTAATAACCTATTTTTTGAGATTCACATCAATATCAACAAGTATTAGGCTAGGGATATTCTTACTACTTTGAGCTTTTCCTAATAAATCCTTGATTGGTTGAAGGGAAGTTAGTTGTTTGATATATATTGACAGGTGATAAGGGGCTGTATATAGTGGGGAGATGTGACCTGATTGGTCCATAGATTATTATGAGATCATTTATGTATGAATTCATGTGGATGTCCCTATGAGCATGGCAGGGAGCTGATGTGAGATTTAGATACATCGAGAGAGTATTTTCATCTAGTTCCTATTATTATGTATGGAGATTTTCATTGGTAGTATTTGGGATCTTAGATTAAGAAAGATATTTTGGGGTTTCTATATCTATACCTCTCCTATCGGAAGGTGATGGCTGAGAATCAATAACATACATAGATTTTCTAACTATGACCCATTACCAGGAAATAATGGGATTATGTGATGATATATTTTTTGATGAGGTTAATAAGGTAACCCTAAGGATGTTATGAAATATGGATTTTTGTTAATCTATTAATAAAGATTTCTCATTTAATACTGATCAAAGAAACCCATTCTATTCATGAGTTATTCCGGTTGTACATTTTATTGATAATATTTTCACATAGTGTTCTTTATAGTATCATTATTGATTGGGATCCCCGATTCATGTCATGTTTCAATGAGAGATTGTAGAAGTCACATGATGCATACTTGTAAATGTGAATGAGAAACCATCCCATGATTGAGGGGTCATGTTAATGTTTAATCTGGGCATTTGAATTCAATCTATGAGCATGTGCTCTTGATTTAAACAGTTCATTGGTGAATAATCTCACACTTTTATATTTCACCCAGGACAAAAATTATTGAGCCTCAATTTAGATAGCTTACTTTGAGGCCATGTATGGTAGGTTATGCTGATCTGATCTATACTGGTTATTGATTGGGGAGAGTATAATTGTTAGAATGAGTGTTTTATATATGATGTATGAATGAATTTGATTAATTTATAAGTGGATAAATATCACCCTTAGTAGATAGTTATCATATTACACTCAATGATGTTATCCTATACAATTTGGGTTGGGTGAAAAAGAATTCTTACAGGTGCCACATTGTTTTGGAAAATTGTGTATCCAGAATCTAGAAATATTGGTTCCCAATTTCAATTGTATTTTTGATAGGATCAGAACAAAAATATATATATTATAAAGTTCTCATATATACAATGTTATTAATAACATATTCAACGATTCTTAGATTCAGAGATACCATCTCATTCCTTCTTACATGATCATCATTGATGACATCATGTTGGAACCCCATTCTTAATCAATGGAAGAACATGTTTTTTAAAGTATTTGATTGAGAAAATTCACTATGAGAAGATAATTACTCTGGTATATGCATAGTGGAATCATAGGTGTATCCATAAGGGTAGGTTAGAATGAGTGGATGATACAAAGACATAATGAAAATATTTTTTTAGAAATTCTTCTTAACACTTATCAGGGACGAGCTACCATATTGAGAAGAGTTTTCAATATTATGCATATCGAAAGGTATGAAATTTTTTTGATTTTTTTTAAATATTCATATGTGGGGATAAATTTTGGGTATTAGAGGTGTATTCCGAGTTTGATAGTTGTATATAAGGGATTCATCCTATGCTCTGATAGAAAATATTCTACATATTGAAGTTCACACCACAACATTAGTAATTTATACATTATGAGAGAATACATATGGTAAAATATTTATAATAGCTGGATATTCATGCCCAATCCCAGGAATTACAGCAATAAAGAAAGCTATAAGGGGGGGTGAGTTATGAGGCAGTGATGGTGGCAAAGTCATGAAGTCCTGATAAATGAAGGTAAGTGATCCATGTTAAGAAGGATCACACTATAACTTGACTTTGGAATGGATGGTTGGGATTTCATATTCTTCTCTGAAGGAGGGAACTGTGTCCTGACCTAATGGGACATAATTACTTGTTACCATATCTTGGGAGTTGTGCCATGATTAGAGTGCTCACACTATAAGATATCTCTTATGAGTTATTTTTCAGATATTAATTAAAAATTTAAAAAAATTAAAAACAAAATAAAATGCGGATTGTTTAATTTTACATCCTCATCCACATTACTCTAGATTACTCCTCAGTTTTCCTCTCATAATCTTTGATTCGAAGCTTTATTGTGGTTAGATTTTATGACAACTAAATCCGTTGGATTACTAGAGGAAATGGTTCCTTTCCTCTTATTTCTATTGTTTTATTGCCATACTATTTTAGTATTCTTCATGGTATTGTGCCCAAATTGATGGGATCAATCTTGGTTTATTTAATTATTCCATCCAAGCATATATTCTCCGATTATATGAAATAAAAAGAGATATGATATGTCTAAGTAAGAGGTCCCAGTGCTTTACCATTGGGTTTTATGAGTTTTACAAGTATTGTATTCAAAATGGGATGCACCAACCTTGTGAACATAGTATAAAACTATTTTAAAACGATTTATTTACTGTATATAGACTGAGTGAGTTCTATTAGGGTTGTGAGTGGTCCTTTTTGAATTATGTTTCAACTATATGGTCACTAAGGAACACAAAATTCACATTAATATTATTATAAATATGAATTAGGTTCAATGACTGGTGTTTATGTCTGATTGGTTTTACTATAAAAGTCTAAGAGGTTTCCTATACCATTTCTCCTGGAGATGAAATTTGAGTTCTACCTAGGATAGGGATGATTTTTCCTTTCCTTGTGACTTTTCCTATCAAGTGATATATTATTAACATTAAATGTATGGTTAGTGATATGTTTTTCACTAAATTTTTTTTACATGATGATTTTTTTTTCATTATTAAATTCCAATGATGAATAATTCATCGAGGTAGCTGGTATCAAAGGATTATCCTCCATCTATATTTATTATGGTGGTACCTCATCCACCAGGGGGATAATTTCTGGTTCTACACCCACCTAAAAATATTAACTCGGTAATGTATGTTTTACTGTAGATACTATATATGATGATAAATCATCTACTTTTAAGTCATGTTTTAGTGATAAATCATTCACCTAAGGGTTGTATTATGATGATATATCATTCCCTAGGTGATACATCATTTACCACCATTTCCAAGTTGCAATGAATCACTCATTGAGGCCATTCTACGGTGATGTACAGTTCACCAATGAAATTGGATGGTGATGTATCTATCACATAGTTGGGGAATGATGATTACTGTTTCACCATTATTTGTCAGATAATGGATTATCGATTGTTTTCCCTCATGTTGTGAACAAACCCAGGGTGCATCATCCCATTCTCAAATTGGTCTAAACTAGTTGGGTTGGACATGGTTTGGCTAATGAGATTTCCATGATGAGATCACTATGCTAAAATTTCAATTTAGAAGTAGTTTATACTGTAATTTAATGATCTATAATGGATTATTAAATCTGTTTTTAGATTCGTGTGTTGAGGATTATTTCACAATAATTTTAAATAACCAATGTGAATCATTTCATGTTTCATTTCTACCAAAGGTTACAAATGTTTAATAGTGGTTTGTTATTTTTTATATATCTCACGAATTTAAAAAACCTATATTTAATATTAGTTTTTAGAACCATTTCACTAAAATTTTGGTAGGTTATGTTTTGAATGAAAAAAAATCATAGAAAAAATATTTATAACCCTTTCTAATTTTTTAGAGAGGTTTTTTGTATTTTTTTTAAAAAAATTATTTTAAATTTGATTGGGTTTCCCAGCCGTCCCATGTCCACCAAACCCATGTCCCAGTTGGTCCAAGACCACCATCATTCCCAACTGAAGCCTTGAACTTGTGAACCCAAATCCACCACCAACTCTATCAATTCAATCCCATAATCAACCCATACAAACCAATGTACAAGAAAAATTCCATTAAATTTTATAGGATATTGGGATTTTAACATGTAACCTCTTTTTCATTTGAAACTTACTTTTACCACTCAGCTAAACTAATCAACTATTAATTATACTAACATTGTGGTTAATATACATATACATATACATATACATATATATATACATAAAAACACAAAAAATCTAAATCTATATAAACACACACATAAACAGATTTATAAACACATATATACATCTATATACATATATAAAAAAAATATTTCAATATATATATATATATATCTAAACTTATATTATTATATATAAATATACATATATATTGACAAAGACACACAAATACATATTAATATCGATAAATATATGTAAATATTAATATATTTACATTATTATAAATAAATATATAAAAATATGTAGAAAAATATACTCATAAAATATATATAAAGACAAATACATATGAATGTATATAAATATAAATTAATTTACAAAAAACTATATAAATACACACACACATGTATATAATGAAATATAATTATATATAAATGTAAATATATAAATATATATTTACACCCAGACCCATATAATATATAAAAATATAAATTTAAATCAATATAGAAATATAAATAAATAAATAAATATAAATTTTCATAACTGTATATATATATATAATTAAAAATAATAACACATAAATATAAATATACATGCATATATATACCCATATAATATATATAAATATAACTACATATAGTTTTATATAGATATAAATTAATACATATAAATATATATAACTAAATAAAAATAAATAAAAATAAAAGAAAAAATATAAAAAATATATAAATAGGCATATATATACCAACATATTACACATATATATATATATGCCTTAACACATATAAATATAACTAAATAAACACACACAAACACACATAAATATTCAATAATATACATGTAAATATAAATATTTATATATATATATACATAAATACTTTTAAATAAATATAAATAAATATAAATATATAAATTTAAATAGAAATAGAAACAGAAATAGAAATAGAAATAGAAATAGAAATAGAAATAGAAATATAAATATAAATGTAAATGTAAATGTAAATAAAAATAAAAATAGAAATAGAAATAAAAATAATATATATATATATATTAATATAAATAAATTAATTTTCACACACACACACACACACAGATATATATACCCACATTATATATATATATATATATATATATAAAGGTTTAGGGTCAACCCCACTCAAATTAAATGAGAAAAAAGTAAAGAAAAACTTTATTTGAAGAATGATAGGAGAGGGAACCCATTACATGAGAGGAACAAAAGATTTAAAATAGACATAAATAAATATTAATATAAATATATATTAATATATATTAGTATATGAAAATATACATAAATATATATTAATACATATGGATATAAATAAATTTAAAAAATATATAAACACATATAAATATACCAGGTATAAGGTGCAGCAGAAAAAGGCCCAACAATATTTAAGTGTAAGGAATCTCTACCCTTACCACCCGAGATATCCACTTGGGTTCACCATTTTCCAAGGTCCTTTTATTCGTGTAGATAATTTCCCCAAGGGACTTTCCAATACTCTTTCGCCTAAATCAGAATGCTACTAAGTCACATCTAAAGGAACCATGATAGTCCTAAACCAATGACCTAAAAAGGACTTGTGATCATCCTTATATAAATACCATATTGTGATCAATTAGGTAGGGAAATATGGAGAACCACTTAACCCCCGAGTTTTAGGAAATTCAAAGAAGTGTGTAGGAGATAGCACTGAAAACATATGAGAGTAAGGAATCCATAACCTGGAATCCCAAGATTTCTACCTAAGAACAATATCCACACAAGACAATTAATTGGGACAAATAAAATATCAAAAATATCCATAAAATAATTGTGATCTAGAATAAAATATCTACACATTTTTGTATAGAAGCCTAATAATGGCCATGAACACATGAACATAAAAGGTATTATGATTTACCTTATCACCTGACTATAGTATAACCAACTAATATGGGAATGATACAAGACCCATGAACACAGAATTATAAGACCAAGTATAGAGTGTGGAGGAGAACACTAAAAACATTTTGGTATATGGAGTTAATGCCCTTGGCCTCCCAATCTTCCCACTTTGGTTCTATGTTCACTTACGTCCTTTAGTTTGGCTAAAACAATTTCCCAAATTACTATTCTAACACTCTATAGTTTGAATCAAACCTTTAATGAGTCATGTATTGTAATATCCTGAGATTTTAAAAGAATACCATGTATAATAGAGTATAGTTACACAATATCATATTTTAGAAAAAAGAGATATATTATTAATTATTTTTTATTTTATATTGTATTTATCATCGAACCATTGATTTGATGGGTATGAATTGTATTAACTAGATTATGAAGAATAACTAAAGGACCAAACAAATATAGATTAATTTATTAATGATAATAAAATGATAACTCATTTTTCTATAAAGTTATTTTATGATATAAAAAATGATTTCTTAAAAAATGATTTATATTTCTTATTGTGAGAAATTATTTTAAATATATTATATAACTTCTTTAAAATGTATTTTAAAAAATAATATAATTTTTAAATAGTCATATTAATAATTATATTAGGGGGAAGTCTCCAAATTGTTCCAAAAATTTTTATTTTCTAGTGAATAGTGAAAATAAATTTTTTTATTAAAAAATGTATTTGAGATTCGTGAATTTACAAAGTTCAATTTTTTAAATTATTTAAAAATAAAATTAGTGATATTATATTATGGGTATTTCTATAAAATTCATTTGAGTTGATTTTATGATTTTATTTCATATAAATACATTTGTATACATTAAAATACATTTTTCTGAAAAATTATTTTTCATTGCATTATTCATTTTTATTTTTAAATTAATTACTATCTATTACAGAAATAAATATTAATTTTAACATTATTTTCAATAATGAGGTTCTAAATTTGAAAATAGGCATGTTTTTTATTCATCTTGAATAGTCTCTATAGTAAATAATTGTCACGAAAATTAACGTTATATATCAATGATAACCACTATAAAATGACCCAAAATATTGACATAATTTCTTTAGACGATCTTATTTCATCAATAATTATCCAAGGTTTTAATATATCAGGTCTTCCCCTGATATTTTTATATGTTCACCGTAATATTTTTTTTAAATATTTGTAAAAAATGACATTCTCATTGTTTGAATAGAATTAAAATTTTGTCATAAGGTTAAATAAAGGATAAATTTAAACTAAAAATAGTCATATAAAAATTATATAATATATTTATTTTAGTAATTTATTTTTAAATTTTAGTTATGACATAATTTTCTTAAATTCTTATGCATCACTGATACAATTTTGAATCAATTTATAAATGAATAAAATAAATGAATTTATATATATTAATCATGATATAATTTCAATCAATTAATGTATCCCATTAATTTTATAGATATATATGACATTTCAGGTAAGTGTTAAATTAATATATTCTAATTCCATATTTTTCATGATGTACTTAAATTTATATTAAATTTATAGTGTCATAAAATGAAATTAATAATATTTTATATAAAATAATATTTTATTAGATGATATAAAACTAAAAAATAATAAATTATTAAAAATTAATTGTCTACTTTTGAAAATTTATCTATGGTCGACTTATGTGTTGTTTTTCCTTTTATAGAATGATTCTTGATCCTTAAATAGAAGAGACATTAACTATTTAAATAGTTATAAAAATGATTAACTAATGGTTAAAACTAAATGATATGGAAGAAAACAAAAACAACACATATACAAGTTTTATTTTATGAGATGATTTTGACTCATAAAAATATTATATTTTAAGTATATAAATTTAAAACTATTTATACATGGAAAATAATTTGTATTAAATTAATACTTTATAAAATTCCAAGAATACCACTACCTAACTTATAAAATGAAACAACTTCCCTATCTTCTTTACATGGATTTTATCCTTTCAGAACAAGAAATGACCTACCAAATTATATCCTAAATAGCCTTATCCAATTTTTTTTGGTTCCATTCCCCCTCCAAAAATTCCATCTTTAGGATCCTTAAGAGTATATTTAAAAGAATTATTTCAAAGATGATGTAATCACATTAACCAATCAGTTTATTTAGTTTAATTTTTTTATTTTCTAATATAAATCTATTTTTTAGTCATAAAATAAAATATTTAGGTTCTTAAATATACATAATATTTATTATCATTTTCAAATCACCCATACCCATCCTCTTTTCCATCAAATACGAATTGAATTTATCATTAGTGTGTACATATAACTTTCCATCTCCACATTGTGATATATTTATTTTTTATCTTCACAATATTTTATGGATAAGTATTATGTCGGGTTTAATGATTATATATGATATTCATAAATAATTATTATTCTACAATTATAGTATCATTTCTAATATTCTATCATCCAATCTATTGGAAAATGATAACATCACGCATCTATGCATGTGGACCACCACATCTATGAAGTGATGCGATTGATTTTTCATTTTTCATTTATAAGGCTGGTAATATGGATTGATTTAATGAATATATATGATATAGATTATATAAAACTTATTGTTAAGTTGAATTATAATTTTCATTTCTTTCATACCATCCAGCAAAAAGTGTAAATTGTATTCATGTGTATGAATGACATATTGCCTCCATGAATACTGTAATTAATTTTTTCATCTATATATTTTGTATATGACTACTAATATAAATATATTGTGTGTATATATATATATATATATGATATGAATATCACAAAAACCATTTTTGGGATGATGGAACTGTGATAAAAGTACAAGGACCAAATCTATTGAACCAAAGAATACAAAGAAGACGAAGCAATTATAATCAATAATACATATTTTTATAATGAATTATTAATAAATGAGTGATAAAAGGTTATATGTAAATAATAAATGTTATTATATATATCTCTATATTATTTTATAATGTATTTATAATTAATATGTATTTATTATAAATTATTTTGGAACATGTATGATGGGATTCAAACGTGAGGGAAGGGTTTCTCGTCACACTTTCTCTTCTGTGATACTTAATACATAATCACTATTATTCAAGATTTTTTTGATTATGTATTCACTATGGTATATATACGATCTTAATATCCTAAAGATATAAAATTTTATTTTCATATGGTTTTCTCTAGAAATTATATGTTTTCTTTTTTATTTTCCAATTTTATATACCAAGATATCAAAATAAATTTTTATAGGAAACTGACTTTATTTGCTATTTGGTAAGGAATATTTTTCTTTCATATCCATATTTTTCATATATTTGTTAAAAATGTTTTTTAAAATTATACAAGGATTCATTAATGAAAATTTTACAAATATTTTAATTTTTATAAAATGATTTAAAAGGAATCCACATTTTATTTTATGAAGGATGGTCCCTTTGACATTTACCAAAAATGTGAAATGGTATTTTTTTTAACACACAAGTATTGAAAAAAAATTCTTGACATCCCTGACAATAAATTATTTTTATACTAATTAACAATAATTTGTGCTTCTTTTCAAAGAAAATGTTCTTTTCCTAATATGGTGAAATTTTTTTATTTTTTAAAAGTAAATTTCAAAGAAAACATTTTATTTATATTTAGTTGTTTTATTGATAATTTTATGGTATTTCGATTCAGAAAAAAATACAACCCTTTATTTTAATTATATTCCAATGGTAATATTTTTTAATGATACCATCATTATTATTTCTTTGGATGGTTTACGATTTGTTTAAATGAGGAAATATTAACATTTCATATGTTTGTTTTCCAATATTTATTTTTATTTTTATTATGAATGAAGTTGTTATCAACCCCTTACATATGTTGAATTAATTAGAAAAAGTCAGTGTTAAAAACTGGCCGCTATTTTCACCTGAAGCATTGGTATATCTGATGAGGAAAACATGTTATTTTATTTGGACGAGTCTTTACACATTTATGTAAGTTGTCTTTGAATGGGTTCTTAAAGTTGTTTTTATGATGTTTGATATAATGTATTTCATTATTTTGAGACTATTTATTGATTTACATTTTATTATTTTAATGGTTATGATATCTATGAATAAGTTCAAGATCATATGATTGGTTATATGAAATTTTTTGGTCATAACTTTTTCCTTCCATGTTATACCTTGTGCTATAGTTATTGATTAAATGGAATTTGTTTTTTTGTTATTTATCATGGCATACAAACTATAACTAATTTATTCATGATATATTCTAATGTATGTTGTCCTTACCGGGAATCTTATCTCACCCTTATTTTGTATTCTCTCCCCATGATATGAGGAAAAACTCATTTAATGAGTTTAAGGATATTGAATATTTTACACTCACTATGTTATATATTTTATGTTTGAAAATGTAATTTGGGAATCATGTATGTATCTAATTTACAAGTACTAATAAACTATTTGTCCCTTTGGGATGCAATCACTTGTATCTAGTTCTAATGAAACAAAGTATCTATCAGCTCTGAGCTACTAGGGTTCATAACATTACATTTGGGTTTTGGGAAATTTTAGGAGAATCCTTGGGAAGTGGATTTATAAAAATGTAGACTAGGGGAAAACCCTATAGTTAGCCTTAATAATAAGTCTGAGTATCAAATAATATCCCTTAAAATAGTTCGTTGAATACATATCAACCAATATTTTGACACATGGTTTGTATACCCTTACTATGCACATAGTTTGACACTCCATGAAAATGTGCTCTAGTTAAATCACATTTTATTTATGAATTACTGTGAAGGATTTGAATAGATAATAATGAATGATGAACTAATTTAAATGGAAGGCTTCATAGATTAAAAATACGTTTTTGTGAATTACACATCCTATGAATGATATTTCAATATTTTCCACTATAATTGTTGTTTCTCATTCTATGTTGTTTAATTTAATTTAAAGGTTGGAACAAGTAGAAACCATGTTAACATTGAATGTGATGGATAATGTGGTAATATTGAGAAACCAAATGGAATGATAAATAGATTGAAATATATTGTGATTATTCTGAATAATTTATCATGTTTTATGATTTATACCATGCACTATAACCAACTCTTACTCCCATGAATGAAGGGAAGGGTCAAGTTAACTTAGAGCTCTGGCAGTTGAGACCATGAAAGAATAAATTCTCAATTTCCTTCTTATTAAAAATGTGGATATTTACCCCTTAGATAATTACACAATGGAAAGGGAACTCACTTTTTGTGAAGAAAAGAATGAAATATATCAATTTAATTATTGTGTAAAACTAAATAGTGCAAACGAATTTAATAAATTTCATCACATCACTTCATTTTTTGATCCATGTCTTATATGTGGGGAATATTAAAATTATCCATGTCAATTCACTAATAAATTGGATAACACATAGACTAAGGATATCTCATCCTATGAAAATCATTAAAGATTAAGTATTGATGTGATCATGTTTCAGTATTCAAAAATTATGTTCTGGAATTTTATATCAATGATATTCAAGATATATATATCATGAAACATATAAGGATTGGTCTATAGTTGTTTTTAGGATCTTAAAACATATATTTAAGAGTACTAATAGTAGTGTAAATTGATATAGTTATAAGGCATCGGTTGGAATTTGTGAATTTAATGATATAATAATAGTGAACATAAAATTGGTTTGTGATTTTATGATAAAGTGATTTTGGCTAACTTTGATGATGTTTATTTAATTTTTGGATTCATGGAAGTTGTTAGTGTTTTCATTGGAGGAAAAAATATTTTGATGATATTTTGAATCATATATGTTTTTGTATGGTTATAACATAAGAGATATGGATAAGATTGTGGGGTTATAAGTTTATGATTGTGATTAGTTCAATGGTATATATATGCATTTTGAGGTTTTAGTGTTGGGATTTTGAGATGATGTCAAATGTTTATTGGGTTATAAGAAGAATATGCATTTTAGATTTAAATACACCTTTATATTTTTATATTATTTGATGAAAATATAATTATGGTATATTTAATAGTGGTATATATATAATCATGATTATTAAAAATTAGTTCATTAACATGGTGAAAATTTTAGAAATAATTATAGCTAATATAAAAATTGCCTTTAAGGGTGGTATTTAAAATTTATTCATGATATTTTGGTGAATTTCACTACACTATAAGATTATAAACTGATTTTTCAAATTGATTATTTATATTTTGGTGATTATTAATTATTTTGAGGTATATCAAAACATTAGGTTTCATTATAGCTCAACATGGGAAATTATTGGGGAAGAGTGCAATTACATTTTTGGGAGTGTAAGTAAAAAGGTGTTCGATATCCTTTGATTATAAAACATCATATAGTTTTTATTTTATTTTGGGGTTTGCAGTTATTTATTCTTTGAATAATCAATGTTTATCCTTTGGTGTTATTGTGAAAATTTCAATGAAAAATGTTTTATTTCTCCATATGAAGGTTTAAATAATTTATATATTATCTTAAGTAGTGGAATACATTTATGTTATAGAGAATACTATAAGATAGGGGTAATATATTGTTATTCTTTTATAGATTATATTATCTAGGTAAAGTTGATTTTAGTGCTTGAGGCATGAAAAATTCTTCCAGAATACTAATCATGAAGACAAAAGATGAGATTGTAATTAAAAATGATTAAATGAGAAAGAATTACTTGTCAAGGGAGTATATTTATATTTTTTAATTGATTAAATGAAAAATTAATCCCTTGAAATTACTAAATGAATATTTAAATAAAAAATTTATTAGTTTACCTTCATTCCTGATGAATAGATATCCTCTTCACCCTTCACTGATTTAGGGATTTGTGGTCGTTAAATTTCACCTGACCATATCATCTATCATTCTATTTTAGTCCATGTACATTAGTCTTATATTACATTCCAATATTTTAACTTCACACAAATTTTATCCTTATCTTGGTACCTTAAAATGTGATATTTTAGGTAGCCTTTATGTTTCTTACTTTTCCTTTTTAAAAGATGTTTTATTATCCCTCCTTACGATGTGAGTTTTAAAAAAGGTTTAACATTTTATGAATGGAATAAAATTTTGTTGGATAAATTTATTTAATGGGTTTAGAAGGTAATATCATGATAGTTTAAAATAATACTACTTTCAATATGATATATGATACACAAAATTATGTTTAATGAACCACGATATCTTATTAAAATACTATTACTTAATATAAACTTTATCCAAATCCGTTTAATTGGATGGTAGGAATTGTATAAACTAAATTTTGAAATATATATAGAACAAATACTTAATATTTATGTATTTATTATGTATTATATAATGATTACACAATTTTTAGTAATGTTATTTATTTTCTAGTGAATTCTGAACAATACATTTTTTATTGAAAGATATTTTTTTTGGTTTCGAAAATTTTAATGTTTTATTTAATTTGAAAATGATTTAAAAAGAAAATTAGTTCACTTATTTTTATTAATAATTCAATTAATTTTACTAAAATAAATTTTATTAACGAATTTTCCATAAATAAAATTTTATACCTAAAAAGGAATTTTCTTAAAGAGTATTTTTCATTTCATTTTTCATTCTTGTTTTAAATTAATTAATTGCACTTATAGAAAATGAATCTTGAAAATTATATTCCATATTTATAATAATTAGGTCTAAATTTGTAAATAGGACCATTTTATTATTTTTCATTATGAATAGTATCAATAGTAAATAATTTTCACCACAGTAAGGGTAAATCAGTCAATTTAAGTTGAAAATAATCTGATAATGAAAATAGAATTTCGAAAAAACTTCTCTTCATTTAAGTGTATGATCCTATTTTTTCCATAATCATACAATATTCTATTATATGAGATTTTATTTCAATTTTTTTTATATTTTATCCTTTATCTAATTTTATTTAGTGAAAGTTTAAAAATATAATTCTAATTTTTTTATTATTTCTAGATTTTTCACATACTAATAAATGGAAAATATATTAAATTATATATTGTTATTTGAATTATAAATAATTTATTTTATATTTTTTATTTATTACTACTTTTTTCAGATTAAATTATCAGATTAAATGATTATGCAACACCATTATATTATTTATTCCATTAATAAAAAATATAATAAATGATTTTAGAAATAATAAAATTGATAAAATTTGAATTAATTAATGTATAAAATTAATTTTATATTTTATGGATGTTTTAAAGGATCATTATTTAATTTATGCTCTCTCATGATGTTTTTAATTTCATATTAAATGAATTATGTGAAAAATAACCCTAATAATATTTCATAATAAATAATATTTTATTAAATTATTTGAAGTTCATAAAAATAATAAATTTTACCAAATAAATGGGATATTTTTTTAAAAATCCTACATGGTCCTTTTTTGGGTCATTTTTTTTATTTTCACATTCCTAACCCTTAATGGGTAGAAAAATTAAATATTATTGTATTTTTCAATAAGGTTTACAGAGGGTTAATACTAAAAGAAGAAAGTTAATAAATAACCAGAGCGTTTTAAAATTTTACTGGAATAGATTATTTGAACTCCTAATCATGTTATACTTGAATTATACCAATTTGTTTTAAAAATTTACATGTATTATTTTGAACACTTTTGGCCCTCTAGATCAAACATAACATAAAAATATTTTTTTTAAAATACAAATCCAAATTATAGATGTGATGGTATTCCCAAATAACCAATGTTGGGATCCTTAATAGGAGATCTAAATGAGTTCCTTCACAGAAGTTGTAATCCCCACAACTGATCAATTTCATTTTTCTTCTTGTTTTATCTCCTCTAAATATATGGTATTAGAAAAAAAACTAATTATGTATCCTAAATAAAAAATACTCTTTTATTTTTATTTAAAATACATTATCAACCCTATTTTCCATCAAATGGGAAGTGAAAGTATCGTTAGGGCGTACATACGACTTATCATCTACATATAGCGATAAAAGTCATTTTTCATCACTCGATTTTATGGATGGGTATAATGATGGGTTTAATGTTTATATATGATCATCATAAAATAAATATTCTTCTATAATTATGATATTATATCCTTCTTCCTACCTTCCAATCCGTTGTAAAACCATAACATCTCTCATTCTTACATGTAGACTAACCCCACCACGAAGTGATATGATTCATTTTACATTTATAATTCATATAGATGGTAATAAGGATTGATTTAATAAATATATAACATATATATTATATGAAAATAATTTTTAAAGGATAATTATTTTTTCATACAATCCGTCAAAAACTGAATACAACATTCATGCGTACGTACGACCGACAATCTCTATGAATATTGTAATTGATTTCTCTATATCAATATTTTATAGATGAATAAAAATGTTAAAATATTATATATATTCATATGATATTTATATAATTAATCAAATTCTATAGATGATGGAACCTTGAACAATGTATAAGCACAAACACTATTGAATTGAAACATATAGGGAAAATAATGAAGTTATCACCTAGAATAATGATTTTTATTAAAAATTTATATATAAATGGGAGATAAAACGTTATAAATAAATAATAATTTGAATGATATAAATGATTATTAGGTTGTAATATATATTTTGTACATTTAATTTTATTAAACATGATGTTAAAACACATAAAAAAGAAGTTGGACCTGAGGTAAGGGTTCTTCATCTCAATTTTAAATCTATGAGAAATATGGCATAAATACCACTTATTTTTTTTGTGTATATAATTGTATTTTATTAGTCATTTTTGGAATGTATTGTAATTCATGTCATTTAATGTTTCATTTTATGTTATCTCTTTCATGTGGATAATTATTTGAATGATACTAAAGTGGAGAGGGTTTATTTCACAATCTCATTATTATTCAAAGGTGTTTATATTTAATAATCTATTGTAGGAATGATATAATAATTAAATATTTCAAAAAATTATTTTATTATCCTTTGGTTATTTATAGAAATTATAAATTTTCATTTTCTTTTCCTCTTTTTTACTCAAGATATAAATAAAAATTCTTTTTAGGAAAACCGAAATTATTTTCTATACAATCGGGAATATTTTTCTATTATGTTTATATTTTCAATTAAAGGTTTTAAAAATATCATTAATATTATAAAATTATTTATTAAAGGATAAATTACATACATTTTAGTTTTTACATAATGATTTAAATGAAATATTCTTTTCATTTTTCGAACAAGCTACTTTTTTTAATTTTAAAGAAAACGCAAGAGGAATATTTATTTTATTGTACTCGACATAAATCAAATTTCATATCATCTTAACTAGTCAATAATTTTATGATTAATTTTAAAGTTTCTATTATTCTTATAATACAAAATTTCCCCCTAATGTTTTTGTAAATTTATATTTTCTAAAATTGAATTTCAAAGTAAAAAGGCGATCTTTATCAAGAGTGTTTTAATGATATTTTTTATGGAATTTACATTCATCAAAAATATAGAACCATTATTTTACATATTATTCACTGTTGATCTATTGTAATGATATATAATTATTCTTTCTCTGAATGGTTTATGATTTTTTTCAACATGGAAATATTAAAATTTCATATGCATGTTTTCCAATATAAATAGTTATATTAATTATGTGTTGTATAATTATTCAAACCTTTCATATAATGAATGAATTAGACTAGGATATCTATAGATAGCGATAACTAGAGCACCTTGATTCCTTAGTTGGTCTCCTGAGATAAATATTTTTATTATTTTGAAAATGGATTGCCTATTTATATAATATGTCTTAATATGAGGCATTGATGTTTAATTGTTGACATAATTTTTTTTTTTCATTCTCTAATTTAGAGATTAGTTATTTTTATCCATGTGATTATTTGAATTTTTTTGATATTCATGGATTATTTTCAAGATAATGAGATTAGTTATATGACATTGTTTGATCGTTATTTTTTATATTATTCCTAAATCTCATGTTATTTATTAAACTACATGTGTTTTAATTTATTTAAATTTTGAGATTGATTATGACTTATATGATCATGACAGCTTATAATGTACAAAACCCTTTTTAAGCATCTGATCTCAACCTTATTTTGTTTACTTTTCTTAGATTATGAAGACATAATGTTTGAATGAGTTCAAGTATGTATAATATTTACATTCACTATGTTATTTATTTTATGTTTACAAATTTAATGTGAGATTTAGGTGTGTATGTAGTTCTATAAGACTACTAAAGTATTTGGTCCTTCAGGATGTGCTCATGTTTATCTAGTACCAATGTAATAAAGTAACCATTGGATTTGGGCTACTTGGATCAGAGTATTTACAAATATAAAGGAAATAGGATGGCACTAGACACATGAACATAAAAGAAACCCTTATTGAAATTATCGAACAAAAATAGTGATGAGTTTACGACGATCATCCAATATTATTTAGTAGAAGAAGAAACCCATAAAGCACCCGATCTATCTTAAATAGATCATCATGTATGGTATAATTAATATCATAACAGTGTGTACTTTCAAATTGATATTCTCCATCAATAATCTATGATAATGAATGTATGATTCGAGTAATTGAAGATGTAAACAAAATATTCCTGCATTTGAGGGGATTACACTATCCTTATTAATACCTGATCATATCGTGAGGACTTACAATCACCAAAGTAGTGATAATCTCTTCACTAAGTGATATATAATGATCCATGGAGAAGAGATATTTGGTAGTATTTCATGGAACTGGGTAATAAATAGTAGGATTTTCATTCCTCCATATAGCTATCCCTGATGATTTTCATTAAATGAAAAGTGATGACTATATTAACTATATCGGGTTCCATTTCATGCCAAACATACATTATAGTAAACTAGTTTTATTCAAAGAACTCCTGAAATTTGTAAACAATTATTTTATGATTCATTTATAATGATTTTTATAGTATAAACCATGATTGAGATCATTAAAATACATCATGTATCCCAAAAAATGATATTAAATGCCAATTGTATGATAAATTATAAGTATAAGAAAATATCACATGCTATTTTATGATACCAACACATTATATCCTACAATAAGCATCATATGAATAATGTAGAATATGAACATGTTGAATCATATAATCTGATTCATTTATTTTTTAGTAAAATTTTATCAATCTTCTAATTTATCTGTTATCATATAAAATATTATTCAATATTTCAAAATTCATTGTGAATCGATACAAATTTATTTTTGGATATATTGAATCATATTATCATCATTAATCAGAAAATAAAACATTTTGAAAAAATTAATCCTTATTCAAAGTCCAAATTATATGACCCTTTAGCGATTATTTACTTTTAAAAATATATATGAAATCCCATTTTTTTGATATAAGAAAAGGGAGGCAACTAGAAAAGAATTATCAACCCTAAAAAAATTAAATGTCTTACCTCAGTTTGCAACAAAAAAAACTATGCGCAAATCAATGGATTCTCCATGTGACATTTAGATAACCTTCATATATTCTAGATGCTTCCCATAAGTAGTGGGAGCCTCGGCTGTTTCCATAAGGAGACTATAACCCCTTATTAAAGTGCACCATAATAGGGAAATAAAACAAACATTATCGAAAATTATAATAATTGAAGTATGAAAAAACAACTAACAAATTCAATAAATACATGTGAGTGTAAAATAGTAAAGTCATATAGATTTATAGTCATACAAATATTCAACATTGAACACTGATATATGCTCAATTCAATGGAGTCTGAATGTGACATTTGGATAGCCCACCAATGTGGCCCCACAAATCACTTGTAATCTAGAATACACATGTGACATGATTATAAAAATAATAAAAACTATATATAAGCAAAAATAAATAACCACAATCAATCCTTGAGGTCTTCCACTAAACCCATGATTGACTGAAACCATCTTTTTTCAATAATAAATTTTCTCTGAGTACCTCATATAACCATTCAAATAAAAAATAATTTTTAATAAGGATTAATTATAAGGATACCAAAACCTAGGGGTGATTTAATTCTAACATCAAAACCAGAATATCTTGTTGACTCTAATGATCACATCTATGGTATCCCCAATTCTGGTGCCATCCCAACCCCATGGATTTCACCCATTGTAACCCTATTCACGGTACTCCCAGCTCTGAATCCATGATAGAAAAAATCGTGGTATATTATCATGACTCCATGGATCATATTCATAGTAATATAAATCATTGTACCGGTAGTACCAATTCATGGTATCATTAATCTTTGTACCCATATATCTAAATCCATGGAATCCAAAATCATGATATATCATCTCAATTGCATGGATGATATCCATGGAATCCCAAATCATAGTATCTTAGTGGGATGTAAATCCACCCATAAAAATACAAGGACTTGGTCCGAGGAATCCCAAAAATTATTTTATAGTGAAAACTAATAACCAAATTTTAGCATCATATCATAGGCACACCTTGTATCTCAAATTCATAATGGTGGGTTGTGTTTGAAACCCAAGTCACATTACTAGTATTATCTTGATTGGTTTTCCATATACTTGATTCTATACTAAAAACTGAGGTTGGACTCTCTAGGGCATGGCCTCACCACATCATAGCCCTAAAGAGATAAAATAATTAGTTCTAGTTCTATGGTAACACTAGAAATTATCACTACATGTTCATATAAACACACTATTTTTAGGGTCTGCATTACATTGGGGTACTCATTAGAGTCCCCTAGACCTCATCGTAGCCAGAATGTCATTCATGAGTCCTCATATCTGCTATATAGATATTGGGTCATCACCTATTACTTGGAGGGTATAATATCCCTCGACATCATCAAAGTCTCATTGGGGCCTAACTAACCTCTTAAGAATGTCTTGTAAGGGATGTGAACTACAAAACAATCCATCCAAAAGTCATTTTATTCTTGTCAAAAAAACTAATATATCCCTAATATCCATAGGGTCTAGCCAAAATAGCTAATTACATCTAATTGGGGGAGGAACACTCACTCTATAGTCATTCACTATCCTAGAGTTATTAAAGTATGTCAATGCTATCACAATAAATATCCATATCCCATCCATCCCAAGCCATCACTCACCTATACCCAAAGGTCACAAGGTGTCCTAAAACTAGGTTCTCCAACTCTCATTAATTTAATTCTCACACATTGTTACATAAGTTTCACAAGACACAGAAAATCGTAATCAAGGCCTCATCCATCGAGGAAATAGGTAATTAAGCCAATGCACAAGTTTCCATCATGGACCTTGGAGCCTTGTTAAGTCCATATATATCTAATGTTAAATTCAAAAATACCTTTTGAACAAAAGTTCAATCTCCCTAATTGGTGAGGATACATATAAAAAGCATAGAAATAAAGCATAATACCATAGGGAATGTTTGAGGAACAACCAACCTCTGTATGCCCATCCATTTTTAGTGAAACCCACCACCACTCGACCGAGCTCATGCAAATCTATTAGAAAACCATTCATCAATTATTGGATCCAACTAATTCAAAATAATTAAATAATTAATTATAAACCACTTATAATTAATTTTTAAATTTAATAAAATAGTTTATAATTTCATTATAATTTTATTTAATTAGAAATTATTTCAAAAACTATCTGGTCAAACTCATCATACCAAGCCTGAAAGAGATAGTGTTTCCCATACTAATTCACCACTAGGACTAAGAAAAAAATCACTAATTAATTTTTCCGATTCAATAAACTATTTTACTAAATTTTCTGAAACTATAGAAAAATTCATACGATAATGTACCTTAACTGAAATAATATGCAATGGCAAGCAGATATAATATCATATCCTATTAAAAAAAATCAACGAAATAGACGAATACATTTAGGTAGATTACAACATGATTTGGTGAAATATTCTTCATCAACCTAAATAAATTCACCCAAAATTGGATCAATACAAAAATGGAACCAAATTAGAAGAACAAATGAGGTCATACCATTAATTGAAATAGATATTAATTAAAACTAAAACCTCTTCAAGGGGGTCATAAGGGGAGTCTAATGAGGGGGATACTAACCAAATGGACTTCCTCATGGAATATTTGACCCTAAAACCAAAGGTGGTATGAATTATAAATTACTAGTATGGATCAATATAACAAAAAAAGACCTAGAAAACCATTAAAAGTGTGAACAGAGATATTCACCATGGGAATTCCTTCCTCCAAAATATTTCACAGCTTGAACTTATGTTCAAAACCTCAAATCTTTGAGATAGGTGGTTCACCTCTAGCTAACACCATTCATCTCATAAAACCAATGGTTCTTGGTGTGAATGAACACTATAGTGTAAAATTCATCCCCTATGCCTCTAGGACCTTCTCTAACATCTACCAACCATTCGAGAAACCAAATGGGCTTTACTATATATTCAATAACATTATTTAAAGACATTAAAATTCATCAAATCACATTTTTTTTTCCATTTTATCCAAACAAACCATCCATGAAACCAAAAATAAAAAAATTCTTTTGAATTTGAAAACTCATCTGAACATGGGGTTCTATAATATATCTAATATAGAAATTCTCAGCACTGATAATTCTTATTAATTATCCAAACATCTATCCCGAAACACACAAGTTTCCATTTCATAGATACACATCCCGTTATTTCATAGAACACTTAATTTTCTTCTTTTGTGAATCTCTAAACGCGGGGAAAAAATTTTATTTAAAACTAATAAACCAGTTAATTCCTCTAATAAGAAACATAGACAATGGTTACCCTAAATTATTTTTCCTAATACATATGATGTTTAGTTGTTTCTTCCATGAGCTTATATTCCTCTGCATGATAAGAGTCAACTCAAAAGTTCTGATTCATGATCTACAGTGCTCCCCATTATCTTAATTGAATATCCATACCCATTATCAGTGTTCAAATGACACACTCAGTGTGGTGTCCGTATCCCCTAACCCATATAAAAATGTCAAACAATGTTAAAATATGATACTTTCTACTATCCCAGATTCTGTACCTAATTAAACTATTTTGTACTACTGATTCACATGGACCAAATACATTGAAAATTATTGGAAAGGTCCCAATTATACTCCCATTATCCCAAATAATACATACACAAAACCATTATTCCAACATCCCTTACTTATCAAATAATTTTATTCTAAGTAGGCACCTTCACTATTGTTCAAAAAATGTTTCCACCCTATTCATTCCATGAATCATGGTTCACCCCCTAAACCATGTCATGAATCGTGATTCACCCCATGAACTAGGTAAAAAACCATGGTTTTCCCAAAAACCATGTCATAAAACCCATATCACCCTATAAATCACCCATAGATCACATCAAAAAACCCCCCCTGATGCCAATACATATTCTCCATAAAATATCTACTTCGAATCCCATATTTTTTGTTTTTCATGGGGCCCTATAAATTGAATACATAGCTCAATTGCATCATAAAAGACATATCAACCATCCAAAATCCAGTATCACAAGAATCCATGACCTTACCCTCATAAGGTTAATTCTTCCAAAACCCAAAATCCATCCATTATGGCTCGTAATTATTGGAGGTGGTTGTGCTTCTCAAACCCAAGTGACAAGATGAAAATTTATCTCAAACCTTTTCTATATCAGGGGAAATTTATTTTAGAAACATATTGAATTTCAATCATAATGAATGTCACACCCTCCAATGACCAATGGTGTTATCATCACAATATGTATTTATTAACACCACCCCTAGTGTGCAGCCATATTAGGTTCCATCATCCCATGTGTGTTGATCCTACTAAGACAAGATTAACTCATTCTAGGAAATTACCATCCTTGATTAACTCCCAGATAAACCTTATGACCACTCCTGATAAAATTATAATTCCATCCATCACCATTGAGGAATTTATAATTTCCTATAATATTGGGCACCCAATCTTGGATGTATATGAACAATTTCATCAATACATGGCTTGAATAAGACCACTCATTGATCCATGATTCAATGAATTCACTAATAACTGGCTTGTGAAACATTGATTTCTACCAAACATAATGGTAATAAACTCCTATAGTACCTAATCAAAGATCCCAATTCAAAATCCCCTAATTCTTATGCCATTGATCCTAGGATCACATGACTAGATCATTAACCATTATGAAATGCATGAAATTAAATTCTAACTAGAAAATCATTGATGGTTCTATTTAAAACTGGGAATTCCACCTATTCTGTGGCCTATCAAATAGACCCCTTACAACTGATGTCATTTTGGAATCATGAGCATCAACTTGAACTTTCACCATGCTCTTGATATCATGTCCAAAGTCAAGGGAATATATAAACAAAGTATTCAAACCTCTAACCCCGAAACATGATTATAATAACACCTCATGTGTACTCATCTCAAAACCTAAATAATATTTCCACGCTTTCATATATATGACACTCACAAGCCTAATCTAACCTGTATTGCAGGTTAACCTTCCATATGACATCTCATATCACCCTTAAAAACCAATTAACTTATTTTGGTCCATATAAAATTATAGTGGAATCTCATTCTTAACACATAAATAATAGATCACATAGGTCACAACTCTTATGGAAACATCTATACTCTCATTCTGAATATCAAATAATAACTGAAATTCATTTTACACAAAATTTGGGGTTCACATATCCATATCTGTAATCACATCCCAAAACATCGACCTACAAGGGAAATAATTCTCACTAGGAATCCTGATAGGGGACCAACCCATCAAGAATAATTTATCCCAGTATTATCCTCATCGCACATTTATATACGAGATCCACCCCATTAATGACCATGATATCATCTATCATCACATTTTTATAATGACATAACCTCACCACTATTTATGTATAGTATCTCATGGAATCATATCAAGGTTTATTATAAATTCAGCAAGAAAAAATAAGGGAAAACCCCATATCTTTTATTGTTGAGACATTGTATAATTGAACCTATTTATTCAATTATCCCCAGGGGGTTCATCACAAGGAATCGAATACATTTACATAACTTCAAGGGTATCTATGCATCCCTCACATCTATACATTATATAGACATCATCATGAATAAACTCAAAATATATCCACACAAACTATCATTATAATAAATATACTATGGGACAACTATGTGTAATTCCATTCCAAGTTACCTGGGAAAACAAATATAAATTATTATTAGAACATTAAACAACTGTTCCCTCTTATGTTAGTGATAAAAATCATACAATCACAGATATTTCACGTGAATCCTATGAAAAAAATTTGATTCATTAAAATAATCCTCTTGTTAATGGTCTACGATCCAAAAATAAAATGAATCATAAATCAAAAATCTCAAAAATCATGTCCATCACACTAGGTGAAAATTATAAAATTATGAAGACAAAAACCATGAATAAAAATCCCATGATAATGTAAACATGGACTTAATATCAAGAAATGTGTTCATGATGTAACAATTTGATATACATGAAAAGATTCGATAAATTCTTATCTCATTTCTTTACCATATCCCTAAATATTAAGATAAAATAATACTATGATACACTAAATTATATAAGTCACATAAAATCGTCGATTCTACTTTGTAACATCCTTCCCTAGTCCATGACCATAGAGTGGTTCCTGAACTAGGTTATTTTCCATGTGGCTTCAGCCATGATTTCCTATAGTCTACAGGCTACTAAGATGAAATGGGGGTCTGTGGTGTTATCGTGGGGAGACAATAACAACATATTAGGGTTTAATATGAAAGGGAAATAATAAAATGCCATCCACATAAAGAATTACTAGAGTGTGAAGAAGTAATAAAAAGAATAAATAACATTACATTAGTGAAAAATCTTACAGTCATACAAATTCATGGTCAAGCCAACATACGACACTAACCACCCATATGTATGATTATATATACAACTGGTAAACATGAATAAAATAAATGTACAAGTTTATATACTATATCTCAAGACTCAAATCATCTTGATGCACAATCCCATTTGAGATGTCCCAGTCAATCCTGCTTCTTTGGGCCTCTTTCCAACCAAAATACATGATCGGTGAAGTCTTCACTGGTACACAAGTTCCATGGCCAACCAAACATGGTGTGGATACAAATAAATTGGTAACCACAAATGTGGCCTCATACATAACTAGTAATATAGTGTACACATGTGATATGATTAGTTAAATATATAAAATAGTCTCATAACATAAATGAATAATGATAATTGATCTTTGTGATGAGGAACATCATATCAACAGAAACCTACTTCAAAATTTTCAAAACTGTCTCCCATAATGTCTTGTAACTACGAATACCCAATATCAATTTGGTCCCAAGGTGTGAGCTAATGACCACCCCAAATCTGTGGGGGATCTATATCCAACCTCAAAACCTGTGTATACTTGAACCTTGGATTGAATACAATGTAGACGAAACCATTATCATTCTGAATCCAAGGATTATAGTCATGGATTTCATAATCCTTGTAGTAATTTCTCTAAATTAAGGGAGTCATAAATCATAATATATCAATTAAACTCCTAAAATCATGTCAATTGAAGGCAAGATCTTGGTACTCCCAAGTTAAATCGATGGCAATGTAAATCATGGTACTCAGATGTTACTCTATAAAATTATAATATATGAGTACCACTGAATAAGTTAATTTGTTTGATAGATTTATCCACATGCAACACCGATCTTTAATAAAACCATGATGTAATTAGATAAAATATAAATATTTATGTACAAACATTACACCTATTTGTTAAATTATTAGGAATGAATAAGAGTATCAACTTTATCAAATCTATGAATGACGAAAATAATAAGAATTTTTAATTTGAATCAAAATCAATTTCTTAATCTAATATGAATAATAAGACCATTTATTGTGTAGATTTTATTTAAAAAAATTCTCTTTTTTTATAAACAAATCCATTTTCAGAAGAATATGATTATTTATTTTTTATTTAAATAATTGGATATAACAAATTTAGTTTGTAAATGATATGAGAAAATAATAATATTAGTTAGTATTTTAAAATTTCATTTTATGATAAAATATTTTTTTCATCATATTTTTGGATCTTATTGAAAAAAGAATTTATAAATTTATAAATTTTAAATAAGTAACTTAGTTTTTTAATTCCATATTCAAAATTGACATAGTATTCATTGTTGATCATTTTCTAAAATGGTTGTTTTTAGTAAAACAAATATGAGATTTAGGAAAATAATAATTACTATAATATTATCAAAATGTATGCCAAATCATGATGTTATTCAATATGAATTTTAGGAATAAAATTTCCCAACTGAAAATTTTTTTTATACTTGGAAAACATTTGAGAAACATTTTTATAACTGATAAAAACATTACATTAAATTAAAAATTATTTTTCCTTTTTTAATTATCTAGTATTTTTGAAGATATTTTTGGTTTTGATTTCCTTGAAAGCCTCATATCTTTTATTTAATTAATTATGAATCAATTTATTTCTGTAAAATAAATAACTAGGGTAATTTTATCTAATATAAATATATAAATTGTAAAAATCTTATTTTTTCTAAATATCACCATTTTTGATTAAGTGTTTTTATTTTAAAATTAAAATTTCACACCTTTAGAATTATATTTTAAAAAATTATTTGCAATTTGTTTAAATAAAATTATCAAATTATATTAAAGGATAAATCTAATTCATTTTCATTAAAATAAATTACTATGGTTATAAATTTATTACCACAAAAAATGTAATTGGGGAAAATTGAGATTAAATTAATGTGAAATAGATAATTTTTTCAAAAAAATTCCTATAAATGAGTGGTTATGATTTTTTTGACCAATAATTATATCCACTGAATTGTTTCCACTTTCGATCAATTGCCCCTAAAGTAGTGTCACAAAATTATTCAAAAATAAAAAGGTGGTCTAAAAACTACCCTTTCCTTCACTTATAAAAGGGTAACATACTCACCAATTAATGACAGACCTTACCTTCATATACCTCCTGGAAAATAATTTATTTTAATCACACTATAACTATATCCAAATTACATAATCTCTAGGTTAGTCATATTCATTATATTGATGGTATTATCATTTTTTATTCATATAACCCATCTATTAATAAAACACCATAGTTCATGTGTTTTGAGGACCCCCTCATGTATATCGCAACATGTTACCTTTTACTTCACCATCTTAAAAGATTTGATATAAGGAAGGTATTAAAAGGATAAATATGGTATTTATGATATAATTAATCTTTTTAATGTCAAATTAGAGAACCTATTAATGAAATTATAAACAAAGTACCGCCATTAATTTAATCTTTTAAAATAAGAATACAAAGTGTATAATATTTTATTAAAGTTGTGTAATGTTTTTATATCTACTACTTATTATACTACCTAGTAAATATAATATATCACACTAATAATGCAAAAATAGGATTATTATTCTCCTATTATAATTATATTACAACCAAACCACCTCATAATCACTCATTAAATCAGGGTATGTTCATTTTTGGGCCAGTTTAATCACATAATCTAAATATACTTTAAATTTATGTCTTGGATGAATATGAGAATTTATTTATTAGTGAAATAATATATATATATATATATATTTATTTAAATTTTTTTGGGTTTTGGTATGGTTATATTAACATTTAACTCATTAACTATGAAAACCCCTTTCATTTGTTATGAATCACCAAATAAAGAATATCATCCATTTTGTCACTATTTTTCATCAAAAACAAACATGAAATGAAAATATAAATTTATAAACAATTTTAGAACATGTATTATAGTAGATTATATGATCATATAGTGGAATAAATTAAAATAAGAATAAAAATAGACACCACTGTTAAGAAACGAATATTAAAGATTAGAACAATAATAACTCAATGTGGAAAATCAGAAGAATTAATGTACTGAATTACTATTGATAAAGAGTGTGAATAAAACTAGATATGAGTGAGTTTCTAAATTAAGTTATTAATATATATATTTTTTGATACCAGATGTTAATGTACGTTCATGGATTAAAATAAAAGTGGTGAGTATTTTTTCTCAATTTCATATCATTGAGATATGTATTGTATTTACACAGATATTTTAATTTTTTTAGGTTCGTATACTTACAATTTGATATATTGTATCATGAAGAACTTTTATATCAGTTAATATAAATATAAATTTTAGGTTTTATCTCTGAATGGTTTTTTATTTTAATCTTTCTAATGTTTTTGGGGTATTCTTGGTCACAATTCTTATTCTTGGAGAAATGTTACATGTTATTAACTATGGTCCCTTTATACAGTGTTATATTCATTTACTATCCCTTTAATGTCATTTTATTTTTATTTCATGTTAAATAATAGAAAAAATAGGTTTCCTTATTCAAGTATCTATTGATTCTTTTGTTTCTCCAATAGTGATGTTTTTTTGGTAACTCAATTTTCATTCATTTAGTTATTATCATTCCCACGAACTATATAATAAAAGATAGGTAAATTAGTCTCGTATATTGAAATATGTGGTATTATATAATTGCTTAATATGGATATACATTCCGACCACATAAACCCTTTAAATAAATATTTCACTCTTTTTAAGGTATATACTATTAAATTCTCCCACTTTCTTTCTCTAGATGAATTATTATATTTTTTCCAACATTTCCTGAACTATATACCCAATTTTCAATAAGGTGAGAGAGTCAGATTTTTAATAACCCATATTGTATTATTATCAGTTGGAAAGTATGATATTCTATTGACATAAGGTGATGTATTGGAATTCCAATATGGATTATTATTGTCAAGTTTAATTTTTGTTGTATATATGTCCACTATCTTCCTATATATAGGTTTTGATTAGTTTATACCTTTTATTAAAATGGTGAAATTTATTTTTATTCCATATGTTTTCATTTAAATATATTTAATAATGGGAATGGTTGATTATGTACTTTATATTCATTTTATTTTATGGTGAATGATATGGTTTGAAAAAAGTGATAGGCGGGGCCTTATTTATTTTTCATTTATTTTTTCTCAAGGTGATTAGGTTAGACTAAAAATATTTATAGGTGGGACCTGAAATTATATTGGATTTTACACCTTGACGTTTTAATGAATAATATTTTGTTTGAAATACTATACTACACGCAACAAAGAGCTTAAAAAATCAATGAAATATATTATTTAAATATAACCATTATGACCTAGCTCTTGAACTGGTGGGAAGAATATCATTATCTGAATAATGAAATATATATATACTAGGGTATTAATAAATATATATATCTATTTATTTACTATTAATAAAAATGATGTAAATTTTTAGTAAAGATATTTTATTATTCAAAAATAACTTTTCTTTAAAAAACAATTTATTTTTGTATTAAAATAATATAACTAATTTCATCTCTTTTAGTAATTTTATTTCATAATAATTATATCATTTTGAAATCAAAATTTCCAAATTATATTAGAATTATTTTTCAATATTTTCTAAAAATTATGATTTTTCAGTGAATAGAAAAGTATGATTTTTATAAAAAATTGTATTTTTTCCAGAATTTACGTAGATGAATTTTTTATTATAATTAATTAAATGTAAAAATATTTATACTATATTATAAATAATACAATTAATTTTAATAGAATCAATATTATATAATTTTTTTATAAAATTATATTTGGCTTTAATGGACTTTTGTCTTCAGAGCACCATTTTTAGTGTGTTATGTAGGATACTTATGAAATATATTTATGCCACTTATCAAGATTAAATTTCCTAAAATAGAATAATTATTTTGAATAAGACCAATTAATTTTATTTAATAATTTTAACTTAATATTTGGTCATAATTAATAATAAAAATATTTAAACTTCATCACCAAAGTTAAAGGGTATATCTGGTTAACTTATGATAACACTATGTGATAAGGCTACCATTTTTTATTTTCAATCATATTGAATTAATGTATTTATAGTCCTGTCAAAATATTCTTGATATTTATTTGTTTATGTGACTCATTTGGATGAAAGTGACCTCGGAATTTTTTAGGTCAAGAAAAAGAAAAAATGGCACCCACTTGCTTTTAAATATCTCTTGTGTCCAGAATGGCAAAAAAATTTATGAGTGGATAATAATTTTTAACTTTAGAATAGTGAAATTATATTCACTATGATTATTTATATCTAATTTATAGTAATTATATTATTGTGTAAAAATCTTATGCAACACAGACCAAATATTTTAACAATTAATAGAAATTATAAAATAAATTATATTAAAAATATTAAAATTAAAAAATTTCGAGTGAATTATCATGTTACAAAAAATATAAAGTAATAATATCATATTTTTTCTATTTTATAGGTCTATATTATAATTCCATTTTTCTTTTGATGTTTTAAAATTCTAATTAAATGAATAGTTTCAAAATTAAAATTAATGATATTTTATAATAAGTAATATTCTATATAGTGATGTAAAATTAATAAAAATATTAATTTTGATCAATTAAGTGGGAATTGGTTTATAATATTGACTATGGTCCATTAGTGGTCTTTTTTTTGTTTATAGAAACTTTTATGTCCCATAAAGAGAAAAACTATAATACTGCGATAATTTTTAAAAATGGATAACATGTGTTAAAACAAAAAGATACTGGTGAAAAAATAACCTGAAGTTATACAATTCTTGTTGGACGATATAATTTATACATACTTATCTTATATTATAATATTATCAATTTGGATCGATTTTAATATGAAAAATAATTTATATTAATTTAATACATTAGAAAATTCCACGAGTTCCGCTCCCCTCTCTTATAAAAAGGAACATCCAATCCTATTTTATTAACACTGAAAAAATATTTTGGTTTATCCAGTACCAAAATATATCACATGCTTGCATCCATCCTAGTGTCATAGATTCATTGGTTTGATCATAAAAGGAACCTATTGATTCTTTTGAAGTAAACCTTAAGAGGTTTACAGTAGAAGAGGTATTGTTCTTTATCGGTAATTTTTGTTTTATTTCTTCTTCTACCAGCTTAAAATAATTTTCAACCAAAATGTTATACGAAAATAATTATCTAACATTTTTTTAGATGTTACTATTTTAATGTAATAACCTATATCCTTATTATCTTGCAACAAATAGGAAACGAAATTTTCGTTGATGTGTACGGCGGTCTAACACCTCATAAACCATGGTAATTCACGTTCCATTACCGCCTCTCATGGATGGTTATAATGAAAAATTTAATGTCTATATATAATATTCGTGACACATTTATAATTCTTAAAAGATAATATATATTTTAATTATTTATCATTCCATCCATTGAAAAATGATAATGTAGTTTATGCGCATCTGTGGGAAACAACCTTCACTAAGTGATGTGATTTGTTTTCATCCCCACAACTAATAGATGATATATTTAAGTATATTTGAAGAAATAATATTATATTTATTTCAGGATTATCATTTCATTAATATAAAATAATACTTATGTTCTTATTATCATGATCGTTGAAAAATGAAAATGTTATTCATGCATACATATGGCTTACAGTCTCCATGATTATAACATTAGTAATTTTTTGTAACCATATTTCTTGGTTTAAAAAAAAAAACAATTTATGTAAAAAAATTATAACTATATGGTGACTATTATTATTTATTTTATGTAATAATGACCACTTTTACCATAGTGAAGCTTCAAAAGTCATTTTAGACATATGAACTGAACATCATAATAATATCTGACATGAACATAATTGATTATGTAATTAAATATAACAAGGTTTTAAATATAATAAAAATAATAGTAATGTTTAAATTTTTTTTATGTACATAAATAAAGAAAATATTTTTTTATTCAGGAAGATAAAAAATATACGTGATGATTGAGAACCACAGAAAGAAATTTTACCTCAATTTCCAATCATTGATGTATATTTATTTTATTCACCTAATTTATTATATATAGTGTATATTTTATCATTCAAAATTCTATTTCATGATTTTAATTATGATAATTATATTTAATTATTCATTCGATGTTATTCTATTATGGGTCTTAAGATTCAAAAGTTACCAAAGCACTAAGGATTTATTTGACAATTTCATCATTATTCCTGATTGATTATGTTTAAGTCTCCTTTAAAGGAATTAATTGATATTTCTATCTTAAAAAAACTATTTCATTGTTATATTTATATTTATTTAAATTATAAATTTTTCCTTTCATTTTCCTTTCTTTGAGTACTCAGGAAACTAAAATCACATTTTTAATGAAAACTGACTTGTTTTTCAACACTGACAAAAATATATTTATTCAATGCCTATATTTTCCATAAAAGGTTTTGAATTTTATTTCTATTAAAAATCAGTTATTAAAGAAATTTTTACCCACATTAGAGTTGTACTAAACTATTTAAATATAATATTCGTTCTTTTTTCTGACAGAAGTAGTTTTTTGACCTTTTGACGAAAATATGAATGGAATAATTGTTTTAGTATTTTCGACATGATAATAATTTCCTGCCATAATGAACAATAAAGGATTTAAAATATATTTATAAATTCCAACAATTATTTTTCATTGAAAATAATGGACTTTATAATATTTATATTTATTGTTTTGAAAAGTAAATTTCAATCTGAATAGGGAATTTTCCACTAGAATGCTTTAATGATATTTTTTTGGATGATTCTATTCATATATGAAAAAGAAACATTGTTTTACTTATGATCCACTAAGGATATATTGTAATTATACTATCCTTATACTTTTTATAGATGGTTTATAATTAGTATTACTGGGAAAATATTATGATTTTTTCTGATAGATTTCCAATATGAATGTTTATGTTGATTATACAATGAATTGTAATTAAACCATTACATATGAGGTTTGGATTGGACTTAGTAAGTGACGGTTGGGGACTTTACAACCCCTTGATGTATTGGTATGACTTATAAGAAATACAATTTTGGGTATTTGGGGAGGGATTAACATATTTTTGTAAGATACCTTGGTTTGCGGCCTTGATAATAATTTTATGATTTCTTACATTACGTATTACATCAAAATAGTATTAGTTACAAATGAAAATGTGATTATTTTAATAGTATCAATATCTATGGATATTTTTCATGTTTATGTGACTATTTACATTCTATTTTTTTACCTCCAATTATTTTATCCATATTATTCTTCATTCCCTAGATATGAATTGAAGGGAAAGTGTTTTTAGTTATCTATATTTTCAGGTTTATTAGGACATATTTACCCACGACAGATTCTAAAGTATGTAGTCCTTATTGATTGTTTTACTTTTATCATAATATTACCTCCCAACCCATTAAATTTATAAAGGTTTGGGCTAGAAGTGTCTAAGAGACGTTCTGATAATTTTTCGTCGAGGTTAGAGGTGCAGAAGTGCTTCTATAGGAACTACATGTTTTGTATTTTTTACATGACATGTAATGGGGGTTCATTATTTGTGAATATAGTTAGTTCTAGACTTGTAAATAGATAAGGGTTAAGTCATGTGATAGATTCACAATGTTTAAAGTAAATTCATAATGTGTATTAAATAATTTCTTTGGTGACACATTTTTCAGTGATAGTTGTACATTTTTGGAAACCCAGGTATTACATGCCATGTAATGGTTAAATGACGTGAAATTGGTGAGATTACATGTTTTTAGTTTTTTTCTTGGATTCATATTATTCAATCAAACACACTTTCTTCCCTATAATTTTTATATATCCATAGACAACCCTAGGAGGATTCACAAAAATCTTCCACCCGCTTTGTTTCTTTGGTTTTGGTGGATCCCAATTAGAGATGTGTGGTGACTTCTTATCCTTTCCCTATTATTTTTTGTATTCTTTTGTTTGTGACTCATTATGTTTATATCCTTTTCGTTTTTTTATTAGTATTGTGTTTTAATGACATTTAAGTGCTGCATTGGTTGATCTATGGGTGTTTCATGCCATTGTAGTTTGTGGGTGTTCTTCATCACCTGATGGTGCAAGACGAGTTAGAGAAGTAACTTTTAGGTGGGGAATCCCTTGACTTTTTTATTGGTCTTAATGTTGGAGGGGATATTTTTTACTTATAGGTATTGGTTTTTCTGACTTAATTAAAGTTTAATAATTGGTCAATTGAAATTTAAAGGGAGAAAAGTGTAAGGTTTAACATTCTTTTACTGCTTTGATGTTATTATGATATGATGGACTATATGAGCGTTATGCCCCATTTATAGTTATAGATATTGGGTGTTTTTTATACACTGTATGTTTTATGTTGTGAATACTATGACTATTTTAATTGTTTTGATATCACCCTAGAATGGAAAATTGAGTGACCATTTAGGTTTGGCTTATGAAATGGTTTCCCTGGGATTACGGTCTGTGTGATAACTTCTCTAAAATTAAGTAGAATGTGATTAGGGGCCCTATTTTTAAAATTTACAATTATATTTGATATATGGTTGATGTGTAGTCAGGTAATATGTGGTTAATGGGTTGATGGCCATTATTTTTGACTGTGTGGTGGTAGTTGTTTGTCCATTGTTTTTGGGTGGGGAGGTAGCAGTTGTTTGTTCATGATTTTTGGTTGACGAGATGGTTGTGTTTGGGAATTGTTTTTGGTTTGGATTGGGGATGGTATGATTGTAATGTTGACTTCTATTTGATGTTTGCTTTCTTTCTGCAAGATTATCAGGTAGTGATGGAATGACTAGATAACAATGATTGAAATGGAATATGTTGATTTTGTTAGTGGTTTGGAAATACATAATGAATAATTAAATGGTATTATGTGTGTTAAAACATGTTTGTTGATAAATAATAAAATGAATGGTATTTTGAAATAAAATTGGATGGAAATGGGAATGTGTTTTGTAGATTTTGGTGTGTATTTCTACATTTTTACTTGGCAGTGAATTTGGGAATGTGGTGAGTCGGTTAGTGTTTTTTGAACCAATATATTGTTCTTGTGTGTGTTTGTATATGTATGTACTTGTATAATTATTTTTATTTCTACATGAATACCACCTATATCGAACACCATGTGCTATCTACATAATAGTCCCAATGGGGTATTCTTCCAAACATCTACTGTGGAAGATAGACAGATGAGTATCCAATATTTCATACTATCTCTTCTAGGTGAGGTAGGTATTGAAAAATATGTGATGATTGGTGGTCTGATAGTGAACTAGATTGTGGGTTTTGATAGCCCAAGTGTTAAAAAAAGCGATGATGTGCATTTTTAAGTGGGGTGGTCCGGTCAGGTGTCTTCATGTGAGATGTGATGTAGCCTAGGTGTATGTAACCATGATGAGGTGGGATGAGGGGTCTTACAATGGGATTCGTTCATGGTAGGAGGAGTTCATGTGGTTGTTTTCCTTCAAGTTCATGATAACCAAATGTTATGGTTATGGTTGTGGTTGTGTTGTAGCCAAGGTGTTTTTGGCTGACATGTGATGTGGCCATCGATATAGATCAGTGAGTCTAGGTGTCTTCAAGAGATCTGTAACATAGCCCAGGTGTTTGGGGGAAGGATTAGAGAGGATTATTAGACTTTTAACAGTGGACATGCATAATATGATGAGGGAATGTGGTTGACTTCCTTCATATTCTTGATAATCTAGTACTCAGGTTATGGTTGTGATGTGTTGTGGCTGAGTTGTTTTCGGGTGAGATGTGATGTGACCATTCTTATGGGGTGGTGGACCAAGTATCTAAAGGCATGATCTGTTGTGGCCATGATTTTGAGGAAGTATAGAAGTTTGAATATATGGGATCGCCAAGATGTATGAAGTTGGGGTGTGAGAGCAGAATATTAGTTGGAAAGTGGTGCAGGTTAATCTTTATCGATTTGACTAATGTTATATTATATTACTTTGATTGAACTATCTAGCGAGTGCTCCTTGGTGAGAATGGGATATATAGTTGACCTGTTTATGCGGTTTTGGTTGTTGTATTTTCTCATGGGTGCATTAGTATGATTCTTTATCATGTGCATTTGAGACTATGGTTTTCATACTAAGTATAATTTTATGCTCGCCTGACTTATATAAAACTATTTTGAGCTTTCTAGGAGGATTATGTGGACAATATCAGACATTACTAGATTAAACCTTGGATAGATGTTGTATCATTGATTTATATTTTATTTTGGGAACTTACTTTTGGGTCAATTATTTGTATAACTTTTATAAATACCAGCATTGTGAGGTGATTTTTGTTTCATCTATATTATTATGTGGTGTTACCTATGAATGATAAACCTTATATTCCACTATAATTCATAATATATAGGATAATTCTTCCCATACATGAAAATTTTATACCCTTGCTACTAGTCATTAACCTAGGGCCCATTGCAGGTGGTACGTGGGGGTCATTATATCTCTCCCATAATTAAAGTATCTTTTGATGTAGAGGGTTATGACATAGTGTTATCAAAGGGATCATTGTGAGATAGGATGGATTTTGGAGTAAGGCACAATGAGGATTTCATGGTATTGTATTGAAACAATTATTTTTTAATGTGGTGTGTGACATAGGCCAATAGAACAACTAAGACATGTGATTTTAGGGTCCCCTAATATTCAATACATAAAATCTCATCTTATTAGAAAACCAAGTGTGGTGGAACTACTTTTTGTGTAGATACCTAAGAAATGTTCTATCATTATGATGACTTGTGTTTTTTAAATTGGTGTGTTTTTTGAAGAATATAATAAATAATGTCCTACAAAATGAATATAAACAAAATTAGATATTACATGGGATTAATAAATATTTATCACCTATTTTATATATGGATAATTTTCAATAATTGTGTGCGGTTTATAATATTGAAGTTCAGATGTATGATTTGTTTGATCATCATTGTTTTGATCCAGTTGAGGATAATGATTAGTGGTAGAGGAAGTTTTGTTATTTCAAATGACAGGATTTTGGGATGTCTAAGGGTATTATTTCATATGTGGATATAAAGATCTAGATAGGGGATATCAATATCACTTTCTATTTAAACTATTCCTTAATGGGATACTATATACCTTTAGATGTTAGTCAATTGTATGGATTCACATGTTGGTGGTGGATGTTGTATATGGGATAGAAAAAAATGAAGTTGTTTCTTGGGTCAACATTCATAAAGAGTTCCAAGAAGAGTTCCCATAACATACAATGAAGGTTGTGAAGATTCAGAAGTTTATTTCCCTTCTATAGGGGAGTATGTATGTGTTGAAGTTGGGAATCAAGTTCATAGACATTATTCATTTTCTGGAAATATTTTTTTTCGTATGAAGAGTATAAAGAAAGAAGTATTGATGAGTGACTATATCCTTCTATCCAACATGTATTTACTAATTTTATATTTCCATCGTATCTGGTGGTATATAATGAAGGTGATCTATTGGATGAACTCTAAATGAGGTTTTCCCAAGAGTAAAACCAGCATGGTTCATCATGGAGAATTTTTTTCCATGGAAGGTCTCATGAACCAGGAGAACTGAGGCATCAAACATCATGGATGTTAGAATCAAGGATTTTCATTACTAGAAATAGAGTCTCTTTTTTATTTCCTATCAATCCACACAATTATGATCATGGAGTTTTGTACGAATGTGATCTTACAGTACAAGTTGACTACATTATTGAAGGTGGTGTCATTTCCAAGTGTTTTCAATATGTTTTGGGTCTAAAATTTACAAAATAGTGAAAGGAGTTTTTGATAAAGGTAGTTCCACACAAGATTGAAGGGGAACCAGAATGTTACATGCTATTTATGATTCAGGACCATATCATCAAAATATGAAATATGATTGAAGTGTTCTCAAGTAGTTTTATTTTTGCTAAATATGGTTTTCATGACCGAGAGGTTTGGGTATGAATTAGGAGGAACAATATAATCTTACATGCTAATTACGATGTCAAATTTGAGTTACGCACATGCAAAATTTCAATATCAACAAATAAAAGTAAGAAAATTTCATGAACTACATAGAAAAGATGAATTTCCATGATGGGATCCAATTCAAAAGAAGTATCATCAAATTCAAGATTACAATAAAGGGGAGGCACAAAAATAACTTTCACCCAGGGTAATCCATGTCTATAAATATGAGCCTACCCCCATCCAAGACATAGAACCTTCCAAAGAATACTCGGTGTCTCTACCATGAAAACTGGTTTAATGTATAATAATTATTATCACTAAATCATAGGCATATAATGTTACTAGAGTCTACAAAGACCATGTTAATGTCACGGTGTGGTTGTGGAAAATTTAAGTTTTTCAAAAATGACATATTTTTTGATAATCTTAAAACATGAACTCAAGAATAGGTGCAACACATAAGTTCATTGTTGAGATACTAGTTGGTTTTGAGTATCCTTTTTACTTGATTAGTACATTCAAGAGTATCAATTCAAAACATCAATGAAAGAAGAGTCTCATGCTTGATAGGGAAAAAGACTAAAATTCCAATCTATTGAAGATACCTTCATGTTGTTAAACAAAATATGACATAACCAAAATAAATGATCCTAGGGGATTTGATAGAAGTGTTCTGAGGGAGGTTGTGTGCTATCCCTAAACTATTGTAAAGTTATTTCTGGAATATAATGAATATGTCCGATCTTATGTACTCTAATACTAGTGATTATTAGTTGATTTAGGTATGACTGACACCCTATCAACACAAGTTCTTTGTACTATCCCTTTATGGTGAACCATGTAATTTTTTCACAGTCTCTTTGCTTGTGATTGTTTGAATTAGAATGTTTTTATTATAGAGGTTTAACAAGTATCTACTAATGTAGAAAGAGGATCCACTTCATATGTGATTTAATTCATTGATGCAATAGAAATATCTATGTCTAAAGCTGAAAGTAAGATTCTTGATGCAAATTCCAAATCACAGAATTCCCTTATGTTAACTTTATCTGATCAAATCTATCTGAAGGTGATTAGTTTCACTTCATTCAAGTCAATGAGGGAAAAATTAATATATATATATGAAGATGAGAAAAATGGGAATGAATAGAAACTCCATGTATTGAACAATAGGTGTGATGATTTGAAAGTTCATTCAGATGAAAATAAAGACACCGATTTTTAATCGAATTACTGAAGTAGAAGAAGAATTATAGGGAATTTCTAAAAAAAATACATTTACATTGTGAACAAAATACAAATAAGGATTCAAACTTTATACAATCGAAAAGAGTTATACCTTGAGTAATGTGATATTTTTAACCATTCTCTTGATGATATGATAAGTATTCTTGTTCCTTATGAAATGAGATTCAAATAGGAAGATGATACATCTCGTGTATACAAGGAAATTGAATTCAAAGACATTAAAAAACTCGTGTTTTTTAATGGTAGTATTTATGAAGATGATGAGGAAGATATACTTATTTCCCTCTTTCTAAATAAATTAAATAGAGTAAAAGTGATATTTTATGGGTTGATTCCTCTAGAATGATTTTAATGTGGTGCATAGGGGAACATTTCCTCTCAGTGCCCACGTAATTTCTTTGATTATGAAATTTATGTTGAAAGTATATAGAATCATCAAAGAAATGTTTCCACAAAATAGAGGATTAAAATTAGGAAATAAATTATAGAGAAAAGGTTTCCCTTGTAAATTTTAACATGGTGATAATGAATTTTTCATGGATGAAAAATCATATTTTAAATCTGAAACCCAAGAATCCATGATTTTTGCATTTGAAAAAGAATAACCTTTAATAGATAAAGGTAGTACGTTGGTTGATGTCACTAATTACAAGTTGGATCTTACAGGTGTTCTTGAAATTGTTGACAATCAAATAAAAAGAAAAAAAGTTTAGTTCCATTCTAGAGGAGTCATTATAGTATGTTAATCCTGTTAGAGAAAAAAATTGATCGAATCAAAGTAGAAGCAATAGATAATTAAAAAATTCTTGAAATATCAGAAGATTTTTTGGAATTTAAACTTATGATTTAAGAGTAGGGGAATGTCATCAACAAACTCACATGCTGACTGTTGAAGAAGACCAAAAATATTTAGGGAGTAATGAAAAAAAATTTCTCTAAGGAGAACACTAGAAACTAAATCAAATTCAAGGGAAGCAAAGAAGAAATCGGAGTTTAGAATATTCTCAAAGACAAAGTAATATTATTGAGATAAATGTGGTTCTAAGGGATTAAAAAAGGATTTGAATTATCAAAGATCCACATGCATGGGAAAAAGTGGAATTAGTTGTTGTGGTAAATAATTAATGGTAGGAAACAACATGACTCAAAATAAATGTAATAAAAAATTGGCACATATCACAAATGCACCTGATGTACCAAAAAAATGATAAAATCAAATAGAAAATAGTGCTCAAATTTTCCCCTAGATATTCATTGATGATCTAGATTTAAATTATTTTAAAAAATAAGGGTACATGAGGAGTAATGTAAGTGACAAGTCATTTACTCTTATGAAATGTAAATTATGCGGATTTCTAGGCCATACCATTTAATTTTGTAGAGAAGAAAGATGGTATTTGAATTGTGAAGAGTTTAGAGTCAAAAAAGAAGAATAAAACCTTATCCTTTATATTATAAAATAAATTGTTTTTATGGAAATTGTTTCAATTCTTCTAACTATGGAAATAATTCTATTCATTTCAAGCAAAGTAATTGTATGTACATTACCTTCAAAAAACATGAAAAGGTCAGTACATATTAACCTAGAAATTTTTTTCTTATAAATAGATTTTAATATGGTATAAAATCATGAGTATAATGAATCCATGCATATGGAAAATATATTGGGATGGAAACTATTATCCTCCACCCAATAAAGTATCTCATGGAAGGAAAAGAATAATATCCAGGAATCCTACCTTGTATAAATTGATCTGAAAGATAAAAAGTACATTAGAAACTAGATTCTTGATAGTGGGTGCACATTCCATTTGAATGGAAATGATGATTTATCAAATAATGAAAATAAAAGGGTTTATGAATCAATGAGTTTAGGAAATGATCGTTCTTTAATGATAAAAAAGTGAATGTATAGAATTGTAAAATGATGATATATATTGATATGATGGAAGATGAAGAAGAAAGATTTCAGGGAACATATTCTAATGTAGAAATATAACAAGACTTATACAATAATCACGGATCATGGAATTATTATGATTCAGATGAAGAATCATCAGAAAAACCCATGTCTTATGAAAGAACATAAATACCTAAAAGAAGAAATAGATGTGAAGAAATCGACCAATCTAACATCATTGGGGACGAGATAGAACCAACACAAACAAGGAAATGAAGAAGAAAGCATGTTATGAATTCCTATTAGTTTTGAACCCAACATAATTTGAAGAATCTGTGATGGTTGAATCATGGGATGAAGACATGAATGAATAACTTGATCAAATTAACAAGAACAAGAAATGGGATCTTATTAAGACACCAAAACATCACATTGTGATTGTATCAAAGTGGACATATAAAAAACATTCTTCACTAATGAAAATGTAATAAAAAAACAGTGAACATTTTGTGTGCAATGGATATAAAAATATTGAAGGAATTAGTGTTGAAGAATAATTTCCTCCATTAGTGAGACTATAGTTCCTTAGGAATTTCCTTGATATGGAAACACAATAAGATCACAAAGTTTTTCAAATGGTTATCAAAAAAACTTTGTAAAATGGAATTATTGATTAGTAAGTATACATTGAACAACTGGTGGGATTTTTGATTAGAAATGACAAATAGATGGTTTGTAAATTAAATAAATCCATATATGGTCTAATGTAGGCACAACATGCATGGTATTCTTAACTAGATGCTAATATTAATGAGCTTATATTCAAAAAAATATTTTTCAATCATAATATATATGTAAATAATTCATAAGAATATAAATTTATGGATCTTGGGTATATGGATGATGTTATATTTTGTGGAAGTAGGAAGAAATCAATGTAAGAATTTGATAATTATTTTAAATAATAATTTTAAGTGACTATGTTTGGTGAACTCACATACTTATTGGGGGATGAAGGTGATTCATAATAAGGATTACACTTTAATTTTTTAGGAAAATAATTGAGGAGATCTTATGAACAAATTTGATATGCATGATCCAAACCAATGTCGACTTCGATTTTGGTTTGGAAAAAATGCAGAAAGCATGAGGATGGGAAATCTATTGATCATACCCAATATAGAAGAATCACTGGAAGAATATTATACTTGACTTAAACATGATAAAATATCATTTTTTTCAACATTATTAGAATCTCTCTTTCAATGTAATTCTAAGGAAGATAATTTGGAAGTACATCAAACAATCATGAGGTACATTCAAGTTACTCTCAATTTGGTCTTATACATTTTAGTAAGAATAGACAACGAATTAAAAACATTTTATGATTACAATTGGGATGGATATGTGGTGGATATAATGTACACTTGTGGTGGATCTTTTTTTATTGGAAATAAATTAGTGGGATGTTAGAGAAAAAAATAGCAAAACACATCTATTAGTATGTATGAAGCAGTATATATCTCTATTAAAAATGTGTGCACTCAACCATTAAGGATGAAGCAAAAAACTAACTAATATTGGTGCTAAGGTGAAATGGCCTATGGTGAATAATTGTGACAAAAAGTGCATGATAAATCATACAAATAATTCAGTTTATCACTCTAATATAAAATATATTGTGATCAGATATCACTTCATCAATGAAAAGGATGAATAAGGTGTGATTAAAATAGAGAATGTTATAATTTATGACCAAGTGGATAAAATTTTATCTAAGATAATAACATCACATTAGTTTGAGAAGCATCGGTTTATCCTCAGTGTTAAACCACCTCCCAGTGCGTGAGGAGGTTACAAATTGTCCCCTCTACCCATTTTTCATAACAATATGAATCTGTTTGTGGATTGAAAGAACTTTTATGTGGGAGATATGATCTTTGTGGAGTTTTTTTGAGAGCTATAAGTACTAATATGGGTAATTTGGGTTTATTTATATAGGTGGAGAATAGTTAAATTCTACGATTTCTTAAAGGGTTTTTTCGTAACGTGTTTTTTGAAAAAATGTACAATGATACAGTGACATGATGAGACATGGGTGTTATGAGTAAATAGTATACAATTCTTCTATGACACAATGATAATTATAGGTTGTGAGGAAACAATAAGGGAATATCATAGACATCAATAAGTACTCTAATACATAGGAATCCAATTAATTCTTCCCCTTTTCTTTTCTACATCAAGATTTTCTTATGTAGACTTCAAGGTCTTCTTGATTTGTTTGTTGTGTATCAGTTTTCAATAGTTTTTGTTTCTTTATTGAGTTTTCTATAGATTTTCCATAAACCGAAAGGGGGAGTTGGAACCAATAATGTTATTTTCTGGAATCAGTGTCTGGTTTGTGTTTTTTTGTCAATCTACACATTGATTATCAGGGAGTTTGTAGTTCTGGTGATGATATAGTACAATTTGACTACAATATCTAAGGTGGTGTTATTTACCAGTGTTTTTCAAAATTTTAGGTCCAAAATATAGGATACTGAGAATGTATTTTTATCTAAAGGAAGTTTCACTCCAGATTGAAGGTGATTATGAATATTACATTGTCCTTATGTTTTGGGGTCATTTCATCAAAATATGATAAAGGATAAAATTCCATGCATGACTTGTTATTTTAAATAAATATGGTTTATGAAACATGAATGTGTGTGCACAAAGAATGAAATGAAAAAGAATATTACATGAAAAATAAAATCTCAAATTTGAGTTATGATCATGAGAAGTTTCAAGATTAGCACATCATAATATGAAAAAGGAATGACCTACAAACAAAAGATGAATTTTTATGAAGGTATCATACAGGCCAAAATTATTTTCAAACTTAGGAGTACGTGCATGGGTAAGGAATGAAATGAACTTTAATGTAGGGCTTTCAAGGTCTATAAATTTGAGGATACCACCATTCAAGACTGTGATCATTTTCAATAGAGATTCAATTTCTCTACTCCATGAAATAGTTGCACATAGAAGGTTTATGCCTAGTAAATATTATGGATAGAAAGTTCATTGAGTATATCAAGACTAATTGAATATCATCGTGTCGTTTCTTAAAATATTAAGGTTTTTAAAAATATATCTTCCATGCCAATACCATAAATTGTGTGATAGAATGGTTGTTAGGCACAAATTATCTGTTGAGCAACTAGCAGGTTTTGATTATTTGATTTATTTGATCAGTGATTTCAAGTGAATCAATTCATGACTTTGATCTAAGTAGAGTATAATTTTTGACAAGGAAAAATACATAAATTCCAATATACTAAATAAACTTTATTTTCTTTAAACTAAGTAATACTTCACCCAAAGGAGTGAGTTAGGGGAGTTTATGGATGTGTTTCGAGGGAGGTTGTGTAACGCCCCGACCCCAGTTACCCAGAGTCAGTGCATTATTACATAACATTGGCATGATCACAAGAAAGATCAAATCTCGAAAGACCGATTGGTTTAGTAGCCTTTGAAACACTAGATATATTCATAAGTTTTACATTACATCAAAAAATGAAAAACTACTACTACAACATAATGTTTCCACAGTCCACACTATAATCCCCTCATAATATCCCTGCAGGTCATTCATAACTTACATCTTCACATCCTGGGAAAAATAAAACATAGAAAAGGGGTGAGCTCAAATGCCCAGTAAGGATAACAATATAGAGGAACATTCAAAAATAAGCATAAACATTTAAGGCAATGAATTACTAAAACAAAAGCCTTTTAAAACCGAACTTCAACATAGTTTGGAAAAAGTAAAATGAAATAATGCCATTTACTTATTCACATGGATATTCTACTAATCGAATAATCACATGCAAAAATCAATAACCACTTTCATAATGTTGGAATGCATAATGCCAGAATATCATAACCACATAGCCAAGGCCTCGTGCCAAGACTACAAATAATATTTTTCCAAGGCCTTGTGCCAAGACACTAGTTTGTCTCATGAGACCTACCGATGCATCGAGGAGCTATAGCGGGCTCCACCCGTCACTTACTAAGTCCAATGCATTCCCATATGAAAAGGTTTAAACATAACATAAACATTCGTATTAAAACTAGCATACGAAATGTCAATAATTTCACCATAAACTATAAATGGTATAAAAATAGCACATCCACAGTCAAACATATCACAAAACCTTCAATACAATATAGAAGTTTTGTATCATAATAAATCATCTTCAAATAAGCGTAAAATCCATCAAAGGATGTTGACATAGATGAAATCAAAACACTTTTTAGAGAAATATCTCTTTCTATTTTTGAAATCATTTAAGAGCCATATAAAGTAAAAAATTTTCTTGAAAATATTCTTATAAGCTTGTAAGGGAAGCTTTGACGATTTTATAACGGCGGAAAATAACCGCACCCGCCGTATAAGTTAAAAAAACATTCTTATCTTAATTCTGTCGAAAAGGTTAAAAAGCACCTTGTTTGGAAAACGACGGAAATATTCCCTTATAAACCTCTTATAAATGGTCAAACAAGGGTATAAATTACTTTAACCCATATTCTTTTAAATATTAAAAATGTTTTGAAATACATTTTGAAGAAACATGGACGTGGATGATAACGAGGTCCCAGTAGATAATTATGTATAAACAACCTCGGATAATGAAGAGATTGCAAAATAAACCCTTACCTTGTACTTTTCCTTGGTTGGGGTAGGTTAACCTCCTGTATAATGGTGAAATAATTGTTATTAAATTATAAAAGAATCATATATATTAATATGATATCATATATGATCTTTTAACATTGATTTGTTAATAATATCTTAGAATTATCGTCGTTTCGGGTGATAATCGATTCGTTCTTCTTAAATGTTTGGTTACGTAATACATGTTTGTAATGGATAGATTATATCTTATTCATAATCAGAATGATATTAACATTATTTTGAACCCTTAAATGAGAATAAGACTTGAATGGATACGATGGAGAATGAATCTCATCACGTTCGTGGAGACGGTAGTCCGTACGTACGCACGAACGCTACTTCCATTTCATTTTTATTTTAAAAGAATCGAATCCAAATGATACATAGGTATATTACTATTACAGTATAATATAATATTTTATATATGTTACTTAAGTTCATTAACACCATCCTTTATACGTTCCATGTGTGGTATGAATGAGTCATATCATTTTAAGGGGGCGGTAGTCCACACTTTCTCAAATGAAATTATCGTATGTATATACAACATGAAACGAATAATGGTATGAAATAAAATGGAATTACAGAAGCTTATATATAAAATATATATCATTAATATCATATTTAATTACAGTTCCATCATAATGGCCACCATGAGAGGCGGTAAGATGTATTTGAACAATCATCGTTTCGTGAGGCATTAGTTTGCCATCCACAGAAACATTATGTTCATCATCCATTAGATGGAGTTGTGTGTATGTGTAGTTTGAATACTTTTTATAACAACATCCTAGTATATTTTGGATACAGGTGTTGTTACAAAATAATGTAAATAAAAAGAGTTTGGGGGTTGGAGAAGCAAAATAAATGAAAATAATTTAAGAGAAATCGTTACCTTTAATTTAGGTAACTTAATTTGGTTGGAACCAAAGGACTTCTTGAAAAGCTTTCTGCCTAAGGGGAAGCTTCAAGGAGGAGGAACGGGATGTGGGGAACTTATTTGGGCAGGTTTTTGACGAGCCAAGTGGCTTGAGAGGTGTGAGGAATGAGTAGAAGTGGTCTCCTTTTATAAGAGAGAGGAGGGGCTCTTTAGGAAAGAGTGAAAGTATTACTTTATAATATAATTATATTCGGTTTATAATGGTCCAAAAATCATTGAGGTCGAAGATAAGATGACTCATATTCTAAATAACATCAACCAATAAGAATCGGACAGGTTTTAGATAATATTTTAATCATTATAATCTTATTTATTTAAATGATTTATTAATGAGGTAAACATTGCATCATTATTGTGTCATTAATAATTTAAATTATTTGATGTCTAAAAATTATAAATAAAATATCATTATGTAGGAAATCGTTTTATCTTTCTAATGAATATTTATAATCGAAAATCCAACATGTATAACCCTATGTAAAAATTGTTCTTCTAAAAGATGTAAGCTTATGCCATTTTTATTTTTATTTTAACTTTATTAATATAATGTGTCCCTACCACATACAAGTGGATCCAAGGGGTCCCCAAATCGACCCAAGGATGCCCATGGTCGGGTTTGTGTCCACCAATAATGTTAGGACACGTTTTAGGGTAATTTTGTATTATTATAATATTATTTTTTAACCCTTATTTACCGGATTTACCCTTTAACCATGGTAAATAAAATATTTACCGCAGTAATTATTCAAAATGTGTAAAAATAAAAGTTACCTATTTACATAATTTGGACATCCTGATTCCAAATATGTAATCCATTTTTCCATATTCAAAACACAGAAGTGGCAGAAATTAATTTAAAATTAATTCTCGTTGTTAAAATAAAAAGCGTGTTTTTAAGAGATAATAACTATCAAAAGATTGACACTTGTTTATGTCTGGTTTAATTGTGAAATTATGTCCAATGACAAACATTAGATTAAATGGAAAAAATATATTCTAAATATACTTTAAAACCACTCAAATTCATAATTTATCAATATTAATTATTTTGATTAAAAAAGTTGTTTTTAATTAAAATTTAGTAATTTTCACTATTCATCAAAATATAAAAGTTATCCGAAAAGTACTAAAATTTCACCCTAGGCTAATTTCGATATTCCGAATCCAAAAATGAAGTCCTTTTTGAAAAATAAAATATATATGATTTCAAAAAGTAGGTATTACTATTCACAACGGCTAGTTTAATTAGTTGTGGTGTGTGTTAGAACTCGAGGTTGCGTACAACACATGCTATCACATTATTCGAAGGGAAACGTACCGTGGAAGCTTGGGGTGTTACAGGTTGTGTGGTATTCCTAAAATCTTATAATGGAAGTGTGCATGTCACAAAGTTACTACGTTTAAACTTATTTACTCCATAACTTGTGGAAATTTGTGGATATAAGTATAACAAAAACATTGTCAGAGTATGATCCTTGGGATAGACCTTTGTGGTGAACTAATTAAAATTATGTTTCTATATCTTTGCATGTGATTGTTTGATTTTTAATGTTTTCCTCAGATAGCTTTAAAAAGTTCCTACCAACATAGAAACAAGATTCGTCACATTAAAAGAAAACATTTACATCTTGATTAACATCTCCCCTCTCATTGTTTCTGGGATCGGGCAAGGAATTAGACCCCATTGCATTCTTTTTCAATCTTCCTGGCATTTGGTTTTCATAATCATCCTGGGGTATTTGTGCCACTACACATTTTTTGTGGTGCTCATATCGATAATTATAAATAGTAACCATTGGTCCTTCGAGCTTAGTTTGGTGAGGGTGGGTTGGTTCAATGACATCATTCATAATAGTTTCTAGTGAGAACATTTTATCTGCCGGGGTAGACGGATTTTTCTCTCCTATTGGGAGATAGAGAAGGTAAAATTTTACCATAGGATGTTTCTTGTGTCCAGGTTCCTCATCCAGAGCATGGTCATGGAGGTGGTCTTCAGGATATTGGTAGAGTATTGTTGTGTGGTTAGTTCCACGATGGGTAGATGATAGTTCTAGAGAGGATAGATATTGTTAGAGGTACAATTGTTTTATTTGGTAATATTTTTTACTTGTATGATTTAAGAGGATATCATTATATAGTTTTACCCACTCTAGTTCGTGCTCTATAACAAGGCGTATAGAGGCTTTACTTTCCCTTAGTGTTTGCTGTTCAATTCAAAGGCATGTCTGTGTTTGTTTATGTGTACTAGGGGTGTATACTGATGATGGGGCCACATTAGTCTCATGGGGATCTTTTCTTTATATATATACAATGATATGATGTTTTACTTGGAATTTAATGGTTCTATTCTATACTTTATTTAATCAACTATATCTATAAGATATTCATATTCTATGATGGGGATGAACATCATGTGGTTTTTTTGGTGAGTGGGGTTTTCAGATGGACATTAATTTCCCAAAACACATTATGTCTTTGATGTTTGAGTTTCTAATGGAGTCATTGGATTATGGGATTGTGGAGTTTCAAATTCTCGTTGGGATGTTAGTGGAAGTTTTCTTAGAAGATGTTCTGGAACTGAACCTCGAGCTTATGTCAATTTCAGGACAGACATTTAGCCTGGTGCTTCTCCGATTTTGATGGATCTTTATTGGATATGACTATCTGAGTTGTGGGAGTTGAGGATTCAGATTTATGATCTGATGTGGAAGGGTTTCATCTGGCCTAGTGTGTCACTTTATGGTACACTACTGTTTTTATCAATCAATATGTATAATAGTATTAGGTTATGTATAGACTAATATAGGTTGAATTTGGTGGTGGTCAAGAACTGTTACCCACTTACGAGGATGGATGATCTTTTTGAATAGATGATAAGGGTGATTTGGTTATCTAATATCAATCTTTGGTGTAGATAACACCATCTGATGTTGAAGGATGGAGATATCCCAAATCATGCCTTTAGACACATATATGGGTACTTTGAGTTTTATGTCATTCCATTCATTATTAAAAATTCCCCAACCATATTTATTGGGATTGTGAAATCCATGTTCTATGAGTTCTGGTACAGGTTCATCATCTTATTCATTGATGATATATTGATGTACTTGATGTTAGAGGAGGAGCATGTTGAGAATCCTAGAGCTATTTTACAAGTCCTTCAACTGTTCATGATTAATGGGAATTTGTCCAAGAATATATTTTTGACAAGAGAGGCACATGTTTTCAGACATGTTATCTCTGTATAGGATGTGGCAGCAGACTTTTGAATTTCAAAGAAGTTTTTTTGGGAAGAACCCATGAATGTTTCATAACTCTGTAGTTTTTTGTCTCATAGGCTACTATAAATGGTTCGTTCATAATATCCATGGCATTATAAGCCCTTTTACTACATTGAGTAGGAAGGAACAGGTGTTTATATGGTTTTATTAGTTACAAAAAATGTGTGGTTACCTAAAGGGGAAGTTGTTTTGTTATATAGTGCCTTAGTTTTCTGAAGAGTATATGTTTTTTTGAGGTGTCTTTTGATGCTTAAAATCTTGAAATGTGATTCATGATGATTTAGTAGAGGGAAGTTATATCATTGGTGATGGGTATTTACTTTCCCTTGAGTATAAATAACCAACCCATGATCTATAGTTAAAAACATTTGTGTTTGTCCTGATGTTGTGGTGGCATTACCTCATCGGGAAGCAATTTGTGGCCTTCACGGAGCATAGGATCATGAGGTATATGTTTTCTCAGCATCATACAAACTTGAGGTAGTGTAGGTGGATGATTTTTCTTTACTATTATAATTTTTATATTACTTACAAATTGAGAAAATTGAATTTTATCGTGTCGACTTTGAGAAGGTATTTGGGAAAGGATGTTGTTCGTGAGTTTGGGGATGCATGGAGAGTAATGGAGGAGTTGGTAGTGTTTCACACAAATGTAGGGGTGGTTGATGTTATATGTTATTTCCTTCAGATAATGGTGTAGTATTATTTTATGTACAATGTGGATAAGTCTCAATGGGGAGACTTAGATTCAGAGGTGATACACGATCTTGTTGTCCATGGTGATGCTCTCGAGGAATGGTTTGACGTGGAAAAGTTTGTGGAGTTATATTTCATTTTCCATCGGATAAATGCTGAAAATCATATTCTGGGGAGTTTTTTAAATCCTTTAGAATTTACCATGTAAATATTGGATCCCATATTGATGGATTTTTTCATAGGGTTACCCTGAGAAAATGGAGGTTGTGATTCTATCATGGTGATCGTGCATTGGTTGATGAAATCGGCCCACTTCTAATTGATCTAGGGGTCGATCTCAGTGGATTCTATGATAATATGTATATGGAAGAGGTGGTGTTGATTCATGGATTTTCAAGGCCCATTGTCTCAAATTAGGACACATGTTTTACCTTGTGTGTATGGATGTAATTACATTATAATTTTGGCCCTAAGTTATTCCTCGACACTACATTACTCCCTAATACGGATGGGTAGACGAAGTAGACAATCTAGATGTTAGAGGATATGTTTTAGGCATGCATCGTGGAATTTTCTAGATCATGGATATATAACCATTTTTTAATGATTGAATATAAAAAAAATCTATCAATGTTCCATTACCGTGGCTCCGTTTAAGGATTTGCGAGATAGAACATTTTATTACCCATTATGTTTCATGGAGGTTGGGGGGGAAGAAGTTATTGTTCTTGATATTGTATATATCACAAAAAAAAGTTTCATCTGGTTTGGGAGAGGATGGAATCAGTGCTGTACCTGAATATTCTTTTTCTATTGGTAGGAGGAGACCATTATAGTTCATGTTTGGGGAGTATTTATTATTGAAGGTTTCCCTATGACATAAAAAATGGAGGTTTGATAGGGGAGAAATATTTCTCCTAGTTTTCTGTCCCTCTAAGTTATTAGTGTGAGTTGGAGATGTGGTATATTTGTTTTCATTACCAAAGTGGATTTAGAGGATCTAAGACTTCTTCCACATCTCTTAGCTTCATTAGTATCTTCATGATAACTCACATGTCATTTAGTAGAGAGTGTTGGATATTGACGATGATGTGGTAGTGAGGTAGAATCAAATTGATATCCAAGACATAGAAGATAAGGCATTATATATATAGAACATTAAATTATTTTGTGTGTTTTAAAGGAATTTTGGCTTAGAGGAGAGTACTTGGGCGACGAGATATGCAGATGCATGCACTATAATTAGAGATCTATTGAGTTTTTATTTAATCTTTATTTGATTTTTTTATATTTGGATCTTTTTGGTATATTTTTTTTTAGTGGAACCCTATTGGTGATCGTGTTGAGTTCTTCTCATTTAACCACTGTTTTCATCCATTATTCTCTTTGGGATTTTAGAAGGTGAAGTTGTTTTTTGGTGGATTGTGTATTGGGTTTTGTTTTGATGATATTTGGGTGTGGTATTAGTTGATCCACCATTGTTTCGTGAAGTTTTTGTTTGTGGGTGTTCTTCTATGCCATACGGTGCCCAAGGATTTGGAAGAGCTTCCTTGAGACCAGGAATACCTTATTTCACATTATTATGAATAGTGTATGAGGGGATTTATTTTTTTAACAGATGGTTTATGGTTATATTATATTAATAAAAGATAAATAATTGGTCAATTGAAATTGAAAGGTCTAAAAGGAAATGTTTCACTTGATTTTACAAATATGATATTGTTATGATATGATGGATTCTAGGGTTTTGATGCACCACTAAAAAACATGGATATTAGTGGATTTTTTCATAGGATGGTGTGTTCTGTGACTTCTATCCCTATTGTGATTATTGTGATATTACACTAAAATAGAAAATTGACTAAACAGTTATATTTGATTCATTAAAAGGTTTCCCCAAGATTATGGACTGTGTGATAACTCCCCAAAAATAAAGCAAATTATGATAAAATCCCATCTGTCATATATGTAAAATGTTCTTTGGGGAGGATAGGTTTTTTTGTTTGGATGTGAATTTGAGGCCTTGAGGTGGTCATTTTGTTTCCATGAATTTGAGGGGGTGATGTGGTCTTTGTTTTTATACACTTTTTGGGTGGAATGTTGGTTGTTTATTGGTAGTGATTTTTGGGGGGGAGAGGTGATAGTATGATGAGAAAGTTGAGCTACATGTGATTTGTGGTAACTATATCCTATATGCCCAAGTTATGATTGAATAACAAGTAAATAATGATTTAAACGGAATGTGTTGGTTTGGTTAATGGGTTGGAAATGAATGTTAAATAGTTAAATTGATGTATGTGTTTTAGAACATGGTTCTTGATAAATAATGAAAAGAATAGGATAATTAAATGAAATTAGATAGTAACTTTAACGTGTCTTGTGTATTGAGATGTAGTTTTCTATATTTTGAGGTGTCATAAATAGTTGGTATTTTTTACTTGGTTTGTGTTTTTTTGATCTAATAGGTTGAGATTGTTCTTTTTTATTTTTATATACCTGTATATTCCTTGTGATTTTTATACACACTGTATCCATGTCGAGTACCATGTGTAACATCCATATAGTCACATGGGGGGGGGGGGTCCTGACATCTGATGAGGAGGATATATGGTTGGATACAATATCTTTCATGCTATCTATTCCATGTGAGGTAGGTATTACACAAGATATGATGGATGTGGGTCAGATAGTGAACATGATGGTGGTGGTAATAGTCTAGGTATATTTGGGTGAGATGTGATGTGGTTGTACTTGTGTGGTGGTGAGCCTAGCTGTCTTTGAGTGATATGTGGTGTTTCCTTAGTGTATGTGGATTGGATGATATGGGATAAAGTGGTTTACGATGGGGTTTATTCCTGGAAGGAGGAGGGAAATGGTTGATTTCCTTTATGTTCTTGATACCCTACAATTTTTTTATAGTTGGAGATGTGTTGTGGCCATGTTTTTTTGGTGAGATGTGATCTGAATGTGCTTTTGGGGAGGCAAGCCCATGCATCTTTGAGTGACATGTAACATATCCCAGGTTACTATTGGTAGTTTGATATGGGATGAGAGGACTTATGGTTGGGGTTATGCATTATAGGATTATGTCACTCGGTTTATATCCTTTATGTCCACAACATTGTATGACATTGGATAAGGTTGTGATGGGTTGTTTCCTAGGTGTTTTTTGGTGATATGTTATGTTATCGTTCTTATTGGGTAGTTGACTAGGAATCTATGGGAATGATGTGTTGTGACCATGCTTGTGGGGGTAGGTGTATTCAGAAGAGATTAGAGTTACAAGACGTACAATGATTGGGTGTTAGAGCGGAATACTAGTGGGGAAGTAATACATCAGACCCTAAATTTATGTGAATCATTTTATATTATATTACTTGGCACGTTTTATTTGTTGAGCATTCCCTGGTGAAATTGGGATAAACACTCGACCTTTTTTGGTGTTATTGGTTCATCAATTTTCTCATGGGTTCATTATTATTCTTCTTCCACAAGTGGAATAGAAACATTGGTTTCCTATTGAGTATATTTTTATTCTCAAACAATATATATAAAAATATTTTTAGGTTTATAGGAGGATCATGTGGATAGTGATAGACATTAGTAGATCAGACCTTGGATAGCTTCTTTGTTAAAGATTTAGATATTCATTGGGGGTATTTACTTTTGGAGAATTCTATATGTATCTTTTTTATTTATATAAGCAATTAGGGATGATTTCGGTTTCTTTCATATTATTCCATGTAGTAATTTTTTGATGATTTTTCATTTTCTCATGATCATAATTATATTATAGAGTGTAATTCCTCCCCCACATGGAATTTTTACTCCCTCACTACTAGTCTCCAACCCAAGGCCCGCTAAAGGTTTGTATTAGGTGTCATTATATCTCTCCCTTCATTAAAATATCTTTTGAAGGAGGGGTTTGTGACATGGTATCATGAATTATTTTGTTTCCTTTCCCTGGATATGTTGATTGAATATTTGAATGAGTATAAGGATTAATAATATATAGGTTCACTGTGTTTTATTTATATATCATTAAATATAATGTGATATTAATGTATTTTTCTAGTTTACCACAAATAATAAACTATTTGGTTATTTTGGATGTGAAATTTGGAATTATACTAATATAATAATGTAACATCCAACTTTGGGATACTAGGGTCATCATCATTACATATAACCTCAATTCATCAACATGTATCATGAGATAAAACAAGTTGGGCATTATTTTAGGAATCTTCCAAAAACAAAAAATTATATTGGCATAATGTCCTGATAGACGGATGTCTTGACTAGAATCATGTTGATAAGAAGAGTGTCTTGGGACATGGCCTTGATAATAGGGTTTTGATGTCCAAAATTATGTATACCATAAGTTTGAGATAATATTGATTGATATCCATGTTTTATTTTATTATCTTGTATGTTGAATTCTCCTAATTTCAGGTTTATTATGTCTTCACATTGTTTAAATATTCCTCTCTGAATATTTATGTCTCATTTATTGTATGATTTCTTTAGTTATATTATTCCCAAACTAAGAGTTTGAGCTCACCATTTATTTTTTTATTTCCACAGGTTATAGAGAAAATTAACACATGTGACATTCTTATGAGGAGAAAAAGTGTGAAGGAATTCATGGAAGATGTTGAATAATTGCCATGAAATAAGTATTTTTGTACATAATGGAAAATTTATCTATATGATACAAAGAACATCGGTTTTTTTTATATATTGTTTCATAATTATCTATATATATAAACCTAAACATATCATTTGGATGTAAAATATGAAAAATAAAAATTTATTTAGTAATTAAGGTTTGTTTTATCAATGATTTTAAAGGTGGTATCGAACAAGCAATGATGTATGTGTTTATGATCATCATATCATAGAGTGTGTGTCCGGTGTGCCACATTTTCTTTTCAAAGGAATGGTTTAGAGAAATTTTGGGTTTATGATATTAGTTGGGGATAATTTAAGACTTGAAAATTTCAGGTCGATCACAAATTAAAATTTATAGATAACCATTTGGAATAGTATATGATTTGATGTTAAGGTAATATTGCACATGTTATTTTGGAATTATTTTAGGGAACCCTAGAGAAAATATAAGGAACTAGTCTTTTTATTTGATAACATATCAACAGTTTTTTAAAATATATATTATTTGGTTTTAAGAGAAATACACCCCTATCTAGATACTGACATGTATATACGAGTACATAATTGATGCACCTAGTGGTAATAAACCCAGTAATGGTTGGTTGAGCATTGACCCAATCATCAAATTTGTACACAATGAGTCGAACTAAGATTATAACACTATAGAGACACTCCTAGGGGATATTATTTGGGTATTCACATTATTTTTACATACCACTATAAAGGATTTAAAAATGATGATTAATAATGAGGGTGTAGAAACAAATAGAAAAAATGACAATGAATAATTAAGGATTAAGAAAAAAAGTTCGTAGGTTGATAAAAAACAATCATATGTTGAAATAAAATTTTTCATAAGGAATGAAATATTTTGGTTAATTTTTTCATATTCATATTCTTGATATTATCACAACCATTTTATTTTTAGTATTTCATTGGAAATGAATATGAAGATGATGTTGAGAAATGAATGTACCTAGAAAGCATTATTTCATTTAAATGGATAAGGTAGCATATTTAAATTTGTTATTAATTTTAGTATATTCGTATTATGATAGAAAACATGATTTTATTAGTCTTATATAATGTAATTTTATTGATATAATCATGACACTCTTATATATTTTCATTAGTTGGTGATATATATCGATGATATTATGTTATATTTTTAATCTTATGAGGTTTATGTGAAACATTTAATGATTACTCTTTATTTGTTTAATTTAATGGTATGGATACATAAATTAAATTTTATTAATAACCTTGAAAAGTTATTTTAGGACATGGTTATATATTTAAAGCTAACTATTTTAGAAAAATGATTTAGGTATGGATAACTCTAAAGATTAATATATTCTTGATATTGATATAATAATGTTTATTTTGATTTTGGAAAATTAAGTTAGACAGTAATTGTTAAACTTTTGATTAAAAATTGATTCATTATATTTATTCGGATGTTCTTACCAATTTTTGGTATTAGAATATACTATTACTAGTGTATTGAAGTATGAAGTTGTGATTAATATAATTTTAGGGTTAAACATAGAGTTATCTTTTTATAGTAATATATAATCTCATTGTGGTTTAATTTCATAGATAATAAAATGTTTTTCGAGAGAGGTATGTTAATAAGAGTATATGAATAGGTTATATACATAATTGGGTATATGATTATAGGAATGAATAGTGTTTCTTGAGTAAGGGTAACCTATATTTTGAGAGAATAAATTTCTATAATTTTTGGGTTTAGATAATTGTAAGAATGTTTATTGTAATTTATGAGTTCAAATTTAAGGATTATATTAATAATTATGAGATAAAATAAATTATTTAAAAAAAAAATCATCCAAGAATTATATATGATAGTGATATAAGATGAGTCAAATATAACACCAGTTGGGTTGTGATAACTCTATGCTAACATAATAGTGACATACAGTGAGAAATCATGGTGTGAAATTTTGTTGCAGTTATTTATTAGAATAAACTTATAATATTTTTCAATAATGATAAATATTTTTTTAGTAATAGTTGGAAGTATAAGGAATAATGGGTGTGAGGGAAAATGAAGGGAATACCACAATGAACAAAGAAACAGAATGGGAGCACGAGTGAGGAATTTTGTGATTAATCTAAAATAGGTATAAAAAAATATGATTAGAAACATGGACATAGATGAAGTCCAAAACACACCAAAGAATATAAATATGGAGTATCATGAAAGATCAAGTCATGAAGGCATTATACTCATTATTTAATAAGAAAGAGAGATGCTACAAAATTATATTTCTTTCATTGCAAGAGAGTGAGGCATTATGGGAGTCAGTGTTTCAATCCTAGGTCCAATGAGAGTTTTAGTCTCTAAAAACATCAAAATAAAGATTATACTATAAAAATACTTATAATAGACTAAATACTGAGTTTTCATTATATATTTTCTACTATCCTAGGTCATTTAAGGTTTCAACAACTATTGGATATTGAATTTAAAAAACCCCAAGTGGTGTGATTAAAGTAAAAGTAATTTTCAATATTCTTGGGTATTTATTTTTTAATGATATAAATTAACAACCCTTATTGTAATTATATGTAAAATTTATAATAGTTTATCAAAATTTATAAACTAATTATAATATTTTTTCACATAGAAAAATGTATTTCCACATCCAAAATAAACACTCAATAATCGGGAAGTATATGGTTAATTATGAGCTCCCTCTAAGTATTAATATGATTAGATGAGAAAAATTTCAAGGATACAATTTAGTTAATAATATGGGAATGAAATACCATAGAATTAGGATTTGTGATTACATTTAAATAAGTTGATTTCTTTGAAATCTTTAATCAAATGTAACACCAAACTTAATAAACTAAATATTTTCAGATAAATTATAAAATTGGAAGTATGATCATTAAAAAATATCCATTGAATTGGCATCAAAGAATATAAGTAACCAATTTATAAAATTTAATTATAACTAAAATTAATAATACTTTTAATATGAATGAAAACCCACTATTTTACATAATATGACTAAAAAGATCATTTATTTTTTAGAAATTTTTTTTTCTCCAAAACTAAATTTTATGCGATGAACATTTTTGATTAAAGAAAAATTAGATTGATAAAAAATTTATTTTAGATATTATTATGTAGTTAACAGAAATTTAGGAGTTAAATTAAATGTAAAATGAATAACATAATTTAATATCAAATTTTCCATTTTCTCAGAACAAACACCTTTTTATTATATTTTATAATTTTATTCACAGGACAAATTTCTAAGATTAGTAATTTGAAATCAATAAAAATGAACATAATTTTTGAAATAGTCATATAAAACTATTCTTATTATAAATATTTTACCATTTTCTAAATTGGTTGTCTTTTAATCAAAAGATGAATGAATTATGAAAATAATAGTTTCCCAGATTTTATTAGCATGTAAGAATAACCTATAAGATTTATAAATCTTTTAGGTAAGAAGTTATTAATTTTGAAATATTTTTTTAGCATATAAAACCTTTGGTAAACATCATGATAAGTAATTATAATGTTAAATTAATATAAAATTTGTTTTCACTCTATTCCATCATTCAATTATTTTCAAGGAGAGATTCTGTTATGATAATCATTTTAAGACAAATAAATTTTATCTAATTCATAATTGATTAATTTATTTCATTAAAATTAACAACAATGATAATTTTTTCTTATATAAAATCTTAAACCATGTAAAATGTATTCTTTAAAAAACCATTTTTCCATAATTAGGTGTGTTTATTTTAAAATGAACTTTTAACACATTTAGAAATTATATTTCAAACAATGATTTTGAAAATTAAAATAATAATTATCCAATCAAGTAAGAAGTTCAATCTTAATTTTTTTCATTTAAATTAATTACTATGGTTATAAAATAATTACCAAAGAAAAAAGCAAAAGGGGTAAAGTGAATTTAATCTAGTGTAAAAGACCTTTGAAATTTTAAAAGGTTATTTTAAATGATAATTTTATATTTAAATTGAAAAATAAATGTGTCCCCAATATTTTTTCCCACTTTTTATCCACTAATCATTGAATAATTTCATGGAATTATTGAAAAATGTAAATGTGTTTTCAAAACTACCCATTCCATCACTTATCAAAATGGTAACGTCTTAACCACTCCAATAAAGACCATAAATTGGAATTAATAATTTAAAATGATACATTTCAATATCCATAGAACCATCTCCAAAGAATATAATCCCCTAGTCACTCATATTTCTCCTAATCTCTAAAATATTCATGTGGACTTCCAATGAATATCTATGTACTCAACGTGAGTGTTATCAACTACCTAGTTTTATTCATTAAAATTTATTTTAAGCAAACAAATATAATGATATTAGTATCATTTATATACTTTAATTTTATTATATAAATTTTATAATCAATGTTTTTTCAAATACCCAATCCATTATGAAAAACAAAACTCATATTCATGCATTTAGCGGACAACTACCTCAGGGACGTAATGTGCTTCATTATCCGATACCACATTAAAAGGATAGATATTAGAATGGTAATAAATGATAAATTTTAGATTTATAATATAATTAAGTTTATTTAATGAAACATTAAATACCCCATTAATTACATGAACAACATATTATAATCATTAATTTAGTCATTTTAAATAAGCCTACTAAAAGACCATATTTTATTCAGATTTGGGAATTTTTTTATTTCAGTTAATTATTTTTATAATTAATTAATATTGAAATATTTAACTCCAAAAACAACCAAATAAAATACTTATGATTATGGTATTATTATATACAACTAAACCACCTCATATCTCTTAATTAAATCATGGATTGTTTATTTTTTGGTCTGTTTGACCACCCAATTGAACAACACTATGATTTAATGGAATGGATGACTATGAGAATTTAGTTTCTGTTTTAATATGATATAAATACATAAAAAACTTTTTTTTAATTTAAAATATATATCAATACTTTACTAAATAATTTAAAAACACCTTTTAATCATTAAGATTCTCCAAAACAAGATCATTGTTGATTTGATTATCATGGATCCTAACGAAAAACTTACATGAAATGAAATTTTAAATTTATAAACTATATTGAATCATATTTTCCATTATATTATTTGATCTCATAATTACTAACTTCTAAATATGATTGAATATAGACACTTCTATAATGAAACTAGTAAAAATGATATAAACAATAAACACCTAATGTGGAAATTTTGAAGACTTCATATAAAGAATGATTACTTATGAAGAGTATGAATGAAAATTGATATGAGTAAGGTTATTAATTTTGGGTTTGTGATATCTATGTGTATGATAAAGGATTCTAAATATAATTTGTGGTATTCAAGACATGTGTTAATGGTTTCATATGAATTTCACTATATTGATGAAAAATATTGTTTTTATACTTCTATTTTCATTTTTGGGGTGTGTACACTTCCAATTTGAGATATTGTATTGTGAATCCATTTTATTTAATGATATCTAAATATAAACATATTATTTTAACACTCAAGGGATTTTTATTTGAAAATTTTAAGGTCGTATGGGTATTCTTGTTCTCAATTGTTATTCATTGATACATGTTCAATGTATTGAACTATGTTTCATTTATATGGAGTTCAATTGATTTAATATCTCAAGAATATTATTTTACTTGTATTCCAAGGGATTTAATATCCAAATCATATTCTCTTATTCATGTGGATATTAATTAAATTTCTTCCTAGTAGTGAGTATTTTTTTATTCTTTTTTTATTTATTGAGTTATGTTCATACCATTAAACTATTTAATATTTGGTGGGTAGGTTGGTGGGTAGGTTAAACCCTTTTAATTTAATATTTAGTATTCTATAATTCTTTATAGGGATATAAATTCTTACCAAATAATCCCTTGGATGAATTTTTCTATCTTATTATGATAAATTGCATTGAATGAAACCACTAAGTTTTTATAAATGGAATATGATCATGTTATTCTACTATTGTATCACATGTATAGCCATTGATTTATATGGATTGAACATAAAATTTTAAAAAACTCAAAATGGATTATTCTTAAACAGAATATATGATATTCTATAGACATAAGGAAAAGTATTGTTATTATAATTAATTTTATTATTATAATGTTAACTAAGTATTGTTTATCTATCAAACTTCCCTCTTTGGTGGAGTTATGATCTGGTTGTCTTTTTTATTAGAATGAAAAAATTATTGGTATATGGTATGTTGTTATTTCAATATAAATTATTATTCTCGATGTTTAGTAATTTTTTTATCCATGTTCTCTTACGATGAATGCATTTTACAACACCTAGTGATGAGTGGGGCCAAACATTATATATACCTTCAATTAATTGATATGTTTCATGGCATAAAACAAGCGGGGTTTTTAGGTATATTGCTTCCCATAAGAGGATATCGTATTGGAATAACGCTTTGATAGTAAAAGTTCTTGATTTTGGTCTAAAAATGATTAACTTTCCTTATCACAAGGCCTTTAGAAAAGGTTTTTGATGTCAAATATTATGTATTCCATATGTTTGAGATCAATGTTATTGATACACATATTTTAATTTATTTTCATGGATAAATCATTCTTCTAGTTACAAGTTGATTATGGAGTAATATTGTTTACATATTCCTGACATGATATTTATGTCATGTTTATTAAATGGTTGTTTAATTTACATGTTTCCCTTACTAATAATTTTGGCTCACCCCTTATTATGTTGTTTGTTTCCATAGTTTAAAGATAAAATAAGTTTACATGAAAAGTTTATAAGGGTAGAGTCATTGGAATAATTCATGGGTGATATTGAACACATGTTATAAATTAAGTAGTTTTGAATATATTGGGAATTGTTTTCATTTGATAGAAAGAAAATGTTTTTTTAAATATGTTATTTCATAGTTCTCTAAATCTCCAAACATAAAAATATCCTTTGTATGTAATAGATTCAATAAATGTGTTGATTTTATAAATAATTTTGTTTGCATCAGGGATTTTATGGATGGTATAATGATTGTATTACAATGTATGTGTTTAGGAGAACCATATTTTGGAGTGTTCGGGTTATTGCATCACACTTCTAAGTCAATGTAATCCCATATAATGTTATATCATCTATACTCCATCAATTGTAACCATGTTTTTTTTCAAATAACGGTTCCCTTGAATCCAATATTTTGTCCCCTAAATCATAGTTTCTTTATGGAAAGTACTTTCCACTATACTTATCTATATAACATGTCTATGTAATCCCAAAATTTGGGTTAGAGTTAGGATAAATAGTTGGATTATAGGAGAATATCCTAAGTACCCCATGTATCTGAAATACAGCATGGTGGGATGAAATACCACCCAAATCACTCTATAAATATCATCTCAATGGGTTTTCCATCTTTCTGACCCTATCCAATAAACTGAGGTTAGTCTCCTTAGTGCATAGTGTTCCACCACAACATCCATACCAGGCTTGAATCAGTGGTTTTTGTTTTAAGCTGACACCCACAGTTATCAATACCCATTCCAGAAAACTCCACCTTTATAGGTTCAATGTAAGACATGGGTACCAATTAGGGTCCCCTAAGAATCAAAATTACTAAGATACACTTCATTGGTCCTATCATATCCAACCCATTTCTCAGGTAAAAAAATATCAATTAGAGGTAATAACATACATGTCATTGTCAAAGTCTCATGATGGCCTAAATGACCTACTAGTAATGTCATATGAAGGAGATAGGCTTAATAACACTACCTTCCTAATATACTCTATGTTGGTCCAAACACCAAACATAACACTTATCTCCATAGTTTCTACACAAATAGGTAATTAAATCTTATTTGGGTATAAACACTCACCCCATAATCATCACACTAGAACAAAGGACACAAATCATTTCAAATTTATTTATTAGAAAACCCCTAGAATATCCTTTATATGTAATCAATAGACTCTACCTGAAGGTCTTTAAGGGAACCTATCACATGAAATTCTATGTCTCATTCATTTAATTATCACCCATTGGGGGTCTATGTTTTTCAACTCATGGATAATAATAATAAAGGACTCAACCATCCATGGCTGAGGTAACCGGGCTAATGTTTGAGGATCCTTCATGAACCTTTGGTCTTTTTTAAGTCCATATAAATCTTCTTTAAAATTAAACACTTAATTTTATACAAATGCTAAATCATCCACAATTTAAATTCAGTATAAAAAATTCCATTAAAATTATGGATAATTCTATAGAGAAATCACAATGGAGAATCTACCTCAAAATAACATTCCCTTTTTTAGTGGATCCTTTCAACCCTCGCTGAAGATCATTTTTGTCTATTTGTCCATCTTCTATCCTTATGCGGCCCTAAATCATGGAAAATCATCCACTAATTAATTATATCCCATTATTAATTAATTATTAAACATAATTAAATGGATTATAATTAATATAAAATTTTATTTAATAACACATAATGTCAAAAAGTCACCTAGAAATCTCATCCCACCAAAACTATGAGAAATATTGTGAAGTCGACACTTGATGCACCACCGCAGCATAAGAAACAAAAAATACTAATTTAATACCACATATTCCATTAAATTGTTTTCCAAAATTCTCTAATTAACCTCATAAAATTCATATGATGACATACCTCATCCCAAATAGTAAGTGACCACAGAAAGATAAAATCATGCTTACTCTTCTATGTAGGTCAAACAGAATCCCCAACAATCTCAGTAAATTACATCATGATCTGGTGAAATCATCATCAAAACCCTAAACGATGTCTCCCAAAATTCAAGGGCTATGATAGGGAAACCAAAATCAAAGAAGAATGAAGGTACATACCTTCAATATCTATAAAAATAAATTAAGACAAATAGAAACTTATGGGGGTTGGATGGAGAGAAGAATAGGTGGAGTTGTCAGATAAATATACCACTCTAAACACCATTTCCAAAACAAATGAAGGGGGGATGACTATTAAATAACTAGTCATCCATTTATTAAAAGAAAAACCTTAGAAACCATTTCTGGCATGAACTAGAAAGTTTACCCTTTGAATCCCTACCCAACAATCATTTATGAGCCTGAACTAAAATTCACATCATGAAATTTTTGAGAAAGTGGGGTTAACCCCATAAAACCCCATTCACTGCATGAATGATATGGTTCATGCTATAAATGTTTGAAGTAATTGAAAATTGATCTTCTATTAATCCAAGAACATATCTGATATCCACCTCACCTCCCAATCATCCAAACAAGCCATAATATACATACAAAAACACCTTTTACAAAATTTAAAACACGTATAATCTCATTTTAACTCTTAGTAAATAAAATTAACCCACACACAACAAAAAAGTTAAAATCCTTATGTATTTTAAAAACCTTCCCTATATGAGGTATTATAACTAAGGGGTGAATTGAGATCTCCATAGAGGATACTAGTATCTCATAAAAAAATTTAAAACACAAGATGTATCAATGGAATTGTATTTATACCTATATCATATAATTTCCCTTAACATAAATTGACCACTAAACATTGGAAAATGATAATCTAGTGTTTGGAATATCAAAGTTTTTTAATTTTATGTAAAATACTAAACTAGTCACTAAAAGAAATCACATTTCATTAATATATTATATGAGCACATCATATATCCCTCATCTAAGTCGCTGAATAGATCATATATGATTTAACTAAGTATGGAAATGGAATTTTAATGTCAAATTAAATCATGTCTCAATTTTATTTTCACATAATGAAAGTGAAAACCCCCCTATGTGTATGAGCCCCAAATAATGATATAATAAATAATATACCCAAATACCCACTGATCAGCTAATCCTTAGTGGATTATATAAGAGAGTTATCAAATTATGAGTGTTATAACCATTATAATCTCAATATACTATGATTAAAATAATTCATAATTGTAATACTTCTATATGAGTATCAACTGCATTTTGATATTCTTTGGGAGATACTTGGAATGATGGTAAAAATTATAACTCTTCACTAGTTATCGCAAGATTATAATACAAATTATAATCTTAACATATCATTATAGACCTTGATACTCAATGATGATCAATGATTTAGTAAAACTCAAGGTCACACATTGAGGGGATATTATCAATACACTATTCATGTAAAATTATTTGTTGCACATATGAAGGAATGATATGAAAATATTTTATTTTATTATAATATGTGGATACATTAGGAAACCAGTACATAATTCACTGATGTATCATATACTAAGATACTCAAGATGACTTTATTCCTATATTGTGCTAATTGTTTAATTAATTGATGCACTAAATTATTTTTTTATCCAACCAAAAGAGCCTAACATCACCCATATTAATGAACCATTATAAGATGGTATTTGATATTGATGTGTTTGGTCCTTTGGATAGACCATAGTTCTTGGGGAAAAACATTAGATCCATTAATTTCATAGTGATTTTCAAATTCTACATTGATTATAAGAACAAATTATTGTTTAGAGATGAAATTTCTAATCTAAACTGCTTCCTTTGCATCATCAAATGTAACGATGTATCCTTCTTTAATATTCAAGAACAATTAATTATCTCATATGGAACACATAGAATTTATATATATACCATTGAAATTATTCATGAGACTATATTTTGATCTCATGTCATCTTTATTAGATAGGAAACATGCATTAGTGTAACCCTTTACCCAAAATTTCTTCATATCCTCTAAATTATAAGAACGCACCCATAATATTATAAGCAAATATGCATTTTATTCAAAGAAATACATATAATATCACACGGATTATATTTGTATATAAATTTTATTCTATGATAATATATTACATCATTTTTAGTACATAACATGCCATATACGTTACATCCTACGGTGGAGGCACAGGGAATTACATCCATAATTTCTAACTCGTTTGAAGTATCAAGAATATTCAGAATATTTTTGACACAGGGAATTGGTAAAGTTTTATTTTTGGAGTTATCTATTAAAAACATATTTATCACTTCACCAATATATGTGTCTTGAATAAGTCTAAGAATAAAATATTTTTCTCTATATATCTATATACACATTATTTAGGCTCCCACACCCATGTCTTTCAGAGATAATAATTTACTCAAAAAAATATTTACAGAATTTATTAATAGGATTTAAATTAATATAATTATTATTTAATATATTTAAAATATCATAAGTAAAAAAAAATCCACTAATCTGATTTTATACACATGATTCAAACATTTTTTTTGTTGAAACCAAACTATTTGATCATATCACCAAACTGAATATTCCATTTTTGAGAAGATTACTTCAATATATAAATGTATTATGTTAAAATTAAATCATAAAAAAAATCATTTTACACTTAGAAAGTTTTATATATATCATATACATGTCCCTTAGTAAATTTAAATTTCTAAAAAAATGAAATTCGTTTTATATATCTCATAATCAAAATGAGCTATTATTCCTAGAAATGTCTGAATTCACATTATTATCACTAAATTTGAAAATGATTCTTTGTAGTCAGTACCAATAATATAATTAAACCCATTTCCCACAATAAATATTTTTAGGTAGACACTCTATCAACTTGGTGTGTTTTGTTAAAGAAAACTGACTTGCACCCTATGGGCCCACCCCTTTAGGTGCATTTATCAAATTTATAATACGTTGAGTGTACATGAAAAATAATTCATATTCCTGATATTTTAACCATTTATAAGGATTATAACTGTTAATTGTATCCCAGTAGGAAGTAGTTTCACATCCCATGTACATGTATTATTCATTATTTTCTTTTATTTATGCATTATTTTCTTTTATATATCCATATTTTGCCTATAAAATATATGTCTTATTTTAAAAATGTTTATCAATTTTAAAAATTGGAAAATATATATCAGTTTATATTAAATTAATGTTATTATTAATTATTTAAGGGATTATACAGGATATTATGAAATCCACAACCAAATGAGTTTTGAAAATTAATTTGATCAACGTTTAAATAATAATTAAATTGATGATTTTCAGATTGTGTAAATATATTCAAAAAAAAAAATTTGAATATAAAATGTTTATATTTAATGTAATTTTATATATTAAAGGAATATTCCATAAAGTGAATTCAATGAAAGAGTTTAAATTTTGTAACGTATACAAAGTGTTTATATTCAATATTATGGAATGTCTACAATGAATAGTTAAATTACAAAATTTTAAATATTATATTTCTTGACCTATTATTCATTAATTTTTATATCATGTTTAATTTTTGTATTTTTTATTTATTTATTCTGTTCCCTTTTTTTTATCCATATATATAATTCTTATATATTTAATTATATTTAATGATTTAGTTTAAATTTTAAAAATGTATCTAAGTTATCATAGATGCATCTAATCAGTTACATTATATATTTGATATTTGATTTGTTTTAATTTAAAAAACATGGTTCATACTAAGTTATGAACTTGAATTTTGAACTTAATTATTATTTATAGAAAATGAGAATGTTTTTAATATACCTTTTTCATGTGATTCATTTTTTTGAGTACAAATATAATTAGGTTTTAATTTATCTTCACAGAATAAGCCATGAGTTGTGTAAATAGTTACAATTAAATATAATTCAATATTATTAATTGGGTTGAAAAAGAATTGGATTAGAAACTAAATCAATATAATAATACATACATAAATTGGATACATGAGATAAAATGGTGAGACTAAATCCCCTTACAAATACTAAGTAATATATTCCTTCATAAGAGACACTTGTTAAGATCTCGATCATCAAACAAGGTAGGCCAAGGAAAAGATAGGTAGATCAGGATTATCTTGTGTAAGTGATGAAATTAATGTGACCTAACTATAAGATTCCATTTTCTTTGAAAATAATTTCTATTACACATAGTTGGGGAACCCTAACTGTATCGATACAAGATGAATTATGTTGAGATATTCTATAAGATTGATTCAGAAAAGATTATTCCATTCAACTATCAAATATTAATATGACATATGATTGGTTTTATTTCTTGAAAATATACAGTTAATCATTATTTAAATGATAAAAATTGTTATTCATGTTGAAAGATAGTTCTTAGACAACTAAAAGACACGATGAATTTAAATGGGGCCATCATTTTAGTGGGAGAACATTTAAAAAAATTATATGTTAAATGTTTGTAAAAAATGAAAATCCTTTGAAAAAATATTCTATTAAAGAACAATATATTTTTCATCAAACTTAACACGAATTATAATCCTTAAAAAAATCTTTACATAAAAAAAACCCTAATATTTGAATCTTAAGAAAAGTTCTTAAGTATGATAAATTATATGTATTAGATAAACATGTTATTGAACAAATGAACTATCTATGTTATTCAAATAAGTGAATCTAGATTCCTCTGAGAAGCTTACAAGGATTCACTTATGGTTTCAAAATATATGAAAAACAAGATAACAAACATAAATTTAGTCTATACTCATACTCAATATGATTATTTGTGATAATGATTTGGAGATATTAGAAGTTTCTTTTAGGATTGATCTAGTTATAGAATTTATTATTTTTTCATTTATGAAAATGTATTCATAGATTGAATGAGTTAAATAAATGATAATATGATTTTTTCAAATATGCGGGGATAGATGACTATACATATGATGTATAAATTTTAGATTTTAATCTATAATGAATGGTCTAAAAAATTAATTGTCTAAGAAGAAACTATAGATGGTGTGTACAAAAATGTTTCTTTAAATATATAATAAATATATTTTAAATAAATATTTATTCAAAAGGAATTACATTGTTTCTATATGATCTAATTTTACCGGACACCTAAATGGGTTTAGAAACTCAATGTGATATCCATATTAATTATCAAGGTTATAGAAATTAATTCATATGTTTTGAGGGGTATCCGATTTAAAATTTATGCTAAAAAAATTATTATAAAAAAGTTAAAAATAAATTTAATAATTTATAGATCATATATTATTCATTCAAGTGATGAATTAAATAGTTTTAACATCAAATATTTAAATTTGAGGAAATATTCCATGCCCAGATCCGTGTGAGTAAAGAATATTTATATCAATATCATTTATATTATATGTTAAGATAATATAATTAATAAGAAAGAGTTGTTATAAAAAAATTAAGAATGATAACAATGGATTATGATTTATGATGTTCTATAACATTCTTGAAAAAGGGAAAAAGGATATGGTGTTTTTTTATATAAAAGTGTTATCCAGATGATTGTTAAAATATGAGAAATTGATATTCCACCACTATATATGGAATATTTTAAATAAAAATCTTCTTTTAAAGAAAAAAATAGAAAACAAATAATTCTAAATATTATATGGAAATAATGGTTTGTTTTTTAATTGTATCCACCAAGAAATAAGTGAAATTTCCTTTATTTAAAAAAGTGTTTGTTTCATAGAATGATATTATAAATATAATATGGTGTATAAGAGGTCAGTGGGATTTTTTTGGAATAATATATGTCCAAAGATAAAAAAATAAACTATTTTACTATTCAAAAAATGGGAATATCAATAATAAATTAAATGAGTTTAGGATATATGTTGGCAAATTGAAATGTAAAGAGTTACATTTAGTCACTGTATTGAATTAAATATAAATATATAAGAAAAGAGTTTAAGATGTTCTAGTAAAGTGATAATGTAAATAGATACAATAGATATGAAAGTATTCCAATGAAAAAAATTAGATTGAAAGGGTTATAATAAGGATAATGATAAACATAGAATGAGTTGTAAGTAGACAACATAAGTTTTTAATGTTGTAATATTGTTTTCTATGTAGCTAAAGTGTTTGAGTATGTTTAAGGAGTTGAACATTAGGAAAATGATTCATAAAACCCACAAATATACAAACTAGTTTTGTTTATAGATATTACTTACTAAAGGGTTTTCATCAGAAGGCTATATAGAGATGTGGCCAAAATTACATAGAGATGTAATTAGTTTAACAAAACCCTAGAATATGCGTAAAACAAAATGTTGATCTAGAAGTCTATGAAATATGATATGTTAAATAGGTTATTATATATATTTTTTGTTAGAATCCAATTGTGTATTGATAATTGGACAATGTTTCATTTATTGTAAATATATTGAAGGTTAACTGTATATTGTTGACCAATGTTGAATTTGATGAGTAAAATTTGGTATCAAAACAAATTGGTTGGTAGTGTTGTTGATTATTAGAACCAAAATAAATATAGTCCAAAATAATTTGTAAGGAATTATATAAAGAAAGAAAAATTTTCCTTACAGTATTGGTGTCTATGACGAAAAGATGGTCCCATGGTTTCTTGTTAATCAAAAGTATATCTAGGTGCACTAAAAAATTCAAAAACAATGATTGAAATAGGTTTTGTGCTGGAATTTGTTTGATTTTGAGAAGAACCTTACATGTTCTACCAAAGTATTTTGTGTGGTGAAAACTGTTAGAGTAAAATAATAGGGGCACATTACATAATTTAAAAAATAGATCAAGTCCATCTATAAGTGGTAACATAAAGATTATAGTTTTAGTAACATAACCAATTTAAAAATTTTCACTATAAGAATTCAATATAGAAGTCCCTCATGTTTTATCCTAGGGAAGTTTTTAGACTTAAGATTAAAAATTCCATACTTTAATGATTTTTTTGAAAATAAATAATTGCTAAAATAGGGAATTTTTTATTTGCACAAAAGAAATTAAGCTAATACAAACATGAGGATTAAAATAATATAATAATGGATATAGAAAATATATTAAAAATAAAGGTGAAACCCATTTTTGAAGAATCATCCTTGGTAAATAATTTATCCTTTGGACTCTACCATCTTCTTTGTTAAAAAGATTATGTAAATATATTTTTTTAATAAATACAAAAAAATACTTTAGTGAAAACTTAATTATTTATAGATAGAATATCAGGGCCTTCATTTGAGTATTTATCGTCTAATAAAATTGATTCAAAATCCCAAAGAAATAAAATATATCAGACCTGATCCAACTCAATATACACATTGGAAAAATAAATCCAATGTTTTTAAAATAAAAAAATATAACTTTAAGTTTATTAATTAATCAATATTCTAAAATATATTATAAGATAAACAATTTGAGAAAGAAAATTAACCTCTTCCTTCTAAAACATTTTCCCCAAAGGAAAAAATTTCAAACCATGTAACTACACTCCTAAGTCTAATGCTCATAGATTTATACTTTATATTCATGCTTTGATAAAAACTATAAATTCCTAGATACAACCTTACATAATTACAAAATCTTTACAATTTATTAATTATATTTTATAGAAATTATCTTTTTAGGTTTAGAGAATTAGATAACTAAGACACATACAAAACTATTAAATCCACATGGCTTTATGAAGTAATGGAAACTTGATTCTTACTATATATGAAAATTTTTAATCCATAATAAGTATTCAACATATTTTTAAAATATTTACAGCCATCTAATCATTAAAAACATGCTATTTGTACTACCTTTATTCATAACATGGGTAAATAAAAGCATAAATAATGTGTCAGATCAATCTATTTATAAGGAAAAAGCTTACCTAAAGAAATCAATGGATAAATATGCCTATAATATTTTAGATGAAATTGGTAAATAACATGAATACAAAATCTACTTGAATTAGGAAGCATTAAATCCATGGAGAAAATAAAAAAACCTAGATATCTATAATACTGATCTCATTATGATGGAATGAATAATTAAGGACATCGAAAACCTACTTTTAAGCCATGCACCATGACATTTACCTTTCATTGAGAACACAATCAAGAAATCCTGATAATTTTGAAGTCATACATAATATAACCAAACATTCATAATATCATGAGAATTATTGATTAATTTAGGGGTTATATGATTATAATATCCACCAATCAATTTATTAAGTTTATTGCATTAAACATAAGAGTCAACATGAGCTTTTATATCATCCCCAAAAGAAGCTTTTATTGAATAAAAACATGGATATACCTTTAATAATGAATACAAAAAATTAAAACATGATCAACATGATTATTTATTAAATAAAAATAATTAATTTCAATACATTTCCCATGTCAATAAAATTTATTACCTGATCATAACATATCATAATAATATAATTTTATGGTCAAACAATACATAATCAACTTGTAAATAATCATCTATATTGGAATAATAATATACATTAGACAAATAATTTTTCAAAAATCAAAAGAGTGACTTACATTATTGGTGAAATTCATATTATCTAAATTATTTAAAATTTTATATTCACATAAATTAGAGTAATGAGTGTATATATATATGTCAATAATATAATGACGTGATCACAATATGTTGAAATGAATAAGGTGGATGACTGTAAAATGACATAACCCAAGAATTAATAAATATTAATAGAGTAATTTTTGTGGAAGAAATTTATATTCAAAAGGAAATACAATACCACATAATAAAATTTAATGAAAAAAAGTATCAACATATATGAATTTTGTTCAATGAATGATCACAACTCAATAAATGAATTTTTTTTCACAAAAATCATTACTATGAGGGGAAATGGGAATCAATAACCAAATAAATAATAGAGCATGATTTCTCTGGTAAATTTTATTAAATAGAAATATTATAATAAAAACATCCATAGAAAATAAATACATCATATAAATGAACCATTGTGAAAAAATGTATTATTTTTCCAAGAGTCGCAATTCAGACAAATAATACACCAACAACTTTAGAAACCGTTGAATCTAAACCCATTGAAAAAGGATGATTGAGATTGAACATTAAATACAAATATTAAAAGATAATTCATTATATGATATCTCATTTATAAATTATATACACCACAAAAATGAAATTTGATTCATAAATAAAATTCTTTTCAAATGAAGGGAAATTACGACGAAAACACATACAAATTTTCCCAGCATACATGGCTATAATTTACCCTACATTACAAAAAAATATAATAATAAATTAATTTATAAGGTTTCACATATCAATTTTTATTCTTGATTTACATAAATAGTTAATCCTTACATGAATTTTTCTGACTTTTCACATCAAGTGCTTATTTTCATGATCATTTATACATGTTTTATAATAAATGTGTCTATATTCAATATTCATTCCAATTAAATAATTAATAGATAATTAAATTTACTATTTTTTTATGATTTATAAATATTTTTATGTTTTTAACTACTTTCTTGAGTTTATTATACTTTATTATCGAAGATGAAAACAACGGAAACCATGTTTTGGTAAGTCATGATAATCAAGGTGTGTTTTCTTAATTATTGAACTAAATATCAATATAACATCTCTCGAAAAAAAATGTGATGATAATTTAAATTTTTATATCATATTATATTTGTTATTACGTTCTCATAGTCATTCATGAGAAAAATTATTATTATTTTACACATAGGTGGTTAAACTGATCCAAACACGAACACACTCTAAATTAACGAATGATTATTAGGATGATTTTGTTGAAATCCAAATTTGACTTATGTAACCAGTTTCTATTTATTTTTAGGTATGTAAAGTGGTTGTGTAAATTTTGGGAGGTTTTTGGATGGTTTTTGAATGGTTTGGGGGAATTTCTAAGCGAGCACGGTTTGAGCACGATTAGGAGAAACCGTGCAGGTTCTCTAAGAAAATGTGAAAGTGAAGGGAGTGGGCTTCACATAGTTTGTGTGAAGTCTTTATAACCATGAGGCGAAACCATGAGGTGTCCTTATAGAGGTAGTGGATGGTGTAGCCATCGTGCATGGTTTTCGTAACAATGTGAGCTAACCACGTGCAGAAATTAAAATTGGGTTTTTAATTAAAAGCTCTCTCAGGATTTTCCCAAAACTTATACTTTTTTTCTACCATTTGAAACATACTAAGGATTTTGGTTATCATGGGTTATAAGGGTTCTATAACACTCATTTTGGAAGTGAGTCGAAGGGTTTTCAATGTGCAGGGAAGGTGATTCTCTTCTGGTAAGCCTTCTATTTTGGTTTTTGTTGGTTTTCCATAGATCTGCATCTCTCTATATCTATCAGTTTTCTATATCTACATACCTCACATATATATCTAGTTTTATTTAAATGAAGTGATTGGGGATTTTGGATTTTAGGCAAAGGGATATAAGTCAATTTTGGTGGATATTTCACCTGGATTTATGGTGTAGTTGAGAGTTGGTCATTTTCAAAAAAACCATATGGTAGTTGGATTCTTTCCGAACTCCATTTCTATTTAAATAGATGTATTGATTTATACAAATTTATTTTATTGATATTTTATATGAATATGATGTGAAATTCTTGATTTACATTCATTTTTTGAAAATTTTTGGGTTTTGGAGAAAATACGTTACTACGATTAAATGTTCGTTGTTGTTGGATTTTAAAATATTAATTTTAAAATTGTTTTCTTGGTTTGGGTTATGGAAATGGTTATTAAATATGGGTCTCAATAAAAAGGTTTTTTTATTGAAATGTTATTGGGCATTGTTAATGGTTTAGAGTATTTTTCTGTTTTGAAATAGTTTTTTTCATTTTTCTGTGGCATTAGTGGTTGTATATAAATTATTATTTTCTTAGAAATTTTATACATGTGTTGGAATGATGATATGTGGGAAGGAAGTACCACTATAAAATTGGGATGGATAAAGGATGTAAGGTCCACCATTAGGGATATGAGGGTGTGAACTACCACTAGATTGGAAAAAGAGTAAATGAGTTTGATGGAAACTACTTCCATTAATGGTTACAAGGTTCGGTATGTGAGGATCTTGAGTTATGATTTGTTTGTGTGTGGTTATTCAAGGTGGAAATTATCATTCAAATTTTATAGGGTAAAAATATTAGGGAATTTTTGTTTGACTTTCCCTTGTATGGTGTGGATTTGGGTGGAAATTGGGTTAGTAAGGGTATGTTTGGCTTATTGCATGTTTTCTAAACTATTTGATGTTTTATATTAAATAATTTATACAAATGTGTTAACGGTTTATCCTTGTGGAATTTGTAGGGAAGTCATTTGGGAAAAACCTACTTAGTATTTGTAATCATCCCTTCCTCTATAAATTTATTACTTTTTCTGATTTTGTTTTTCAGGACACTAGTATGGGTAAAGAATCTCAGTTTGGAAGTTGTTCATCGCGATGCTATGGTGGTATTTGTGCTGCTTGGAGCATGGAGGTTGGTGTAGATCCTTGGAAAGGGTCATGGTTTCCTTTGGTTTTTGTGGTTGAGTCTTCTACTTTTTACTGTGATATTGAAATACTTGGGGGTTGTTTTATTGGTTTAGGGAAATTATTATAGAATAGTTTGGTTATTTCTTTGTAGGTTATTATTTGTGGTGTACTTTATTTACATGAATCACGTTGTTATGGTTGATTATGAATTTTTTGGTTGGTTGGTTATTGTAAGGTAAAATCATTCCCCAATTGTTCTCTAATACATCGACATTTATTTAGAGCCTTTAGAACATTGGAAACATCACTTATGGCCTAGTAGAATATCCCCACCTTGTCAATCCAATGAGGAAGGGGTGTGATGTAACAAGTGGTATCTATTTTTTTGGTCCTTGAATTCCAACTTGTTTGGTTAATTAGTTTTAGTTTTGGGTCTTGGTGTTGGAATTCCTTGTTTGTCTATTCCTCGAGTTGGGACGGTAGCATGGTGTAAGATTTTTAGAACAAGAAATGTATAAAATAAAAGTACGTAGCTAACACTTTTATGTTAGACTTAAAGTTACATGGGAGTTGGATACATAAGTGTTTTTGAGAATCTTATAGGAGTGTGATATCATTGTCTTGGGGGTATCCAATCATATGAGAATGGCATGAATGGTAGAAATGACATCCTAATAGGATTTCATATTTAATGGGGAATAATTATTTATGAAGTGATATAAATATATTGAATTTTGAAAAAAATGGAAACTATTTTCAAATGTGGATGGTCTGGGTATTTTAAAAATGGTTCAATTTTCAAAACATAGATGATTTTTCCAAAATGGTGAAACATGGGAAATGTGAACACGTGTAAATCTTGGTTGTGATAGTAGAAATGTGATTTAATTTTAAATTTTAAAACTTTTATTTGTACGAGACTGAAACTTACGGTAGTATTTGTATTGATAGAGACAACAATGGGTAGGCATCATAGAGATGAACCAGAGGATTCTAATGAAATGTGGTCACACCTCAGCCCTAGGTGAACCATTAGCTAGCGTAGTGTATAGTGAAATACTTTTATGCTGTGGAAAGTAGGAATAAAGTAGATGAGACAATGTATGTGCATCATTATGTTTAGTTTCAAAAGAACAATCCTCCCATATTTTGGAGTGATTCAAAACCAAAAAAGTCAGAAGCATGGTTGAATAGAAGAAATAAAATATTTTATTCTTGGGAACCCTAGTGGAACTGAATGTGAATATAAACATGTATATGTTGGAAGACAATTCTCGTCAGTGGTGGGAGTTAGTGGTCCAAGATGGAATAGAATAAGGGATTTAATGAATGGTTTTTGAGGAGTTTTTTAACAAAAAATTCTACCTTCATATATTTTGAATTCGGTGCACAATAGATTTTTTTTCTTTTTTAAACAAGACACACTATCGATAACAGAATATGAGGCTATGTTTATGAACTTAGTGGGTTTTTAACGTGAGGTGGTGGGTAGTACATCATTGAAGGAACATATTTTTGAATTTGGTTTTTGGAAGGAAATTAATTCCAAAATAGCAGTGTTATATATAAATGATTACACCGAAGCGGTGAAAATTGGAATAGTGTATGATTGGTATATTTAAAGGGCTACATATAGGGGAAGAATACTGGTACCCATAAGAAATGGTGGGAATTCTAATCTGGGGTTCAAGTGGAAGAGGAACACTTATTTATAGTGTGGGAGTATGGCTCAGAATCTGAAGAAAGGATTAGTGAATCTTCCTCCAAATCCTTATAGTAAGACTAGATTTTTTTAGTGTGGTTATATAGGCCAAATAAAAAGTGATTGAATGGAACAACCTCAAACATGTAATAACTATAAGAAGATGAGGCATCTTCAGCATCATTGTCATAATTCTTGGACGTCGGGTGTTCGTGAAACTTCTCAAGGGTTATAGGGGTCCTATTCCATGATAGGACGAGGGAAGAATCCTACCCCTCATTAGTATAGTAATGTTACTCATACTGAAATAAGGAATACCCTGACTCCTCAGTAGGTAAGTAATGTATGGAGCATGGAAAGAAAATAGTTGTTTGGAGCTGAGCATGTTGTGATGGATGATCAGTCGGGACCATACATAGTGCTAGGTATGATTCATTGAAATCTACATCGATGAAAGAGTTTTGTTTGATACATGTTATTTGTATTCTTTTTTTCTTCTCATGATGTATTTTGATGGGTTTTACGATGGAATGGATGCCTTATGTTTTATTACTTCAAACACTTCTTGGTCAAAGAGTGTGTCGAGCCTTTCTATGTAGAGCATTCTATATAGTTGTGGATGGGATTGAGTTTTTTCAGGATTTCTCAGTGCTTGATATAGATGATTATGATATCATCCTTGGAATGTATTGGTTGGAAATGTTTAAGGCGTGCATCGTCCATTATGCATGAATTGTTAGTTTGATGATGGATGATGGTTTAGAACATCTCTTTAGAGGAGAGAAGAATGAAAAGTTGGGTGTAATGGTACTTTTGACACATGCAGTTGGCATGATCTTATATCAGTTAGTGGCATTGTCATTGGAATCAATGTATGGAGTCCAACATAGATTTTTTGTAGTAGTTATTGATCAGTTTTTGGATGCTTTTCCTGAATATTTATCATGGTTTCCATCTGTGAGATAAGTATAGTTTACGATTGAACTTCTTCTTAGGACCAATCTAATCTCACTTCCATATTACCAGATAATGCCTAAAGAATTGAGGGAATTGAAAGTATAGTTGTAGGAGTTAGAAAACAAAGGGTTCATCCAGCCAAGCACATCTCCATGGGATGTGGCGGTCTGGTTTGTTAAAAAGAAGGATGGAACTCAGTGTCTGTGTGTTGATTATAGTTGACTAAACTAGGTTATAAAAAAGAATACAATTCCCCTTCCTCACATTTATGAATTGTTCGATCAGTTGATGGGAGCCCAATGGTTCTATAAGATTGATGCGTGATTAGGGTATGATCAGTTGTGTGTGCTAAATGAGGATATAACCAAAATAGATTTTATAACTAGTTATGACGATTATGATTTTGTGGTTATTCCCTTTGGTATGATGAATGCACAAACATTTTTGATGGCATTGATGAATCAGATATTTCATAAATATTCGAATTTTTTAGGGGTATTTTTTGATGATATATTGGTGTATTCTAAGATAATTTTATAGAATGATAATCACATGGTGATAGTGTCGGGCATCTTGAGAGATCATCAATAATATACAAAATTGTTGAAGTGTGACTTTTAGATTCTAGATTTTCATTTCCAGGGAAATACTATTTTTGATAAGGTTGTTTCAAGTGATATGAAAAATATAGAGGCTATTATTTTGTAGAAACCTCAAAATAATATTTTCATGATACTGAGATTCCTTGGGCTAGCTAGATATTATCAACATTTGGATCATTATTTATCATGATTAGCCTCACCAATGATAACTTTGGAGAGGAAGAGTGTTCCATTTCAGTGGAACAATCAGTGTCAAAATTATTTTAATGTAATTAAGGATCATCTTATATGAGTACTAATCTTGGTTATTCCATAATGAGGAAAAGTGTCAGTGGTGCATTGTGACGCATCGAAATCAGGGTTTGAGTTCTTTCTCATGCAATGGGATCATGTTGTTTCCTATGAATCATGATAGTTGAGGGTGCATAAGAAGAACATAAAAACACATGATTTTTAGTTGGAATTAGTGTTTCATGCTTTGAAAATGTGTCATCATTATCTCATTGTTCAGAAAATCATGGTCTATACCGATCATAATAGCTTAAAGCATATTTTCTCAAAAATAGATTTGAACTTATAGAAAAGGAGAAGTACGTAGTATCATTAGATGTTTTTTTTGACTTGATGTCTACACTAGGTTAGGGAAATTAGTTCATGGATTAATTAAGTAGGAAGTCGTAAGCTCTTGTGTTCAAACAAGAATCGGATCAGTTACAGTTGATGTTGGTCATATATGAAATGCCATTGGAATGTGATGACCGAGGTGGCATAATAGTTTTATTTTCACTATCATTTTTTTAACTTGCTTGAATTCATTAAATAGGCCTATATGTATGATTACGAGTGTATTATGATGAGGTCAAAACTCATTGGTGGGGAGACCATTGATAGAAATGAACTGAATGGGAATTCATTTATGTGTTTTCAGAATCAGATGGTAGTACCAGTGGCTTTTCTAGAGGAGATTATCTGGGCTTATCATTATTTTGGAAGGTTTTTCCATCATGGAATTCAAAAAATGTCTAAGGTATAGAAAGCATTGTTTTGGTGGGGTGGTATGAAAATGGAAGGGACAAAGCTTGTTATGAGATTCTTGACAAGTTAGTAAGTCATGGTATAACATTAGCAGCTGGTAGGTGTATCGAAATCATAACATTTCTCTATATAGAAGTGGGATAATATAGCAATGTATTTTGTTACGGGTGTCCCAAGAATTTTCCAAAAGCACAATGTCATATGGGTGATAGTGGATCCGATCAGAAATTCAATCCATTCTATCCCTATTTTTCAATCTCATACAGTGGAGGACCTTCCCAAAATATATACATGTGAAGTGGTAAAAAGGGATGGTGTACCAGATTTATTTGTATCTGATTGAGATCTGATGTTCACATATCATTTTTGAAAATCCTTACATCAAGCCCTTGGGACATAGTTCACAATGAGCATGGCGTATTATCCTCAGAATGATGGGAAATCTTAGATAATGATACAAACTACAGAAGATACTCTATGAGATTGTGTGATGGATTTTGGTGTCTCATGGAATGATCACTTTCCTTTAGTGGAATTATCCAATAATAAAACTTATTAGTCTTTTATACACATGGATCCTTCTAATGCATTGTATGGGCACCCATGTCATTCTTTAGTTTTTTTGGGTGGAAACTGGTGAGACATTGATTGTGTGACTATGCCTTGTCCAAGAGACTATAGAAAAGATCATGTTTATTAGGAAGAGAATGGAGATGGCTTAGAGTCACCATAAATAATATGTATAAAGTCATCAATAAACATTGTTGTTTGAGGTGGGTATTCATGTGATTTTGAGAATCTCTTATTTTCTTAAACAGTATTGGTTTGGGAAGTAGAAAAAGTTATCTTCAATGTATATTGGTTGTTTTGAGATACTGTAGTGTGTTGGAGAGGTGGCTTATTGGTTGGGTTTTCCACCATGGTTTTGTCCATGGAAAATTTTATTCTAGGTTTCTATGTTGAAAATGTGTCGGCCAGATCATAACCACGTGATTCGATGGGATCGGGTTGAGATATAGCCAGATGCTTCATTGGTGCACGTGGCAGAAAAAACTTTAGATAGGCAAGAGAAAGTAATTTTTGGTTAAAGAAACTTTCTATTTTGGAGTTTGTGGAAATATTTTTTAGATTTAGGAGGCGACTTGGGAGTGGGGTAAATAGATGGTCAACAGATGGCCTGAGTTCTTTCAGCAAAGCTGTAACGACCCAATGTTTCATTAATGAAAATACCTCTTGATCCAGTTAAATGTTTATTTATGAAAAATGTTTTTATAAGATGTCAACTTCTTTAGTTTTATGTTATGATTTGTGACCGTTACTTTTATAATCGTTGAACAGTGATCACATGAGTAGTATAAATATATGGCTTTAACGAACCCAATTTTACTCAGAAAAAGGAAGCAATGGCCTCATACAGTAGAATTTCCTCATACGAAGCCCATTTGTCGGAGCTCGGAAAAGAGGTGGCGTCTTTGGGCTTCTCCCTTGACCAATCCCAAGCCGAGCTTCATTATGTCAAGCTTGAACGAGACCGTCTACGGGAAAAGTGGAAGTTGATAGAGATTACCACTCGAGCAATGTTATCTGAGCCGCCCCAAGAGTCCGTCACCATCACACACCTTACCCTTAGGTCTTATGCATCTATTTTAAGGGTTTATGTAACAAATAAGTAGTACTATGTTCATGTAAATTATTTTTGTATATAGTAATGAATATAATTTCTAGTCATTTTTGATACTTTGTAAATAGATTTTAAAGTACAAATGGTGTTTTTAGTTAGTATTTAATTAAGAATTATATTTTATTAAATTAAAGGATATTTGAAATAAAAAATATTTTAATAAAATATTATTATTAATATTAAATTAATTTTTATTAAATATAAATGATCTCATTTTTTTATGAATGCAATTAAAAATTTATTAAGGTTTGAAAGCCATTTTTGTCAAAACCCGTGAATTTTTTTATAAATGTCTGTTTTTATTTTAAAAGTGAAAATTCACATATTTAGAAAATTATTTAGATAAAATAAATATTATTTTTGGAATCCGAATGTCGAAATTATCCAATAGTGAATTTTTCATAATTTTCTGAGATAGCCAAATTTTTGGGTAAAAATTAAATTCCATTTAAATATATAATGTGTTTTATGAAATCATAATGACCCAATGGTGATGTAATAAAATACCATAATCCTTATGTTCGGCCAATATATGTTTTATCATTAAAATAATGAGGTTTTGGGTTTGTTGGACTTACTTTTCAAAGCATTAATGGAGCCCTCAAGACTTATTCAACACTTTTCCTTTTTAAATTAATTTCCATGGGAGTGTGACTGACCTCCACATAAGCAACCCTATTTTTTTAATAAGTTCGGACCTTGGCCTTGTAAAATATTTTTTTCCTCTTTCCTTTTCTAGAAACCATGGGCAAATACCATGGGATGGTTTGTGGTTTGGATTATTTTAATATAAGGGGTCCCAAACCTAAATAATAAAGAATTCTCTCACCTTTCCTATATAAACCCACCCAAGCTCCCACTTCCTCCTCACTCAAAGCCCTTGTAGTTCGTCCAACCTCTGCCCTACTCTCTCTAGAATCCTCTCAAGGTGCCCCAATCTCCCATGAAGCCTCTCACAAACCTCTCTCTAGACTTTGGAAGCACACTTCCAAGAAAGGGTTTTTTCTTCCTTTCTCATTTTGTCAATTTTTCTTTAATTTGTATTTCCCTTTTAATTTCAATTATGAATGTTGGGGTATGGTTGTGAACTTCCCCCATACTTCCCTCTTATTGTTTGAATGATTTTATACCCCTTTCTCTCTCATTAAATGCCTCCCATGTACACCCATTACTATGCTGAAATTCTGAAAGGAAATTCTCTCTCTTCTTTTACATTCAAGCAATACTTTTGTATCATGAATATAAATTCCATTTAAATTGTTGGAACATGTATCTATATAAACTACTTACTGTCAGTTACATGTAAATATGATGAGGAACCCCTTTCTCTCTCATCAACCATTTTTTTATGAATTCTTATGTCACGCCATTACGTTGTCGAAATTGCACCGATTTTCTAAGCCAATGTCATTGTGTAGTGAATACCATGCCCATTTCTCCATCAAGGGTATTCACCTTTATGAAAATTTACATATTTATTGTAAGGTTTCATTATGAATTCCACATTCCTTTATCGTGGAATAAATGATTATGTTTTATGAATCCATGTTTTATGATCCATGTGGCACACTTATGCATGAATTGAAATGTTTAAGAAGGGTGCTCCCTGATAGCACTCCAATGCATTGGGTAAAGTATAATATCATGAAAATTCAAGTGCAATGAGTGTTGACTCATGCTAATTCAAGTGCAATGAGGTTTTACTTGTTCTTCAAGTGCAATGAGGGTTTACTCATGCTCCATGTGCAATGAGCCTTGGCTCATGCTAATTCAATGTTAAGTGTCGTTGCCACATTTCCATGTTATGATTATCATGATTTATCATGCCTTTATGTTCATGTTACTCTTATGCTCTTTTGATATTCCTATTGCCTAACATGTATTGTACTCCTCATGTTATTCATTGTGTACTCCCTTACTGGGCTTTACAGCTCACCCTTTTCTTATGCATGTCCTCAGGTTATCCCATGCAATGCTAATTAGGCAGGAATGTAGTGGTCATGTAAAGGAAGTTTTCAACAAATATTTTTTATTTCATGTTTTAAGTTTTTATGTAATGAACCTAAACCCCAAATACACTAAACCTCTCGATCTTCTTTGTTTTATCAAGTGATGTTTTATGTAATAAAGCATGTTTAAGTTGTAATAAAAAGAAGGGCTGCTACAGTTTGTATCAGAGGATAGGTTTAGTTATTTTTGGGATTAGGAAACCCTAGTAAAGATATAGTTACAGGACTAAGTATAATAAAAACATCCCTAAGTTTTGGTAAATACTAAGTAAGTGGTTTATCAAACAAATACATCCCTGTCTGGATACGAGCAGGTAGAGGCGGCTCTGGAACAGATGTATCCTAGGGGTAAAACCCGAAAACACCGCTTTGAGCTAGACTCGAACGGGAACTGGTGAACGACAACAGGCCTTGCTGCACTCTTGGTTACGACACTCCCGAGGGATATGTTTTGATAAATTCACAATCTTAGTATGAACCCTTATTAAGGGAAAAATTCCCCTAAGAATATATGTTAGAAGGTAGATCATGAAAAGCCTGGATTGAATCTTATAGACTCATGAGTTAAAGAGATTAAAGTGTATTTATAAGTCATCAACTTTTTTCTTTGGATTACCCTTTATGTGTTACCCCTAACTTTCCTTTTATTCCAGCCAATGGCCGGTAATAGGATAACTCGGGCTAACAACCGTTGTGAAGATCAGTGTGATGATTGTACTAATGAGATGCCCAATCCAATGGGTGTGGGAATCATGAACTTTGTCACGCTTCTCTCTCAGCTAACTCAAGTTTTGAATAGAAACACGGGTCAAGAGGAATGTTCAACCCCCCCCCCCCAAGAAAGAACAACTCTCTATTTAATACTTCATGAGACAAAGGCCTCCTACTTTTAGTGGATCATCTGATCCCACGATCACTGAGCAATGGATCAACTCCATTGAAAAGATATTCTCCATCCTCCAATGTTCTGAACAAGAGAAGGTTCTCCTGGCGGCTTATCGTATGGAGGGTTAAGCTGATCAATGGTGGACGTTGATCAAAAATATGAAGCCTGGGGAGGAGATCAAGGCTTTGGAATGGAAGTAATTCAGGAAGACGTTTTTCGATAAATATTTTCCACGCACCCTACGTCTTAATATGGAAAGGGACTTCCTTTCCCTCAAACAGAAATATGAAGAATCTGTGGGAGCGTACGAGGAAAACATCACAAGGCTTGCACGATATGCTTTCGGCTTTGTCGTTACCACCGAATGACATGTTTACCGCTTCTTTGGTGGGCTGAAGCCTAGTTTGCGGAAAGCATTAGTGATCTGTGACTTCGACAGTTATGAGGAAATTGTCCGATGTGCCATCAAGGTTGAAATGGATATCGGAGAATCACAGGGGTATCATGGGGACAAGAAGCATACGGTGGACTTCAATGCTGGTGGTCCGATGGATAAATCTAACGGCTCTAAGAATTTCTAGCACCCAACTTTCCAAAAGTGCGGAAAGAAGCACCCTGGAAATTGCCTTAAGGGGATGAGAAAATGCTTCAGGTGTGGAAGAGAAGGGAACATAGCTATTAACTGTCGGCAAGAAGGACCCACAGCTGCGACAGAAGAGAGGAACGCTCCGTTTGAACCTCAACGCGTTGTTCAATGCTACAAATTCAAAGAACCGGGTCATTTTGCAAATCAGTTCCCTAATCCAAGGGTTTTCAGAGGCAACCAACAACCTCCAAGACAGCAAGGAAGATCGTTTTCCATCACTTATGCCTAAGTGAACCCCGACAACGAAGTGGTGACAGGTACGCTAGTTATTCATTCAATAATAGAAAACATACTTTTTGATTCAGGTTCTACGCATTCTTTTATATCTCAAAATTTTAGTAGAACAATCCCAGCACCACAACAAATCATGGAAGTAAAGATGTCAGTGAGTACGTCAAATGGGGTAATCATTGCATCCCATGAGTATAAGTTCTCCCCTGTTATAATTTGTGGATTGAATTTCCCGGTGAACCTCATCATACTCCCTCTGGTGGAATTTGATGCAATTCTTGGCATGGATTGGATTTCATTATATAGAGCCAACATAAATTGTCGGGAGAGGGAAATCACACTCCATATGAAGAATCGACCCTCGATTCATTACAAGTGTCAGGAGGAAGATGAATCTACTTTAGCTCCATCATCTCAAGCATGGATATTACTGCCTTATGAGCACACATATCTGGATCAAATGATTGAGTCCAAGGAAGAAACCACCCTTGAAGAAATGCCTATTGTGAGGGAATTCGCTGAAGTGTTTCCTAAGGAACTTCCTGGTCTTCCTCCAAGAAGAGATGTTGAGTTCTCAATTGAACTTATACATGGGGCACTACCAATATCCAAGACTCCGTATAGAATGGCTGTTGTTGAGCTCGAAGAGCTGAAGAAACAACTACAGGAGAATCTGGATAAAGGGTTTATACGCCCAAGTGCATCACCATGGGGTGCACCAGTCCTCTTCGTCAAGAAGAAGGATGGGTCAATGCGGCTTTTCATCGATTATCGTGAACATAATAAAATCACGATAAAGAACAAGTATCCTCTCCCAAGAATCAATGATTTGTTTGATCTACTGCGTGGAGCACAATACTTCTCCAAGGTGGACTTACGGTCGGGATATTATCAAGTAAGGGTGAAAAAGGAAGATATCCCCAAGACTGCTTTTCGTACAAGGTGCGGGCACTATGAATTCATAGTAATGCCTTTCGGACTCACCAATGCTCCAGCAATATTCATGGACTTGATGAATAGAGTCTTTAGAGATTACCTAGACAAATTTTTGGTAGTCTTTATAGATGATTTTCTAATATACTCCAAAACCAAGGAGGACCATGAGGAGCATTTAAGAACTGTACTGGAGACTTTGCGCAAAGAGAATCTCTATGCCATGTATAGAAAGTGTGAGTTATGGTTAAAGGAAGTGTCATTCTTGGGCCATATCATCACAAGCAATGGGATATCTATGGACCCCTCCAAAACAGATGCAATTGAGGGTTGGCCGAGGCCAACATCGGTAACTGATATCAGTAGCTTCATGGGGTTAGCTGGATATTATTGACGATTTTTGAGAAATTTCTCATGATTGTCCAACCCTCTTACCAAGCTAACTTGAACGGGAGTAAAGTTTTCTTGGAGTGATAAATGCGAAGAAAGATTCAAGGAGTTGAAAAGGAGGCTTATCACTGCACCCGTGCTCACTTTACCCACAAGTCGGGAGATTTTTGTGGTATTTAGTAATGCTTTGAAAAAGGGCTTAGGATGTGTGCTGATGCAGAATGATAAAGTGATATCCTATGCCTCAAGGCAGTTGAAAATCCATGAGCTAAACTATCCAACGCATGATCTAGAGTTGGCGGCTGTGATCTTTGCCTTGAAAATCTGACGGCATTATCTCTATGGAGAGAAATGTGAGATATATACTGACCACAAGAGTCTTAAATATATATTCACACAGAAAGAGCTTAATATGTGCCAGAGAAGATGGATAGAGCTTATAAAGGATTATGACTATTCAATACATTACCACCATGGGAAGGCGAACAAGGTGGCGGATTCCCTAAGTAGAAAGGATCCAGCGATTATATCAATGATTAGAATCGAGAAGGATCCAATCTTCTTAGACTTGATGAAGATGGATGTGGGAATCATAAAGAAGGGAACATCATTAATCCTTTCACAAATTATTTCTCAACAATATCTTTTAGAAAGTTTAAAGGATGCTCAAAATAATGATGCGGGAATCCAAGAAAAAGTGGAAGTTATCAAAAAGGGGAAATCCTTAGAGTATAATGTTAATGAAGAAGGAATTGTGCGGTTTGGGAAAAGACTATGTGTTCCATCAAGTCCGGAGCTGAAGAAGGAACTTTTGGATGAGGCACATAGTTCAAATTTCTCTATTCACCCAGGGAGCACAAAGATGTATCGAGATCTCCGAGAAAACTTTTGGTGGGATAATATGAAGAAGGAGATCGATGAATATACATCAAAGTGCCTGGTGTGTCAGCAAGTGAAGGCAGAGAGGCAGAAGTCTAAGGGGATGATGCAACCATTGCCCATACCAGAATGGAAATGGGAGAGCATCACCATGGACTTTGTCACCGGACTTCCAAGGACATCCAAAGGAAACAATGCAGTCTGGCTTGTTGTGGATCGTCTTACGAAGACTGCACACTTCATTGCTATTCGAGAGGATTTCTCTTTGGATCAACTGGAAAAAATATATATCAAGGATGTGGTACGGTTGCATGGAGTACCACTATCTATTGTGTTTGACCGAGATCCAAGATTCACCTCTATGTTTTGGAAGAGTCTACAACATGATCTGAATACTGAACTGAACTTCAGTACGGCCTATCATCCTCAAACTGATGGCCAATCCGAGCAGACTATCCAAACACTTGACGATATGTTGAGAGCATGCTCAATGGAATTTAAAGGAGGATGGGATCAACATCTTCCTCTAGTTGAATTCTCTTATAATAATAGTTTCCATTTGAGCATCCAAATGGCACCATATGAAGCCCTGTATGGGAAAAGGTGTAGAACACCGGCATGTTGGGATGAGGTCAGTGAACATACGATGCTTGGACCAGAAATGGTCGAAGAAATGGTGGAGAAGGTGAAAACCATTCAGCAGCATATCAAGGCAACCCAAAGTCGACAGAAGAGTTATGCAGATAATCGTCGACGAGACATTGAGTTTAAAGTCGGAGACATGGTGTTTTTACGCATATCTCCATGGGAGAAGGTCAAGAGGTTTTGAAAGAAAGGGAAGTTAAGTCCAAGGTACATCGGCCCGTTCGAGATTCTTGATCGTGTTGGGGTTGTGGCCTATCGACTAGCACTTCCACCTACTGTGGCCAAGGTGCATGATGTCTTTCATATATCCCTCTTAAGAAAGTACATACTGGACCCTTCACATGTACTCTCTTCCTAGGTGGTACAATTGGAAGATGATCTTTCTTATGAGGAGCAACCAGTGAAGATCTTAGATTGTAGAGAAAAAGTTCTACGAAATAAGACAATGCCCCTCTCCAAGGTGTTGTGGAGAAACCACAAGTTTTAAGAATTAACTTGGGAGTCGGAGGATATGATGAAGCTGAGTTACTCACATTTGTTTTAGTGTGGAAAAGGAAAATTTAGAGGGAGAAATTTCTTAAGGCGGGAATATTGTAACGACCCAAAGTTTCATTAATGAAAATCCCTCTTGATCCAGTTAAATGTTTCTTTATGAAAAATGTTTTTATAAGATGCAAACTTCTTTAGTTTTATGTTAAGATTTATGACAGTTACTTTTATAGCCATTGAACAGTGATCACATGAGTTGTATAAATATATGGCTTTAATGAACCCAATTTTACTTAGACAAAGGAAGCGATGGCCTCATCCAGTAGAATTGCCCCATACAAAGCCCATTTGGCGGAGCTCGGAAAAGAGGTGGCCTCTTTGGGCTTCTCCCTTGACCAATCCCAAGCTGAGCTTCATTATGTCAAGCTTGAACGGGACCGTCTACGGGAAAAGTGGAAGTTGATAGAGATTACCACTCGAGCGATGTTATCTGAGCCGCCCCAAGAGTCTATCACCATCGTACACCTTACCCTTAGGTCTTATGCAGCTATTTTAAGGGGTTATGTAACAAATAAGTAGTACTATGTTCATGTACACTATTTTTGTATATAGTAATGAATATAATTTCTAGTCATTTTTTATACTTTGTAAATAGATTTTAAAGTACAAATGGTCTTTTAGTTAGTATTTAATTAAGAATTATATTTTATTAAATTAAAGGATTTTTGAATTAAATAATATTTTAATAAAATATTATTATTAATATTAAATTAAGTTTTATTAAATATAAATGATCTCATAATTTTATGAATGTAATTAAAATTTTTATTAAGGTTTGAAAGCCATTTCTGTCAAAACCCGTGATTTTTTTTATAAATGTCGGTTTTTATTTTAAAAGTAAAAATTCACATATTTATAAAATTATTTAGATAAAATAAATATTATTTTTGGAATTAGGACGTCGAAATTATCCAACGGTGAATTTTTCATAATTTTCCGAGATAGTCAAATTTTTGGGTCAAAATTAAATACCATTTAAATATATAATGTGTTTTATGACATCATAATGACCCAATGGTGATGTAATAAAATATCATAATCCTTATGTTCGGCCAATATATGTTTTATCATTAAAATAATGAGGTTTTGGGTCTTTTTGACTTACTTTTCAAAGCATTAATGGAGCCCTCAAGACTTATTCAACACTTTAACTTTTTAAATTAATTTCCATGGGGGTGTGACTCACCTCCAAATAAGCAACCCTATTTTTTTAATAAGTTCGGACCTTGGCCTTGTAAAATATTGTTTTCCTCTTTCCTTTTCCAGAAACCATGGGCAAATACCATGGGATGGTTTGTGGTTTGGATTATTTTTATATAAGGGGTCCCAAACCTAAATAATAAAGAATTCTCTCACCTTTCCTATATAAACCCACCCAAGATCCCACTTACTCCTCACTCAAAGCCCTTGTAGTTAGTACAACCTCTGTACTACTCCCTCTATAATCCTCTCAAGGTTCCCCAAGCTCCCAATAATCCTCTCACAAACCTCTCTCTAGCCTTTGGAAGCACACTTCCAAGTAAGGGTTTTTTCTTCCTTTCTCATTTTGCCAATTTTTCTTTAAGTTGTATTGCCCTTTTAATTTCAATTATGAATGTTGGGGTATGGTTTTGCACCTCCCCCATACTGCCCATTTATGGTTTTAATGATGGGAGACCCCTTTCTCTCTCATTAAATTCCTCCCATGTACACCCGTTACTATGCCGAAATTCCGAAAGGAACTTATCTCTTTTCTTTTACATTCAATAAATACTTTTGTATCATGAATCTAAATTCCATTTCAATTGTTGGGACATGTATCTATATGAACTCATTACTGTCCATTACATTTAAATATGACGAGGAACCCCTTTCTCTTTCATCAACCATTTTTTTATGAATTCTTATGTCAAGCCGTTATGCTATCGAAATCGCACCGATTTTCTAAGCCAATGTCATTGTGTAGTGAATACCATGCCCATTTCTCCATCAAGGGTATTCACCTTTATGAACATTTACATATTGATTGTAAAGTTTCATATATGAATTCCACATTCCTTTATCATGGAATAAATGATTCTGTTTTATGAATCCATGTTTTATAATCCATGTGGCACACTTATGCATGAAATGAAATGATTAAGAAGGGTGTTCCCTGATAGCGCTCCAATGCATTAGGTAAAGTATAGTATCATGATACGTCAAGTGAAATGAGTGTTGACTCATGCTAATTCAAGTGCAACGAGGGTTTAGTCGTGCTTCAAGTGCAATGAGGGTTTACTCATGCTCCATGTGCAATGAGCCTTGGCTCATGCTAATTCAATGTTAAGTGTTGTTGACACATTTCCATGTTATGATTATCATGCTTTATCATGCCTTTATGTTCATGTTACTCTTATTCTCTTTTGATATTCCTATTGCCTAAAATGTATTGTACTCCTCAATTTATTCATTGTGTACTCCCTTACTGGGCTTTACAGCTCACCCTTTTCTTATGCATGTCCTCAGGTTATCCCATGCAATGCTAAGTACGCAGGAATGTAGTGGTCATGTAAAGGAAGTTTTCAATAAAGATGTTGTATTTCATGTTTTAAGTTTTTATGTAATGATCATAAGCCCCAAATACACTAAACCTCTCAATCTTATTTTTTTTATCAAGTGAAGTTTTATGTAATAAATAATGTTTAAGTTGTAATAAAAAGCAGGGATGCTACAAAAGCAATGGTTCTCTACTTACCAAGATCAGAAAGTTCGATGGTGGAGAGAATTTTACACCCTTAGTTTGAGGTATGTAACCTTTTTTTATGATGTTTTATATATTTAAAGTGGTTGGGTAATATTTGGGAGAGTTTGGGAAGGTTTTGGAATTGTATTGTCGAATTTCTAAGGGAGAAATGTTTGAGCATGATTTGTGGGAACCATGTAGGATCTCCAAGAAATAGTAAAAGAGAAAGGAGTGGGATTCACAAGGTTTGTGCATATTTTGTATAAAAATAAAATGAAATCATGTGGGGTCCCTTTAGAGGTCGTATCATCCACATTGTTAGATTATGGTTTTCCAAAGTGTGCGAGCTAACAGTGCATGGCAATAAAAATTGTGTTTTTATTTAGAATCTCACAAAGAATTAGACATAAACATCTTTCTTTATTCTCCCATATGAACCATACTCACAATTTGTGTTTTTCAAGGGTTATAATGGATCTCCCACTCATTTTGGAAAATTTCAAAGGGTTTTCAAGGTGTGGGGAAGGTGATTAACTTCTGGTAAGCAATCACTCTTGGTTTTTTCTTGAATTTCCTTTGATATAAATCTCTCTCTCTCTATTAGTTTTATAGATCTAGATCCCTCAAATGTAGATCTAAGGGGGTTTCCTAAAATTATTACATTGGAGGTTGTTGATTTTTTGAAAATGGATCTAAGTATGTTTTAGTTGTGATTTTACCCGGATTTGTGGTGCAGATGTGAGTTGGACAATTTCAATGAAACCCTCAGGTAGGTGGCTTCTCTCTCGATTCCATTTCTCTAGAAATATTTGTCTTGATTTAAATTAACCTATTTTCATGATTTTTAAAAAATATTATCTATTAAGCTTGATTTACATTTTTTGGGATGATTTATGTGTTTTACAGAAAATGGGTTATTGTGGTGAAATGTTATTTTTTGTTGTATTTTAAAATGTTTAATTTAAAATCAATTTATTGTTTTGGTTTATGAAAATTGTTATTAAAAATGTTTTTTAATAAAAAAGTTGATTTATTGAATTATTAATTAGCATAGTTAATTGATTAATGGATTATTATTTTCGTGAAATAGTTGTTTGCATATTGTTGTGGCTTTAGTGGTTGTATATGGTTGTTTATTGGAATAGGCGTTTTATTCAAGCCTAGGAATGATGAGAAGTGGGTGGTAAGTACAACTATAAAAAGTGGATGGATAGTGGATGTAAGGGACACCATCACTTAAAAGTGGTAGTGAAGTACTAATAGATTGGGAAAGGAGTCATTGGTTTAGACGAGAAGTTCCGCCGTGATTGTTTACTGAGTTGGGTATGTGAGACTCTATAGTTATTATTTTCTAGTTTGTGGTTATGAAAGGTAGAAATTATTGTTCCAATATGTGAATTTTAAGGTATTATGGAATTTTTTTTATATTTCCCTCGTATAGTGGGGATTTGGTTATAAATTGTCATGGTAATGATATATTTGTCTTGTTGGAAATTTGTTGCATTGTTTGATGTTTTACATAAACTGATTTATATAAATGTACTAATTGTTTTATCCTAGTGGCATATATAGGGTTGTAATTTAGGGATAACCAATTGATTATTTGTACTCACCCTATGCTTTTTATTTTTGGTTCTCTTGAAGATGTCATTTTCTATGACACTTGTAATAGTGAAGCATCTGATTTTTCAAGTAGTTTATCAAGATACTTGGGTAGTATTGTTTTTCTTGGAGCATGGAGCTTGGCGTGGTTCCATGGAGGAAGTCATGGGTTCCTTTTGGTTTTTAATTGATTCTTTCCATTTTTTCTCTAATAATGGTATATTTGGGGGGTTTTATGTTGGTTTATGGGAATTTTTATTGAATAGTTTGGTTGTTTCTTAGTAAGATATTGTTTGGGGTGTAATTTTTTTTACATGCATCATGTGAATATGGTTTTTGTAACTTGTTTTGTCGGTTGATTTATTTTTTGTGTAAATAAATCATCAATTTGTCTCAAATCCCTCAACATTTATTTTCACCCTTTGGCATAATGGGAACATCGCCTAAGGCCAAGTAGCATCTCACAGCCTTCTCACGCCAATGAGGAAGGGGTGGGTCATTACAGTTTTTCTGTAACATCATTCTAACATGAGATGAATGATATTATCTAGTTTTTAATAGTGTGATATATCATAATTTTAATGAATTATTTGAATAATTAATGGATGTTTAAATGTTTCACAATTTGAGTGAATAATCATATTATTGGTTAAATTAATGATGTTTTCTTATTGATCATATAAATAATATGATATTATATTTTTTAAAAACATTTTTGAAACCACAATAATTATATTAATACTTAAATACCAAACTTATATACATCCTTTTAGGTGTGGATGGAAAATGAGATATGTTATGCCTTGGTGGTGACAGTGATGTAGTCACGACACATAGAGGTAGTGAAGCAGACATAATGCAGACAAGTGGTGAAGACCCATACATGTATTAATGGAAGTAGGGCCTTTGAGAAATAAATAGTATGGTACTAAAGACCATTTACTAATTGTTATGTGATCATATATATATGTAATATATAAATATAGGGATTGATGGGAAGACAATCACTTTGTTAGGGGGTATGACCAATATTTATGGTCTCGGTTTGTGTGGTGTGTGTATGTGTGTTTAGTTGTAATTTTAGACCCAGGAAAATAATATATATACATATATATGAATCAAAAGGGTAATAATAATTATATAATTACTTTTAAGTATATAAATGATACTAATATCACCGCATTGAGAGAATAGATTAAATTTCAATGAATATAAATAAGTGGAAAAGATATGTAGTTGATAATACTCATGTTGATGACCCAAATATTTCTTGTGAGTCTATATACAAATGAAGTCCATGTGATACATAATAGTGAAGACCGTATAATGAATGTGGGATTGTGTTATAGGATGGTAAATAATATCGAGGTTAAAGTATAAATTAGATTAAAGCCCCATATTTTAGTGGTGAAATGTTTTACCTTTTATAAGTGAGGAGAATGGTAGTTTTGGGAGTAACCCATACATTTAAAATAATTTCAAATTACTATTTAAGTGATAAAAGAGAAAAATAAAAAAATAGGACAAAATGAGTTTGGTTCGAAACTCACCTTAATCACTCATTTTGGAGACAACTTTGACTATTTTTGTGATTATTGTGTTAAATTTTTAACTTTGACACTAGTTAACTTTTACCATTTTTGCTAATTTTAAACAATAGTAGTTATTTTTAATTTAAAAAACAAAGAATGAAATTTTTAACAAATTTATTTTTTGTTTTTTAAACTTTCAAAATAATTTTATTTAATTAATTAATATAATGTGTGGGAAGTAAATTTTAAAATAAATACACTAAATAATGTGATTTTTTAAAGAAATAATGTTTTTAATATTGAAATCAATATATATGATTAAATTATTTCAAATACTGATTTTAATGACATAAAATGATTTATTAGAAAATATAGTTAAAGTATATGATTCTTGCAAGTCCATCAATAACCTAATCTCCCATATAAATAATTGATTTAAAGAAAATGTTTAAAGTAGTTGTTTTGTTAAAGAAAAATTTTATTTAGTTCTAAAAATGATGGACATAGGATTTAAAAAATTATATTTTATTTTAAAAATTAAATTTTATTATTAAAATTAATAATGTTAATCCATATATAAATATTTATTCATATAATTTTTTTTAATCTAATAGGATATCCATATATAAATATTTATTCATATAAACGTTTTTTAATCTAATAGGTCATCCATATATAAAGATAAATCCCAAAAATGACACGCTTCTTGACAACATTATTTTTTGAAAAAAATCATCCTTTTCTGAAAAAGATCCAAAATTCATACTAACTCAAATTTATATAAGTAATTAATGATGTTGTTCATATTATTTATTTGAAATACAATAATTTATAAATTCAACTTTCTAATAAAACCATAAAACAATATGAAAAAATATTTTTATTATAAATTTAAATTTTTAAAAATTATCTATTATTACTATTATTTCATATAATTTAACAGAAAAACTATGTGTTAAATAATTATTTATATGAAATGTAATTAATTATTAATCATATTTTTCTTGAAATAAAAATGCATATCACAAAAATGGTATGTTTTATATCACACTTTTTTTAATAATAAATGATTTTTGTCAATTTTAGTTAAATTAATTGAATTTAATTCATAATATATATATATATATATATGAATATTTACAGATGATACATAAAATGGTTACTCATATTCATTCACTCTAATTCAATGTTTAGGTTTTATCAGCCATACATAAATATTTATATTTTATCTAAACATATAATGGTTTCATTTAAGTTTGGTGTTGTGTGTGGAGAATGATATCAATCACATTTACATTATTATAAAAAATCGTATATTATAATATTGTGGTCTTACATTCTACCCCCTAAAAAATTCCAACCACAAAATTTGAATCATATAAATTTATATAGGGAACTCATGATTGACCATACACCAATAGATGATCATTGGTTTATTTATGATGTTGTGTGATATTTAACTATATGAAAAATAACTATAAAAACCTAATATAGAGTTCTATGAAATTATTAATTTTATATAAAATTATACTAAGATCGATATAACTATGGAATAACTTCCCACAAACCTTGGAACTAAATTATTTGATAAATATACCACTATGATTTATTATTTATAATACAATTTCCAATACATTTTAGAAAATTACAAAAGAAAGGCCTATGAAAAATCTATACTAAAAAAACACTATCAGATTCATTAGTAGAAGATTTATATAGCACATGAGCCTCAACCCAGTTGGTGAAGTATCCTTAAGTGCCTCAATATGACCCAGGTTCAAAACCAGGTAGAGGAATATTTCCAGGAACTGTAGCAGGTACTAGAGCATGTAATGTAGAAGGTACTGTAGCAGACTGTACACTATGTGGTACTATAGCAGTATTGTACACTGTACAGGTACTGTAGAAGAACTGTACAATGTGTGTTTCTATAGCAAGAACTATAGCATTTACTGTAGTAGGTAGTGTTTGTTACTGTAGCAGCTGGAACTATTCACCTTGGGCTGCCTGTTTGAGCTTGGAGTCCTTAAGGCTTTCAGAACACCCAGGCCTTCAGGTCAGTACGACTTTAGGGCTACCTCAAGGCCTTCAATACCCATTCAGTTTCCCCAGACACACGACAAAAAAAAAGAGAATCCCCAGAAGAGGATTCAGAGCAGGTCCACTCACCAGATCAAAGCCAAATGGATTTATTGGAATGAGAGGGTACGACTATGCCATCGGGACTAGCCTGTGCTTGCATAGGAAGCCTAGCCAGACGAACATGCCAAGGTGGAGAGCTAATATCATGATCCAGATACTGGTGAGGGGCAGTTCCATGTAGATAGTCTAGTTTAGTTCCCTAAGACCTTTGGGTCATGTAATATCCAAAGCCTACGGGAAACACATTCTCTGAGCCTACGGGCCTTGTAAGGGTTCCCCCTCATCCCTCGAATGGGGGGATATCAAAAATCAATAAAAATGAAGGCCTTAGGGCTATTCAAGAATTATATGATCTTATTTATTCATTATTTATTGGTGACTATCTCCCTTGTTGACCCTTGAATTGGGAAATTGACACACATAATGCTCAAATCTCATACAACTAAAGAAAAAAAGTTTCTATATTTTCTCCCTTTTCCATACACTTGTGAGTTTAATGACCTCAAATTCCACACTTATTACATTTACCAACCCCATTGAGAATATTTACCCCATGATTCTTCTCATATTTTTTATAAATATAATATTTACTATTTTTCCGCTAATAATATTTTGTGATAGCTGGTTTAACACAATCACACGGATTCTCACTCCATCACCCATTTTGATGGGATATAGGTAATATAAAAAATATACCTCACTACTATGGTTCATTATAGTTCCATCCATTACTAAAAAAAGATTTAACATGAGTGATTATCATTATAGGTGAATTATATAAGTTACCATAGGAAAATTTAACATCATGATGTCTCACTTTATAACACTATCAAGTTATCTTACAGTTCTTATAAATCAACTATTATAATCCTTGGTTCGATCTAAATCACTCTTAGTTAAACATATATCAATATTGGTTAAACATAGGATACATTGAGCTAGAATCTATCATAATCACCAACCAAATACTTAGAATAAGGACCCCACAGTACCATTAACATTATTATAATATTACAAAACCAATAATCATTGAAATATATGATCTAAAAACCCATATTATCTTTCCGCAAACAACATTAATCATTCCAACAGTCATATAATAATGTATATTTATACCCTAAAATATAATAATAACAACATATCTCTCCCAAATCCTATTTGAATGTCATTGAAATTAATCCAATGTGACTCCCAATATTCTTTTAGAAATTAACACTATTTAAAACACTCAAATTTTATTATCCACTAGATTTCAAGGTCAAACACTATTAAATCCATATAATAATCCATAAAATGAGATAAAAGTTACCAAAAATATCATGTTTTACCGTCAACTTTAATTGATAATAATTTATAATTCTATATATCACACTTTTATTAAAATAAATAAACCCTTTATTACTTCAACATAAAAAATTTATTAATCCTAAGAGTCACCCATACATCAACCATGTGTTCTCTAATAGTTATACCTAAAAATAAAACCTTGTTATAAAATCACTTTTTGAGATAATTAATACCTTTTAATGTACGTTTATATAACCTCAATGTAAAAATAGTGAAGAAAATACTTCTGTTTTCACATAATCCACATAAATTATATATTTTAACAAAATATTATTGATTAATATTACTCGATAATGAGAATAACTGTGATATTAATTATTGTAAAACTACAAATCTCACTAACATAGTTACGACTTGGAGAAACACTTTTGATATCATAATAGGAATTTACTAAAATTATCAGCCATTGATGTATGATTCATTATTTAATTATAAGATACATTAGTTTTTTCATACATACCTTTCTCAAATTCATATTCGTCATCCAATTTCATCCAAATAATAAATAAAAAATTATTATCATAATATCTAAAAAATTAATATTTATTCATTAATATATATATATATATTCCCTCATGACACCTTTATTTTTAACATATGATACTTTTAGATCAACCTCTGGCTCTCCATGTTCAATACATTATTATTCATGATAATTTTTCTGTTAGGTTATCTAACTTAATTTTTTAACATCATTAATAAATTCTTTGTAAATTTTCTTAAAAGGAATAAAATTAACCAAATAATATATCTTTATATTATAAAACTAGGGGTGAATATTGGACATTAAATCGGGCGTTAGGTAATAATGGGGATAATATAAATTCCTCCGTTTTTGGTGTTAATACCCCTAGATATATTTATTCAATATAATTAATACACTTGTAGTATCCACAAAGAGATATTGTTTCTATGGGAGCCACACGGTCTCTACTTTATGAAAACTTTAGGATGTTATCCCATGCAATGAATGCTCACTAAGAATTATCCCCATGGGTTTCAATTAGGTTCTCTGATCCTAATCCCCAAATAAAATTTGCATTTTTATCTTAACATTAAATCATATAATTATCCTTTGATACATATTTTGACACACATTACCCACAATCTTGAGTCCTTTCAGACAGAAACATACTTTATAAACTTGATTTGATTCTAGATATAAAATCATTGATATAACCACACGTAATATAAAAAATAATAGTGATTATTGAATCTCCTATAGATGAATTACCTTTTTCTAGTGTAGATCTCTATGTTATTAAATACAACATAAATAATAAGCCACATTTCTTCCCCAACTAATATATATTTTCCAACTTTATATGAAAATACCTAATCCAAAAGAAGTATTCATCATATACGACAAATTATTTCACCCATGATATCCTAAAAAAACATTTCACATATATTACATTTATTCATAACCTGTGGAAATAAAAAAATAATAAATGAGAGAGATTTAAAACACTATGATGGTATCATATAAATGAGGAAATCATTGTATAGACATGAAATAAATTTTAAGGAATAAATAGTTAAAGAAAAAGAATCCATAATCAAAATGAAATTGAGAGAATGTCATATCCATGAGAATAAATGAGAAAAATAATATTATAAATATTAATCTCATAGCGATTTAATACATAATTCTATATTATTAAAAACTACTATCAAGTTTATATTCAATGAATTTTTCTTTTCCTTATGACTGGATTCATGAAATCCTTCTTATTCATGAAGGCATACATTCAATACCCAATCCAGTTCTTTCTCCTGAAACCTATAGATTCATTAAGTGGATATATAATTATAGGCCACTCCCATCACATGATTATGTCCAATTCATTGACCATAAAAGTGAACAAAACCTTTAAAAACATTCCCTAAAGTGACTTTGGCTTATTAAAGTCATGGATATCTATTTAATGAATAATAAATAATTTTTATAAATGATCAAAATGATTATGTAGTATATAATCACCCATAATGGAAATAATATATTCAATATCTATAAAAGGAATAATATAATCATAACCTATCCCAATAATGATGGTGGATAGTTCAACAATACAAAATCAACTTACCAATAATCACCTGTATTAGAATAACTATGCACGATACACCAATAATTTTTCCGAGTCAATAGATTAAAATAATTTCTTGGTGAGAATCATCCATTAAAAATTATTTAACATATAATTTTAACACCATGTTAGGGATTTGGTACACAGATAAGTGAATACTGGAATAACATGATCATAATTATTCCATAGAAAAAATGTTCATGACCATAAAAGGCCATAACCCAACAAGTGATGAATATTCATCAACGGATTTATATGGTCTGATATTAAATACCTATAGAAAAATGATAAAAAATGGTATAATGGAACCACCTTATATTAAAAAGTTTAAATAACTATTATATCTCAATGAATGAAAAATGTGTGACCAGAAGTCCTTACTAATGTGTGTATAAAAAAAATCCATGTTTAATTTGATAAGGGAAAATGATTTCTCTATTAAATATAATTAAATACAATTATTATGATTAAAATATAACCATTTTAGGTGAAAACATTGTATAAATGGATCAAGGTTCACAAAATATATTATGCATTCAAGCGTAAGAATTGAGACCTCAAAAATCTTATCAATTTAGAAACATTAGTTATTAAAACCCTTGAAAGAGATGAACTCTAATAAATATTCAAAAATTATTATTAAAATATAAATCATGATATTAAATCTCAATTATGTATTATATACACAACATAAACTAAATTTGGTTTATAAATATGCTAGTTGTCTCAATGAAGTGAAATTAATATGAAAATCGTACCTCTTTTCCTGAATTTCAAGAAAATAATTTATCCTACCATAACACTATCATACATAACATAATAAATTAATTCTTAATATTACTAATATCTATTTTGATTCATTTTATTCATAAATAGTAATCCTCTACATGAATTCTTTTGATTTTCCACATTCAGTGAGTATGGTCTTGATTATTTGTAATATTTTCATTATAGCAGTGTCAATATGAATTTTTTCATGGAAAATAATTTATATGTAAATAAATATAAATTTATGGATGTTTTATAATTATTTATTATGTTTTTAAATTATCTAATTTGTATATTAGTCTTTATCCTTGAAGATGAATTCAATAAAAAGCATGATTCAGTGATTCGTGTTAATGGAAGGGTGTTTTCTTAATTAATGTGTTAAATATTTTTATAAAATATAAAAACCCAAGAAACCATAATTTATATATTTATATCATATTATAATATTAATTATGTTCCCATAGTCACTCACAAAATAATTTCATTTAATTATTGATGTTGGTGGTTTAACAAACCCAAACATGAACATTTACTAATTTAATGAATGATTATGTTGTGGTTTTGTTGCAATTTATTTATATGATAATAATAATGATAATATTTATTTAATATTATTCTGATTTATCAAAATAATATTTTATTATAATAAGAAGTAATTTATGTGAAAACACTACAAAATTTGAATAAAATCTCATCAAATTAGTGCACTCATTTTATAATATTATGTTAACGATGAATGTTTATAGCTCTATCATTATTAGGTTATTAATTATTTATTTTGATAATGCTATTGATGTCATAAATATTATATTAATTATTAAATCTCATCATTATAAAAAACCTTTTTTGTGGTTAAATAAAACGAAATATGTTACACTATGGAGGTGGTAATACGCACAAACCAATAACAAATGTTATGTTTCTATTAAAGGATGGGGTATGTGAGTAAAAAAAGATAATACATTTAATATAATTTCATTTAAGTATTTAAATTATTCTGATATCATTACTTTCACAAGAATAGAATTAATTTTAATGAAGTTAATTAAGAGTAAATTCAAAGTAATTGATAATACTCACATTGGGGGATCTAATTTTCATTAGGACTCACCTTGGAAATAATGGCCTTGAACTAGATAATAGTGAAAAAATCATTTCAATATTGAATTGGATTCTATTATAAGAGTAATGGATCATTTTTAGGTATATAATTCTCTAAAATACGTGTAGTGACCTATACTTTTCATACAAAGATATTACATCATATAAGATAAATATTCCAAACATAACATTACAATCTATTAGAGAACCATAAAGGATTAGAGTATTTTGAATCATGCATACATAAATAGTTGGTTCATAAAATATATAAATCATCTCCTACTTAGTTCTTTATAACTAGAAAGTTTCTTAGACTCATCATACTTAAATATTTTCTTTATGTCTTGGAGAAAATAAAACATAATAAAGGGAAAGATTAGTTTCTTAGAAAGGGTAAATAACATATATATCAATAATAACATAAAAATAACATTAGGATTATAGTATGGGAATATGAACTTAAAATTTGAAAACCATACCCAGTTTATCATAGATCATAATATCGAAGCATGTTATAAATTTTCGTAGTTCACAATAAATGAATCATAATGAAATCTAAATACATGATCCATTAGAGGATAACATTGGCATAAGATATATGATTTTTCATATACATATTCAAAGAATATAGTTTCATCATTTAAATATAACTTCCATGACTATCATAGTTGATTGGGTTCAATCTATGTCCCATTATATTCTTAGTCAAGGTTTACTCCCAATACCATCAGAGTGTGTATAATCCCATATCGAAATGAGTTTACTCCCCATTCAAGTATTTATTATATCACTAAATATTCACCTTTACCCAATGAATTAGAGGAATATATAATTCTAGGCCCACCTATCACATGATCAAAATAAATCCATTTTTGTTACATAGAATCATAAATCATTTATCATATATCATAATCCATAAAATAGAAATGGGTTTTATAAATTTTGAACATTTCATTTTCTTGAGATGAATTTCACATGTTCTTGACACGGTTGAACCATTTATCTAATTCACCTACCAAATGAAGGACTATAAAGATAAAGTTATCATGTTATAAACATTGGGGAACTAAAAATATATTTCTTGTTGTACAAATCCTATATTTATCCACTAGTAGATTAGAAGACCCTTTGAAATAAGGTGGATGATTTATCATGAAGGAATCAATAGAATTTTGTTGTATCCTATCCTCATTTGGAAGACATTTATGATTCATGGCTTCATTTTTTTGTTTGATAATAGAAAAAAATTCATTCATGCTCCCATAATATTTTGTTGCATTAGATAATAAAATTTTCATTTCTATTCTCATTCACCATTAACTTGGTTTCTTTAGGTTCCAACCAACAACTAAAATCAAGAAGGACAGTGTGTGGAACCCTAATGATAATGGAAAATCCTCATAATTAAGTGAAATTACTTATAAAAATTTAGTTCAGGACACCATAGGTTTTATCCTAGGTCATTTATGATCATCACCAAAGGTGAAAAAACATTTCTCTAATATCAACAATAATATCCCATACATTTCACACATAGTTACTAATTCTAAAAAAATATTCATTATATAACATAAAAAACCATTTGAGTACTGTATAAGTTTATTGTCTTTGGAAACTGGGAAATATAAAAAAATGTACAAAAATCATCTACATTACCCCCACTCATTCCTTCATAACTAGAACCTTTTTGGACACACATTTATTTATACCCTTCTTCATATTCTACGGAAAAGAAACATAATAAATGATGAGATCAGATGAAAATTAAGGGAAAACAAGGGAGACATCAATCATATAATAAATGTTGTACATAATAACATAAGAAAAGAATTTGAAAATAATATCATGAATATGAATGATCATGATGTCATGTCATGGGTCAAATCATAGAAGTTAGTAAAGAACATATTTTAGGAGAAAATAACACAATAAATAATATTTTGGCATACATACAAATAGAAAATGCTTTTAATGTTTGTAAATGATCATTTCCAAGACCATAATAATGGAAAATGTTCTTAACTGAACTAAGTTCAAACCTCATTCCAGCATTATAGTACCGAATCATGTTTTCTTTCTGTTCGAGCTGTATATTACTGAAATAAGATAATTTATTATTCCATTACTATCTATCTCATGATATATAAATATTTGTGGAATGACCTGGAAGGAGATATTGGTCCCAAATATAACATAATTAAAACAATATGTATGTTTTCCATAAGAACATAAATAATTCATCATATTAGAACCCATTGAATGAAATGGGTTTAATAAACATCATTCCATAATAACAGAACACAAGGAAAATAAATGGGTTTTCTAAATATCATTCAATCATATACATAAAACCAACATCAGAATAATAGGGATACTATACATGAAAAATACCCCCATTAAAGAATAAGTAACATTAAAAAAAATTTATACGGAAGATGATTTTGAAATAACACTTGAAAATTAATATTATGGAAAATATCCATTCTGTTTTGAAAATAATTTCTTTTATTAAAATATTACATTTTAAAAAAAATTATATGAATATAATATTGTAATATTTTATATAAATATTAATGAAATTAATGTTTCATTAATGTATAAAAATTCATTCATTCCATATAAGTTAAAATAAAACATCATCCTTGTACTTTTTCTAGAAATGACATAAAGTACCTCGTTTGGAATACAAGAAAAAGAAACATTTCGTACCATTTAGAAAAAATTATTACATGGGAAAAATGAATTTTTAAAAGTTATAGAAGATTATTAAAAAAATTATTGAAAATAATTTTGAGAAACATGTACATGGATAACAAATTTTCCCCAGAAAATACATGTATATAAATAATTCTATCAAATAATAAGACTATGAAATTAACCATTACTTTAGGTTTGATTTCCATTGTACGTAGCTGAAAATCTTTTAAAATGGATTAATAATGTTTATTAACATATTCCCAAACAATATTCATATTCATGATGTCACATCCGTGAGTTATTTTAATGGTATTTTTCAGGTACTTTATATTAATGCTCTGTTTATGGGGGTTTCCCAAGATTTTTTGAAGAAAATGGTGGTTTCTTTAAGATTTGGGCCAAACCCTGATCCAATTTCTAGGTCTAAATTATTTTTGCTTCTTTTATAACTCCTTTTTTTCAACATTTTTTACCCATTATAATTCCCACTTGGTCTCCATTGCCATATTCAAACCACCATATCCATTTTTACCCTTTAGGGACTCATAATCAGGGTGGATTTGGGTGATTTATTCAGGCATTAACCAAACCAATGAGGCCATTTCCAGATTTTAAGAATGAATTTATTTCCTTTATATATCATTCATTTTTCTAGAATTTTTCATTCATTCTATCACTCGGACGAGCCAAAAAACCCTAGGCACACCCCTATGATCCATTTTCCCTCTTTAGAGCTCATCTTTACTGTAGATTATAGTGAATTCCCTAAGGTTTCTCAAATCGTCCAAAATTTAAATGTGAATTTGTTTCTTTCATAAATCATTCATTTTATACTCTATTCCTCCCATTTCATTCCCAACTTGACATACTCAACCTTATTTGAACCTTATTTTCAAACAAGGATTCTTAGAGATTCAACTATTGGTGTATTTCGGCTGATTTCTTCAAAGTTTATCATGTAAGTGAATTTTTCTCCTATTCAATTAATTTTCTAAGGGTTTCTCCCCTCCTTCCTGAAGATCCAAATGTCCAGAAACTAGGGTTTCAGAAACGGTATTTTATTTTCAGTTTCTTGGTCCAATTTTGTGGTTTTATGTTTATTTTCAGTTCTTTGTGGTTCAGTAGTGGTCCCGTTGAAGTTTCACAAAAGGATTCGAGTTTTTTGACATATATGGTAGGTGATTCCATGTATAAGCATCCGTTTTTGAGTTATATTTTCTTGATTTATATTTTAAGCATATTCCTTTTTCCATTTTTTGGTGCGAAAACCATTTTTTGGTAGTATTGGTTCGGTGGTTGATTTTGAAGTGTCATTTTTGGGAAAAAATATGAGTTTTTCTTGTGTGTTCCACGTTGTATCAATTGGGTCTATTTTATGGTTCATGAAATGATTTTTTAAATGGTTTTTAGTATTCCAATTCTATTTTTCTATGATATTGATATGGATTTGATTTCAAAAGAGGGGTTTTAGATGGATTTTATGTGAAAATAATTTTGGTACTTCTTGAATCTATTTTGTGAAAATTATAAATGGTTTTTTAAATTACACAAACCGTGAAAAGTATTTTTAGATAATTTATTTAGTGGTACGAACAAAACTATTGTTTTATGTGAAAATTTCATTTTATAGCTTTTGAATCTTGTTTGAGAACAATTAGAAAATACCGGGTATTTAGGTGGGGGGACATGTACTAGTACACTTGTGATACAGAGTGGGTATGTCCCTATTTCACACAAAATTTTTGACATTGACAGCACTAAAAAACTATACTGGTGATGATTTGGGTCTACTAGGATATGTGTTTATTCCCTACTAGTGGTCTGTGCATGATAATAGATATTGATGTGGTTATTTTCTTACAAAGATACAAGGTACTTGGGGCTCACAAATAACAAGTGCCCAAGGGTGTTCTCGTGTTTAGTGCTCAATGAATACATGATATTTACCATTGGACTATGTTGTGTTTGGAGGAAATATTTAGTATATTTCACTTTGTATTTAACTATCTTAATTATTTAATGTTACCGCTTGAAAAATGTTTTCATTTAAAGGTAACATTCTTTAGAAATTGATGCGACCATTTATTGTTATAAAAACTATAAATCATTTTATATGATTATGTTTATCACATGAAATCTATTTGGGTGGTATCTTATTGGGCTTAGGCTCACACCCTACATACACCCTTGGGTGTAAGTAGAACTGACTATGTTTGACGTAGGTAAGGGAAATGCCTTTGGAGATGGAATGTCACATTGTTAGTTTCTTCTATGGTTTGGTGTTGTGGAGATGAATCACTGTTGATGACCCCTTATCATGTGTCAGTCCTTGGGTTATTTTTTCTATCACTTTGTGTATTTTTGGACTTCTTGAGTCTTGTTTAAAACCATGTATTTAGTTCTGAATTTTAATTAAGGATTTTTCGGCATGAATATGAAGATTGGGATTAATTTTTATTATTTGTTGTTTTATGTATCATCACTTTGTTAAATCATTACCAAACCATGGTTTATGATTCCTAGGAACATTTAGTAACCCATGGGGATAGGGAATGCCATTCATTCCTAGCCACGAGTCTGGTTGGGTGCCAGTTTCGATGGTGATCAAATATGGTTCGTGACAAAATGGAATCTAAGAACATGTTATTCTATTAGTTTCATATCATTATTTTAAGATGAGTCTAGTTAGATAGGATCTCGACAATTAGGGCTCTATGTTTTGGTTATGGTTAGGGTGCTTGACTAGAACCTCTCGTGACAAGCCTCAAGTCTTCATAGGATTTTGAGATTTTTTGTTTGACTTCTCTTCTTGGTGGGATATGCAGGATGTAGACTTCACATAGAAATCAGGTGGGTGTGAATTGGTTTTTTATTTCATTATTGTTTTGTGTTTGACTTATTTATATTTGTTTTGATTGTAGTAATTTCTCTGAAATTTCGGACTACTGATTTCTTTTGTGAAGATTAACTTTTTATACAATATGCCTCCCTGGAAAGCTCCCATGCACCCATGGGAGGACACCATAGAGAGTTCTCCCTCACTTATTGGTCAAAGTATGGTAGAATTTGTGTTTAGGGACACCCAAGACATAGTATAGAGAGTATCTCTTTCTCTTTCTTCACCTAGAGAAGAAGGGTTTGTTCCTTGGAAGGACATACCCTAGGAGTTCCTAATGAACAAGTCTCATACTTTTGAAGGTATCATGGAACCCCAGGAAGCATAGGAGTGTCTCGAGATGATTGAGTGCATTTTAGAGTTTTTTAACCAACCTATGGAGGTTAGGGTCAAGTGTCTCTCTCTTCTATTAGAGGGTCCTATCCGCAGTTGGTGGAAATCAGTGCTTCAAGCCTGGAAGAATGAACAGATGAGATATAAGGACTTCAAGGACTCCTTCAATGAATAGTACTTCTCTGAAGTCTTGGAATATGTAAGATTGCATGAGTTTATTGATCTGGTTCTAGGGGATCTTTTAGTGATGGAGTATTCCAACTATTTTTCTTATCTAGTCTGGTATGCTCCAAAAATGATCTCCAATAAGAAGATAAAGGCTTAGAAGATAGAGTGGGGTTTGTGGCATTATATTTATTCCCACGTCTTCTTGTTCAAGATAAAGACTTACACTGAGGTGGTTGATCAGGCTTGTATTGTGGAGATTGACTGCAAGGGGAGGAATGGTTTCTTTGGGGTAGTGTTAGTGATGGAAAATGGTAGTTCTTCTGAGAAGAAAATGAACTGAGAGGGGTAGGGGAATAAGGGAGGTGGTATCTCGGGACAATCTTCTAGACATCATTCATTTATGGATTTTTATGTGAGGTCCATCATGTGACACCAGTGAGGGAGGCTTGGGACCATACGACCAGCCTGAACATCTCTCCCAAATCCCCATTATTACTGTGGAGGTATGGGACACTTGTATAGGTTTTTTAGTATGGAGAGTCCACTTCAGAGTGGGTAGGATTAGTGGCTTCCATGGGAGTTCCAACTCAGTTTGATCCATCGAGGATGGGAGGATATCAGTTTGGTGGCCATTGAGGTAAAGCCATATCATCTTATTGGTAGAGCCTTTTTAGGGAATAGCCATATGCAAGCAGCCATTCTCATGTAGAGATGATGCATCTTCATGTCATAGAGATGGCACCAGCAGGATCAGATATAGGACCATCAATTTTCTGAGTTACCTTTTTGATTACATATTCTATAGCTGCCTCTCTTTTCGATACTAGTGCTTCAGTTTCATTTATCTATGCTCGTGTTGTGAGTACTCTGAATTATCCATCCTAGATTTTGTCTTTCATGATGGAGTTGGTGACACCGTAGGGAAATTAGAAGGAATAGGGTCTCAAGCGCCCTTCATGTGTGAGTTTTGTATCAGGAGTTGAGATAGATTGTGACCTTCTAGTCAAAGATATGGATCTATTTGATGTAATACATGGCATGGATTGGCTGCTACACTATTAGGCACACATCAATTAATATAGGTAGTGGGTGAGTTTCACCACACCCGATGGAAATCCTCGGGTTTTTCATGGGAAATGGGATCCTTGGTTGGGTCATGTAGGACCTCCACTCCTAGAGTTAGGAAAACTTTTATTCATGTTATCCTCACTTTCACTATAAGATTCTGGCCATGCTTCTAAGGGTGGGTTTTCCCATGTAGGGGATGAGTTCTTTGAGGTATTTCTTGATGATTTTCAGGCTTTCCCCTGGAGCGTGATGTGGAGTTATCAATCGATTAGGTGTCGGGAACACATATGATATCGCTTACCACATATCATATGGGATCCAGTAAGTAGAGGGAATTAAGGATTGAACTATATGTTTTTGAATAAAAGAGATTCATTTTCTCAAGAATCTCTCCTTGGGCCACTCACGTTCTTTTTTCAAAGAAGGCTGGCAAATACCTCTAGGTGTGTATTGACTACCAGAAGCTGAACAAGGTAACCATAAATGAAAAAATATCCTTTAACTTGGATAGATGAATTATTAGATTAGTACATGGTTGAGAATTGGCCTTCTAATATAGACCTGTGTCCAGGTTACCACTATCTCAAGGTGACAGAGGCAGATATCCTGAAGAAATCATTCTGAAGCAGGTACAACCACATTGAGTACTTGGTCATGCTCTTTGGATTGACCAATTCTCCAGTGGTCTTTATAAAACTAATGATTAAGGTGTTCCAACAGTATCTCGACTCATTCTTCATTGTATTCATGGATGATATCCTAGATTACTATGGATCTGAGGAGGAGCATGAGCATCATTTTGGATCATGTGGGGAACTTTGTGGTATCATCACTTTAATGAAAACATGTCCTTGTGAATATTCTAGACTAGGGAGGTGAATTTTATGGGGCATGTGATCTTAAAGCATGACTTTTCAGTGGATCCTGAGAAAATTAGTGTAGTGTTGTCATCAGAGCAGCTGAAGAACATGTTCGAGACTATGAGTATTCCTGACTTGGAAGGATACAACCGGTGGTTTGTTCGATATTTCTCTCAACTTTCTACACCCATGATTTCACTCACCCAAAATAGGGTGAAGTTTGGTTAGGGACTAGAATGTTAGGAATCCTTTGAGGATCTAAAGAAGAGTTTCACTATCGCCACCCATTTAGATCTTTCTAGAATATAGAAAGAGCTTTGTGGTGAATTGTGATACCTCTGGTTTGGGTCTTTGGTGCATTCTTATACCAGATGACCACATGGTGGTGTATGGATCCCACCAACTCTGACCACTTGAAATAAATTACCCAACCCATTACTTGGAACTAGCGGCAGTGATGCATGCATTGACGATTTGGCATCACTAACTCTTTGGGGGGAATTTTCTTGTCTATTCTAATCACAATTTATTAACATAAATATTATCGTAGAAGGATCATAACCTAAGATTGTGGAATTATATTGAGTACTTTTAGGGGTTTGTGTTTGATATATTCAACACCATGGGGAAGGGTAACATGGTGGATGATCTCTTTAGTAGAAGAGTATCGGTGTAGGCTTTCAAGAAGTCCAGTGATGAGTGGAATTTTATGGGTATCTTTACTCAGATGTATGTGGAGACAAAGGAGCATAGTGGATGTGTGTTCTTGGTGAGCGTTCGGTTGACCTCTTCAATTCTGGAGCTGATTCAACATGATCAGCCTAGTGATGAGCTATGTCAGTAGTCGAGGTAGTTTCATCATTGTGGGGAGATGTATTCTAATTTTTCATCATCCCATGAGGGATACTTCTTCTTCAAAGGCCACCCAGTGGTGCCATTATCTCTAGAGAAGGTCGTGAAGCTGGTTAGCCAACAGTCTCAGTGGGCAGTTCATCTTGGTGCCACCAAGTTGTATTATGATGTTTTTCACTAGTTATGGAGGCCAAGAATGAGAAATGACATAGTTCACTTTGTATTGATATGATATACTTGTTAGAAGGTGAAATCAGAGAATCAAAGTCCCCCAGGTTTACATCCATCATTAACAATTCCTACCTCAAACATGGACGAGGTTTACATGGATTTCATAGTTGGCTTACCTTATCCACATTGCGGAAATAATTCTATCTGGGTGGTGATTGATCGTTTGAGAAAATTATCCCATTTCATTCTGATCAAATATTCAAGAAAAGTGGAGGAATTGGGCTGGTTGTATATGTTGAAATTTTTCAGGCTCTATGATATTCCATCAACCATCATTTCAGATAGGGACCCTCATTTTACCTCTCAATTTTGGAGTGGCCTTCAGATGTCATCAGGGTCACAGATTAAGTTTAGTACAACAAACCACCCTCAAACGGATGGTCATACATAGTGGGCTAATCAGATTCTAGAAGAAATTCTACAGTCATGTGTATTTTCTTTTGGTGGTTCATGGTATTTACATTTTGTATTGGTAGAGTTTTCCAGATCAATATCAACCAATCCTTAATCAATATGGAACTGTTCGATGTGCTTTATGTTTTTCCATTTCGATATCATTTGTTTTTGGTGGAGGTGGGAGAGACCTCACTACAGGGTTTGAGTATTGTGAAGGAGACATTAGACAATGATCATTTTATTTGAACATGGATGTTGATATCCCAAAGTTGACACAATTCTTTTGCCGATCGGAGGCAGTGAGCATTGATGATTAATGTGGGTGACTAGGTATTCTTGAAAATGAAACCTCGCTTGGGTCATCACCGTCTTTGTATGAAAGGGAATCTTACAGAAAGGAATGTGGGACCTTTTAAAATCATTGATAGTATATGTAAGGTAACATACTAGTATATTTTCCCTATCAGTTGGCATCAATCCATGATGTCTTCCACGTATCCTAGATAAATAAATACAATTCAAACTCATCCAATATTTTGAGTTGGGAAGAGTTGTAAGTGGAACTGGATCTGTCTATGGTTGACCAACCAGTGTGTATTTTGGAATATTGATAAAAAGTGATTATATTGAAAAATATTACTATGGTTCGATTACTCTGGAAGCATGGGACGGATGATCTTGAGACATTAGAGCAGAAGTCATGGGTCAAAGAGAAGTTTACATTTCTCTTATCTGATTAGGCATCAAGCTGATTTTATGAGTGTATAATGTTTTTATTGTGGAGTTAATTGTCATATATATTAATTATTTTAATATTATTTTTCATGTTCTTTATATTATTTATTTGATTTTAGGGGTTTCCTATAATTTTTTTGAGAAAAGGGTGGTTTCTATAAGATTTGGGCAAAACCGTGAGGCCATTTCACGATTTAAAAACAATATTTTTTTCTTTCATAAATCATTCATTTCTCAACATGTTCCCCCCATTCCTCTTCCCCACATGTCATATCCTAACAAATTTAAACAACCATATCCATTTGTATTACTTAGGGACTCTTAATCAGGGTGGATTTGGGTAATTTTTTCAGGAATTGGGACAACTCGTGAGCCCGTTTCTAGATTTAAGTAAAAAAAATATTTCATTTATATCACATTCAATTTTAATCATTTTTGGTCATTCCTCCTAAAAATAGTTCCCAAAAACCCTAGGCGCACCACCATGTTCCATTTTCCCTCATTAGAGATCATATTTCTCTTGGATTAGGGAAAATGTTTTCAAGATTTGACCAATCGTCTAGATTTTCAAAGGGAATTTGGTTATTTAATAAATCATTAATTTTCTACTCTTTTCCCCCATTTTCATTCCCAATAAACCTACTTAGTCTTATTAGAACCTACCTTTCATTATGGATTCTTTCATTTTCAAATATCGGTGTATTTGGGGTGATTTCTTCAATGATTCTCAAGTAAGTGAATTCCTATCTTGTTCCTTCCATTTCATCGGGGTTCCTCCTATCCTTCTTTAGGTTCTAAATGTCCAGAAACTATGGTTTCATACCTACTATTTTATTTTGAGTTTATTGGTCCAATAGTTTGGATTTATATTTTTTTCACTCCCTTGTGGTCTGGTGGTGGTGCTGTTGAAGTTTCGTATAAGGATTCAAGGTTTTTGACATATATGTTAGGTGATTCCATGTGTAAGCATCCCTTGACAAGTTATATTTTATTAATTTATATTTTCAGAATATTCAACTTCAATTTTTTTGTGAGGAACCCATTTTTCATAGAATTGGTTTAGTGGGTTATTTTAAAGTGGAATTTTTGTGAAAAAATAAGTGTTTTTCTTGTGTGTTCCATGTTGTATCAATTTGGTCTGTTTTATGGTTCATGAAAGGATTTTATTAAATGGTTTTAGGGATTCCAATTCTGGTTTTTTGGGATGTTGTTATAATTTTTATTTCAAAAGAGGTGTTTTAGATTTATTTTATGTACAAAGCATGGTTTTACAATATGAAATTGTTTTATGAAAATTATAAAAGGATTATTGAATTAAAAAAGGGTACAAAGCATGTTTTGATAATTTTTTGGGTGTTTGGGAAAAAAATTGGAGTTTAATGTGAAATTAGAATTTAATAGCATGTGGAACTTGTTATATAACAAAGAGGAAAATGTGGGTATCTAGGTGGGTGGACGGGTACTAGTACACTATTGATCCGGAGTGGGTTTTTATGTGTTTCGCTAAACAATTTTTACATTGACAACACTAGAAAAACTATAATCATGATGATTGGGGACCACTAGGTTATGGGTATATTCCATACTAGTGGATCCCGCTTGAGAACTTATATTGATATGGTCACTTTCACACCGAGATATGAGGTACCTGTGGCTCACAATTAACAAGTTTCTATAGGTGTTCTCATGTTTAGTGATCATCTAATACTTGTTATTTTGCTTTGTAATATGGTGTGCTTAGATGAAGACTTCCATATATTTCATGTTTTTGTTTAAAATTGTTCATTTTTTAATATTAACCTTTGAAAACTATTTTCATTTAAAGTTCACATTCTTTAGAAATCATTGGTATTATTTCTTATTATAAAAACTGGAAATATTTTTATCTTATGATGTTTATCACATAAAATCTGTTTGGGCGGTATCCTGTTGGAATTTGGATCAGACCCTACTCATAACTTTGGGTGTAATTTTACTTGATAATTTTTGACATAGTTCAGGGAAAGGCCTTTAGAGATGGAGATTCAGCTTTTTAGTTGCTTCCATGGTGCGATGTTGTGGAGGTGGCTCATGGGCGATGAACCCATGTCTTGTGGTGGTCCTTGGTTATTTTTGATGCTAATTTTTGTAGTTTTGGACCTATTTTGTGTTGTTTAAAACATTTTATTCATTTATGAATTTTAATTCCAGCTTTTTTGGCATGCATTTTAAGATGGGGCTTATTCTTTGTTATCAGGTTTTTATGTATCCTAACTCGGGTAAATAGTTCCCAATCCATTGTTTCTGATAACCGAGATCTTGTACCTGCCCATGGGGATAGGAAATGAACTTTAGGTATTTCCACGAGCTAGATCGAATGCTGGTTTTGATGTAGACTAGATCTGGTTCATGACACATGATATAATATATGATCATATTATCACATTTTTGTAAATATTTTTTCATTAAAACTCTTCTAATAAGTGTTAAATGCTCAATTTTCTTAGGCATGTATGTTGTATAAGTCCCAATTCATTGTCATGTAATATAATTCCATCCTTTAGAAAATTATATTAAGGTAATATATATATATATATATATATTAAATTTATTCATTAGATAAATTTGTATAATCATTATTTAATGGTGAATATGGAAAATGAATCGTATTTCATCATGGGTATGGTTGGTCATATGTATGCTTGAGCGATGGTATCATTCCCATAATAGTTAAAAGGTACAGAAGTGTATGGTATATATTTTGTTCCAGAATCATTATCATGTCATAATATATATATATATATATATATATTATTTCCATCATTATACCCATAAAAATGAAGATGATTTTAAAAACATATTACACCATGACATGGAGATGGTAAACCATACATACACTCGCTTGGTACATTCATTTTTTATACGATAGTTAAAAGGTGGAATATTGATTTTCCATAATCATAATATCCTCTAAAAATATTATTTTTACTAGATTTATTACTTTATAATTTGAAAAACACATTTATAGAAAGTAGAATAAGAAATAATATTAAAAGAGTTACTAATGAAGATTATCTCTTCTTCGACAATCTCCCACTATATATCCTATTAGGGACACTAGAGTTTTTCTTATGATAAGAAAAGAAAAAATATAATTTTACCATGGTTGTTTATAAGGGAAATTGGAAGATAATGTATGAACATTAAGGCTCAATGATATGTGATGAAGCAGGGGAGGAGGTGCCCTTTTATAATTGAGGCTAGGGGCACTTTTGGAATTTTTGAAAATTTAAATTTAAAATAAATTAAATCTTAAGCCAAATACCTAAAAAGGGTCATGGATTTAAAAATAATATGATATAATGTTATAATCTCATCAACCAATATATTTTTAATTTTTTTGGTATTTTTTAGACCGTATAATTTATATTAACACTTAACCAATTTTAATTTTAACTAAGGTAACATCATTTTCAATATTAATATATTTTAATTTTTAATTATGTGATTCTAATCAGGCAAAAAATTAAAAATATAGGTAATTTTATATTATAGTACAATTATTTGGAATTTTTAAAGATATTTTATGAATTTTAAATTATTTAAAAAATTATTCTTTTAAAATATCAATAGTGTACATTTTGTCCCTATATAATTCAATTTTTTTTATAAAATATCAAGATGAAAAGTTAAATTCATATAAAATATATTATTGTATATAAAAAAGGTTACTTTCACCTAGAATTTTTTTTCTAAAATAATTGTATCAAATTATATTTATTTTAATATTTTTTATAATATTTCATCGATATTTCAAATAAAAATAATTACTATATTTGAGTTATGTAATAATTTATTTTAATTCTTGGTTCATTATAAATTAAAAATATTTTACTCTAATGAAGATATATCATTCATATTTCTTAATAATATTTATAGTTGAATATATATATTGTATATTTAAATATTTTAAATGATATATTATTTAAAATATTCATGTTGTATATTAAATTTTTAATTAAATAATGTTTTATAAATATCATAATTTAATCTATGTAGATTAAAATTTGAAAAATAAATAAATATCATGAAAATATATTTATTAGTTTAAAAAATGACATTGATACTCGTTCATAACATTGAATTTTCTCCATTGGGAAAAATAAGACATATTAAAGACAAAGAAAATGACATTTTCTGCCTTTCTTTGATTTAAATATTATAGAAGTCCATTTCAAGTAAAATTGTCCATTAAATGAATTAATTTCGATTCTTATGTGTTAAGGGTTTAATTTAATTCATCCAACAAAATTTTAGCATTATTTAGGGTCATTTTATTGTCATTATAGTATTATTTTCAACATATATTTCTTAATTTACCCTTTACTATGTAATCAAAATTTAACCTGGTTACTATTCATATTTACGAAAACATAAAATTTAGCTAAATAATTCTAAATACAAAATTTTCATCCATTTTTCAAAATTCAAAACAAAAGAGATTCATAACTTTAGTTATTATTAAGTTGGTAAATTTCAATTAAAGATTTCTTTTTGGAAAAACTCCCTTTTAAAACATAAAATGTTTTTATAATAAGTTTGTTTATTTAATCCTTTTCAAAAAATAATTTTTTATATTATAAATAAAAATAAAATAATTAAAAAATAAAATTAATCCACAACATAATTTGAGCTAGTAAATACTAAAAAAACAGTTTTCAATAAATATAAGTATTTCCCTATTCCTTAAAAAATGTTTTCTAAAAGAAATAATTTTATGATAATTTTGACATGATGAATCAAAAAATTAAATTATTTTTGTCAAATCCCTTATCTAGAATATTAAAAGCTCAATTTTCAAGAAGTTTTATGATGTTATTTAACTAAAAATTGTGTGATAGTTTTCTAAAAACATATAAATAAATTCATATTGACTTAGAGCATTATATTTTATAACTGTGTTGTAACGTCCTGGTTCCGAGTGCTGCCCAAAGGTGCCCCAATACTCGGTCAGTCATAAGGCCGAACGAGCATTTCCCAGAATGCCAGAGGCTTACAAATAGCAGCGGGGGCCTTGAGTGTTATAGTGGGGAAACCACGCCATCATTGGAAGAGTATGCAGAAAAGAATAACAAATAATAAATAGTTGTGGAAGCAATAATACCATACCACAAGTAAACAACAGAACACTACAAGTAAATAACAAATAGAGCACATATACAAATGTTTCAAGTGACATATGTCTAGGAAAATAGCCTAATTAGTCATTGTTCTAGAAATACAGTACTAAACCAAGGTACAATGGAAAACAAGTAAACCCCAACAGCATTGCAAGCCACAGCTAGATCTCATGCACACTAGCTCCACAACAATCAAGTACCTGCACTACCACAAAATGGGGCAATGCCAGCGCCACCCTTTATCAGTGCCACCCTTTATCAGTGCTAACGAAAAAGCACTGATAAAGAGGGGTACCTTTATCAGCGCTAGAAAAAGCGCTGATAAACGTACCCCTTTATCAGCAATTTTTTTAGCGCTGATAAAGGTACTCCCTTTAAGTGCGTTTTTTAGTGCTGTTAAAGGATACCCCTTTATCAGCATTTTTTTAGTTAGCGCTGATAAAGAGGGGTCCTTATCAGTGCTTTTTTAAAAAGCTCTAATAAAATTTCTACTTCCAAAAAAAATTCATTGAAAAATATATTAATATTTAAATATATAGATATAGTTATATTGATATAAATATAATATATATATATATATATAATAAATATATTTTTAAAGATATTTTAGATATGTAATATACAGTTACACATAATATATAATATTTTTAATGAAAATGACTTATAGAAGAATTAAAAAAATACTTTAAATTAATTATTTTCTAATTATTATGGTGTAATAGTCATTTAATAACAATTTTAAGACTAAATAATTAAAAAATGATCGAAAATATGTTGAAAACGCAACTCGAACTTCAAACGACCATAACTTTTGATCCGAGTGCCTGTTTGAGCTTTGACACATAATTGAATCATACGATGATCCCTACACTCTGGTGACTCAAGAAAAGCCTCTATCACATTTTTTGAGGCCAAAAGTCCCAGAAGTCCTCCAAAACTGGGTTTTTAGTCAGGATACCCTGATTCTTTAACATTTTTTGGATTTTCAGCCTCGTTTAATGGGGTATTAATGGTTTTTTTTGTGGGGACTGAATTTATTCCATGGTATTTCATTCATATTGATATTATTTATTTTAATTTTTATCATTTTTTATAATATACTACTATTTATAATAAAATATATAACAATCTATACATATTTTTTATATATTCACATATAAAAATTTAATTATAAATATAAATAATAAAATATATTTACGTATAAAATATATTAGCTTTATCTAAATAATAACTAATATCTATTTTTTTTAAATATGAATATATAAATATTTATATACCTATATCTTAATCTAACTATATATATATATTAATATAACTACATATATATATTGATATAACTATAAATAAATATATATTAATATCACTATAAATATATATATTAATATAACTATATATTACTATATTAATAAATATAACTAAATATGTATGTAAATAAATATATTTTTGATTAACTGTAGAACAAATAAATATGACAGAGTGGTAAAGGCTTTAGGCACGCAAGGGGGAGGTCTTGAGATCAAATCTTGGTGGAGGCAAGGGCGAGCGCATGGGGGTGGATTTGGGGGGCTAGCATTGATAATGGGAAAGGGTGTAGCACTGATATAGGGTGTTAGGGGGTGCGTTCGGGTGCTAGAGGGGCTGGAAAGCGCTGTTAAAAGGGGTCTCAAGCGCTATAAAAGCTCCCCTGATTAGAAGGATTTTTTTTAAAAAAATTTAATTTTTTTAATTTTTCTTAATATTTTTTACTTTTATCAGTTGTGATAAAAGGGGTCTTTATCAGTGTTTTTTGGAGCGCTGATAAAGGGGACCCCCCTTTATCTTCACTTGTTTTAACAGTGCTTTTCTAGTGCAGTTAAAGGCCATTTTTGGTCCTGATAATATGGGTATTTTTACTAGTTCTGATGATGAAGGGTGCTTTCCATTATCAATACCTGCAACTATATAATCTTGTTGGGTACAAAAGAAGGACCAAAACATGGTGTCAGAAGAATCCCAGTTGGAAACCACCATAGAATCTATGCCTAACTGTAAGTAAGTATATATTGGGCGTAATAATGGAAATTCACCAAGGAACATGGAGTACACTAAAGTAAACAGTCCTACAGTTTCCATATACATTCATTAACAACTAATGTTCATCATTTAACCAAGTAAGTATCACAAATAGAAATCTTAAAATACTACCAAAGAGAAATGAATCCAATCTTGTGATTTGGGTTGGAATATGCATCACAAACATTCAATATTAATGTTAACCCTATGTGTATCCCATATAGTGTAACCCCTCTAGCTATGTAATGCAATAAATGGAAAAGACACTCTAAGGAAGCAGTCATCATCAATTCCACCTATTTATTTTCTAGAATAACTACATACTCTCTGGGGATGTACTTAATGTCAATTCCCCCTATGGTTTTATAACATAAACTATATGCCCTATTAGGGAGCACTCACTGTCAATCCCCTCTGGGGTCTCGTCACGTGAAATATAAAAGACACCTTGATGAATAAATCAATGTCAATTCCCCCTATGGTCTAACTACACCTGGTTTTCACATCCCTGTGTAATTCTATCATGCATATATGAAATCATAATGCCAAAAGTAATATCAACTAATAAATGGCTAAACAAATCCAACACATATCACATGCATTTCACAATATGAAAAAGTCAAACAGTTCCATCCTATCAAGAAAGGCATGGAAACAAGGTCTGAATCATTGTCAACCTGGACGAAATGACCCTAAACAGTCAAACATATAATCATGCCCATGGGGTGTTCTTTGAACTTGAAATTTCATATAACACTACAATAACAACCCATATTCCAACAATCAATCTAATGAAGATAAAATAGGTTTCACATTCCTTAACTCAAAATACCCAAAACATTTGTAATTGGATATTTGGCATATAAAACTCAAAGGAAAACAAAGAAATGTAGAAAACCACCTATCTCGACTTTGTACGAATAATACTCTTGAATTTAGGCCCTTGAATTGGCCTAAAACATCATAGATCTATGAAAATCTCAAAAACCTTCAACCTTGAAAAACATGAATGGGAGGAGAAATCATAAAGGGACATTCAAAAAGAACAAAAGAATCACTAGTGGGATTCAAACTCACACGTCAGAGATATAATTAGATCTTGGATGAAGAAATGGTGGCTCAGAGAAGTTTTGTCTCTCTCAGTCACTTCTTTATGAATCAAGGCAAGAAGAAGATTAATCTTGGGATCAGATGCAACCCCAGTCCAATTGAACAAATAAAAACAAAAGTGCATAGAATGTACTATTAATGAACACTCCGTGTATTTTCTCAACCGGTCCCCATCATTAGTAGTCTTCCTCGTTAACCCAAATGGTCATTCCTCAGCATTTATAGGCCAAATACATGGTTCTACTCGGTAACTGGTTACACGGTGTGTACTCTTAAGTACACCGTGTGTACATATAAAATTTGCAAAACCTACCAATTTCTCAACAACACCTGAAATCAAGATCCATACCTGAAATGAAGATTTGATTTCTTAAAAACACCCCATTAAATAAATTTGTCCCCAAATTTCCCTAACAAGGTGGAAAAGAAGAATCCTCAAACAGCTCTGGCCACTACGATCACACAACGGCCTCCCTCTCCCAAGTCTCATCCTTCACCCGCTCATGCAGCCATGACACCCGTACCATAGAAACTTATCAGCCATAGATAAACTTTATATAGTGATCCACAATCCATATAGGATAATCCTTCAATAATGTGTCCACCTCGAACTCAACCTCTTTGGGTTAAAAAACATGAGACGAGTCTGAGAAGAAATGTCGTTTCTAAGAAATGTGGAAGACATCTTGCATAGCCAGGTACCATTGAGGTAATGCATTAGGTAGGTAACCGGAATGAATCTCTTTAAAACCTCAAAAAAACTGACATATCTCTTTGAAAGCTTCCCATGTCTTCTAAAAATCTTGTGTCCCATCCTTAGTGTGACACGTAATAAAACCTGATCTACAACCTCGAACTCCAGAGGTCATCTCAATTGATCAGCATAAGACTAATACCATGACTGTGTAATATCCATCCTCTTCTGAATAAACTCCACATGTTATGTGGTCATATATACAATAAGAGGTCCCAACATAACTGCCTCTTCTGCCTCTAGCCAACATAAGGGTGATCGGTGTGGCCTACCATACAAAGCCTCATAAGGTTCCATCTGAATTGTCACCTAGAAACTGTTATTATAGGAAAACACCACTATGGGTGTCTGATTCTCCCAAGAAACTCCAAAATCATGGATTCATGCTTGAAGCATTTCCTCCATCACCTAAATCGTGTGCTATGACTATCCATCTATCTGGGGATGGTGAGCTGTACATTGAAGTACTTGTATACCCAAATCCTTCGGAATCCCTTTCCAAAAATGTGTAGTAAATTGGGAGTCCCATTTTGAAATTATAGACTGTGTAACCCCAATAAAATATAAATTATTTTGGATATAAAACCTCCCAATCTCATCAACATTGAAGGTCTCCTTGATCAGTAAGAAGTGTGAATTTTTCATGAGCCTGTCGATAACAACCCAGACCTAATCATTCCCTCAAGGGTATATCAGTAACCCTATCATAAAATCCATCATGAAATCATTCCACTTCAACCCGAGAATTGGGAAATGATGTAAACTCCCCGCTGGTCGCTGATGATCTACCTTCACCTAATGACAAGTGAAAAGTCACATAAAAAAACCTAAAACATACCTCTTCATACCTGGCCACCAATAGTGACAATGCAAATTTTGATAGATCTTAGTGGCACTAAGTTGAACTTCCCAAACTGAGGAACTAAAATCCCACATCAACTCATCACTTATGTATGATGATACCCATATGCGTCCATAAAAACGTAAGACATCAATCTCTACAGAGGTCCACCTAGGACTGGGGTCCTCTCTCGACACACTCTCCCATAAGACTAGGCCTTCAGAATCTGATAGCTTCCAAATTCTCTCTCTATCAAGTAGAAAATAGGTAACTTCTATAGAAGAAAGAAACGTCTTCCCCTGTCTATTTTGAACCACCAAATGCATCTCAGAGAACATAACTATAAGCTATCACTTACTGCTGCCCTCCTGAACTGAATGTATCTAGTTCCTCCTTCCCAATATAGCAGCCACTGTGTTGCCTTTCCTAGGCATGTAACCAATATCAAATTCAAAGGACATAAGGTAATCAACCCACCTTCGCTATCTCAAATTCAGATCACACTAGGAAAAGATTTATTTCAGACTTATATGGTCAATGTACACCACAAGATTCTCTCCTAGAAGGCAATGCCTCCAAAAGTACAAGGAATGAACAACTTTAGCTAACTCGAGATCGTGCATTAGGTAATTCCTCTCATGTGCCCTCGACTGCCGAGACCCATATGCAATGACTCCTTTTCTATGCATAACCACTTCTCCCAAACTGATACCCAATGAATCATAGTAAATGGTGTTGCTCCTTCCCATCTCTAGAAATACCAGTATCAATGCTAATGTCAAACTCCCTTTCATCTCCTAAAGGGATAAATCATAGGAATTTGTCCACAACTACTTCTCACCATTATTAGTCAGGCCCATCAATGGCATTGATATGTGTGAAATGTCATGTATAAAATGCATGTAGTAACCAGCTAGCCCTAGAAAACACTATACCTCAAAGACATTCTTCGGTTACTCCAAGGAAACTACTGCTCTAACTTTCTTTGGGTCTAATGATACTCTTTTCTCTTAGATAACATGACCCAAGAAGTGAATCTGGTCCATCCAAAAGTGTCATGTTGAGAGTTTAGAAAACAAATGATTCTCACCCAATGTTCTCAAAATTTTCTCAAGATGGTTGGCATGGTCGTGTCGAGTGTGATTGTACACTTGGATATCATCCATGAAGGCTAGCACAAAATAATCCAAGGATGGAACACTCGGTTCATCAGTACCATGAATTTTTTTTGCCTTCGTGAGAACGAATGGCATAAACACATACTCTTAACGACCATACCTACTCTGAAAGTCTGTAATAGGTACATCTGATAGTCTAGCATTCAATTAATGATAACCAGATCTCAATTCAATATTTGAGAGCTCTCAGGCTCCTCTAAGATGATCAAATATATCTTCAATCCTTAGTAAGGGATATCAATTCTTAATAATCAACCGGTTCAGCTTTTTATAATCCACGGAATGTCTGAGGGTACCATATTCCTTTTTCACAAACAGGACATACGAACCCCAAGGAGAAGTACTGGGTCGGATGAAATGCCTTTCCTGTAACTCCTCCAACTACTTCTTGATCTCCCGTAACTCTAGTGTAGACATCCTATAATGAGTAATGGACACGGGTGCTGCCCATGGAAGAAGAATAATAAAAATGAATACCTCTTTCATAGGAGTAAAACCTGAAAAGTCATATAAAAAAATATCCCTAAAATGATCAAACACTAAAAAAAATTCCATCTGGGAAATCCCCTAATTTGCTAGATAAAAACTACCAATTTAGGCTGTAACACCACTCAACCCAGGATTCTTGAGTCCATCTCTGATTGCAGGGACATCACATTCACCCTTATGTAGAAACAATCCACCCTCTAGTGATGTGAAACTCTCCCTATGATGATAGCAATTTTCAATAGCCTGGAAGGGAACTAACCAGTCCATTCCAAGAATGACGTCGTAACCCCTCATCTCTAAGACATAAAGGTCACAAAATAAGTGACACCCACAATCCTTAAGAGGGAACTCCATACACTAATATACACTAGTCATCTTAGTCACCAACAGAGTGTCCAATATCATGATATCAGTAGATGTAAAGATAAAGAGCCCGTGTCTCTCCAAAACAGGCACATATATAAATCTATAAGAACCCCCTGTATCAAAAAGATAAGAAGAAATAACTGAGTCAACCAAAATCGTACCCTTATGTATAAAGGGTCTGGGATCTGGTCTTGATGGATTGGCTCATGAAAAAAAGCATGACCTACACCGTGAACCCATGCAGCTTTATGAGATACCTGAGCTGATCCAACCTACGGTTGTCGAAAACCCTATGTCTAGCCATTGCGGCCATGACAACCACCTCATCCTGAATGTCTTGAAGAACTCCATCCCCTAGTCTGATGTGAGATTTTTGGCCCTTCTTCGGTATGAGTATTTGAAACAGATCCTCCCTCACTAGCTAACGAAAGGATAAAATTGTAGAAACTCTAAAGATGTCCCATCTTGCTGAAAGATCAACACTCAACTTATTCTCTAGAACACTGAGGTTTCTTATGTATGTTCTTCCCACAATGGTATCACCCCACTTGTCTACTTGAACGAAAATCCTTCCTACTTGGATCTCCACGCCTAGAATCTCTTCGACACTTCAAGCTAGCGGTCGAAAGGGAACCAACTCTGGTTGCATGAACCGCCCTAGCCAACAGCTCCAGAATCCCTCAGGTTTCACTTGGTGATCAACACCTAGTTGACTATAGAAAATATGAAAGTCAACCTGAAGATGTTCACCTAGGATTATATGTCATGTCTGAGACCATCCTCAAACTTCCTCGACAGAAATAAATCATCACTCCATAGAATGGGTGTAAAGTGCTGCAGATCTATGAAGCGAAAATAATAATCCATGACTGAGAGAGTACCCTAGTCCAAAAACATTAACTATTGTCCCTAATAGACCCTTAAGCTCTCTGGGTTGAAGTAGTACTAGAAGAGATGCTAGAACTCCCCCCAATCCATAACTCATTGGCATCCCACCAGGGATATCACATCCCACCATCTCCTGGCGGAATCATGTAGCATGTACATAGCAAGATTCAACTTTTTCTCAAGAGGTGTCACCAGATGCTCAATGATAGACATTATGGATTCTAACGATGGATCTGTGGATTGAGGTCCTCCATCCCCTGAGAATGTGGTAGGATGATACTACTGAAAAACCCACGTCAACTCCGCCATAGATGGGACAGGATGCGATGCTCCCTGGAATTTCTGCTTCATCCTCATTAATCCTTATCAGAACTAGGCATTATAACCTGTATCCAAAATCACACCTGGTGATAATAAGGGTATGAAGGGAGGGTCTTCTGGTAGTCCTTGGTCTACTATTTCTGGTTTCTGATCATCGCCCGAAACATGGCGTACAATTGAAGAACGTCTCAGTAGCATGACAATGCAAAATCTAGCACACACCTCAGTTCAATATTATAAAGGACCGAATATTATAATTTTCAGAAAGGATTAGGAGAAGAAAACAATAATGTTTTTCAAAACAATGTTACAAGGCGTGTATACCATCCACATGATGTTTTCCCTTAGGTTTTGACATGGGAGTGTACCTCTGCCAACCCTGGTTCTATAACACTCATACACACAACATGTTCTCTTTGATACACAATGTGTACTGGAATATTCCCCCTACCCATGTACTCTTACATGTTTCAAACTAAATGGTTCTCTCAGAAAAAAACCACATAGAATTTATATGCTAGACACGGTGTGTACTATAATGTTTTCACCAACCCATATTGTTACTCACAAATTTAGAGACACATTCTTCATAACAAAACTTGTATGTTATCTATATAGCATGTTCCGCTAATGAATTTCCAACCCCGTGTCTCTTCTCACGTAGTCAGTCACACGGTTAAAAAATACATGGTGGGTATATAGGGAACGTGACATGAATATAAGAAATGTTGTTTCCTCCAGAGCAGAAGAACACATGGTGTGTATTCATCATTAGACAACATGTATTCTTGGTTTTTCCATACAGAAAGACTTAGAAACTACTACAAAACCCCATTAAACACTAAAAAAAGAATTAAAGTTCCAAATTCTGATCTGTGGGGGGTCATACTCCATGCTAATCAAAGCATGGAATCATATCCATGTCATATCATAGTATTATTCAGTTAAATTTCAATATGATCTACTGAATTTCGATCCAAGAGGGCCCATACCACCTTAGGGACCAATGTTTGTTTCCCATTCAAAATAAAAATTAAATTTTCCAATACCCTATCCAAACATTAGGTATTCTATCATGACATCAATCACAAAAACAAGCATATCTAGCACCACATCTATCACAACAACATGCAATTATTAATGCACCCTAAATGGAATGACAAAATGCATGAAATGTGATCTCTAGAAAGTGAATATATGATGCATGAGATGGAATACGCTCATATCATCAAGTTGAAATAGAAATAAAAACTCAATGATATAAATCATAATAGCAGAAATCATATGAATCACACAATCTTGAAATCAGACCATCTATAACAATTGAAAAACCAGAAAATTGTAATAATCGATGTAATTTGGCTTTTACCTATACATGGGGTAGCTCCTCCTGGGAATAGCTTATTAAAAACTATCCATTCCTTAAAATCCCTTTATATAGGTTCCAAAGCCGAAAAGAAACTCGTTGACTTTGATACCACTTATAACATCTTGGTTCCGGGTGCTGGCTAAAGGTTCTCCATACTCAGTTGGTAACACGGACCCAAGAGCATTTCTCCAAACATCAGTGGCTTCCGACTAGCAGCCAGGGCCTTAGGTGTGATAGTGGAGAAACTATTCATTCATTGGAGGTGTATTCATAGCAGAATAACAAATAATAAATAGTAGTAGAGTCAATAATACCATACCATAATTAAACTACTAAAGACTGCAAGTAAATAAAAACAAGAGCACATATATAATTGATGCATGTCACATATGTATAGGAAAATATCCAAACTAGTCTAAATGCTAGAAATAAAGTACTAAATAAAGGTACAAAGGAAAAAAAGTAAACATTAGCAGCATCGCAAGCCTCATCTTGGTCACATGCTCTCCATATCCACATTAATCAAGTACTTGATGATGAAGGGATCATTCCCATGTCTATACCTGCAACCATATAATTTATTTGGGTCCGAAGCATAACGCAAAAAAGGTGTGAGATGAATCCCAATTTCCAACCACCACATGATCTGTGCCTAACTGTCAGTGAGTATTTATAGCAGGTAGTAATGTAATTGCAGCAAGGAACTAGTAGTAATCAAAAGTAAATAGTTTTATAGTTTCCATATACATTCATTAGCATCTAATATTCACAATTTAATTATTTAAGTATCACAAATAGGAATCCTAGAAGACTACATAATATTACCAAAGGGGACATTACAATGGTTCCCCATAACCAGTATGTAACATAGCATCAAGCGCATTTACCTGAATGCTAGAGGCCGCCGACTAGTAGCGAAGGCCTTGGGTGTGATAGTGGGGAAACTATGCCCTTATTGGAATAGTATGCACAATGGAAAAACAAATAATAGATAATAACTGAAGCAATAATTCCATACCACAAGTAAACATCTGAATATTGTATGTAAATAAAAACTGAAGCATATATATAAATGATGCACGTCACATATGTCTAAGAAAACAACCAAACTAGTCACAATACTGGAAATACATTACTAAACCAAGGTACAAATGAAAAAAATTTAAACTCCAGTAGCATCGCATGCCTCAACTTGGTCCCATTCTCTCCAGATCTATAACAATCAAGTAATTGATGATGAAGGGTGGTTTTCCTTATCTATTCCAGCAACCATATAATATGTTTGGGTCCAAAATCATGACCCAAACATGGTGTGAGATGAATCCCAGTAGGCAACCACAACAAGAACTATGCCTAACAGCCAATGAGTATATATAGAAGGTAATAATTGAAATTATTTAAGAAACTAGGAGTACAAAAATGTAAATAGTCCTATATTTTCCATTTATAATCATTAGTATCCAAGGTTCATCATTTAAATAAATAAGTATCACAAACAGGTATATCACAAGACTACCTAATAGGACCGAGTCTAAGTTGTGATTTTCCTTTATAGAGATGTCAGAAACAATAATTATTTATTTTAACCCTTTAGGTTGCCCACACTATCAAACCCCTATATCTAAGTAATACAATAAAAGGAAAAGACACTCTGAGGAATAACTCAACGTCAATTCCCCATATGGTCATTCTAAAATCACTATAGACTCTCTACAGAAGCACTCAACTAAAATTCCATCTATGATCTAGTAACATAAACTACAGACACTCTGAGGGAGCTCTTACCGTCAATCCACCCTTTCGGTCTTGTCATGTGCAATATAACAAACATTCGGAGGAATCACTCAACATCAATTCCCTTTATGGTCTAACAATACAAGGTTCTCACAACCCCATGCAATTAAATCATGTATATATGACATCAAGAATCGAAAATTAATCTCAAATACTACATGGATAAACAAATCCAATGCATATCACTATAATTTAATAAGAAGAGAAATTCAAATAGTTCAATTCTATATAGAAAGCAAATGAAATATGGTTTGCCTCATAAGAAACCTGAACCAAATGGCCCTAAATATTTAAACATGGAAACTCACCCTTGGGGTGTTTCCTAAACATAAAATTTTGCATAACACTTCAACAACAACCATTTTTCCCAAAATATATCTAAGGAAGATAAAATAGGTTTCACATTCCTTAACACAAAATACATGAAACATGGTTAATTATCACTTTGAAATCTAAAACTCAACGACAAACAACGAAAGTCAAAAAACCAACTACCTAGAAATTGTATGAAGAACGTTCTCGAATTTCAGCACTTGAATAGACCTAGAACATAATAGAACTAAAAAGACATCAAAAACATTAAACCTTGAATCCCTCAGAAGAGAACAGAAATCTGGAAGGGAGATTTAAGAATAAGTAAGGACTCATCCGTCGGATTCCAACACACCCACCGGAGATCGAATCAAACCATGGATAGAGAAATGGTGGCTCAGAGAATATGTGTCACTCTAGGTTGCTCCTAGATGAACCAAGGACATAAGAAGATGAATTTGGGGATTAGACGCAACCCCGTTCCGATTAAACAAATAAAAAGAAAAGGACTTGGTGTGTACTGTTAATAAACACACCATGTATTTTCCTCAATCGGCCCCCGACATTAGCAATCTTCCACATCACCCCACATGGAAATGTATCAGCCATTACATTCTAAATACATGGTTCTACTCAGTAACTGGGTACATGGCATGTACTCCTAAGTACATGGTGTGTACTTATAAAATTTCCAAAACGCCCCTTTTTTCTCCAAAACACCCAAAAAACAAGATAGAAAACTAAAATAACGATTTTGGTTCATACATAAGTTATTCTTATTTATTACTACAAATTTAATGGCTAGGTTATAATGGTCATTTTATACTAATAGGAATTTTATAAGTCATTTATTTTTATTTACTACTACCAAATTAATGTCTGGGTTATAATGGTCATTTTATACTAATGGTGTCTCACGATTCATTTAAACTCATAGTTTCACGCAACATAATTGATTGAAGAAGTAAAATTATTTAAAGGGGAATATTTCATAAAAATATTTTGGCGTCACATTCTAACACCTTAAAATAAATTTGACCCCAAAAATATTCACTTGGATTCATACAGATAAGGATATCTCTACCTCCTCACATCCTTAGGTTCACACTTAGATTTCTCAAATTAGTGGTTCCACCATAAAACTTTAACAAAGAGATTGTTCTAGTTTCATAAAACTTTTTCCCTACTATACAAAATCTCTATCTTTTTTTCATTCATAAGAAATATCTTCTTCAAGTGGTAAGAAAACTGAGTTTAGAACAAGTGAATTTGCAGGTATTTACTTTTTTAAGAGGCATACATGAAGCGCAACCTAAACATGAGAGAGATTATGTGGAAGCACCAATCGATAAGCTACCATTCCAAAAATATCCCAAATTATAAAAGGATTGATATATCTAAGGCCTAACATTCAACTATTTACAAATATCAACTCTCTATTTGAAGGTGATGTTCATATAAATACCTTGTCACCCACTTCAAAATCAAGATAATTTCATTGATTTTCAACATAACTGTTTTTTTCAAATCTATTGTTCTCTTATGTGATTCTGAATAGTCCAACCCAACTCTATAATTTTCTCAACAAGATCAGGTCTCACATGATTTCTTTCTTCAACTTTATTCCATCATGTAAGAGTCATGCATTTCTTACCATAGAGTGCTTTATATAGATACATCTGAATACTGAAGTGAAATATATTTTTGGAATAAAAATAAACAAAAGGTCAGTGTGGATCCAAAATACCTTTTTCATCCATAGATCAAGCTCTCAACATGTCTTCTAGAGTATGAATTGTCCTCTTAGACTGGCCATTTTTTTTGCAGATGATAAGCAATTTTGATCCTTAAATCTATATTCAGATCCTGCTGAAGTATTATCTAAAAATTTTAGGTGAACCTCATATCCCTATCAGATATAATGGAAATTGGTACTCAATTATATCTTTCTACATACATTATATATATCCTAGAAAGATGATCAATAAAGAAATATTCTCTAAAAAATGAAGTGTGCTGAATTGGTATGGTGATCTACAATAACCCTTATAGCATTCTGGATTTTAGATGATTCAGGACGTCTGATGAGACATTTATGGTGATGTTTATCATTTTCCATTTTGTTATGGGTAATGGTTGTAACACACCCTTATACATTTGTCATCCAGCCTTATCTTGCAGGAAAACCAAACACAGGGAAACATATTATACAATATCTTTTCTTAACCCATCCCACTAGAAATACTCTTTTAGATCTCCATACATATTTTTACCTCCAGGATAAAAAGAAAATGATGAACTATGAGACTCTTCCAATAGATCCTTTAATTCCTCTGTGGGAGGAATACAAATATGACTTATAAACATTATGATTCCATCATAATAAAATTTTAACTCTAGAAAATTTCTTTCCTACTTTAATTTCTTTATATATTCCTTTCACACCTTTTTAATTTTAACTTGTATATATGGTTGAACATTAATTTGAGAAACACAATATTCTACCCTAACATTATGATTTCTAGATCTATCCCTTGAAAATACACACATATTAGATCTTTCATGATCCTCATCATAGATAGGCTAGCATAGTTCTGTTGACTCAAAGAATCTTCCACTTTGTTCGCTTTCCCAGGAGGTATTGTATTGAGTTGTTGAAATATTTAATCAAATCAACTATCTCATTGGGTACTTATTAAGTTCCTTTTTGATTGAACATATATCTTAGACATTTATTATAAATATTTTTATATGACACCATTTATGATAAAGATGATTCCACCATATATTTAATGATAATATTGTTGTAGTTATCTCTAAATAATGATTCATGTAAATTTTCTCATGGATTTTCAATTTCCACGAGGTATAAGCTATAATGATATTATTTCGCATGATAAAAAATCCTAGCCACTTCTTTGATGCGTCACTAGAGATCCCCATCCTTTCCACACAATAGGGTAGTGTGAGTACAAGTTCAATAACAAAACTTCTTTTCAACTCGTTGAAATTTTCTTCACATTCTTCCATCCATAGGGTTATAACTACTTTATATGTCAACTTGTGGAGTGGATAGATAATCCTGATAAATATTTCACAAAACATAGATAATATGCATCCAAACCAAGAATTATTTTTATTTTAGTTTGCATTTTTGGTTTACAATAACATTCAATAGCTTACATATTTACGGTATCCAAAGATATCCCCTCTCTATAGATAATGTGACCAAAAAGTGAAACTTTATGAAGCCAAATTTCACACATGATATATTTTTAATAAATATTATCCCTTATAATATTATTTATTAAAATATTCAATTGATCTTCATGTCCTTCCTTAGTCTTCAAATATAAAAGAATATCATCCATAAATACCTCCAAAAATGATCATAATAGCCTCTATATACTCTACTCATTAAATAAATGAATATATCAAGGGAATTAGTAAGTCCAAAAGGAATCACTATAAATTCATAGTTTCCATACCTTGTACATAACGTCGTCTTAGAAATATTCTCTTTCTTGAACTTTAATTACGGATATCCCGAATAAAGATCAATCTTGGAAAGTATTGAGCTCATTGTAGCTAGTCAAATAAGTCATTGATACAGGGAAGATTATATTTTTTCTTTATAGTGATATTTTTAGGTTCCTAATAATCAAGGGAGATTTTCATTGATCCAATTTTATTCATAAAAAATATAATGAGTTCACACCAAGGATACACACTTAAGTATATAAATCTATTATCTAGATTATCTTGGAGTTTATTCTTTAATTTCTATGACATAATTGGTTCTATTCTATAAAGAGTGTTTAAAATAGTCATACCACCCTATAAGAAATCTTTTGAAAACTAAACTTCACTATTTAAGGGAAGAGATATAAATTATATAGGTAAACATAAAAAATCTACCATATAACATGTGTATCCTTAATAGTGGGTTTCTTCTAACCATATGAGATACATAACCTTTCCTCAAAAGAATTAAGACCCAAATGATGGTAGTAATTTCAACTGGAATTAATATTCTTCTCTTTAATAAATAAACTATCATATACTCATTAAAAATATGAAATGTGATTTTCCTTCCATAAAAATTGATATGAGATCCATATATATAAATAGAATCTTAGAAAATAATAAAATAAAATTTATCTAAAGGAAGGATTACAATAATTGAAGAAATAAATTTCCCAGAATCTTCATACAGAGAAGAATTATAAACTTGTGATGCAACCATTGTGCCGTTAAGAGATTACATATCTAATTAAACTCTTAATTACTGATGTAATATGGAGATCCTATTTGAAATTCTATTATAAGTAAACAATTTGGTGGATCCAAAATCAAATAAATCATTTTCTACTATAGAAAGTATGATAAGTGTACCATTGACCACTACCTTATTGTACAATAGATTGCCAATTGTAATCTCATGAGATTTTCATTTGTCATTGGCCTTAATAGGTTGCTGACATTGATCATCATCAATAACTCTTAGATTAGGTCAACGGTAATCATAATTCCGATTTTATTTGTAGTTTCAACATTGATGTGTTGGAGGTGCATTTTTTTACTGTTTTATCTATTCACATCATCAATTGTCTTTTTCTCATTACTTTTGCTGTCAATTTGGCCGATGACTTTCTTTACAACACATTAATCCTTTACTAGTCCCCTGAATATTGTTTCCACCATTTTGATTTCTATAATTTTATCATAGAGGATTGATCATATTCTTTTAACTATGGTTTTGGGATTTTCCAATGTATTCCATTTTTCTCTTCTTATCAAACACATAAGTTTACTGGGTGAATATGATATCCATATCAACCTTGAGATCACATAGAACACTTTTATTATAGATATTTAGGTCCCTTATGGATAATTACATTTGAATATGTGGTTTAGGACAAATAAAATTCTATCAATCTTACTCTCATGTAAAATAAATATTCTTGATGTATAAATTTCAAGCCTTGTAAATTTTTTTATAGGTACCAAAAGCTTCATCATATTTTTTGTTAATCTCAAGATACTCCATATCCATCCCCATTCAAAAAATATGAGTAATTTACTTATTAAAAAATAATTTATTAAACACATACCATTCCATAGAGTCAATATCATCTCATTGCCTCATATTCTTGATATGGTTCCACCATTGATTAGCTTCTCCTTCCAAACTATAGAATTAAAAGATGAATTTCTAAAGTTTCAAAAATTGGAGAACTAAAAATATTTCATTAGTGGTACTAATTAAATGGACATCCACTGGTGGATCAGAAGACTCACTGAAATATCGTGTATGCTACCTCATGAAAGGCTCAACGGAATATTGTTTCATTCATTCATGGTTCAGTAGTCCTGCATGATTCATGGCTTGAGAAAGTTGAGTGAGAAGGGAAAAGAAATATTTTATTCCTACTTGCATAAAATTTGGTTACATAGGAGGAAAATAATTTCATTTCCTGATGCATTGAAAATTAACAAATTTCCAACGGTTGTCAACCATTGACTAAAACCAATAAGGATAGTGTGTGAAACAGAAATAATAATGGAAAAAAGAACATAATTAAATTAAATTAAATATAAAACTTCAATTCGGGACACCCGAGGGTTTATCCTTGTTTATATATTAACATCATTGAAATTCTAAGATTGTATCATGTTGTTAGATTATCCTCATGGTCCTTTATAATTTTTTATAATCCAAGTTTGAGAAGGATAACTAATCACTTATTTGATAACAAATATAGAAACCCATACATTTCAAACATTTATATTAATTATGAATATAATAATATTCATTATATAAAATAAAAAACATTCCAGGTCCATATAAGTTTGGTGTCATTGAAAACTGAGAAACTTGAAAAACTGGTTCATAGAATATCTACATAATCTCTAGCTTATTAATTCAGAACTAGAACATGTTTTTGACACATCTTACTTAAAACTCGTCTTCATATCATGGGGATAGGAAACATAAGAAAGGGTGAGATCATATGAAATGTAAGGGTATATAAGAGAGATATTAATCATATCATAGTCATTATAAGTAAGAATGAAATAAAAACATTTGAAAATTATATCCTTCATATCAAAGATCATGATGTCATGTCATCAGACAAATCATAGAAGTTCATAAAGAACATATTTCATGAGAACATAACAAAAGATATAAAATTTTGGCATACACATAAGTGTAAAAAATATTTCAATATTAGTCAAGGATCATTAAAAATACCATTATAGTGGAAAATATTTTTCAATAAACTGACATCACACCTAATTCCATCCTCGTGTTACTCAATAAGGTTTTCATTCAATTCTATCCCTATATTATCAAACTAAGATCATTTCTGGTTCCATTCCTATCTATATCATGAGATATATATATCGTTACTGAATGACATGGAAGGACATTTAGACCCCGCTACTCACATATTGAAAATCATACATGTGTGTGCTATAAGAATATAAATCATTCATCATATCAATACCCATAGAATGAAATGGGTTTCATAAAAATCATTTAATAATAAAATAACCCATCAAAAATAAATGAGTTTCATAAATATCATTCCATAATTTACATTATGCAACCATCATAATAATATAAATAATATATTTGAAAAATATCCCCATTAAAGTATAAGTAACTTCAAATAATTTTATCATATATGGAAATTAATTTATTAGAACACTAGAATGCTATTCTTGAAGAAAATGTCCAGTCTGTTTAAAAAATGATTTATTTTCTTAAAATGATGAACAATTTTAAAACAAAAAAAATATCTTTGAAATAAAAATATAATATTTTAATGTAATCATCAATGAATTAAAGTTTCATGAAAGAATAATTTTTTTCATGGTGTATAAGTTAGAAGGAAACATTCTCCTTGTAATTTAGCTGGAAAAGTCACAAAGTACCTCATAAGGAATATTCAAAAAAGGTTCATTTCATATCATTTAGTAAAAATTCATAGATAGGTAAAATGACTTTTAATAATTGTATTAGAATAGTAAAAATATTGTAATTTTTTTTAAGAAACATGGTCATGGAGGGGAAATTTTTCATAGTAAATACTTACATATAAAAAATCTTTGAAAATAAGGAGAATATAAAATTAAACCTTACCTTGCATTTTATTTCCTACATACGTATCGAAAAATACAGTATAATGGATTAACTAGTATTATTATATTTTTCAAAAACCAAATTCATATTTATGATATCATATATAATCATATTATCTCTCATTTTCTAATAATATTTCATTATTTCTCTTCTTTTAGATGTTAACTCCTTCATTTTCATATGCATGTTTTGTCATATAAGTCCCAATTAACATTCATATAGTGTTATTCCATTAGTTATTAAATGATTTTAAAAGAAATATATAAATATATATATGAAAAATTTATTCATTTTATAATTTTTTATAAAATTTCTTTAATGGTGAATATGGAAATTTAATGACATCATATAGTCGAGACATCAGACCGTACGCAATCATGAGTGATTATATCATTAACTTAATAGTAAAACGTTATTGAGGTTAATGGTATATATTTTTTCCAAAATTAATATCATGTTATAATAATTATATATACATATAATATTTCCATCATTATACCCATCCAAATAATGTTGTTATGAAAAATAGATGACACCACGATGTGGCGACAATAACCCAAACACACATAGTACTTTCATTTTTCATGGTATAGAAAGTTGATGTATATGGTTCCTCCATAATCATAATTAAAATGAGTATATATTTGATATTTTATTTATTACTTTTTAATTGAAAAAAATTATGAGGAATTGGAAGAAGAATTAATCTTGAAAGTGTATGTAAAATGGATTAACTCTTCTTTAGTGAGATCCCTCTAGATCTCCACTAAGGGATACTATAGTTTTTAGTTTCAGAATATCAGACCCCCTATAATGTAAATATGTTAGTTAAGAATAGAAATGGTTTGGTTATGGTGGATCTGGATGAATGAATATGGTGGGAAGATGTGAGGGAGGTAGTACCATTTTACAATTGAGGTGAGGACACTTGTAATTTTTGAAAAAATTAATTTATAAAAAATTAAATCTCAATAAAAAGACATAAAATAGGCCATGTATTTGACACTAATATGATATAAGGTTTTAATGTCACCAAATTATTTATTTTTTATAGGTTTTGTTATTATTTTAAACCTTATCATTTTGATTAACCCTTACATAACACATTTTAATTTTAACTAATGTAACAAATTTTTCAATATTAAAAGATTTTTATTTTTACTTATGTAATGTTAATTATACCGTAAAGGAAAAATTTAGTAAATTTTAGACCATATAATAATAATTTGGTATTTTAGAAGGAATGTTTTTATTTTTAAATAATTTAACAAAATATTACACTGATAAAAGATCAATATAGTAAATTTTGACACTACATAAATCATGGATTTTTGAAAATATCAAGTAATATTTCAACTTTGAAATAATATTCAATTATATCACTATAAGGTCAAGGATATCTATATAAATAATTTTATATATAAATTTTAAAAAATTATATTTACTGAAATATTTTCCCGAAAATTTCATTGTTATTTTCATTTAAAAAATAATTCCTACAATATTGTTGTACAATTATTTAAGATACATTATTGTACCATAAAATTTTAAGTGAAATTAATACTAAATATATATATATTTTATATTTCAAAATAACATTTATTATCTAATATATTTATTGTGTATCCCTATATTAAAATTGATATATTATTTTAAACATGAATGTGATATCTTTAAATATTTATTAAATAAAATATTATAAAAATCATAATATAAACATATAGTTAAAAATGTCAGAAATTTATTTATATAATTAAAATATATTTATTAAGATAAAAATTTAAATTGATGATCATTTATAATATAAAATTTTCCCATGTGGACACATATGAAATATTAAAGACATAACAAATGAAATTTGGTGTCCTTATTTGATTTAAATGTTATAGAAGTAATTTTCTAGGACATGTTTCAGTTAAATGAATTTATATAGGTTATTTTTTGATAAGGGATTAATTTCATTCTTTTAGTAAAATTGTATAATTTTTAGGTCATTTTACTGTTTTTATATTTTTATTTTTAACCAATATTACATAATTTACACTTTACTGTAGTAAAAAATTTACCATGGTTAATAATAACATTGGAAAAAACATAAAAGGGACCTAAATACAAAAATTGGACATTATAAGTAAAAATTTTACATTAATTTCTAAAAATTTAAAAGACATAAGTTGCATAATTTAATTTAGTATAAAACTAGTAAATTTCCCTAAAAACTATTTTTCAGAAAAATGAACATTTTAAAGAGGGAAAGATTTTATAATAAATTAGCGTATAAAATATTTTCTATGAAAATAAATTGTTTATTTTAAAATAAAATTAACAAATTAAAATTTTAAACAAATCCAAAACATAATTTGACCTTTTGAAGACTTTAAAATCACATTTTTCAATAAAAATCTTTATTTCCACTAGGTTATAATAAAATAAATGTTTTCTTAAAAATAATAATTTAAAGATATTTTTGACATGATAAATTTAATGAATAAATACTCATTTTTCCATCCATTTTTAAGAACCTAAAAATCACATTTTTTAATAATATTTGTAAAATGATTTTAATAAAAAAATTCTGTGATTATTTTCTAATTACATACAAATAAATTGATATTTACTTAGAGAATTATATTTCCAAAAGTAGTTATTATTATATATTATTTACAATTTAAAGGTTATTTTATAATGTTCATTTTATACTAATATAATATCATAGTCTTTTTAAACTCATGTTTGCATTCTACACAAGCTATTGAGGAATTCAATTTATTTAATGAGAAACATTTCATACAAAAATTAGGATATTATAATGGAACTCCTAACAAAATTTTTAATCTAATAATTTGAAAAAAACAATAATTAGTTTAATGTAATAATAAGAAATGAGGCTCCTTATTATTTTACTAAAATCACATGACATGATGCTCCTAAATATTTATTGAAACTATTGGATATAATGTTCTTCATAATTAGACATGAGGTCCCTCAACATTATTTTTTTGAAACTATTGGTCATATTGTTCCACATTAGTAAAAAAGTAATTCCATGTTAATTATTTAAATTATAGGACATTTCAAACCTTTATTTTTATTAGATATTGTGGGGCATGAACCTATTTGAGTGTATTTGATGTCGTAAGACATAAATATCGATGTTTCCTAGCAATTATTTTTGGATTGATTCTATTTAATTATATGTTAATTCCATTTTTTTATCACTACATATGTATTCTTTAGAAATATTTCCCATGTATTCAACTAAACTCTCTCTCTCTCTCACACACATATATATATGTGTGTGGTGGAATTTCATCAGACCACCAGCTTAGGCCGATTTTGGGAGAGTTGACCAAAAAGGAACCTGATCTCTACATGGTTGGTATTTTCATTAGAACTTTACTTTTGATATACCGACACATTTATTTATTTAATATTTATTGATTTGATTTCATTAGAACCCGTCTGTGGTGTCCAACTAAGTTTTACTCACTCCCCGATTAGGAAACCATTGGGTACTTGGATAGATCTCATGGATACAAGTATGGATCTTAGATTGTGCCTCTGATGCTTCTATACTATGGGCTAGGATATACCATGGGAGTAGCATTTGAGCTTTCAATTTGGATGCCCTCAAGATTTTGAGTCTTTAATTTATTTATTTTTTATTTGTGTAGACATTTACTATGTATTTGATGTATGTTGACTACCATATTTTTGTGTACATCATGTTCATGCATGGTTCATTTTATGTGGCACTAGTCAAGTTATCTATTTATTATTATTTTTCATTTATTATTATATTGCACTATTTTTAATATATTTATGTTTTTTATATATTTTATTTATAATATAGAGGGTATAGTCTTCAAATATATCACTATTATACCCTCTCAACTAGACAGACACCTCTTTAGTAAGTGGTGGCATGCTTCAGGAATTTTCACTAGCTGATCTTATTATTGTTCCTTGTGTAAACATAACCGGGATGTGAAAATGTTATCTCAGAGCCTATTTTTACAGGGTCTTATTGTTTTTCTATGGTATATAAGAGATAATTAATGTCTCAAAACCTAGTAAATATTAAATTTTTGTGTCTATCCAAGTCACGTATATGGGAAGGATAAAGTTTCCCGGGATGGGATTATTGATTAAACTATTGGTTATTATAGTTGATTATTATTTCACCTTGAGTTATTTATGAACTTTTTTGGTTATCTTTTTATGAGTGTTACCAATTGGATTCATATATAATGATGTGAGTATTATTAATGCATCATTTCAGGAACATAAGATTTACATCTCCTTAACATGATTACTCATATAACATTTTTGAGTGATTATGCTTCATGTTTATATGTATGTGATGCTTGGTTAATTATTTCACATACTTACCTATACACCATTCTTTTATGGTAATTGTTATGTTAACTTGTATTCTTTACTAATGTGATAGCTTCCTTGTTATAGTTCTGATTCGAGGTTGTTTTAAAAAATAGTTTTTATTAACCTAAATTTTTTTCCCACATAACGTGATGGTGGAATTCAATTAGGCCACGCTAAAATGATTTGAATAAATAAGACGGTATGTTTTTTAATTAATTTACTCAATTGGATCTTTAAATAGAAATTTCAATGATATTTTTTAAATATATTCAATCAATTTCTTATGGATGTCGGTTAAATGGGATGGAAATTGTAGCTCATGGAGCAGTTTCCTCCATCACCATGAAATGGGTTCCCAAATAAAAGAGTCTAATGAGATGAATTTTCTTAGTTAAATTCAAATTATTAGTGACCTATTTCCATTAAATGGTGAACTAATTTAAATTTATAAAGTCTTTCACCTTTATAACTTTTTAATGTTGACACGTATACTTGAATCCTTATGCATGAATCTACCTGAGTAGGTGTTTATTATAATAATATACCAATATGATAAACCCAATATGTGTGTGTTACATTTATAATGAGATTACTTTAATGGGTTTCTCTTAAATGGGAGGCTAATTGAGATTTATAGACTTTTGAATCACTAAATTGTGAACATAATTTCATAAAACTAAACCCAGCTCCACATGATGGGATACTCATAGGTCTTAAAGAACCTTTGTGATAAATTATTTTTATAAATTTATTTATTTCTTAATGACTAACCTTTTTTATTAGAATTTTTTTTATATTCAATAATTGGACACATTATATCATAATGAACTTCTTTTTAATGTCATTTGTTAAGGATTAAAGAAGTATTATTTTTTCTGAAGAGTTTTTAAAGAAGATTGTGAAGTCAAGGGATAGAATTGGTTAAAACATTCCAATGTAAGTTATAATATTATTTTTTGTTAATGAAGTTCTCAAAAATCATGAAAAAATTCATGATAACTTCTTTTGAATAATTGGTGGAGAGGTTTGCAAAAAATGAAAATTTTTGAGGGAAAAATTCCATCTTATGGGAAATTCTATGACATTTAAAATTTCCTAATAATGGGTATTCCATCATTATGAATTAGTACATAAAATGTTGAATGTTTAAGAATAATGGATCCAGAAGTCAGAATGTGTGAAAATGATGATGTTTTAAAAAGTTTAACATTTCTAAGAGGATTCATCATTGAATAACTTCCATCTTTATGGAAAAATCATCTTAATGGGATTTCCATCATAATGGGAATTCCTTCATCTTTATCTGAAGTGGAAAAAAATCACAATGAGCTGAGAAAGAAACAGAAATCATAATGTTCTAAGAAGAACATATAATTCATAATGATGAGGGAAGGAAACAAATTTGTAATGAGATGAGAAGGAATAATATCATAATGAACTGAGAAATAAAGGTAGAACATAACGATTTGATTATGAAGAAGGCTCACAAAGATATTATTGAATATTAATAAAAGATTAAAGAGGTCAAACATGAAATTCATTTTTTACATAAATCTAAGAGAAATTAAAGGGGGATTGAAGAAGTGAATGTTAATGTTTAAATGTGTTTTTTTGAGGTTTTGAAAATTTTAGGATGTAGGGAAAGTTTTCTATTTCCCAAATTTTTTTTCATAGTTTCCTATAAATACTTTCTCGAATCATTCATTCGTAGTTTAATTTTCACGCATGTAAAAAAATTAGAACTAAATAAATCAATTGAAAGTCATTTTTAACCAGAGATCTCGTGAGGAGAATCAAAAAGCTGATTGTTTGTTTACCAGTTTTAGAATTTGCATTGAATTTTAGTTTTTCAGATCGGGATAATTACATTTTTTAGATTCTATTATATTTATTGAATCTTATACAGACTCATCATATTGAGATAATCAGAAATACACTCAGCGTTTTAGAGAATTAGATCTGGACTCATTGTATTGAGAGAATGGGATCTAAACTCATCATATTGAGATAATATGATCCAGACTCATCATATTGAGTGAATCATATCCAAACTCATCATATTGAGTGAATAAAATCTAGACTCATAATATTGAGAGAATCAGATCCATGCTCATATTATTGAGAAAATTGGATCTAGGCTCATCATACTAAGATAATCATATCTAGGATCATTATATTGAGAGAATCATATCTAGACTCATCGAATTGAAAAAATTAGATCCATCCAAATCATACTAAGGAATCAGACTGAGAAAGTGTAGAGAAGTTTCAAAAAATCATGTATTGTTTTATTTGGATCAATTTTTTTATTAAAAAACATTGTAAACTGACATGATTTAGTATAATATTTTCAAAAAAATATAGATGTTTTTTAATAGGAGGTGGCACAATATTTATTCACATCTTCATAATAGTGGGTTTCTCAAAGACCCACAAGGGTGCCTATGGAAGGGATGTATTTTCCCACAATGAAGTAGAACCTTGTAAATCTTGTATTCTTTACTTTCATTCCTAATTTTTCATGCATGAGTATTTATTAAATGTTTATAATAACATAAATCTTAATAAGTTACAGGGGTGATGATTCGAATGGTTTGGAAGCTTATAAAAATTTAACAAATGATTCTACCACTACTTCTTAGTCATTATACAGTATTTTGGGACATTATTTGGTATCACAAATAGGTTTCCATGTTTAATCCTTATCATTGATAATATCAATTCGATAGATATTCATGTAATTCCTACATTTGATAAAAACAAATTTTATAGATGAAAAAATAGGATGATTACTCATATCTTATCTCTTGGGTTGGAAGTCGTTGATGATTATACTATTAGTTTCACACCTATTGAAAATGATTATCCTATAAAGTTTACTAATAAGATAAATATAGAAGTTTATGGAAGGTCTATAAATAAAATCCTTACCTCATTATAAAGGAATGTTTATCAAAATGTGATGGGTCTCAATACTTCAAAAATATTGTGGATAAAATGGAAAGTATTTTGGAAGGTAATACCAATGTTATGGAAGAAAATATACAAATTTGGCGTAGTAATTATGAAGACTTCATAATGATCTATGAATAAACTAGTGATGAAAGCTTCACTAGATTAAATGAAATTGTATTCAATATTAATGGATTTAGAGATGTCCTAGAAGGTTCTACAATTGTTAAGACACCTATGAGAAAATTTCTGGACATGTTTGATTCTAAAATATCTTTATTATAGGATAAGAATGAATTTTCTCTTCATGAATTACATAAATTTATTTTTAATAATGAAATGATGAAACATCCAATGGTTAAAAATAAGATAAAATATTTAATGTATTTTTAATCTTTTAGAAAACTAAAAACCCATGATGCTAATGAAGGATAACCTTATGGGTAAAAAGATAAGGAATATTATGAATTGAATGATAAGATTATTTATATTATCTCTAAAAATTATCAAAGAGGAAGACCTAACAATATAGAAAAACTTACTCTCAAATGTTATGAGTTTTGAGTAATTATATATTTTTCTATGAATTTTCCATATAAGAATGTTTGAGAATATCGAGATGATTTGGATGAAAACCCTTAATGCAAAAAATGAAAACAATAATGAAAAAGAAGAAAAGAAATGCCAAAAATAAAAAATAATTTTCATTGAAACAAATGAATTATTTTGATAATGAATAATGAATTGGAATCATATGTGAAATATTATTATATTGGTGAAGCTTCATAAAAACTCATATCCTTCATTTAAAAAGTTGATAAAACAAAAGGTTTCCTAGGGAGTGATGAATGTGGGGAAGAATCTTGTAGAGAGTATCAGCTCAGAACATAACTCCTTCCATGTCTTCAGTAAAACAAAACTCTCAAGAATTAAATTATAGTAATGAATAATTATAGTGAAAATATTTCTAATAGAAGAAAATTTATCATCAAACCAGAGGAAGAATATATTATAGAGATGTTATTTACAATCTTAGACTTGCTGGACAAGGAAAAATGATTGATGATATAAATACAAATTTGAAATCCAAGGGAAAAGGAGTTAACCTATTTCAACTAAAAAATATTATGTATGAAAGTAACTTGAGAAAGATTAATTAAAAATATATAAATCATCAGAATTAAAATTTGAGACTTTTAAAGTAGCTAAGTAGGGTTAATATGAGGATCATGTTAAATCTTCACTCACCAAAATTAATGTTTCACCTGACTCTTTTATTATTTTATTTTCTTGAATGGTTTTGGGAAATATTGTGTGCAGAATTTATGCAAGATACCTATCAAATCTAAAAAAGTAGAAAACTCACTCAAAGTAAAAGATGGTTCGTGTCTCGAGTATGTTATAACTGAAAAAATTCACCAACCTCAACAAGTTTTCTATAGATAATGAGCTTTCATGAATTGAAAATCATGATTTTATGGCTATTATTGGTTTTATAGAATATATGGTCACATTGGATAAAATTTTTGGCACAATTTATTTCTACTCAAAATAAGGTTTGATAAAAGTGGAAGAAATAGTGAAAGTGGAATGAGTAACTTTCCTAACTTAGAGAATGTTGAATAGGTGAATTATCAAGATGTTAGAAATTTTCATAAAAAAAATTAATTTTTGTCATATGTTTGTGGATGCTATGATTTGGATGGTCATTGGGTCAATATAACAATGACCCTCCATTAAAAACGTGTTTCTAATGATTGAAATGAAAATGAAGATAAAAAGAATAATGTTGAGGAAATGGATTTTTTTGTCGATACTGGTTTGAAATCATCTAAAAGGAATAAACCATGAATAATTTGTTTTGGTTTTTCTTCACATATGGTAGGTGATATAAAAATATTGAAACATGTTGAATGTCATGATGGAGGAGATGTTACATTTGGTAATATTAGTTCCATAAAAATAAGTGGAATGAGAAAAAATAGGTTAAAGTTGTAAAGTTTAAATCTAAGGAATTTTTATTTGTTGATGGAATAAAACACAATTTACATAGTGTTAGTATACATTATTATGATGGAAAATAATTTCTTTAGAAAATATTTTTATATTAGGAAAAGTGTGATAAATTGAAAAGTTATTACAAAAGGAGAATGAACCAACGAGAATCACTTCAAATTTAGAGAATTCATCATCTCCAGTTACATGAGTGTGGAAGATGAAGACAAATTGTGGCACCATAGACTTGAGAACCTAGGACATAAAAGTATGAACACAATTTATAAATTCCATTCAATTCAAAACATTATAAAATTAAAAATATGAGAAGAAGATGTTTGTGTAACTTGTCAAAAATTGACGACGACTAAACAAAGTCACAAAATAGTGGATAATTCAATATACTATAACAATTGAGCATATACATTCTGATTTATTTACGAATATGAGACATCAATCAACATATTGTGATTTATAATGTATAACTGTTATTGATTATTTCACTCAGATTAAAATTTTCATAATTACTAATCAGAGGTCATAGGCTATTGAAATGTTCAAATTATTCATTAAATATGTGGAGAAGGAAATGCGGGTTTCCATAAAAAATAACGGAATATATAATGGTATCAGATTAACAAACAATACATTTGAAAATAATATATGAAATCACGGTATCAAATACTAGTATAGTACTCCCTATACTCTAAAAAAAATGGAGTAGGAAAAATAAAGAATAAAAGGTTGGTATAAATAGTATGAAGTATATTAAAAGAATACATACATTCAAAATTATATTGGATATATGATTTTAGTAATATTATACATGTTCAAAATAGATGATTTTTTAGAAAAGAAACTAACATTGATCATTATTAAATGTGGTATAAAACCCCATCATTAAAATACATAATTTTTTAAGAAGTTTATGTTTTCTAAAGAAATCAAGATTTGGGAAAGTTTGATAAGAAGTATGAGGAAGAAAAGTTTATGGGTTATTCACCAAATTGATGAAGTTAAAAATTTTGGAACAAATATTTAAAAAAATTGGTTGAATCTTATGATGTAAAGGTATTTGAAATTCCATGTTTTTTAATAAAAGTTATTAGGAATGGAGAGGAGAAGAAAATAGAGAATTACAAGAATAGTGAATGTAATTCAAAACATCCTTATCAATATTTATAAGAATAGTGTGATGAGAAAATTATAGTAAGGAAATAATAAATGAAATTTCCTATCTACAAAAATATTTTGAATCCATTTTGTTCGTGAATTAGAATGATCTAGTTTAGACTAGAAGTAAGTTGATATTAGAATATCAGACTTCACTTATCTCAAATTTTTAAGCAGAACCAGTTTCAAAGGCTATTGACACAAATAATTGGTGGATTATATGAATGAATAATTGGATTATATTGAGAATAATGAAACATGGGAACTTGTTCACTGACAATAAATTTAAAATTTCAATGGAAGAAAGTGGGTTTATATAGACAAATTTAATGAGAATGGAGAAGTTTCATGATACAGGGCCAGACTTGTTTATAATGGATATGAACAGGTGGAAGGTGTGGATGTTGATGTAACATTTTCCCCCATTGTAAGGATATAAAATAATTGAATGTTTCTTGAAGTTAATGCTAGTAAGAATTTCAATTTTTATCATATGGATGTCATGTTATATTTCTTAAGTGGTGATATTGAGAAAGATATTTACATAGATAAACCTTATTGGTTTCTCCATTATGAGTATGAAAAAATGTTTATAAATCGAAAAAATATTTTAATGGGATAAAAAAATATCCAAATTTTTATTATTCTAATATTAATAATTATTTCATAATATTGATGTTTTCAAAATGAAAAGTTGATATTGAATTATATGTGAAAGATGTTCACTTAAAGAAAATAAATTCAATTTTTTATGTGGATGATATAATTTTTTTGTGGATAGAGATGAATCTTGTAAAAAGAATTCAAAGAAATTAATAATAATTTTGAAATGTCAATGTTATGAGAATAAACATTCTTCCTTGGCTTACAAGTTCATCAAAAGAAAAAATATATTTTATTATCTCAAGAATAGTATTCCATGGAATTAATGAAGATGTTTTGAAAGGTAGAATTCAAAAAAGTTTCAACACCTATTTCAGTGAGAAAAATCTTAGTAAAGATGAATCTAGAGTATGTGTGAATAAAAATCATTTTGGAATCTTAATGGAAGTATTCTTTACCCTACACCCTCAAGGGTTGAAATTGTTTTTTCTGTGACTTTGTTTTCCATGTATCAAAGTAATCCAAAAGAATCAAATATGTTAGAAACTAAAATTATTTTGAGATATGTCAAATGAAAAAATTCACAAGGTTCATTATACAAAAGAAATAGTTTGGTGAAGTTACACGGTTATACTGATACTTATTGGGCTAGAGATTATAATGATAGAAAAATCAACCTTCTGAGGTAGATTTTAATTGGGTGAATGTTATGTGAGTTGGAATAGTACGAAACAATATTAAATTAAATAGGTTACATCTAAATCCTAATATGTTACAGTTAATCTAGATTATACTCAAATGTTATGGATTGAAGTTCATATAAAAGATTTTAATGTAAAATTTTCTAAACCATTAAATATACATTATGATAATCAGAGTGTAATTGATATTTCTAAAAATGTTTTCTAAAATTCTAGTTCAAAACAAATTGATACAATTTTTCAGAATATAAAATAGAAATATGATGCTTGAGATGTTTTTCTAGAATACATTTCAATAATGTTTCATATTGATGATATCTTTACAAAATTAATGTTCTAAATAAATTTTTGTGTAATTTTGGCTGTAACATCATGTTTATAATCCTACCATTTCTTCCGAAACCTCACAAAGAAGGATCACCCACCATGCTTTAGATTATGTTGACAAAGGGGAGAGAAGGTAAAAACATTTTACTTTACAAGTTGGTTTTACATATCATTATTCTATGAATCTAAATATATTTTTATCATATAATGGGAATTGAAAAAGAAAAGTAGGAGAGGAGGAGATAAAAGTAAAGGAGAGTTTATCATTAAATGGACAAAAAATTTCTTTCCACCAAGGATCATCAAAAACATTTCTTTATTAAGTGGTGTGGTGTTATAAAACTCTTGGTTTTGAAAGGATATGTTTTGAAAAAATTCAAAAAACATGATTTGTTTACAAAAGTTGAGTTTTGAAAAACATTGTATGAATTAAAAAAATTTAAAAATGGATGTCAAAAAATCCGAAGGGGAGATTGAAGAATCTTTTGGATAAATTTTTTTAAAAAATATTTTTTATTTTATGAAAACATTCCTTATTACATAATACTATTTTATTAGCAATCAGGCACAATCCATCGTAATGATATTTTTTTAAAAGAAAAATTTTGAGGATTGAAGAAGTATTATTTTTTCTAAAGAGTTTTTAAAGAATATTGTGAAATAAGGTATTATAAAGTTTTTAAAAATTCTAATCTATGTCAGACGATGATATTTGGATCCTGATGTTGCCACAAATCCTGAAAATTTTCATGATAAAATATTTTGAATACTTGTTGGAGATTTTTGAAGAAATTGAAAATTGTAGAGTGAAGAAGGTCATCATAATGGGAAATTCTATCGTAATGATGATTTCATTACAATGGGTATTCCATTGTAATGAGGAAATACATCAAAATAATAATGCATAAGAAAAATAGATCCATAAGTTAGAATGGGAGAAGTTAATGTTATTCGATGAAGTTCAATGTTTTTTAAGTGGAATCATCATTGAATACATTCTATCATTTTGAAAAAAATCCTCGTAATGGATCTCCATCATAATGTGAATTCCATCAGAGTGATATGAATTTGAAACAAAAATTGCAACAACATGATGAGGAAATATAAATTTTAATATAATGAGAATGAAATCGAAATAATAATGGGCCGACAAGGAAACAAAATTCATAATGAGTTATGTAGGATGCAAAAATTGTAATGAGGTGAGATGTAAATATATTCTTAATGTGGTGAGAATGAAACAAATCAAAAAGAACTGAGAAAGAAAGGAATATCATAATGAGTTTATTAAGAATAATATTCCATATGTTATATAAAGAATTTATGATATGAAACATAAAATTTAGTTTTTTATAAATCATAGAGAAATATTGAGGGGTTTCATGAAGATATTGTTGATGTTTAAATGAGGGTATTTTATTTGAGTTTTTGATATTTGAGGAATCGATGAATGTTTTCAAGTTTCATGCTTTGGTTTTCATTGTTATCTATAAGTACATTCAAAGATCATTCATTCATTGTTAACTTTTCACAAAATTGGAAAAAGTAGAGTTCTGTAAAAATCATGTTATTGTCATTTCTAGCCTAAGATCTCATGAGGATGATCTAACAGCTGAATGTTTGTATACCGGTTTTAGGATTTGAGCAGAGTTTGAGATTTATAGATTGAGAATGGGTTAAATGTATTGAGTCCATAATATTAAGAGAATCAGATCTAGATTAATAATATTTAGAGAATAAAATATGTACTAATTGTATTGAAAGAATGAGATCCAAACTCATCGTATTAAGTGAATTATATCTAGACTAATCGTATTGAAATAATTAGATCCCGACTCATCGTATTGTGAGAATATGATCAAGACTCATCGTATTGAGAGAATCCGATCCAAACTCATCCAAATTATAAAATTAGATCCAGACTCATATTATTGGGAGAATCCAATCCAGAATCATTGTATTGAGATAATTATATCCAAACTCACTGTATTCAGAGAATTAGACCTAGACAAATCAAATTGATAAAATAAGATCTTTCCAAATTGGACTAAGGATTTGGAATGAGCCATTTTGGGGAAATTTTAAAAGTTCCTTATTCCTTTTTTAGATCAATTTTTTTAAAATAATATAATTTAAACTAATATGAGTTAGTAAAATATTTTATATTGGGATATATAAGGTGTCTAATGGGAGTTTTCACAAGTTGTATTCACTTCTTCATATTAGTGAATTTTTGTAGACCCACTAGATATGCTTTAGATTAGATGTAGGTTCTCAGACTGAGGAAAGTACATGTAAATATTATATTCTTTACTATCTTTTCTAATCTATCATGCATGAGTATTTACTAAAATTTTATATGTAAATAAATATTAACAGGTTTCATGGGTTATGTTTAAAAATGTATTGAAAATTATAAAAAGTGAACAAGATATTCACCCACCACCCTTCTCAGTTATTATCTGATCCTTGGAACATCAGGTCACCTTTACCTTTATATGCCTTGATATATTACCCCTTGTGGGTACGATTCATGGTAATGGTATAGTTATTTAATGTAAAATATAACTCTCATATGTTATATAGTATAAATGTATAGTGTCTTATTATTTAACTGATCCCCATTAAATGATAAAAAATATTTTGTTTTCAATAGATATTTTTTCTTATGAGTATTTAGTTAATTAATATTCTAGTAATAAATTAAAGTTTGTTTTCCTCTATAGATTAACATTGGTGTTTTTATTAACTAATCCATCTTTTTAGAATTTATGTATAAACACATGGTCTTTTAAAGAGATATTTTTTAGATAATTTTCCAAAATAATCCTTCTATCATCAGTTATAAAAAGATAAAACTTTAGTTTTATAAAAACATTTCCTTTATAATAGAAAATTATCATTGTATATATTTTAGCCCAAAAATGTGATGATAAATTTTCTGTTTTGAAAAGTATTAAATAACACCTCTGATTCTACTAATAATGAATGATCCTCAATTAAGGTTTAGATTCAATGTTTCCTCGAGAGTTTTCTTGAATGGTGATTTTGATATTTCCCATTTATTTCAGTGGCCTTATTCTATTGTGTTAGCCCAAGATGTTAGTCATTAGATCATTGATACCTTTAGGGTTTGACTAATTTTTTAAAGTTTATTGTTTATGATTTAGTAAGGGTTATCCTTGTCATAGTGATGACATTTGAAATGAGAAATTAGTAGACTTTTCATAGGAATTATTGTCATGATAAGTGATATCTATATGACTGGTTGAGTCAGTAGGAATATTAAATAATGTAACATATCCCTTTTTAGGAGGATGGTTTTCCATAAGCTGGACCTATAGATGTTATTGTAGTATTTGGATACTCGATGATTTTCATATTCTTAACATTTATGTTGGCATTGTGACCCTTTAGGGTTCGTTTCCACTATGTGGATGCTTATGGAGTATCATGGACTAGTAGGTAGAATCTTTTTAGGTGATGATTCCATGGTTATATTGACTAGTTTGACAATTATAGGTCAACGATATACTTGATTTCATTCGGTTTTTCCTATTTTAGACATCATTTCATGGGGTGTTAAATGATATGTGATATATACCCACATATGGGATATGGTTCTCATGGGAGAGACCATATCACTTAGGGGAAGGACCAAGTGGCCCTGTTTTAAGAAATGATAAGTATGTTTCGGTGAATGATCTAGATATTCTTGGTTTTAATTTATATCCTATTTAGGTAGTGATTTTTTTCTTGATCGAGGTAACTAGTGTTAGAGGTTGGACCGAGTTTAAGGATACCTATTTCAATAGTGAGTTTATGTATTCACTCAATTCGAGACTGATGAATGAGAGGTGCTCATATTTTTCAATATGAACATGGTGATTTGTGTGATTTTTTTGGGAGAACCAAGGGTTATTAAGTATCAATAATTTATTCTATGTTTTGGAAGTTTTGGGAACCTTTCCCTACTGATAAGTGGTTTTTGTGTTGACACATTTATTTATGGAATGATACCATGAAGCGAATGTTCATTAAATAACTCATGGAACATGTGAGGTGTTCAATTTTGAAGAGGATTACCAAGGGTTCACCTGACATGTAATGAATGAAGTACTGTATAACATGGTTAGCATCGAATTGTTGTCGCACCACTCCTGGGATCATTATTTTAGTCATGAAAACATAGGTTTGAGATTTTAGAACCATTATGTATAAAATTTCCATTCACACTAATTTCATATTAGAATTATTTGATATATAATATAAGTGGGAATTTGGGTGTAGGATGAGGATCAACGATTTCAAATATGACACATGCAGACATGGAGACCGTATGCTTAAGGTGAATTTTATGAAGTGCCCTATGATGAGAGAAATTTTTTTAATTAAATTGGGTGATGTGAAATGGTTGAATGATGAGAATATTGTAACATGAATCATCAATAGATGTGGTTTTTGGGTTTCGTTAGTGAAATTATATTTTGGTTGTTTCGAGCATGTATCTAGAGATAGATACACACTTATCAATGGAGTCATAGTGTAATCCTTATTTAGAGGAAATCATGCACAATATCTTGACTTCATCCATAATACACAAGGAGATATTGATATATGTGTTGAGATACCTAAATATTACTTTTTTTTGATGGAGGAACCCCTTGGGAGTTTCACTAATGGTGTGGTTTATGTAAATCCATATAGAGGGGAGTACACCACTACCAATTTTAGGTTGGTGACCCTTGTAATGTTTTCAACATGGAGAGCACCCTGAGAATCATTCTTGGGAAGTTGGGATGAGTGATGTGGGATGTAGTGTTAGTGATTGGAAAGGAGTGAGTTCTTATAAATTTTAATTATGTGTACAAATTGATAGAACATATTCCATGATAATCATAATATAATTTCTTTAGAAGAATGAAAAGAATGATAGAAAGGTGTGGAGCAGGATTTTTATCACCCATGGGAGACCCTCGTGTGGGAAAATTCATTGGACTAAATACAGGTGAATGGATGGTTATTTTTCCCTTTACACTATATAATAATGAGACAATATACATGTGGATTTCATGGTAAATCCATGGTATAGGTTTAAACACATATTAGGGAGAATTAAATGTGTGGGAATGCAACTTGAAATAACTTATGATGATATAGGGGTTTTGGATTAGGATTACTCATGTGTCCATGCTACAACATTGTTAGAGAAATGAAATGGTGATTATTTGTCTACGAGACATCATTGGATGTTAGGTATGTACTTTATTAAGCATTCTTGGAACTATCTTAGTATTCTTTGAGATAATGTAATTTGTAATATGGTTTTGCTGATGCGTCAATAGTAGAATTTGAGTATTTTTAGAAATAGTCATCTAGATGTGGTTTGATTTTTTTTATCATGGGGAGTTTTATGCTATCCATGAGGAACCACGACTAGTTCATTGATGGATTTAAATGAGTGTATATTAATGGTCGGCGAGAGATTTTCAAGGAAAAACTGATGCACCAAGTCAATGTATGGTTGATCTAGATTAAAATGGTTGTATTAATCAAGCCCTAGATATGTTATCCATGCATGTTATGTGGTGTATACAATTATAAATAACCCATATAGAATTGGTAGGATTCTAAAGGTTTGTACGTCTAAAAAATTTCGATGGTGTGGGTACGGTAAATCATAATCATACAATAAAGACTAAGACCTACGATGGGGAACTCCCTAGGCCAGATGATGAAAGTGATTATGTAGTTGGATCAATTAAGAAATATATTGATGTTTTAGTTTTGGATAGGATTGTTAGACCGTGTTTTAAAATATAAGTACCATATGGTTAAATAATTCTTAGTTTAAAGCTGATGTTGTGTCACACAATTTGTAAAACTGTTAACCTAAGGCTACATGACCATGATAAATGACTATTGTGAATTATTGAGTGGAGCATATGGCTAGTGCCATGTTTGTAAACTATGTTGTCCAGTCATAAAACATGGTGGTGTTTTGGGTTAGTAGCTCCACATAGTGAATCAATGTTAGAAAGCTGAGAAATTAAATCACACAACTTGGTGGGTGTTAGATAGGTGTACCTCAAAGTTAGAACATGGTTATCTTAACCATGTGGACAAATCGTGCATCTCATTAAAGGGGATTAAAATGGCCATTTTCCCTATAACACATTTTACCATTATTTATCCTTTCTCTTCCTTTAACATGTTTTTTGGCTACTTGATCTCCCCTTGGGTCTCCTCATAAGAATGGTGAAATCTCTCATATACAGGATCTGATTTCACCATCGATGTTTGCATTGGATAACCATCAGTCATTTTATCACTCCACATTCTTCTTTTATCCATTTATCATTCTTTATCATATCCTCTTTACATATGAGATCATTTGACGTATTTTCAATGTGTTTGTCCATTGGTATGATTTAAATCATTTCATCTTGAATTAATGGATTGTAATATATGAGTGATACTTCCTTGGTATATGTTATGTCGTCCATGTGATTTTCCATAAAAGTTATTCTGCTGATAGAGGGCACCACTGTGTTGTACTCCATACATTCCATGCATCACCTCATGAAAGAGAAATTAAATAAGTAATAGCTGAGGTTTAAATTTCATGGCCCTTATACTTTAAATTTTATCATCAGAGGTTATGTACCTCAGCTCAAACCACCCCATTGGGGTATGTTACTTATATTCCCATGACCCCAATCCATTATTATAGTATTAATCTACCCTTAGTGTGTGTTTGTCTTACCTATTATTATCAATTCTTTGATAATGAATTATCGAATTTCTAAATGAAATGGGTACTTGGTATATTGATAAATTACACCAAAGATTGGAATCTGCCAGTGGGTTACGAAATTGAATTCAATGAGAAGTAAATTTGTTGAATAAATTTAATTAGACCTTATAAGTTTATAAATGAGTTGTCTAGTAGATTAAATTGAATAGAAATGGGAATCAAGTTTGAATGAAATGAAAGAATTATTTCATCGAAAATATATAATACTTGATCCCCTTCACATTTTTTTAAAAATAAAAATATGTAAGGTGTATTTGAGTTTTAAATTTGACATGGAAAACCCACATTACCTATGTGTAATTAGTGAATGAAACATGTATACATATGATGTTATGACTCTACAAGTACTTGAATTCTGAGGCATAATTGTTTGGATGGGCTCAAAACACAAATTGATTGAATAGATAATAAAGGGTTATGTAATATCTTACATGGTACTCCTTATTATTTATTTATTATAATAATATTACAGAATTACCATAATTACTTAATTATAATTATATGAAATGGTTATATTCATTAATTAGCTGAAATCATAAGAGACGACAATTCTCATTATCAATTGAAACTATTTGATATGGTGTTCCTCGTAATTAGAATATGCATTTCATAAAAATTTTTATTGATACTATTGGAAATGATCTTCCTAATTTTTGGAAATGGAATTCTATGTCAATTATTTTAATTTTAATTCATCTAGATCCTCTTCATTTATTATAAATTATAGGGAGTAGTTCCATTATAAGAATATATTTGATGTCTTTGAATATGAGGCTTTGCATTCCCTTACATAGATGTTTATAATGATGATCTTTATTTAAATTTAAATCCCCTTATGATTATAATAACATATGTAATCCTTGGTTATATACCTCGAGTATTCACCACACTCATATATATTTATATATATATCCACACATCTGTGTGTGTGTGTTTGTGTGTCTGTGTGTCTGATTGCAATTGACCAGACTTCTATCTTAGGCCGAATTAGGTAGAGTTGGCCATATAAAATACAATGAATCGGAGCTTGATATGGGTTTTATTTGAATTATAACATTAATTTTTATATACCTACACACATATTTATTTTATATTACTAAACTGGATTGCATTAGACACTATTAATAGTGGTCTAACGAATTTTACTCACACCCTATTCGGGTTTCCTTTGGGTACTAAGAAAGATCTATGTATTGTAGGTATGGATATTGGATAGTGCCTCATTGTTATTTCTGTACTATCATATAGATGGTATGTTGGTAGTACCATATATAGAAATAATTGAGCTACCTTCCATATATAGTGTTTTAGTTTATTTATTCATTATTAATCTATCCCTATAGTATATATCTACTATATGGTTACTAAAATTTATTTTTTGAAGAATATAAGGTTCATGAATGGTAAATTGTTTTATGAAGTGTGTGTTTAGGGGGGGGGGGTAATATTTTTATTATTACATGTATGTTATGATTATCATCCCCAAGCTTTATTTTATATAGGATTCTTCTATATTTTATTATTGATCTAGAGGGTATAGTCTCCCCATTGCACCACCTTTAGACCCTCTCTACTAGTCAGTATCCTCTGGCATAGAGGGTGGAAAATTTTTGGACATATATCAAACGAATAATGTTAAACTTAATAGAATAAAATGGGTGGGGATGCTATGGGGAAAATGTGGTGAAGATGGCATATATATCCAAAAAAGAAATGTGACTTGTGAATACCCTTACCTTATGTTCCTCTTTATTTTAGAGTTCACTATCCTCATGTATAATAAATTTATATTTATTATAATCCTATAAAAGAATCATTTACATACTAATAATATCACATATTACCCCTACTAACTTTTCAACACTAACTAAATAACAATTCCTTATAAAGAACACTGTTTTTGGATTTTTACTATTACGCTTTTAGGAGAATTTTTATACAGTTTTCCATTTTTTGTAATTTGATCATGGTTACATAAAATACATATTTTTAATCATGATATAAATATAGTATATAATAACAATATATAAACATCCATAAAATATAGAGACAGAAATATTGTTGAATCGTTCATGGAGATGGTAGGTCAGACATGCGCATTAACGCTATTTTCATTTTTGAAATGATGTAACAAAAAAATGGTAAATAATAATTCACATTTATCAAGTAATTTTTATATCGTATATTTATATATTTACATATATATATTATTTAGTAAATCTCTCCTTATTTCCATCTGGGTAAATATTAAATGAAGAATTAAAAACATCGCTTTGTGGAGGTGGTAGTCCACATGTATGCATGAGCAGCATTATCATTTTTTAATATAGGAGAAGAAGGTAGATTATGGATGTTACATAATAAAAATATAAATTTAATATATTAAATGTACATATTTAATTACTTTACAATAGATTCCATGGATTTATAAGAGGTATAATAAGAAATTAAACTGAATTTTTTTAAGAGTTATACCTCTTCATTGACAAATTTGTTGTGGCTTAAACCTTAAGGCTTGATGGGATGTTGCTATAGAAAGATCATAAGATCTATGATGTGATCAAGGAAGATAGGAAGGTATTTTTTTTGGGATTTTATGAACCGAATAGATCTTGAAGGGTAATGATATGAGGATAGTAGGTTCCATTTTATATGAAAGTTTAGGTCATTCAAGAAATTTCCAAATGTATAAAATTAATATAAATTAAATTTCATGTTAAAGTAAAAAAATTGAGAAAATAAAAATATAATGAGGGGAAGATAATAAATAATCTTGAAAAGTAAAATTTGAAACATTTTAGGTGATTATTTAACCCTCAATGTTTTATTTTAACCTCCCATTAACCCTTTTGACAATAATCGTGATAACATAGGTTTTTAATCCTTAAGCGTATGAAGACGTACTATTAATGGAAAATTTTCCAATAAATAGGAAATGAGTGAAATTTTAAAAAATATCATAATCACTATATTAATATAATTTTTTAAAATTATAAATCATTTAATAAAATATTATTTATTATAAAATGAGATTAGAGTCATTTCTGGAAATATATTAAAAATAAAAATTTAATATGTGTCCCAATCAAGTAAAATGCTTCCAAAATGACATATACTTGAAGGAAAATATTAAATTATATTAATATTATCCAATAATATAATTTATATAGGATTACATATCATTTCAAATATTATCTTTTGTTTTAAACCGTTGATTGACCAATTTTAACTTTCAATGTGTTAATGTACTTTGCAGTTTCAAAGGCTTATAATTTCAATTATAAGGTAAATATTGGATAAAACATTTCCTAGGGATATATATTTTGAACCTGTATAGTCATAATTTTACAATTTAATTTTTTTGATAATTTATAAAAAATATAATAAAATATATTATTGTAAAATATCCTTTGGGTCATTTTTGATAGGATTCCCATTATTTGATGTTAAAAATATCATGAAATCGATGAAATTAAAATTTAAACCTTCAAATAATCTTTAAATTGTTATATAGATATATAAAATTCAATCTACGTTATATTTGAGTGTTATTTATATTTCTTTTAGTGTTGTCAAAAGAAAATAATTATTTTTTTATACTAGCATATGCACTCCCTAAGTGTTGCATAGAAAATTAAGGTAATTATTTAATCAATAAAAAATAAAAATAAATTAACATGATAAAAAATTAATTAATATTAATAATAAAAATTTATATCTATAAATAATATTTTTGTCCCAATCACAAAATATTAAATATATTAAAAGAAAGAAAGTAACAATTTTGAATTTTTCTTTTACTTCAATATTATAAAATTAAAAATCCATGTAAAATGAATCCATGTAAACATATTTTAGAAAAATGGATATTAATTACAAAATAAAATCATCCAGTAATATAAAGTAAAGTGTTGTATATTTTTTAAAGCCTTATTTCAAAGTTATTACTCAGTTTTACCTATTTTACTCTTACTCAATTGACAAAAAATTAGCAAGGATTATATTCAAAATGAAAACAATAATATGAACCTATTTAAATAAATTGACATACTAATTAAAAATATAGAACCAAAATTTTAAGGTTAAATTATTAAAGATGAATAGGTTACCTTAAATTAAAAAAGTAAAATAAAAAGGTTCATTTAAAAAAAATATCATTTAAGTGTAAATTTATTACTATACATAATTCAACCATAAGATAAAACCCAATTAAATTGAATTATTATTAATTTAAGAGTACTAATTTTTCTTTGAAACCATTTAAAAACAATATTTAACATTAAATACTAAAAACAAAAATACTTGTTTTAATGACAATCCTTATTTTCACTATTCATTTGAAAAGGAAAATAATTTTTAAAATTATAAATATTATTTATAAGCTAATTTTTAAAATTTGAATTAAAAAATTATATACTTTTCATAATTTATAATAGTTATATAAATTAATTTTAATACTCTCACTTAAAAATCAAGAACCATTTTTAAAGAAAATATATTTTTGAAGAATAAAGTGACTGAAAAAACAGGGTGTTTATTTCATAACAATTAAAAAATAAATATGTATAATGTTGGAATTTTATATATTTTTCATAATTTGATTAATACTTTTTATTCAATCCCATTCAACATCTTTGTTATAGTGGGAATATTTAAATAATAATATTTCTTTTATTTTCTTTAAGTTTAGTCTTATATATCTTATATGTTATCATACCTATAGTTCTTTTAAAAATATAAAGATGTTATATTCTACCACATTTAATAAATTTCATTGTCAAAATATTAAATTATGATTTTTGATCAAAGGTTTTATGGTTTAAATTAAATTATTGAAAACCTAAATTGAAAAAACATTTAGTCTTGAAAATGGTGAATGGTAAAAATGAAGGTCTTGTAGAATAAGTTAAAGACCTGGAAATTCTATATATATATTTTTAAATTATTTGGGATTATTACGAGTACGAAAAAATTTACGGCACATGATTTCGATGCCCGGTGTGTCCAGAACAGAATTTTGAATTCTTTTAAGGTATGTGTAATAAACACGCGGGCAGAATTTTCTATCTTTTGAACTGGTGATCTTATTGAAAATACGAGGGCACCATTGAATATGTATCACCAAAATACATTTAAGGGTGATTTAATTTTGACCGTAGTAGTTTGGGTGAAAATGTATATTTTTGCAACATTTAAAGAAATAATAAAATTACATAAAAATTGTTATTTTATTTTCCTACCTCATGTTGAGAGACGGTGGAGGGACTGATGGGTTTTAAAGACATATAATGGTTTGAATTTCCAATTTTTAAACCACACCATTTGGAATTAAGAGTTTTATTTATTAATGAACCTCATTAACTCCTCATAGTGTTATCCTCTTTTTCCCCTTTATTTAATTTATTCTTGGGTTGGGGTTTTTGACACAGCTGTGAAGAACCTCTGGTGAAGTACCACGACATCTTCCACCGATGGAGGTCGGAAGCTTGGCCAGCAATGATTCGGGATCGACGAATGCTGACGACTTGATCCAATGAGGACTCTTCCCTCACCACAACCACAACATCACCCAATATATCACAATGTAGGGGTTTTGTTTTCAAATTAATTTGCAATGTTTCTTTCCCCCGTTCATGAAAAGAATGATGAATCTCAGATGTTCTGAATGGGATGACATTTATCTTTGTGATGAATTGTTTCTTAACCACTTGTTATAATGATAACATGGAGGGAGTGTGCCAAACGAACAAGGTCCAGAACCTCTGCTGCTTGATTTTTCATTGCGTTCTTTGGGGAAGGTTTTCTCAACTTGATAGAACCTTGAAATCGGGGGGTGGACAGAAATGATGGAATCTCTGGAAGACTATTGGCACCTTCAGAAGGAAAAATGGAAAATCATAGCTCACCCGGTGGCCTGTAGAATACTCGCTGGCGCAGCACCGGCGCGGCGGTGCCGACAGGTGAAGGCGACAGCCGGCGCTCGCTGACCGTAGAAGGAGGCAGCGCCAGTCAACGCCGCGAAAGACTGAAGGGGTCCCCGACTCTCTGTCAGTCGCATTGGTGGATGGGTGGTGTACCATCGCACGCCGTAATTGGAGGTCGTGACTTTGAAGCCAAGTCAAAGAGGGAACTACTTCCTCCGAGACCCTCAGACAGCAAGGCGGTGCCACGTGGCGTTGCTGGTTAAATATCCAAATAGATATTTTATCCATTCGGGAAGGAGGAGTCGCGTGACCCTTTACGATGGTCATGCCAAGCAGGTGGTCCAAGTCGGTCTGCTGCCAAGCAGGGGGAGCCCATTGCAGCCCTGCCCATCCAGTTCCGGCCGGCCCGAGCCAGTCCCAGGTCAGACCTAGACCGTATCATGGTGGCCTGAACCGAGTCGGTTCGGCCCAAGACAGGGGGTCATACCGGACCCAGACCCATTTCGGCCTAGATACGCTAAAAATTTCATATCTCAAAAACTGGATGTTTGTTTGATGAAATGTCTATGGCATCAGAATCCTTGGAATGAGTTGATGCTTTTGAGATACTCCACCAGTGTTTTGGAGAAATTGGGAGCATGTTCGTGTTGGATCGTACCCAAATCCAACCGATCCCTCTGCACTAGAATTCCTATGGGCACTCGATTGATGTGTCGTTTGTTGGGTTGGAACCCTTATGACATGATAGATCATTGTGTGACTTTTTGTGGGACTTCATTCCAGTTGAGGTATGAATGATGGATTTATGATCGGATACTCCCATAGTCAAGCATTCTATGTACGAGATTCCAGTGGCTGGTAGAGATGTGAAGAATGTATAGCGATCCTGTGTGGATCAGCACCTATCGATCTTGTGTGGATCGGAACCTAGGGATCCTATATGGATAGGCACCTAGAGATCCTATGTGGACCAGCCCCTAGAGATCTTGTGTGGATCAGGACCTAGAAATCTTGTGTGGATCAGTACCTAGTGATCCAGTGAGGATCAGCACCAAGCGATCCTGTGTAGATCAGCAGTAGAACCTTTGACAGAATAAGATGATCAATCTTTACGACTAATTTTCTGAACTTATGTACTTAAGTTATTCCTGTTTTGAGATGAGTCTTTTTATTTGTGCTTTGTGATTGGGTACATTATTTTTTTTCTTTTGTGGGATTCAAAGAGACCTTTGGGGGTCTCGGGGTCCCTACTGGATATTTTCATACTCACCCCTATCGGGCTCCTCCCACACCTTATTGTTACCTCTGCAGACAATGAGAATCTCAATTGAGACTATAAGATCTTGGACCAGGTGGTACACGGAGGTGACTAGTTGACGTGGAGACCTATGGATATGGGTTTTACCAACCCTTTCAGGTTGGATCCTTAGTAAATGATCCCTATATCTCTTTTCTGTTTTCTATTTTCTGTTGTAGTTTTTTATTTTTAGTTGGGCTTGTATTGTTGCCCTTCACTTTCAGTACACACTTTTACTATTGTAGTTTTACTTCTTGGTTGCATCTTGTTGTGTTCATGGACTATGTGTTTGTAAAGGTTTAAAGGAAATGACTTACCAGTTTAGGGATACGGATTTCCGGTGCTAGTCTCCATCCCCTGTCATATTAAAGGTGACCTTGGGGTAGTCACAACACAGGCCTCAAGGGACGGGTCTTGACAAAGCGGTATTAGATGAGCTTGTTCTACTGAAGAACTAGGACTTTGATCTTTCCAATGAAGAAATAGTTTCAAGTGTTTTGAGTGTGGTTTTCAGTTCGGGGAGTCTAGTGTTGGTGCATTGACCAACATATTCATAAACCAAGACATTGAATTGTGATTTCTTACTCTGTACACAAAAATGTTGATTGCATGTGTTTTGAAAATCTTAAGTTTAGTTTTATCTATTTGAGTCATCTCAATAGGTATAACTTATTAATTGTGGTGAACATGTTTCCTTTCATAATTTCACCTCATAGACAACCAACCAGGATTCCCAAGAGAGTACACGATGATGGCCCACCGAGTGATGAGGCTTCGGTGCAGGGCCCTATAACAGTGATGTCACCTTCGGGTGGTGCACCAGTATCACCACCACCTGTTGGGAAGCAGTTACCACCAACCCCACTAGGGGATGGTGCACGCTGACCAAGCGTGTTTCTGAGTTCTAGAAACAGAGGCCTCTGAGGTGTTGAGTTGAGAATGATCCACAAGAAGGTGAGGACTAGTTGGAGGCTGTAGCATGGGTTTATTTTTCTGGTTGTGACACCAACAGAGCAGATGGTGATCCTAGCAGCATTTTCTTGGTCAAAATAGGGATATGTTGGAGTCTACTGCTCTAAACGCATGAGAAGGTGACACTCTTCAGGTAGGATTTCGAGAACCTCTTCAGGGCGGAGTTCATACCAGCAACATTATGCTCAATGCGTATCCAGGAGTTGATGCACTTACATGAGGGAAACCTATTAGTTTCCTACTACTTAGTTAGATTTACTAAAATCTCGCATTAATCCACTAACATGGTATAAGACCCATTATTCGGGGCCTGGACCATTGAGCAGGGTCTCTAGCGGGAGATCAGAGGGTCAATGATGTCACTCAATATCCTGACGCATGCCGGAGTGCTCGAGCGAGCATTATTGTTGGAGAGATTCTTAATTTATTAGGAACCTACAGTGAGAGCCACCACCGAACTATAGGTTGCTGAGACATCTATATCAAGCATTAGGCAGATAACGCAGAGGTCCAAGTGGGCCAGACCTTCCAGAGGATAACCCCAGGATGTAGGGTCGAAGGTATGAATCTTGTGAGGCAGAGGAGGACTTATGAGGTCTAATGCCTCTTACTCTTTCGGTGGACTTGGGCACATGGATCGCGACTTTCCAATTCCCCACATAGACGATCAGCAGATGACTGATGGACCACAGAGGCAGCGGTTGAAGTTTCAGTGATGGGGTCTGTAGGGCGGCAGACGTGGCAGTGGAGTATGTCATGTAGAAGGTGGTAGATGATGGTTTGATGTTCTACCACCACCACCCTCAGGTGGTCCACCTGACCAAATGTAGCAGGTGGAATGGGGAGAGATCAGATTCAGGCAGCAGAGGCCTCCGCCGAAGGCTCTCCAGATATGATTAGAGGTATGATATGTGTCTATTATACCCTAGCTGTAGTTCTTATAAACACATGTGCAAGTTACTCATTTATTTTCATGACACGTGTTCAATGCTCAGAGATTCTGATGTTGCCTTTGGCTTGATAATTATGATTAAATACTTCTATATGAGAAGATTCGATGATTAAACACTAGTGCAGACAGTGTGAGATCACATTAGGAGGTGAGAGATTCGAGTGGGATCTCCTAGTAGTAGCATCTAGGTATTGTGATGTCATCTTGGTTATAGACTGGTTATCCACAGTCTAGGCTCATATTAACTATTTTAGGTGCAAAGTATGGTGTGTCTGTGGGGATGGGACTTTGTTTTCATTGACTGATAAGAAGGGAATGTTTGAAGCATATGAAGGACTTACATGGAGTAGGGTGCAGTCGATCACTCATCAGTTCGCTAGCCTTACCATTGGAGCAGTTGATGTTTGGAGTACGAGTTATCCTATAGTGGTGGACCAGTATAATGATTTATTTACTAATGATTTTTGGAACTACCTCATCATAGATAGGTATACATCTACATCGACCTATACCCCAGGACGACAGCAATTTGTACACTAGCATATCGTATGGCCCCTACGGATCTTCGTGGGATGCGGGTACTGTTGGGGGACTTACGGAGGAAGCGGTTCATAACGCCCAATGTTTCTCCATGAAAATCCCTAATTTTGTTCAACAAGAAAGAAGATGGGAGTCTAAGGATTTTTGTGGACTATCGGCTCCTAAACTAGGTGACTGTAAGAACAAATATTCCCTCCTGAGGATTGATGATCCTTTTGACCAGCTAAAGGGATCTCGATGGTTTTTTAGGATAGACATCAGATCAGGCTATCATATGCTTAGGATACGGGATGAGGACATACTGAAGACATCATTCTGATGTCGGTATGACAACTATGAGTTCTTGGTATTTCCCTTACGCTTGGAAAATGCTCCGGTAGTGTTCATGGGTCTCATGAATATGATCTTCCAGCCTTACCTTGATCACTTCATGGTGTCCTTCATTAAATACATCTTGATAGACTCAGCATCGGAGGAGGAGCACGCTGCGCACCTACAAATAGTTCTGGATACACTCTGTGAGAACCAGCTTTATGTAAATCTCTCAAAGTGCTAGTTCTATAAACATGAAGTCCACTTCCTGGGGCATGTTATCTCTGAGGCTGGAGTTTTAGTCGACCTGATGAAGTTAGAGGAAGGTCTTTCTTGGGAGCTACCCAGGAGTGTGACCAAGGGGTGTAGATTCCTGGGATTGGTGGGGGTAACTACGGAGATTTGTACCTGAAATTTTCAAAGTTGCAGTACCCTTTTTACAATTGAAAAAGAAGGGACATCCCTTTATGTGGAAGGATAGATACGAGCAGATTTTTCAAGAGCTGAGGAAGAGACTGAAGAGTTCCCCCATCTTGAGGCAACTAGAAAATGGCATTGGGTATGTTGTCTACTAAGACACATCATGGACCAGTATGGGTTGGGTTATGATGTAGGAATGAGCAGTGATTTCCTATGTCTCATTTCAGTTGAGATAGGACGATCAAAACTATGCTACCCATGTCCTGGAGTTAGTAGCAGTGGTCTTTGCACTGAAGATGTGGTAGGACTACTTTATGGGTGAATGTTTTACAGTCTACACTGATCACAAGAGTCTTCGATATATCTTCTTATAGAAGGACTTAAACCTGAGACAACGACGATGGCTATAGTGCCTCCAGGACTACGACTTTGAGATAGTCTACACTCCATGGAAGGAGAACATAGTAGCAGACGCACTCAGCGGTAGGTATGGTCTACAGTTGCTAAGTAAGGTGACATAAAATATAGCCACATTGTGGATATCCTCCATGGATAGTGTTAGAGAATCTTACCTCTGGTATATGATGGTTACTCCCCCACTCCTTCAATGAGTCCAAGAGACATAGCTAGGAGACGTAGACTTCGAGGCCCGAGGTGCTCAATTATCCTTAGGACAGGCTCATGATGGATTCTATGAAGGTGGGGAGTATGTTATCCTCTTTAGAGGACATACTATGGTACCAGTGATGAAGCAAGAGGAGGTGTTGACAGAGGTCCATACATCCCCATTGGTAGTACATCCTTGTGTGGTGAAAATGTACCAGGACCTGCAACGTTAGTACTAGTGGCCAGTGATAAAGAAGGCAATGGAAGAGTTCGTATCACGATGCCTCACTTGTCCGAAAGTGAAGGTTGAGCATCAGGTACTGACAGGCTTAGCTCAACCACTTTAGTAATCAGAGTGGAAGTGGGATGTTATATACATGGAATTTGTGATGGGGCTACCACATACGTCTAGGGGCCACGATTCCATCTGGGTGATCGTTGACAGACTCACCATGTCATCCCACTTCCTACCCATCTGAGAGAAGGGATTAGTAGAGATCATGGGAAGTCTTTATGTATGTGAGATCGTATGGCTTCATTGGGTGCCATCAACGATCATCTCAGATCACGGAACTCATTTTATATCCCGTTTCTGGAAGGGATTATAGGAGGCGTTCGGGACTCAGCTATGCTTAAGCACCACCATTCATCCTCAGATAGATTTTTAGACACAGAAAACCATACAAAAACTTGAGGACATGATTCGTTATTGTGTCCTTGATTTTTCTGTAGTTGGGATAACCACCTACTACTGGTGAACTTCTCATATAACAATAGATATCACTCCACCATCGACATGGCTCCATTTGGGGCTCTGTATTAGAGACCTTACATATCACCTCTATGCTGGATAGACCCTAGGGAGTCAGCACTTATGGGTCCGGATTTGGTATAGGCTACCACAAGGATGTTTTAGATCATCTAAGAGATAATGAATACTTCCCAAATCTAGTAGAATTCTTATGCTGATAGAAGACATAGACACATGGTGTTTGAAGAATGAGACCAGGTCTTCTTATGAATCACACCCTAATGAGGATTAGAGAGGTTTGGTTGTGGTGACAAGCTATCTCCGAGGTTCATCAGACCTTTCCAGATCCTCTAAAGATTAGGCGAGGTGTCATACCATCTAGCTCTTCCCCCACAGATTCCACATGTGCATAATTTTTTCCTTGTCTTACAGTTGATGAGGTACATGCCAGATCCATCGCACATTATCAACTAGGGTGAGATGGACTTTGATGATGGGGTGAAGTTTGTGGATTTACCAGTGGCGATAGTGTATTTAGTAGAGCAGGTCCTTTTTGGGTGGTCTATTCCTCTGGATCAAGATCTTTGGTAAAATGGGAACCTCTAGAAGAGCACATGGGAGCAGGAGGCTTAGATACATGAAAACTACCCAATTTGTTCCCCTAGTTATGTTGTAGCTTTCGGGGATGAAAAGACCTAATGTAGGGAGTACTTAAAGACCTAGAAATCTCATATAATTTTTTTAAAATTAATTTGGATTATGAAAAGTCTGCAAAAATTTACGGTGCTTTATTCTGAGATTTGGTCTTCCCAGAATGGAATTTTAAAATTTTTTAAGGTACGTTCAGTAAATTTTTGGGCAGAATTTTGTATCTTTTGAACCAGAGCTCAGATTAAAAATCAAAGGGCTCCGTTGAATCTACAACACTTAGATTCCGTTAAGGGAGTCTTCATTTTGAACGTAGTAGGTCACGTAGAAAATTTAGTTTTTGAAACTTTTAATGAAATAATAAAATAACATAAAAATTGTTATTTTATTTTCCTACCTCTTGTTGAGTTTCAGCGGTGGGACCGATGGGTTTTCAGTCCATTTAATGGACTAACTATCCTATTTTGTAAATGCATCATTTGTAATTTAGAAGTTCATTCATTAATGAGCCTCATTAATTGATGGTTGTTTTAAAATTATTTCCCCTTCTATTTAATTGAGGATTGGGTTGGGGTTTTTGACATGGATTTGAGGAACCTCTCGCAATGTATCATGACTTTATCAACCAATGGAGGATGGAAGGGTAACACCCCGACCCCAGTTACCCAGAGTCGGTGCATTATTGCTTAACATTGCCATGATCACAAAAGATCAAGTCTCGAAAGACCAATTAGTTTAGTACCCTTGGAAACACTAGATACATTCCTAAATCTTACATTACATTATAAAGTAAAACAAAACTACAAAAATATCTTGTCTTTATATCCCCTGATACTATCCCTGCAAGTCATTCATAATATACTTCTTCACATACTGGAAAAAATAAAACATTGAAAGGGGTGCGCTCAGATGCTCAGTAAGGATAACAATATAGTGGAAGCTCTCATAAATAAACATAAACATTTATGGCAATGTATAACTAAAACAAAATCCTTTTAAACTTGAACTTCAGAATAAAATGGCAAAAGTAAAATGAAATAACGGAATTTACTTATTCACATGGATATTCTACTGGTCAAATAATCACATGCAATATCGATAAACACTTTCATAATGATGGAATGCGTAATGCTAGACTACCATAACCACATAGCCAAGGCCTCGTTCCAAGACTACAAATAAGATTTTGTCAAGGCCTCGCGCTAAGACACTAGTTTGTCTCATGAGACCTACCGATGCATCGAGGAGCTATAGCGGGCTCCACCCGTCACTTATTAAGTCCAATGCATTCCCCATATGAACAGGTTTAAACATATCATAAACCATAACATAATAATATCACATAAAACATCCATAAAGGAAACATAATATTTCCAAATTTCAATCACAAGATATCAATACAACACATTGATATAATAAAAACAATTTCAAAACCATTTTTAATACCAAAATAAAAGAAAATTAAAACATGGTATTTATTTTTTATTTTAAAAAGGTTATGGCATGTAGAAGAAGCCGAAACTCAAATAATGGTCACGGCGGTGGATAAGTCGTTGTCGCCGCATACGTAATACAAAACATTCCTTTTTTAGTTTAGTAAAAATGATTCATATAAAAATATTCCTTTGAAATAAAATTAAATGTCAAAAAGGGGTTTATACACCGTATAAAATAAAGTTGTGTATAAAAAAAAATATGCCTCAATGAAAGGAGATTGAGACGAAGTCCCTTACAAATATCATTTTCTTAAAATAAAATAGATCTATTATGTGTATTCACTATATTTACACATAAAGAAAGTATAAATACAAGATAAGTCATAATAATATCATGACATAATTTGAAAGTAGGAGAGTAACCCAAAGAATGGAAATTGGGTTAAGAAGTTCCCTTACCTTGTGTCTGACTTGACTCGATCATTCTTTAACCTCCTGAATAATAAACTAGAGTTAATTTATACTTGCTATAGAACCTTATTCAAGTTCATTATTCCTTTTATATCACTTATTACCATGTTATGCACATTATGTAATTATTTATGTTAATAACCGTCATTTTGTCGATCTTTGGCACTTGAGTCAAAAATAAACTTCTTTTAATTAAAAGTTGTTTATGTGGTTGAATATCCACTATATCCAGATTTATATTCATGATGTAGATAACATATATATCATATATATCCAGTATATACATTCATTCATTATATTACGTAACATTTAGAGGTAAGAAATGAAATGCACCGCTCATGGAGGCGGTAAGTCGAATGTACGCATGAACGCTACTTTCATTTATATTTCACATTCAATGGAATGAAATAATAATGATATAAAGGTGTATTATAATTCCATTATAATATCATATATAATATCATTTGCTCCATCCTTTATATGTCCCACATATTTCATTAACGATTCAAATCACATTGAGGAGGCGATAGTCTGCACTTCCTAAAATGAAATTATCGCGTTTACCCATAATATAAATAATAAATTTATGCCATAAATGAGAATTAAAGAAGCATAAGGAGAACATAAACATAATATATATCATATATAGAAGTAGTTTCATCTTAATGGCCACCATGAGAGGTGTTAAAATAATATTGAACAATCATCGTTTCATGAGGCCGAAATTCCCCAACCACAGAAATAGTATGTTCTTTAACCATTAGAAGAAGGTGTGTGTAAGTCTAAATCAAATACATCTCATAAAAAAATCCTAGTATGTTGAAGATACTGGTTGTGTCACAAATTAAATAAATAAAAAGATTTTAGGGGGTTGGAGAGGCAAAATAAAACTAAATAACATAAGAGAAGACATTCCCTTAAAATCGGGTAACTCTTTTTGATTTGATCCAAAGGCTTCCTTGGAAATAATTCTGACCAAAGTGAGGATTCTAGGTGTAATAGAAGGGAATTTGAGAGAGTATTTGGGCAGAGGTTGGCCGAGACAAATTAATTGAAGGTGTGAATAATGTGGTACTGGTGTGGGCCTTTTATAAGAGGAGAGGAGGGGCACTCTTGGAAAATCATGAAATGTTACATTATTATGAAATGATTTTCGGATTTCAAAGGTCCCAAAATTATATATTTCTAGAATAAGGTGATAAGGGTTATAAATCTACCCATACAATGGGTTTTTGACAAGTGTATGTCTTAGAGTTTACATTATCTTTTCATTTTATTTAAATCGTTAAATAATGTGGTAACCGATGCATCATAGTGGTGTCATAAATAATTTAATTTATTTAATGTCTAAAAATTATAAAAAAAATATAATGATATAAGAAATATTTTTATATTTATAATGAATATTTATAGTAATAAATATGACTTCTATAACCCCATTTAAAAATTATTTTGTTAAAACAACTAATGTTTGTGACATTTTTATTTTAACATTAAATAAAAGGTTTTTAATGTCATTTTCCTACCAAAGTGGATCCATGGGGTCCCCAAGTTGACCCATGGATTTCCTTGGTCGGCCATGAATCATCCAATAGGGGTAGGACATGTGTCAAGGTCATTTCATATTATTATAACATTATCTTTACCTTAAATTTCACTAATTACCTTTAATCGCGATTAATAAAACCTAAAAGTTACTATTCCCGAAAAAATTATTTTAATCTGATTGAACCACATTTTACATCCTAATAAAAACCATGTATGTCAAATTTTTGAAATTCCATTCATAGAAGCGGTAAAGTTTCATTTAAACGAAAAATCAGTTTTTTAACTACCACTTAGTGGTTTCACTATTCATCAAAAATTGAAGTTTTTCAGAACAATGCCAAAATTTCACCCTAATCTATAATTGATATTCTGAATTCAAAAATGATGTCTATTTTAAAAAATCTCAAACATATAACTTTCATTAATTAATTTTATAATTAATTCCCGCTATCAGAACAAATAGCGTGTTTTTACGAAACAATATATATCAAAAGATTGACAATTGTTTATGTCCGATTTCAATGTTAAATTAATTATAATGACCACTATTGGATAAAATGGTAAAAATATATTCTAATTATACTTTAAGACCACTCAGTACTATAATTTATCACTATAAATTATTTTGATTAAAAAAGCTGTTTTAAGTATTTTTCACTATTCATAGAAAATTGGAAGATCTCAGAAAATTACAAAAAATTCAACTTAGGATAATTTCGATATTACGAATACAAAAATGAAGTCCATTTTGAAATATAACATTTATATAAGTTCAAAAAGTGGGTATTACTATTTATAACTGCTACTTTTATTGGTCGCGGCGTGTTAGAACTCGAGGTTGTGTACAACACACGCTGCTCTATTTTTCAAAGAGGAGCGTACCATGGAAGCTTGGGGTATTACATTCTCCCCTCCTTCAATAAATTGTGTCCTCACAATTTAATATTATTCTTTTAAAATAAAAGGTTGAAAATAGAAAATACCTTTGTGGAAAACCCACAGTGGAAATAAGGTTAATAAAAATATAACTTTAAAAGAAAGAAAGAGAAGTACAAAGGTCACCCGAGATAGCCTATACTAAGATTCTATGAAAATATGGATATGGAGGAAAAACAAACCATCGAGGTCTGACGGAGAGTTGTAGAAAACAGGATTAGGAGAAAGTTAACCATAATAAAGTCACAAACTTGTGATTGGTTAAACGGTCATTGAATCCCCAGTTAAAAAATATAACCAACAATGTTTTTGTTTTAAGTTACCTTTCATAAAGTTGAGAAACTTATATAATATATTTACTAAGAACTTAAGGAAATATACTTACTTATCATATAGAATTTCATTCATTAATAAATTTTTACCACAAACCCATCATTCACTCCAAATGGTAACAGAACTCAAAAATATTCTATTTATCCTAATTGTATAAGGTTAAAAATATTAACACATAACATTTAGATTAGGAAAACTTTTTTGTAATAACTAGGGAATTCCTGTAGGCTAGTGGTAGGCAATAAAGGTCTGTCGCAATATAGTAGTGGGTACGATTCCTGCAACTTTTTCCGACGCGACGGGTTATCCCCCAACCTGCAGGTTGTCCTTTTCCTAAAACTATAATAATATAATATTCCAAAAACAATATTTAGAAATGTTTTAACCTTAAACAATACTATCCGAAGTTAAACTTAATCCATTCCAACCTTTATAGTTATCCAAAATACCTCTGTCCGAGCTTTCTCTAAAAGGTCTCTAAATTCCAAAATCAATTGCAACATCAGATTTCCCAAACAGAGTAAAGTTTCTCTTATTGCCATATACTAAAAATATGATTACCTTAATCATATTAAAACGTTAATGAAAACAACAAGTACTGATGTTCAATCCTTATATATATCACATTATTCTTATAACTAGAATATAATCCTTGTGTCCAAAAGCACCAATACATTAATTATGCCACTTCATATATAGTAATATCATAAGATTGTCCTTGATCCCTTAGCATTTTCTGAGGTAGGTTTCCATGACGCTTAGGATATTCATTTGCATAATTCCCCATTTCCCTACAATTGTAGCATTCAACATTGATAGCCTCTTTCTTTACCTTGCAATCACGAGCCTGGTGAACTTTTTCCCACATTTATAACAAACTCCCATTCATTTTAGGCAAGTATCAGGGTGATTCTTCCCACAATTATCGCATAATGGAAAATCCTTATTTCCCCTTTTCCCTTTATTTGTCTCTTGTTCCACCGTTCTCTTCTTCTCTTGCTTTACTTTATTGTCATAAGATTCAGAGAATTCCTTTTCTATCTTGATAGCACACAAGACTATATCTTCGTATGTTGAGAAATATTGTGATACTAAATCTTGAAGGAGAAATGGTTTTAACCCATCAATGAAACGATCAATCTTACTTCTTGGGTTACATATATAATCTGTAGTATGCATCGCTAACCTTGTAAAGATGGCCTCATACTTTGCGACATTCTCATCTTCCTTTTGTCTCAGACTCAGAAATTTCCTTTCCATATCTTCTCTATGGTAATGTGGAAAGTATTTTTCTAAGAAAAGCTCTTTGAACTCTCTCTATAGCATTCTTGATACTTCTTCATCTTCCTTTGTGTTTTGAATCAGCGACCACCATTGATCGACATATCCAGTGAGGCGGTAAACTGCCATGACAAATTTCTTCCTTTCGCTACTCCCCAAGGTGTGGAATATTTTCTCTAAGGAGTTTATCAACTGCTCATCTACTAATGGATTTGTACCCCCATTAAATATTGGCAGTTTTTGCCTTATAAAACAATCTAACATTGATCCTCCACGTTGCGGATCAGGGTGCTCCATACAAGTAAGGTTATTATTCATAATCTAAGTGAGTTGTCCTAGTATGGTGATAAGTTGATCAGCACCAGTTGTGTCTCTATCTCCACTATAATTATATTGAGCAGAAGGGAAATACCTACATGGAGTGCGTGCATTGATATAGTTTCCATTCCTCCCACTAGGTGCCATTTCTAAACAATGGAATAAACTAGATTAGTTTATGAATCAAACTACATAATTCCATACTTGTAAAACAGTTAACATGAATTGAACTATAATCATAAAAAAAATTTCATTGAGGAAGTATATACTCATAAAATCTTCATAATGGTTTGTAAAAAAATAAGAATTATCCTAAGCATATCCCCCGGGAGTGCCGTAACCAAGAGTGCAGCAAGGTCCGTTGTCGTGCACCAGTTCCCATTCGAGTCTAGCTCAAAGAGGTTTTTTCGGGTTTTACCCCTAGGTACATCTGTTCCAGATCCACCTCTACCTGCTCGTACCAAGACAAGGATGTATTTCTCATAAAACTAACAAAATCTCTATAATACCAAAATTTTAGGAAGTTTTTCTATACTAATCCTCAAATTTTATCTTAGATCTATGTGCTCTAATCGGAGTTTATCTAAATCTAGCTTCCATGGTTAGTACTAAACTACCTCTGATACCAAATGTAACGCCCCGACCCCAGTTACCCAGAGTCGGTGCATTATTTCGTAGCATTGGCATGATCACAAAAGATCAAGTCTCAAAAGACCGATTAGTTTAGTAGCCTTGGAAACACTAGATAAATTCATAAATATTACATTACATTATAAAGTAAAACAAAACTACAAAAATATCTTGTCTTTATATCCCCTCATACTATCCCTACAGGTCATTCATAATATACTTCTTCACATCCTGGAAAAAAATAAAACATTTAAAGGGGTGAGCTGAGATTCTTAGTAAGGATAACAATATAGCGGAAGCTTTCATAAATAAACATAAACATTTAAGGCAATGTATAACTAAAACAAAAGCCTTTTAAACTTGAACATTAGAATAAAATGGAAAACGTAAAATGAAAAAATTCCATTTACTTATTCACATGGATATTTTACGGGTCGAATAATCACATGAAATATCAATAACCACTTTCATAATGATGGAATGCATAATTCCAGACTATCATAACCACATAGCCAAGGCCTCATGCCAAGACTACAAATAAGATTTTGTCAAGGCCTCATGATAAGACACTAGTTTGTCTCATGAGACCAACCGATGCATCGAGGAGCTATAGCGGGCTCCACCCGTCACTTATTAAGTCTAATGCATTCCCCATATGAACATGTTTAAACATATCATAAACCGTAACATAATCATATCACATAAAACATGCATAAAGGAAATATAATATTTCCAAATTTCAACCATAAGATATCAATACAACACATTTATATAATAAAAACACTTTCAAAACCATTTTCAATACCAAAATAAAAGAAAATTAAAACTTGGTATTTATTTTTCATTTTAAAAAGGTTATGGCTTATAGAGGAAGCCGAAACTCATATAATGGTCACGGCGGTGGAGAAGTCGTTGTCGCCGAATACATAAGACAAAACATTCCTTTTATCATTTAGTAAAAATTCTTCGTATAAAAATATTCCTTTGAAATAAATGTAAAAGTCAAAAAGGGGTTTATAAACCGTATAAAAGAAAGTTGTGTATAAAATAAAATATGCCTCAATGAAAGGAGATTGAGACGAATTCCCTTACAAAGATCATTTTTTTTAAATAAAATAGATCTATTAGGTGTATTAACTATATTTACACATAAATAAAGTATAAATACAAGATCAGACATAATAATATCATGAAATAATTTGAAATTAGGAGATTAACCCAAAGAATGGAAATTGGGTTAAGATGTTCCCTTACCTCTTGTCCGACTTGACTCGATCCTTCTTTAACCTCCGGAATAATAAACTAGAGTTTACTTCTGCTTTATTAAGAATCTTATTCAATTTAATTATTCCTTTTACTTCACTTATTACCATGTTATGAACATTATGTAATTATTTAAGTTAATTATGTTCGTTTTGTCGATCTTTGGCACTTGAGTCAAAAATAAACTTCTTATAATTACAAGTTGTTTATGTGGTAGAATATCCATTATATCTAGATTTATATTCATGATGTATATATCTTATATATCATATATATCCAGTATATACATTCATTCATATTATTAGGTAACATTTAGAGGTAAGAAATGAAATACACCATTCATGGAGACGATAAGCCGTATGTACGCATGAACGCTACTTTCATTTATATTTCATATTTAATGGAATGAAATAATAATTATATAAAGGTGTATTATAATTCCAGTATAATATCATATATAATATCATTTACTCCATCCTTTATACTTCCCACATATGGAATTAACGATTCAAATCACTTTGAGGGGGCGGTAGTACGCACTTCCTAAAATGAAATTATCGCGTTTACCCATAATAGAAATAATAAAGGTATTCCATAAATGAGAAATACAGAAGAATAAGGAAAACCAAAACCTAATATATATCATATATATAAATAGTTTCATTTTAATGGCCACCATAAGAGGTGTTAAAATAAGATTGAACAATCATCGTTTCGTGAGGCCGAAATTCTCCAACCACAGAAACAGTATGTTATTTAACCATTAGAAGAAGGTGTGTGTAAGTGTAAATCAAATTTTTCTAATAACAACATACTAGTATATTGAAGATACTGGTGTTGTCACAAAATAATGTAATAAAAAGATTTTAAGGGGTTGGATAAGCAAAATAAAACAAAATAACATAAGAGGAGACATTACGTTAAAATCGGGTAACTCTTTTTGATTTGAGCCAAAGGCTTCCTTGGGAAGAATTCTGCCCAAAGTGAGGCTTCTAGGTGTATGATAGGGAATTTGAGAGAGTATTTGGGAAGAGGTTGGACGAGCCAAATGGCTTGATGGTGTGAATAAGGTTGTAGTGGTGGGGGCCTTTTATAAGAGGAGAGGAGGGGCACTCTTGGAAACTCATGAAATGATACATTAATAAGAAATGATTTTCAGATTTCAAAGGTCCAAAAATTATATATTTCTAGGATAAGGTGATAAGGGTTCTAAATATATCCATACAATAGGTTTTTGACAACTTTAAGTCTTAGATTTTACATTATCTTTACATTTTATTTAAATCGTTAAATAATGAGGTAATCGCTGCATCATCATGGTGTCATAAATAATTTAATTTATTTAATGTCTAAAAATTAGAAAACAAATATCATGATGTAGGAATTCTTTTTATATTTCTAATTAATATTTATAGTAAAAAATATGACTTGTATAAACCCATTTAAAAATTGTTTTCTTAAAACAACTAGTGTTTGTGACATTTTTATTTTAACATTAAATAAAAAGTTTTTAATGTCATTTTCCTACCGAAGTCACTCCATGGGGTCCCCAAGTTGACCCATAGATTTTATTGGTTGGCCATGACTCATACAATAGGGGTAAGACATGTGTCAAGGTTATTTCATATTATTATAACATTATCTTTACCATAAATTTCACTAATTACCTTTAATCGCGATTAATAAAACATAAAAGTTACTATTCACCAAAAAATTATTTTAATCCCATTGAACCACATTTTACATTCTAATGATAACCATGTATGTCGAATTTTTGAAATTCAATTCCTAGAAGTGGTAAAGTTTCATTTAAATGAAAAAACTGTTTTTTAACTACCACTTAGTGGTTTCACTATTCATCAAAAATTGAAGTTTTTCAGAACAATGCCAAAATTTTACCCTAATCTATAATTGATATTCTGAATTCAAAAATGTTGCCTATTTTAAAAAATTCCAAACATATAAGTTGCATTATTTAATTTTATAATTAATTCCCGCTGTCACAACAAATAGCGTGTTTTTAAGAAACAATATATATCAAAAGATTGACAATTGTTTATGTCCAATTTCAATGTTAAATTAATTCTAAAGACCACCATTAGATAAAATTGTAAAAATATATTCTAATTATAATTTAAAACCACTCAATAGAATAATTTATCACTATAAATTATTTTGATTAAAAAAGTTGTTTTAAGTATTTTTCATTATTCATAAAAAAGTTGGAAGATCTCAGAATATTACCAAAAATTCAACTTAGGATAATTTCGATATTACGAATACAAAAATGAAGTCCATTTTGAAATATAAAATTTATATAATTTCAAAAAGTGGGTATTACTATTCATAACTGCTACTTTTTTGGTCGTGATGTCTTAGAACTTGAGGTTGCGTACAACACACGCTGCTCTATTATTCAAAGAGGAGCATACCATGGAAGCTTGGGGTGTTACAGGAAGCTTGGAATGCAATGATATAGCTTTGGCGAACGTTTTAGACTTCATCCAGCGAGGACACTTCTCTCACCACAACTGGAACATCACCCAACAGATCACGAGGTAGGGATTTTGTTGTTAAATTCATGTGAAATGTTTCTTAGACTCATTCTTGAAAAGAATGATGAATCAAGGAAGTTATAAATGGGATTAAATTTATCTTGGTGATGAATTGTTTATTAACTGATTGTTATAATGCTAACGGGGAGGGTGTGGGCCAAATGAACAATGCCCGGACCCTCCGCCACATAATTTTTCATTGTTTTCATCAGGGTTTGTCTTCTAAACATGATGGAACCTTGAAACCGGGATGTACAAAACAACGACGGCATCCCGGGAGGCCCGTGGGCACATTCGAATGGGAAAAAAAACCACCCGAGCTCACCCAGTGGCTCACAGAAGACTCGCTGACGTGGAACTAGCACGGTGGTGCCAGTGACCGGCACCGGCAACCTGTGGTTGGAAGGAGAAGGTGGTGGATGGCACCAGTGACTGGCAGACAAAGGTGGAAGCTAGCACTCAACATGCACAGAAGAAGGCAGTGCCGCTCGACAACACGGTAGACCGAAAGGACGACCAACTCTCGGTCAACCATGTTGGTAGATGGGAGGCATTCTGTCGCGCGCCCTAATAAAAGGTTGCAGCTTCAAAGCCATGGAAGAGGGGGGGACACTCCCTATAGATCCCATTGATTTCAAGTCGATTCCATGTGGCACTTCCGGTGAATGATTTGAATTACACTTTTAGTCATTTGGGAAGGAGGGGTAATGAAACCCCTCGCATGGGTCACACCTAGCTAGCGATCAGACCTTTTCATGCCGATTAAAGTACAACCGATGGCTTGAAGATAATATTTTCATAGAATCAAGCGTACTATGTACGAGAATCTATTGGCTGGCTAATACATGACGAATGATTAGAAATCCTATGTGGATCAACACCTAGGGATCCAGTGTTGATTAGAACATAGAGATCCTGTGTGGATCATCACCTAGAAATCCTGTGTGGATCGGCACCTTGCTATCCCATGTGGATTATCACATAGCGTTCATGTGGGGATCATCACATAGAGATCTTGTGGGGATCAACACCTAGGGATCCAGTGTGGATCAGCATCGAGAAATCATGTGTGGATTAGCAGTGAAACCATTAACAGAATAAGATCATGTAGCTTTCTGACTAATCATTTATACTTATATAATTATGTTATACCTGGTTTGAGCTGAGTCTTTTACTTTGTGCTTTGTGATTGAGATCATGCTATGTTGTTTTCCTTTGTGGAATTCTGAGTGACCTTCGATGGTCTTGGGGTCCCTTCTATGTATTGTAATAGTCACCCCTGCATGAGCTTCGCCCACACCTTGTTGTGTCTTGTGATAATGAAGAGAAGCTCTGTTGAGACTATATGAGCCAGGACCAGGTGGTATAAAGAGGTGACTAGTTGATGTAGAGATCTATTGAGATGTGTTATACCAATCCTTTTAGGAAATATCCCTAGTGGATGATCCCAAAATTTGTTTTCTATTTTCTTTTTTCTATTTTCTGTTTTAGTTCTATCTTTTCAGTTGGGATTTTATTCAGACCCTTTACATTCAGTACATAGTTTTATTACTACAGTTTTACTTTGTGTTTGTATCTTGTTGTGTTCTTGGATGCTGTGTTTGTATAGTTTTGAAGGCAATGTCTTCCCGTTTTAGGGATATGCCTTTCTGGTGCTAGTCACCAACCCATGTCCTATGGAATGTGGGCTTAGGGAAGTTAGGGCACGGGCCCCAGTGGATAGGTCATGAAAAATAACACATAACCTAGTTTCTAAATAAGAGAATATTTTCATGAATTGAAAACATGAGGATGGAAGAAAATGAAATGTCCAAATAATGAAAGGGAGTGATAGAGAACATTGATCACAAAAGGTGAATGATCATGAGAAAGTTAACTACAATGAAACCATAAATCAATAAGGTTTGAAAATAATCTTTTATTATTCATAAATGAGATTAATGGGAAACAATGTTGTTTAAAGATAATTTTCCTAGATTTTAGGAATTTTTATACCAAATATACATAGAATATAAAAATATATAACGTATGTGATAAGTATAATTTCATCCTTTAACGAATTTCCATTGCAATCTCATATTTTCATTAAATAATGAGTATTTAAGATTATTTTTTATAGATTCTGGTACTATAATAAACTACAAATGGATCAAAAAATAAAAAAAAGGATAAAAATCCATTATTACTATCATTAAAAATGAAACAAAACCAAAATGGTTTGGAAAAAGTATAAAATTTTTGTGAAAAATAATATATTTTACTCTAAGATTTACACAATAACACAAATTCTTCTTAAATCCAAACATACATCAATGTATTTAATATTATAGAAGGTTTTATTTTGAATGGGGATATGATACTTTTCAACTAAAAAAATAAAAACTTATCAGTATTATTCCCAAGTAATCATTCATTTAAAATTAGATGATAAATCTATGGGTTACACATACCTAAAACCAAAACACTATTTTTTATGTATGATACAGCCCTATGTAATATTATAATTTATTAAAATTCCTCAAAATATTATCAATCAAATTAAACACTGAAATTAAAGGTAATCAATAAATATATTAGAAACTAATGTCTTATCATTGAATCGGAATAGACTAAAGGCCTTCATTTTTTTATTATTTTTGATAATACACCTTTCAAGGGGTGAGGTGGAACCGATACAAGGCCCGAAGGATTAGAGACAATTAAATGACATGTAGTCCTTAGTGGGAATCACCCAGACCGGACAACATGAAACTTCTCCTCCCCAGTATATGCCATGATATAATAACTCCACCTTCAAATGGATGGTCAGCTAGATGTCTTATGTAATGATGCACATTCCTAGTACTGATGGCCAAGCCATACCCTCTCATACATTCAATTTTGGTTATCTCTTCTCTAGTGAATGTTCCTTCCCAGAGTCCTCATCTGAAACCTTGTCCCTTGTAGTCTGAGTGGTACATCTTCATTCATGTGGACCAAAGGCCTTGGGGTGTCCCTAAGGCCTTAAGGTGGCCTGAAGGCCTTGAGTAAAACTAAAATGGGAATATTTTCCATTAAACTTATGAATAACCTGAAACTTATAAACCCATGATGGCTTCCATAACTCTTTTGTAATCCCCACATGAAAACACATACTATTCAAAAAAATTTACAGAGTCCATATTTCTTGAAATAAAATCATAGAATATTTCCATAAATCTAATTTAATTAAGTCCATAAATGATTACCTAAATAAAATTTCCCTTAAGTAACTAAAAAATTTCAAGGATTTCAATACTACATCATTTTCCTCAATAATTTCAATCATCAATTTATCCCAACTATACATTATTGACTCAATATTAGGCACATATTTAGGTCTATCCTTTCCTTAATCATGTGTTCTTGAAAAATATCAACCTACCATTAAATCACTTTTCTTTGGTTATGAGTAAATTTCAAAATACAATTTTAAATACATAAAGAAAAACTACTATAGAGTAATACATAGAAATTTCATGATTCTTATAACCATAATACCATTTATATAACACTTATACAACATAATAGTTGAATCCTTATACATACACACATCATTCCATTAATTTCAATGATTTGAATATCACATGTCCTTCCTTAGTCTTGGAGTTATCCCCTAGATTAGGGAATTGAATTGGATAATTACTATGTTCCGTAAATATAAATAATTGAAATAATTAAAAATTTGCTACTAGATGAGCTCAATTTACACATAGAAAACATCTTTACCTTCCTCTGAGACATTGTCTTAGGTGAAACTTCCCACATTATTAACATGAAGACAATTGAAATTTCATTCGTCAGTGGTCATTATCACATAAGCATTTATAAAATTCATATTCATCATATTTTCCACATTTGAAAACTCACCAAACATTATATTTTTAATCATATATCATTATATCTGATTAGATATAATCACAAGGTCTATCTTTATGGTTATTATTTCATTTTCTTTCTCCTGAGGAAAATCATTGAATTTTTCATCACATTAAACAATATAAAGATTAGTACTAGTTCTGTACTTTTTCTAAAAGAAAAAATGAGAGTGTGATCAACCAAAATCATACTGAGAGATCATAAAAAATCATTTGTATCATGTGTAAATCATGGAACCATATTTGAAAAAAATGAAAACATAGGTTTATCCATGGCCATCCTTAGATATAATCTATTAAAATATCTCTTATTGGGTTGTAAAGAAAATTTTAATAAACACAATAATAAATACCAAGAGTTTCAAACCATGTGTGCAGTAAGGGAACAATCACTATTCAAGATAATGATGGTTGTGATACAATACAACAACTCTGTTCAAGGTTATTACCTAAAAATGAATATGTAACAATACTACACCAACATGTAGTAACCACACATCAATTTGTTACTATAAAAAATAGCATATTGCATAATAAATCTTTATGACGTTAACCTATAAATAGAATAATCCTACGGTTTTTCACATTAATTATCTATTAATAAACATTAATGATTAATTAAACCATGAATTAATATGACCTATAGAATCCCATACATTTTATTCTTAAATATCACATCTTATTAATTGAATATTCAATAAATAACATTTGGGTGCATGCCAGAATCATAAATGTTATGTGTATTCAGAACCATGGATACATAAATAGCTGGTTCATAAAATATCTACTTCATCTCCCATGTAGTACCCCATATCAACAACCCTTATTAAACACGTAATACTTAAGACCTTTCTTCATATCCTGAGGAAGATGAAACATAATAAAGGGTGAGGTCATATGATTGTAAAGTAAAAAATAAGGGATATATCAATGATCACTTAATTTAGACATGATCATAAGGGTAAGAAAAAAAATTAAATTTACATTTGAAAACCATAACCAACATATCATAGTTCATAATCCTTAAGAATCTTATTAACCACAAAATTTCACAACAAATGAATCATAATGAAATCCTAGATCATGATCCATGGGTGTGTAACATTGGAATAAGACATAAGTTTTTTTCCTACACATAATAATAGATAACAATTTCCTTATTCAATGATCACTTACAACACTATCATAGTGGATTGGGTCCACTCCCCGTTCCATCATATCATTAGTCAAGGTTCACTACCAAGACTATCATAGTTGAAAAATCAAATTATTGGGTTGGGTTTACTCCCCATTCCATCCCTTATTAACTCATGAAATGTCCATAATTGCCAAATTCATTTGAAAGATGTAAAATTCCAAGAACACCCATCAAATAATCATAATAAATTCACATTTCCTTTTTAAGATCATTAATATTTCATCATATATCATAAACAAATGAAAGTAAATGAGTTCTATAAACCATTTAACATTTTATTAAAACATAACCCATAGAAAATAAATGGGGTTCATAAATATATCTTCATCTGAAATCATAAATGTTATATAGAGATAATATGTATGGTATCATTAAATCATATACCCAATATAGAATAAGTCACATTAATGAATTTCATCTTATATAAAAATTCTTTTAAGATACCACCTGGTATATTTTTGTGGAAAATCATATTTTCAAATTAAAATGACTTATTTTAATTATATAACTTTTCAAAATACTTTAGAAACTATTTCCTTCAAAATAAGCCTTGGAAACATGTAATGAAATAATTAAAATGTTGAGCAGTAATTATGGTGGGTAATTCTGTTCATACTGTAGAAGTTAAAATAAATAGTTCTTTCACATTTTTTTTTAAAAAAGTAAAAAGTATCTCATTTGGAAAAATTTAAAAATATTAATTTTAAAATTTTTTAAAAGAATTTAAACATGGTTGAAAATTAATTTGATTAATTATAAAATAATATTATAAACATTATTTTAAAACATTTTTATTAAAACACATAAAAAATGTTTTTTTATTAAAGAGAGATAGAATGATTGATTTAATTAAAATATTATTTTAGAATCTTCAGTTCTTAATGTGAGGAAAATAAAAGAAAAAAATATATTATCCAAAGATAACATTTGAAAAAAATTAAACGAAATCATCATAAAAGGATCTTAAAATTCCTATAATGGAAAATTTGGTATAAAAAATCTCAAATAAAATGTGATTGAGATATAAATATCCTACCACTTTAGTTACTTTTGAATCACAATACACATAAAATAATAAAATGAAATGAAAAATTGATATCTAGGGGATAATGATAATAATGATTTAACATGTAAAATGGTTAGTATATACTCCTCAAAAACATAGATATGTGTATAACATCAATCATTTCTCAATAAAATAATATTGAGATGAGGAACCTTTATTGCTTTGGTATTCTATGAATCAAAACATCATGAAAGAGAAAAGATCATATGGATTTTTAAATAACTTTAATTTTTTGAAATAATCATTAAATTCATTTTTTAGATGTATATAAACATCACAAGGAAATTTAGTGGTGAATATATTATATGTCTTAGAAAAATAAATGTGATATGAGAAAAGGCATACATCAAGTTCCACTGGTTTCAAAAGTGATATATCATCATGTGTAAAAAAATAAAATTTATTATAATTTTATAAAATAATAATTTACATCCATTTAAAATACTATATTACCCACTCATAACTTTTTAATACCAACATATTAAAAACTTCTTTTAGAAATTATCTTTTCCTTCGTTTTTCATGAGAATTTTACTACGGTAGTTCCAGACCTTATACTTCTATCATGGTTCCATATTCTATAGAATATTAATAATTATGTAATTTTTTTATATTTTAATTATTTTAATTTATATTTAGATTCATAAATAAAATATAGAAATTTAAAAATGAATTACATTTTTCATGGGGATGGTTGGCTGTGCATATTCATTAACATTGTTTTAATTTTTCAATAGATGAAATTGAAAAAATTAAATAATAATACATTATAAGATAATTATTATATAAAATATATATTATAAATTAAATAAATATGTTATTATTACCATCCATGTAAAATAAAAATTAAAATCAATTCGCATCACTTCCTAGATGTGGTAGTCTAAACTTACGCACGAGCATCATTATAATTTTCAAACAGAGGGGAAGAAGGAGGATTATTGATGTTCCATCATAACAATAATAATTAATTTTAGTTAAGATACATAAGTTTTATTTTATAATGGATAAAATTTATTTATTTGTGGTATATGAAGAAATAAAACTAAAAATGTGTAAAGGGTCATATATTTTCATTGAGAAAACTCTTCTGTCTTACAACTTAAGCCTTGAACGGGTGCCATTTTTTAATCAAAATAACCTCATAGACACGGGGAGTAATTAGAATAAGGTATTATATCATGTATTTTATTAATTAAAAGTATCTATAAGTGGGGAGATAAGAGGAGTGGGGGTACCCTTTTATATGTGAAGGAAGACCGTTCATTTAATTTCTTAATGTTCAAAAAAATATATATTAATTTTTATACTAAAATGGTTTAAAATGATTAAATTAGAATATAATATTAGGAATAGTATAAATAATATCATACAATAAAATTTGTGCATGTTTATGTGATTTTATCACCCTAATATTTTTTTAACCCTTGTTAACCCATTTTAAAATTAGTATGATATCATATTTATTTGTTACTTTTTAGGTTTGAGAAATTTATAATTAAAGAAAAATTGAAACAAAATGGACCATGGTATATATATTAAACCATTTCCACTAAAATTTCCTAATAATTTATTTTTAGGAATTTCAATTCATTTAATAAAATATATTTTATTATAAAATACCATTATTGTCATGTTTGGAAATAAATGGAATATTAAAATATAATATTTATATAACTCAACGAAAATGTTTTTGAAATTGAATTTATTCAAATATAGAGATCAAATGGTACTAATAAAATAATAAAATCAAATATATAAATGTTTAAATATCATTTTAAATCTTATCTCTTGGTTTAAACCCTTGGTTACCCAGTTTAATCATTAACTATGGTAATATATTTTTCAATATAAAGCTTAAATTTATTTCCTATTGGATGAAAATTTGACAATAAATATCCAATGGATGACATTATATACCATTTCAAACAATATTTTCACTCTATCATTTTTTTCATAATTTTTAAATAATTTAATAAAATTTGGTTATCATAAAACTTCATTTATGTCATTTTTGACTATATTAGCATATTTTGACATTTAAAACAACATGGTAAAATGGGATTGGAATTTAAAAAATTTAAAAATATATAACATATTATATTGAGATAAAAATTTAGTAGGATACTATAAATAACACAAAAAATAACATTTAGTGCATTTATGTATTATACATGATTTCTATATAGCTTGGAAAAGCAGTGTTTTAATTTTTTAACAATTTATGGTAATTAGTTTATCAATAAAAATTTATAATAAATTACATTGATAAAATAATTAAATCATATATAATAAAGGGACATTATAACCAAACATTATTTGTTTTTATACCTATCACATAATATTCAATATTTAAAAAGAAAAAAGTTTAAATTTTGGATTTATCTTTTACACAAACATTATAATGGTAAAAAGAAAAAAAGGCACCATGTGGCCAAATTTAAAAATCTGGAATGATCCCAGCCAAATTAAATGCCAAAAAATTGGATAAATTTATGTGTCATAGAAATTTTAAATACTTTTCGCAATGTTTTAACCATTTTTTACATATTTTTCCCTTACTGAGGTAGAAAATATTGACTGATGTTACAATTTATAATAACCAAAAACAAAAGGGACCGATTTACAAAATTATGATCTCCTGATTCGAAATTCGAATTTTGTTTTTCAATGTTCAATTTCTAGAAGTGGAATAAAATAATTTGTAATAAAATATAAAATGAAACAAAAAATATTATTTCAAAAAAATGTATTTTTAATAATAAAAATGTTTTACATATTAATCTATAATTTTGATTCAAAGTAACTTAATTTGATTATTAATTGTGTAATTGAACTAATTTTACTTTTAAACAATTTTAAAATAATTTGAAACTTGTAAATTTCTAAATCAAAATTATATTTTCCAATAGAACTCAATATTTTTCTCCATTCATTTGAAAGATAAATCCTTTTAGAAAATAATAAATAATTTATCCTAAGATGATTTTGAAATAATGAATTAAAAATGATACTATTTTTATAATTTATTTGTGTTTCAAACATTAATTACAACATTCCCTGATAATAATTAATAAAAAAGAATTTTTATGAAAACATATTTTGAAGAATAAAATTATATAACTAAAAAACCATGTAATTATTTCCAAATAATTATTTAATCAATGATTACTAATTATGAAATTTTTATATTTTCCATAATTTGATTAATTCTATTTTTACCATGTAATTTAATGGATAGGTTATAACAATCATATTTGAATAATAATATTTCACAGTTCGTTCAAGCTTGGTGTTGCATATTTTTTATGCTATCGAATATAATTTATTTAATAAATATAATGTTTTTATGAGATATGTTTTTGTGGTGATGAATGGATAACATTTTATAAGTTATGATAAGGGTAATTTTGGATTAAACCATTAAATTTTCAATAAAGTAGTTTTCTTATTCAAGTGATACAGTCGAAAAAAATAAAAAAGGGAGAGGACAATGACTTTGGGTTGAAACTAAACTTAACATCTAGAACATATTGATCCTAGATTTTAGGAACTTTTGATCGTTTTTATCATACTTTGTTCAGATTTTTTTCTCGGTCGTTTTTGGAGAAATTTGGTTATTTTTGAAGTTTTTTTGGGCCTTTCCATAGTCAAAACATAGTTAGTGTAAACCATCAGGCCATACCTAGGAAACTGTTCTGCCTCAATTTGAGTTCCAGAGGAGGACATACGGTTGAAACACTATTTTCTAAACTATACATCCATACCATGAACACTCATCTAGAACACCAAGTGGAGGAAAATGGTAGATACTTTGTGTTATAAAATTTACAGATAAAACATGTATCTCTCTAATATCCCAATAGTGGTGAAAAATTAGTCACAAATTTAGTACTATCAATGATTTCTACCCCAAGAAACTATCTGATCATAATTTATTGCTAAAAAATTATTGGTTATATTTTAGAGACCCTCTCTTCATATATAAACTCCTCCTATCTTAATATAATATGACCTTTTAGTTTTTTGGGGCTCTCTATAAATTTTTTAGATCTCCCAACCTATATTCTTGTAGGATCTATGTTTCAATTGATGTGTTTATCCTCCTCTAGTATTTTCTTCTATTATTGTCCTTCGATCTCCCCCTTCCCTTGATTCATTATTCCTAGATGTTTTACTAGCCTTATGATTCATTTATTCACATATGGGTTATATAGAATTGTAGATATAAGAACTCTTATACCATATTTTGGGATGACCTTTTCATGATTTTTGATCATCATTGGAGGGTATAAATCTTACATTAATTGTGGATGGATTTTGAATTTTCCATGTATGTTATTTTCTACTTTTTCCACTTCATCTAATTCATTATTCCTTGAGAATTTAGGGATATGTGTTTCTTATTTTTTTCAATACATGGTCTGTGAATGATGAAAATAACATCCATCATAAGTGATTCTATGACTCTATTCTTTATGAATTGAACATGGAATGGATTGAATTTTTATAATCTTGAGTTGTATCACTATTTTATTGAATTATTGAATGATATACTTGTTTAAATTTCATTTAAAATAGAATTTAATGGACTATAAATGAAATTGATATTTTTTCCTTGGTTTTGATTTAAAATTTGAAATTCCTTGATTTAAATTAAACAAGTTGAATTATTTGAGGTTTCCTACAAGGTTTCAAATGATGTATTTTTTGAAATTACTAAGACCCCTATTTGAGTGATTTTATCATTGTTTATAAAATTTTCATTCTCCATTTATTTGAAATTAATGAATTATTAACATGGAAGGATGTTGTAAACTCATGTTTTGAAATGATTTCAATATTTTTATAAGTGTGAAACTTCATTCGAAAGACATTAGTATTTTTTAGAGCAATGATTTTATTAAAAGATTTTTTGTAATGTTGATGATGATTTGTGAAAGGAGGAGGGTATTATTACCCTTGAAAAATATTTTTTTATGAAAAAGGTATTGATTTGAATTAATGATACTTTAGGAACTGTTTGGAACATTATAATGATCGTAACATGTGATTATACATTGATGTGAAATAATTGATTCTTGTAATTTCAATTGATGGGTGTTGAAAGGGAGATAATTCAATATGGTGGAGTTTTGGGGTGATAGTTAGATGTTTATTAATAATGATATGAAATATTGAGGGAATGATCTTGGGTTGATACAGATGAGTATTTAATTTGTGATCCTTGTAAATTGATTATCTCACTCATCGCTTTTAACTAGTCATGGGTAACTGGGTAGTTAGACGAGATGTCCATGATTTATTCTTTTCTAAAATAGTCAAACCCCATTTAGTGGATCCATATAAAAAAGGATAGGTTCAAGATTCAGAAATGTGGTAAGAAAAGTTGGTATTTGATGGCTTCACATTCATGAGATGAATGATACATGAAGTAATCTTGGCGATGAGTCATGATTTATTGATGATCTACACTGTGGATGACTCTCTATAATATCAGGTTTATTTTCTTGACTTCATTATACTTGATACATGACAGATGACCATATTCATTGTCATTACATACCTCTAATGTTTTCTTGTTCGATTGATTTCCATGATTCACATATCTTCTTATTGATATGATACACCTTGGATCTATTGTATTGAAACTTTTCCTATTTTGATATCTAGATCATGTTCTTACATTTTCTTCATTAATCAAACTTTATGTTGTGAATCTTTTATTCAATAATTTTTAATTAAATTTTTCGTTTTTAAAAGATAAAATGGTTTGTTTCTAGATTTAGTTTTTAAAATGATTTTGAAATGTTCATAGTAATAATTTTAAAAGCCCGTATCGTTGTAATTTGATTATGATGGATTTAGTTTCTGGTTCTAAAATGTAATTCCACATTCTCTCTTCTGATCTCCCTTTTAATATAACTGGATTACCATATTAATTAACCACATAAAATATTTAATGGAATCTTACTGTTCTCTCTAGCTCAAACCATGATTGTACCATTTGGTTTTTTAGAATTTAGGTTCTTATATGTTTTTCTTGTGTTCTTATCAACTTCTTTTAAATGTTCATACTAGGTAGGTTGAGTGCAGGCAGTTGGGGATAGGGCGGGTGGTTGTGGACCACCATTAGAATGGTTTTTCGATTCCATGTTCTTATTTTAGTCTTTGTATTATCTCTATATAGAATATATTGTTGTATTGATTTATTTTTCTAATGATATTTCCCCAATGTAAGTTTGATTATTATAGTCTTTTGTATTTTTCAAAATCATTACCAAAGGTTGTTTCTCGATGTCCAAAAGATTTTCACTGGCCCATAGGGGTCAGAGTGGCCTTCAGTCTAGTGGTGATCGGTTTGATAACTAGTTTAGATGGTACCCCTGAACATTTTTCTACAAATGGTATCAAAGTGAATGTTACCCTAAAATAAATTACTTTTCCTTTAATATATACATGTTATTTTGTAATATTCATGATATAAAGGAAATATTGAATGTGTTGGGACTCAATAAGTAAATTTTGATCATATGATTAACCACCATCTATTTGCGATGAGGCTTTTGTTACCAAGTAGAGTGGGGAATTTAATCATTATATTGAGTTATTGATTTAAGTTTGATAATTGACATTTATTTTCCTAATGAGAAAATATTTAATTTTGATAATATCTTATTATTTTTGGGTTGAAATGAAAATATTACAATAGAAGCACTATGTGTTCATAATCTTTCAAGATATGAGGAATCAGTTTGGATGATATTAATGTGAATCAAAGAAATATTTTTAGCTTTATGTGTGGTTTACTAGTAAATGACTAAAACATGCATAGTTCTATTCTGATTCTAAACATGAAACATTTTCCATTTTCTACCAGGTGTCTTCACTTATGCATGGTCAGTTTGGAGGGTTATGGGTGTGGTTTATTTCATGTAATTGTTGGTAGTTTTTTTCTTAATCCCATTGGTGATGATTTTTTAAATCCATTGTGTATGACCCAAGTTCAAATATATCATTTAGAGAGGTATGGGTTGAATCAATGATGTAATTTTTTCAACGTCATCTTTCCAAATCAACCTCTATGATTTTTTAAGATCTCAATACCGCTTATTAAATTATCACCTATCCTATAAGAAAAATATTAATGAACTAAAAATAACATTAGGATTTTTACATGGCTTCTCCCATTTTGTTTGGGTACTTACTTTATATGTTTATAATGATCTTAGAAATTCATTCTCCACTATAAACATAATGTGATTTTAAGTACAGATAATCTCTTAAAATGATAGATAGAAAAAATTATGTAGTGTCTTAACCCTAATTATTAAATTGGGTTGTCTCAAAATGGGATATTTAGAATGGAATTACATCAAGGTGATTTAAAATGACTCCTACCGATATATCTATCTCTCAAAAATCTATTGTATTTTACTTTATCCCACTAGTTATTCAATGGTTTTCCCTACCTCTTATGAATATGTCTTAAATTGCATCAACCTATAGTTGAGGTTTGCATGTTGGCCCTATTATATTTCATGTATAATTAGATAATACATATTTTTAATTAAATACTTGTTTTTTATCACTTTTTATTAACATAATTATTTATCTTCTAACACTAATTGATAATTCTAGTACAATAAATGTTTATTTTCACTCAAATGTGTACAAGGGATTCACAAAAACGTATTCCATCTTATTTTATACAATAATAACCATTAAAAACTAAATAGAATGTATTATGGAATTATAAAATATCATAGGAGTAGTTCATGCATATTGGATACATTTCCTGGCCTCCTCAACTTCATTTTTCTATGCACAATAATACAAGTACACAAGCTTCTCACTATTTGTACATAAATTATTTCATATGGTGGAAATCCATAAAATTTAAATTTTCAAAATCTAATTTGTCTCACATTTACTTTTAATAACTCATAAAGAATATTTATTCACTATTTAACTTCATTAAAAATAGTCACATTATTATATAAAAGAATGTCCACCCAACATAAACACTCAGTCACCTTATTTTCAAAATCAATGTAAGAGAATTCCGATATTTATTCTCATAAGTTACATGGTATCTCAAACCATTTCACAAGAGGATATCATTTAAAATGTAATTTATTTTCATAAGGGTGTCATTAAAACCAAGGAGGATTCATTTACTATCACTTCAAATTAATATTTTGTTTATGGGTCTCAACAAAAGCGGTCGTGTGACCTATCCCTTTTCTGTAGAAGCTATGAGTTTTACAGATTTCATCCTCATGAAATAATATTTCACAGATGCTCTATTTTTATGACAAATAATAGATTCCTCAAACTTGATTAGTAGTGAGATTAGGCCTCATTTCAATAATAATTATTAGTTACATCTCATTCCCTTACCTCCATGTTTCATTCCATGTCATTCCTCCAAAAAAATATTCCATGTCACATCAATTGCAAATCCACTAAGGCTCATAGAAATTATAAAATATACACCAAAAACCTATCATATTCACGATTAATTAATTTTAATGATATTTATTCTACTTTTTTTAATAATCCCACATTCTTGTGAGAATAATCGCATGCCTCATCATTTCAAATCTACCAACTCATCTGTGTGGAAAAGTGGCCTTCAACAACTCTGTTTGCATTTTTCCAAAAAAGGTTATTTGTGTTATCACATGCAAGAATTAATTTGAATGAATTAATGGAATAAACATAATAATTATTGTCTCAATATATAATTTTTATCATCATAAGGATGGATGATGATTTTTGAAATATAGATGTCAGAAATTTTGAGAAGACATGCAGTACCTCAACGACTGATGGTTGAAGATGATCAAACAAAGTGATCAGATGAGAGAGATAAATTCCATCAGGTGAACCATTATTTTTCCATATAATTTTATTGGAAGTAGATGTTCTATTTTTACATATTCCCACATTATATTTCATTATGGTTGAGAAAATATTAATAAGTAATGTTGTTCCACTGACAACATGTGTTGACCCTAGGGTTCGACGCTCAGAACACAACACACAATACTCTCACACCACCTTTCTTTCAGAAACAGGGCTATAAACTCCATGACCCCACTTGTTTATAAATTAGAGGTTCTATAAGATCCCACCAATTTTCTCCACAAATTCCCTCTCACCCATTCCACTATGGGACTGGTCAATCGACCTATATACTACATGGTTGATGACTGGATGTACGAGTCGTTGAGGTGGTTCCTGTTGGGGATTATAATTAGACATATTTTTTAATTCACTATTTAAAACTATAAAAAATTACTCAAAAAGTAATTTAATAAATTTTAAATTAAAAATAAAATTCCAAAATATCTCAAATTATCCCATAAATATTCTTCTTACAAAATTATATTTTTCATGGCCCTCTTGAATTGTGGATGAAAATAATTCTTTTATTAGTATTCACTTATTTATCTATTATTTCAAAATGATGTTGCATACCTTCTGGACACATGTTTTTGAGATTTAATTTTTTTTTCTTACATTTTTTAGAATTAAATGAGGATAATTATGCAATAATTACTTCCAATTATATTTCGTGAATCTATAATAGTTTTAAATGCACCACCACTTCATATTCACTCCCCAATACATATTGATTCATTGAAAACAAATTAAACACTTGTAAAAAATCCTGCTTGGTATTTGGTTGTCAATCAAAAAATTTAAAGTAAATATGTGTCATCAATATTTCAACCCCTTAATGACAATCAAATGAAACGGGTATGTGGGTATTTTTATCATCACTTCCTATACCATTCATGGAATTTTGGAATCTTTTTCTTTAGGGAAGGATTATATTACATGAGTATCTTATATAAGGTACTTTAGTTGGTATAATATACATATAAATGGGATAACAAAGTGTATTAATCAATAAAAATACAATTGTGTTGGTAGATAAATCAAAATTTCCTTTTAATTATGAAAATTTTGATTTTATGTTCTATATAAAATATCATGATATATTTGGATATGTTATTTTGGGAACTTCATATTGGGTTCAATTTCTTCTATGAAAATATCTAGTCCAAATTTAGAAAAAAATTATTCTTTTTCATTAATCATTCCCTTCAGAAGAGTTTTTATTTAAATAAAATAGCCAAATCTATGTTATCTTCTATAGTATTTATTTTCTTTAGAACTGTATAGTAACCAATCTGGAAATTTTTTCATAAAATATTTAACACAATGACATTTTTGGTCACATGTTTTGTGGATAGAAGTTTTATAATCAAAACTATTTTTAGAAGATATCCATGTTGATTTCCCACATATAAACCTTTGCATTCTATTATTGTTCATCATTCTCACATAGCTTCTTATTTACTTTCCAAAATTGATCCCCCTTTATGTATAAAAATTATGATGATGTTATATATTATGCCAGTATTTGTTGGATTTTTGACACAATTTACCACAACATCAACATTATCCTCTGAAACATCATCATCCGTAATTCTATATTTTTTTAGTGATAATCTACTTGCAGTTTTTATATAGCCATTGAATTATTTTTCCATGGTAAGGGGACCATTATTTTTCCAACTCATTTAAGATATCACTATTATAATCAATACATATTATTTTACTTTTTGTGTTATCACCTATTCCATTATATGAAATATACTTAGAATCATTGGAATAATGTGAATTAATTTTCACCTTCCTATATAGACTGGTCTTTATGGTATCCTTGGATGATTGAAAATGAACACATACGACATTATCATAATCAACCTAAATTATTTTGAAATTTATTTCTTCTTTAAGATACCTAGAATGTACTCATTCTGTTATTCTTGTTTTATAATAAGTCTTTCATTGATTTTTATCAACACCTCATCCTATTTTGGATTTTTCATCTTGGAGGTTTGGTCTCCTCAATATGACCACTCTACTTATCCTTTTCATTTATATTTATTTCACCATAAATTTGATTATTTTATTTAAATAATAATTTTTCAAAAAAAGGTACATGAATATTTAATTACATACATCACTCATATCATCCACATCAGAGCCTGATAGTGGTTCATCTTTCCTTTCCTTCAGATTGAGTCATTTAAATGTTTTGAAATCCATTTACACCTCATATTCCTTTTTAAAAATAGGATCTTTTGTCATCTCATAATTGAGTAGAGTATTATGATAATCATTAAGATATAGGTATACATCATTTTCAACATACGAAATATTTGGATGAAATAATCAATAATGTTACACATCCGTCATGATAATAGATAATTCATTCAAATGTATCTCTAATACCCATGATTTTGAAGGACCCTAGAACACACTAAGAGGGGAGGGGTGAATCAGGGTGTCAAATGTTTCTTATAAACTGATGGATCTTGTTTCCATGTTTTTAGGAACCTGTCAAAACTATCAGAAAAGGAAGTGTAGAAAATAAACAATCACATGAAATGAAATGACACATTAATTTTACTCGGTTCACCATTAAGGGCTATGTCCAAGGAGCATATGTCGACTATGTGTTGGTCGTACCAAAAACCACTAATATTGATAAGTTGTGGATAATAAGAGTTTATCACAGTCACTCTATGCCAGGCGCACTGCCTTTACAAGGTTTTAGGGATAGCACACTACGTCCCTCAGACCACATCCGCTGACTCCCCCAAGCTCATTGCATTGGATGAATCATCACTTAGTTTATCGACTTGAAGGTTGCTTTAATGGTTTAGCATTATATCATGAATAATAAACTATAAATGGATGCTCTGTTGAAGTCTTGTAATCACCCATAGATGTAATTTTTTTCTCATACACTGATATGATATGGAAATTAATTTCACAAAATGATTTGGCCAATGTTCAGGCTTCTTTGGGAGTTCTGCGTACTGCTTGTTGTTTCTACATACTGCTACTATTTCTTCATACTGCTACTATTTCAACAAACCATGCAGTTATTTCCACATACCATGTTGTTGTTTCTTTATACTACTATAGTTTACACATACCGTGCAACTCATTCACATACTGCACCGATCTATGTACTTCTCTACTCCGTGTAATGCTCCACTCCTCCGTGTACCATCAAAATCCACATACTACCTTGCTCCACCACGTATTTCTCCACTCCTCCGCATACTATCCTGATCCTTATACTTCCCTACATTTCTGCGTACCAAGAGAGCTTCCTACGCGAACTGTGATCTCTTCTACGAACTACTTACCTTACACATATGATTCTCTCCACGTACCATATTCTCCTCCACATACCACTTCAGACATCACAAAATCTCTTCATGAAAATTAAATATTCAATCTTGTCCCATAACAAATGGGATTAATTCTCCTCAAATAGGCATGTATCTTAAAAAATTTTGGTAATCTGATCTGTGAACCATTATTGGGTACCATTAACCTTCTGTGTACCGTATGGATTTCGGTAAGCGTACAAAAACTCATCACCATGTATCTTCATTAAAAACCATTTTCGGTAGCATTTCATGTACCACACGCCTTCACCATGAACCATCATTGTAAACCGCTTCGACAGCATTCAACATAACGCATGCCTTCACCGCATACTGTGCGCCTCCACCGCATGCCATGATGCGAACTGTTTTCGATAACATTCTGTGTACCACATGCCTTCACCGCATTCTGTTCTGCATCCCACATTCCTTCATCATGTATCATTCTGGATAACTGGCCCCCTATTTTATAAAACTCCCGTATCTGGAAAACCACACGTCAGATTGAAGACTCATTTGTGGCGTCAGGACCCTCTTGATGAGGCATATCTTTTGGTATTCATTGTGGTGACTTTAATGAAACTTGTTATATGACGAATATCTTGAGAGTGGTGAATTTCAATACTAATTTTAGTCTCAAATGTATAATCCCATTTATTGAAAAATCCCTTGTCATCCATGTGAATATTGACAAAAAACATGCAATCTCAATGTGCATATTGAAAAAAAAATAAACCAAACTCCAACATTATAAACAAACAACATTGGTTCTAACAATATCCCCCTTTGGTTTTGTTGGAAATAATTGGATAAATTCACTAATGTTCCATCCATGATCAAAACCCAAACCTTCATGAAACAACTCATCCACCACTCTAAGTTTATGTGATGTGAGCTCGGTGTAGGAATAAAGAGAGAGGGTATGAATTAAGTTCTCATACTTTTCTTTTCTCCCACATAGTTTCATTTCTAGCAATCTCTATTCTCTATCTTTCCCGTAACTAGAAAAAATAGAAAACTCTCCACCAAATTTATCCATTATCCCCCATTAGAAATAAACCCAATGAACCAGATCTTGACTTGTAGAGTTAAAAAAACATGCTCCCCCTAGATCGTATCTCCCCCACAAACCTCTATAATTTTCCCAAATAGATTAAAATAGTTAATACAACTGGGGAGAGGGGAATCTTGTAACCTTTTTATACACTAGGAGGTGGCTGAACACCATGGTTCGACTGATGTTTCAAAAACACATCCACGGACAGTGGCTTGGTCATAATGTCTACCACTTGCGCATCTGTTCCCACATGTTTCATTTTGACCATGCCTTGTTCAACTTTTTCCATGATGAAGTGATGTTTGATCTCAATATGTTTCATATGAGAATTATGAGAAATATTATTCATAAGACCAATTTAACCCTTGCAATAACAGTAAATCACCATTGGTTGTTTCACCTCGTCGACTATGTCACTCAGTTTCTCCTTCATCCTATGTTACTGAGTTCACACCATGGTAGCATATATATATTCAGCTTCAGTGGTACCAAGTGAAGTACTTTCCTGTTTCTTTCTTAACCATCCCAAACTTTTATTTTCTATATAGAAAGCACCACTACTGGTAGACTTTCTATCCACTACATATCCATCCCAGTAATCATCAAAAAATGATACTGTTTACTATCTCTTCCCGCAACAAAGTATATCCCATAATTATGTGTACCATGAATGTGTCTCATTATTCTTTTCACTACCGCTATATGTTATTCCATTATATTACCATGAAATCTTACCACAAGGCAAGTTGTAATGAAAATATTTGGTCATGTCACTGTCAGGTACATTAGACTTCCATTGATTCTTCTGTACATGGTGGGATCCACAGAAGTTAATCCTCATGCTTCCTAAGCTTTTTTTCAACTGAAATCAGAGTCGACATTGGTTTGCAATCATGCATATTGAATTTCATTAGCAGCTCTTTGGAATTCTTTTCTGGATAAATAAATGTGAAATTTTTCTTCTGAATCACCTGAAACCCTAAAAAGTATTTGAGTTCACCAATCATGGACATTTCAAATTCTGATTTAATGTTATTGGAAAATTTATCCACTAATTCATGCATACTTCCACTGAAAATAATATAATCTATGTATAAAAATATGATGAATTGATACTTTTGTGTGTTCTTTATATAGAGATTATGATCCACTCATCCTCTTTTAAACTCAAACAATCTTAAATAAGAGTACAACTGAGTGTACCACTCCCGTGGTGCCTTTTTTTAGACGATAAAGGGCTTTCATTTATTTTCAAACCTTCATTTCATCACAGCCAAGCGGGAACCCTACAGGTTGTTCAATGTAGACATCTTCTTTCAATATTCCATTTAAGAATAATGTATTGACATCCATTTGATACATGTTATAATCTATTTGGATTTCCCTGGAAGGAAATAGCCTGATTGATTCCAGCCATGATACGAGAGCAAATGTCTCCTCAACATCAACACCTTCGATTTGTGAATATACATTACAGACCTAGAACTCCTTATTTATAATCACATTTCCATGTTCATTTAATTATTTCTAGAAAATCAACTTCATACCTTTCATATTATGATCTACATGTATTCTAAAAAGATCACATGTTTGATTTTTGTAAATCTGATCTAACAATACATTCATTTCCATCACCCATGACTCATCCTTTGTAGCCTCTTCAAATATGGATGGTTCCACAACTTTTAGAAATACAAATTGTGAATTATTCCTCATTCTCCTTGTCTCTGTGTGTGCATTCTAATCCCTAATAACATTAGACTGATCAATATTTACTCTTTGATTTCTTCTTAGGGGTTCAACTAAATTCTCAATAGCTATGGATTCATCTTCTGATTATTCTTCTAATTCAACATCATGATGTGACTTATGAATGTTTTTCACATCTTCCACTACCTCCGTATTAGAATTTGTTCTATGTTCACATTCTTCCTCATCTTATATAACATCAGAACAAGAATTCCATGAAGAATTCCAGTTTTTCTCTTCAATGAACATAACATCACTACATTCCACAATTCCTACCAATTACTTATTGGAACACATATATACTTTTGTTGTTCCTTGAGTATCCACGAAACAATCCTTCTTATAAATTGTCTCTGTACTTCACTTGTTTCCCTTCATTGTTTATGATGAAAAATTTTCTTCCAAACACACGAAAATTTTTCATAGAGGGCTTCCGTCTATGAAACAATTTATATGGTGTCGTTGTCTCACATATATATAGCCCTGTTTGATTTTGAATATAAAATGCTTCTTAAACTACATCTTTCTAGTAATGTCAATGACTATGAATATCAATCAGCTTAGTTCTGACCATCTTGTTTACTAGTTGATTCTTGCATTCAAGAACTCCATTTTTATATGGATTTATCACAGCTACCACCTCATGTTGTATCCCATTCTTCTCTAGGTAATTTTTAAATTCAATGGACGTGTATTCCCCAATATTTTTAGACCATGGGAATTTTATCTTCCATCCAGTATCATTCTTTCATATTTAATGAGAGGTTTTCTCGCAATTGAGCACGTGTTCCTTCCTCTGTATAACGATCTCACATGCCATTATACTATAATCATATATGAAATGAAAAAGTACCTTTCTCTATGTGTTCCAGCAACATTTATTGACCCACATACATCTGTATGGATGAGGTAAAGGAGGTTTGATGCCCTTATCTTCTTTTTTTGGTAGGAACTATAGACTTGTTTCCCTCGCATACAAGTATTACATGTCTTTTCTCATTCATGTTTCAGAGTTTGGATATCCATGAATATATTTACTTTGATACCTTTTCCTTATCTTGCTGATTGATGATCCCCAATATCCAATGCCAGATTTTTTCCCTCTTAATCTATTATGTAGAAAATGTTATCTTTGTTGTCAACTTGATATAAGTTTCAATCTATTCTGTATCCTTTCATTAGAGAATTCCCGTACTTTCCTTTTATAGTACATCTATTCCGATTGAATGTCACAATAAAAACCGACTCACATAGTTGACTCACAGTAAGAAGATCATGATGTAGATCATCCTCATAAATGACTTGAGTTTTCTTTAGCTCTCCATTATCTAGCTTAGTACTTCCACTTCCTTTTATCTTCAAAGCACCATCACTACCGAACATCACTGTTTCATCAACCTTTTTCTTGTTAGTCATTAATAGGTCTGAATTACCCATCATGTGGGAAGAACATCCTCTATCAAGAATCCAAGTGTTGTTGTAATTTTTAGCATTGATGGATACTTCTGCAAAATTGGAATTTTTAATTTTCCTATTTTATTTCCATGAGATATTGGATTGAGTGTAGGACACTATTGGTATTTTAATTCCCTCTTCCGTGTAAATTGGTTTTTCATATTCAAATTATTCTTCAAGAGGAACAAAAATGTTTTAAATTGATACACTATCTGGTTTATGAGTATTGACTTGTCCCTAAGCATTGAAAGAATTTCTCTTGTCATACCTCTACCTGCAATACAAAACTTTATGGACCAAGTTAGAACAGTGAAAACAATATCCATAGAAATTATTTCTTATATAAGAAGTAGGATATGAATATGATCTCATTTGTTAAACTCCTTACTCTTCACAATTCATATAGATCCTTACCTCTTCACTGTATGACATGGTATGGCCCAGATAGCCACAAAACCGACACTTCATGATAGGAAATGTCTTCAAATTTCTATTTATCCTCATGCATTCTTCCGTGGGAAAATAGTGTGACTCCCTACCATTTCTTTAAACTATACGATAATTTTTAGTTCTCCTTTCAGTTTTATTTAAGGGGTTTTTATCACTTATGGTGTCATTTCAACGTGATTAACATTCAACTCGTCTTTATTATGGTTCACTTTATTTATTGAATTTGACATTTAAGAAACACAACCAATTCCACTATTTCCCATGCAGTTGGGTATTTTATCCCTCAACATATTTTCAAGACCATCAGAATCACGTTTCTATCTCTCAAGCATATCATCAGCTGAGACCCTTCCAAATTGTATTTAATTAATTCCTTCTTTTGAAATTGATTCACTTTTGAGTTTACTTCTCATAGTAACAACTTCTTCTTCGAGTCCCTCAGTGGTCATGGACTTCTAATTCAGTCTTGAGGTAAAGTCATTGATGAACTTTTCTTATTATTTAATTCTAATTTTTAGTTCCACAACATCATTAGTGCTTTCAAGGATCGATGATTGTACTTTCACCAGTTATTCTACTGGTTTAATTTCTGCTTCTAGCTAATCAATATATTCTGAATACTCCTCCACCATTTCATTCCACTTATTTCATCTCTTACATTTATTCTCAATCTTACCAAAATTATCATTATGTTAAAACTTTGAATCGATATTAGTATTCAATTGAGTATATCTATATTTATTTTTCAATGGTTCTAACTTTTTAGTGTTAGCCATCATGGATACATGGTTCCTAGGTTTGAATTCTGCTTCCTCTTCCTCATTAATCTCATTGTAATCATCTTCTTCTTCGCAAAAAAAAACTATTTCACTGATATTCGTTCCATATTTTATGTATCTCTTTTTGAAAACCATTTCTGTGGCTTTTTAATGTCTCTATCTTCACTTTCTTCATCATTGAACTTTCTTGGGCAATGAGAGGAAATGTGCCCAAATCTTTCACATTTGAAACAATCAAGAGGTTTCTTTCCTTAAAATTTCCTTGTTCCCTTCTTGAGTTTCATGGAAATGAGAGAGAGAAATAATTTTTCCTCATCATCTTCATCAACACAATCTCCAGATATTTCTAGTCTTTATATGGATTTGAAAGTCATATAATTTTCAACAATTCTACTCAGTAGATTATCAAGAGAAAGTTTTCAAAGATCCCTTTCTTCAAGAGCTAAAACATTTTCGTTATAAATGGGTAGAAGTATCCTCATGATTTTCCTTGCAATATCAATGTCTTTGATCTCTTGGACAAGACCTCAAATTACTCTTATACCTTCAGTAACACGATAGAATAAAAAATCTATATTTTCATAAGGGTGCATCTTCATTTCATAAAACCTATTATGTAAAACACAAAGATTCACCTCTTTCACATTTCTATTACCTTCATCAATATTTTCCATTTTCTCCCACATAAAAATTTCTGATGTATAATTCATAAACTTCAGATATATTTGATCCAAAAGAGTTATAGTTAGAGAATTATGTGCTTTTTTATCAGCATCCTTCATTTTCCTATCTATATTAGTCATTGATAGACCAATTAGATCAATGACATGTATTCCTTATGATGTGGAAAATAGAACATCAATTCCAAAAGATATTAGATGATATCTCATCCTATTCATTCATATGTGAATGTTTCTTCCATCAAACAAAGGAACTAACCTAACCTTAACTGTATTCTCTATGTCAGAAAAAATAGGACATATTTAATTCAAGCTACCATTACCCTTTGATACCACTTGAAGGACCCCCGAACATCTTGAGAGGGGAGGGGTGAATATAGGTGTCAACCTTTTCTTTTATACTGATGGATCTTGTTCCCATGTTGGAAGGAACCAATTAAACTTGTCTGAAGAGGAAGTGAAGAAAATAAAAAATCACCTGGAAAACAATGACACAAAAATTTTACTTGGTTCACCACTAAAGGATACTCTTAAAGATTGTACACTGATAGTGTGTCGGTCGTACCAAAATCCACTCATATTCATAAGTTCTGTATAATAATATTTTATCATAGTCACTATATGACAGGTGTACTGCCTTTACAAGGTTTTAGGGATAGAACACTTCATCCCTTGGTCCACTTCTGCTGACTCCCCATGCTCACTGCATTGGAAAAATCATCACTTAGTTTATCAATATGATGGTCACTTCGATGGATTAGTATTAGATCATGCAACCTCAATTATAAATGGATGCTCTGTTGTAGTCTCATAATCACCCACAAATGTAATTTATTTTCCAGTACAATAATATGTTATGGAAACTAATTTCAAAAATGGTTTTGGTCAATTTATAGGAATCATTGGGTGTTCTGTGTATTATTTGTTATTTCTGTGTACCACTGCTGTCTATGCATACTAATGCTGTTTTCGCATACCATGCACTTGTTTCCAGATATTGTGCAGCTGTTTCCTCATACTATTGCAGTTTCCATGTACCATGCACCTCCTCCATGTACTACCCTAATTCGGCTTTCCTACTCAGCATACGGATCCACTCCTCTGCGTACTGTTCTAATTCGCGTATTTCCTTGCGATATCATGTACTACTCATCTCTTCCATGAACTTTCCTACTTGACGTACTGTTTACCTTAAGTAGAAATTATCTCAGTGTACCATCTTCTCCACCTCATACCACTTGAAACTTCTCCGAATTTCTCCCTGGAAATTTAATTTTAAATCTCATACCGTAACAAAGGGGGTTACATCTCCTTAAATAGGTACATATCTCTGCAAATTTTGGTAATTCGATTTACCTATGATTTCAATGTGGGGGAATCTATAAACTGAACTCCATCTGTGTATTGATAGCCTCCACCGCATACTGCAATCCTATGAACTGCGAACATTTATCACATATCATTAACCTTTCGCATACCATATGGATTTCAGCCCGCATACTGAATCTCATCACCACATACCATCACTACGAACCGTTTTCAGGAGCATTTTTTGTACCGCATGCCTTCCCTACATACCGTCGTTGCGAACTATTTTCATTTCTGTCCACCATTCCATGTATCATTTGCCTTCACCACATATCATTCCTATGAACCGATTTGATAGCTTTCTGTGTAACACATGCCTTCACCACATATTGTGTTCCTTCATTGCATACTGTGCTGATAACTATTTTCAACAACATTACACATACCACATGCCTTCACCGCGTACCATTCCACATACTTCTTTCTTTCACCTCGTACTGTTCTACGTATCTAGCCCCTTGTTTACTAAAACACCAATATCTTGCAAACTGCACTTTTTATTGATTATATGTTTGTGGTGTTGGGACCCTATTTATTAGGTGGATATGTTGGTATTCTTTCTGGTGGATTTCATGAAATTTTTGATGTGATGAATATCTTGAGGAGCGGTTACATTAAATGAATGGCCCGAAGGACTTCTTTTTTATTTTATTATGGATAATCCTCAATTTAAGGGTTGAAGGGGAACTCGTACATGACCCATAGGCCCAAGGCACAAGGCCCGAAAAACACACAATACATGACCCAATGGACCAGAGGCATACCACGCCAAATACATGACCCGTAGGCCCAACCCACTTGAACTGCCCCTCCCAAACATTCTGCGTCATTGATCACCTAGCTCCCCACCGTGCATTGCTGATCGGCTAGAATTGCCCTGTATAAAGCTGCACGGTGCCTGGTCCCGATGGAGGTTGTCATACCCTCTCATTATTACAATCCGGTTATCTCGACATCTAGTGGTTGCTACTCTTGTTGCTCTGATCCTCTTTCGGGGCATGATCTATGTGAACTAGTCTACTCCGTGGTCTACATGACCCGAAGGACCTCTAGCCCAAAATCCATTGATGACCTGAAGGCCTTGGAGACCCGTAGGCCCAAACTGGTGGCCCGAAGGCCCAAATCGGGTGAATAGTTCCGGCTACTACAATATCGAACAATGAATTCTATAGTACTGCTATAGAGACTGTTACGATGACTACCACAGTACTTCTACAGTAACCCAGAAATTCGCCTCCACCCGGTTTTGAACCCGGATCTTGGATTCCAACGAGGAGCCCTTACCACTCGGGTACGGGCTCGTTGGCTAAAACGTGGTTGTCAATTAAGTCCCCCTCTTTACCGTATGGTGGTTCCGCCAACCTAGGGAGATACACGTTCCCCAGCTAAGCAATGGAGTTGAATATCCCTGTTTATAATATGAACAGTGTCCGAGCCTGGCGGGACTCGAGCCTATGCAAGTTCCCCCAAACATCGAAATGGACCAACCGGTGAACCACTCGACTAACGCCCTGGGGGAAAAATGTGGTTGTCAATTAGGTCACCCTCTTTACCCGTATAATGGGTTTGCCAACCCAGGGAGATACACGCTCCCCACCTAAGAAATGGCATTGAATAGATCTGTTTATAATATGAACAGTGTCCGAGCCTGGTGGGACTCGAGCCTATGCCAGTTCCCCCAGACAGTGAAATGGCCCAACCAGTGAACCACTCGACCAACGCCCTGGGGGTGTGAGCAATTACATTAATTATTGCTTTCAGTTTCAAATGTATGACCCCATTATTTTCAAAATCCCATGTCATCCATATGTAGATTGACAATAAACAGGAAAACTCCATCTGTAGATTGACAACAACCATAAACCAAACTCCAATATTATCAATAAACAATCTTGGTTATAAAAGATATGACATGCTATCACATTTACCATATAAAATTAGTTATCTATAGTGTCATAATATTTTAATTACAAATCTGTAAACTATAATTTTTTTATTTTTAGTTTGGATTCTTAGATCATCACATTCACATCATACATAATTTTGAGTTTATCCCATATCTCCATTACTATTTTTATTCTCATCACATTAGTTAACACTTTGTCACAAAAGGATTAAAAAAATAATTTATTGGATTCCCAAGTAATACAATTTTTATCTTATAAACATGTTTCCTGAGATCATATATTATAGGTTTGATAACACCAACTATAACAACATCACTAATGTCAAGGCATTATGAATAACAATTTGGAACCATTCAGTTCTTCCATCCAAAATATTTATTGTCATTGATGAAAGTAACTCCTCTAATATTTACTGAATTCCTATTATCAATCATTATTCATCAATAATTATTGGATCTTTTCAAGGAGAACCTCATTATTAGATACCACTTATAGGGCCTAGGTTTAGATATATCACTATGATGGGGAGGCTGAACCAACTATGATCTTTTTTATAATATATTTTCCTCAAATAAAAATATAATTTATGTGAATAACTATATCACTTGTTCAATTGAGTCTTAGATATCCATTATAAAACAAATGACAGATATGAAGATAACTTAAGAATTATTGCTAGGTTGAATCCTGATGTGGGTCACTATGTTTAATATGATCCTAGAATCAAATTTTTCAATAGTGACTAAAAGTAATTATAGGTAAATTAAATCACTTAAAATACATGATAGAAACACTCTGGTAACATTTGGTCACTAATTAGTATAATGGGTAATCTCGTGATGAGATATTTTTACTAAAATCCCACCAATTTTCTTTATATCAACTTCCATTGTTTGATATATCTCATTAAAATCTATAGTTTTTTTGCAATGGTATCCTTACTAGTTCTTTATTGTTTTTCCTACCCTACAAGGAATAGGTTTTCAAAAAAAATTACTAATGAAATGCTCTTGTGTCCCTTGTTACATTTATAGTCAGGTTAGATAAACCATATTTCTGTTTAACTTTTGTCCTTGCGAACCTATTACTATAAAAATATGTTAGATATTGATACTCACTGATAAATCTAGTACACATAACTTCTGGATTCAATTAAATGTGTACATGTGATGAGCATGAAATTCTTCTTAATTATTTACACAATAATAGACATTTAACAATGAATCTAATTTATTCTATTATTCTAAAATATAATAGGATCTCTTTATACATATAAGATAAAATTCATTGAATCCTAAACATCAATATAATATTTTAATTAATAAATGTCAAAATTATTCTAATTATTCGTGCATTCATTATTTCATTTGTATTAAATATTCCTCATTTAATACTCCACTAACGTTTTAGTTTCACACTAACTTTCAAGAAAACATACAATAAACTACTTCATTGTTTTGCTTCATAAAAGAATATCATAATGTTTCTTTTATGTATTCCATAATAAAATAGGAACTTTATAACCATATTCACTAAAATATAATACATTAATTCCTAATTTTATTCATGTAAGTGTACATTGTATTTTTAAAAATTTCACATATGGATTTCATGAACACCAAAATTTATTTGTGTAACTATGTCATGAAAACCTAGAAGGACTCATGGAATATATCCTTATGTAAGAATTTAATTTAAGGGTCACAAGTCAAGAGGATATGAGATCTCTCTCTTATTTTAGGGATGAAATGTGATTCAAAAAATAATCCCTATGAAAGAAGCATTTATAGATTCTCTATAGTTTTGAAAAAATATATATTTATAAAAAATGATTGATAGAGGGCTCATGAATTAGTTCCATTATTTTTATAGGTGATGTCTCATAGACTTACATCCTCTCTTCATTTAGTTTCATGATCAAAAAAATATTCATTATCCCATATTTTATAAAACCACTAAAAATATTTACATTTAATAAATATACATTAAAAAACATAATTTGCACCTAGTGAATGGAATCCCACAACCCTTATTCTTCTTTTTGGATAATTTTCATGTTCATGGGTGGGAAATAACATTCTTAAAAATTTAAAAACTCCAAACTCATCAATGTTCCCGATTTTCCTTCTATAAGTACATTTTTATTTAGAAAAGGCATGTTCATAAATTTTTGACATGCATGAAAGACATCAATTGTGTGCTTGGATTAAATTTTATGAATCTTGTATCTATCTCTCAGTTTGATCATCGAAAGGATGGGCATTGAATTATGGAATGGCAATGCCAATAGTTTTGTGCTCGGGTAAATAAAATTTAGTGCAAGAGGTTGAAGAAAATTAAAAAAATTTATCAGATGGATGATATCAATTAAATCATGCAGACAAAGCCCCATCTGTATAAATTTAATGTATCAATAGTGATATGGTTTTTTGTAGTACCACATCAGAGAACATAATAGTTGAGAGATACATAATAAGAAATTTCATTCTACTAAAGGAACTCGTTGACACTGTGGTCAGGCATATATAACACATTACAACCATCCCTCATTCGATAGTCTAACCTCACACATCAACATGGTCTCCACCATGTGCATTCTCGTAAGTGCTATGATGGTTTTATGTGTACTTTCCATGCCTATCCATGCCTGATCCATCACCCATTCCCCCATGGTCCTACTCAGTGGACATGCCTCCCAAATTGTTTATTCCCAGTTCTACATGTGTCAGAGTTTGGTCATTTTTTGTGATTATGGTTGTCCACAGTTTTTATGTCACTCTATAAAAGGTTATTAAATATTCAACTTGTATTTCAATTCCTTCTCAACTCAAATGTCAACCCACAAACTGAAAAATTCTCCTTTAAATATTCCTCTTCAAAAATTATATTTTATATATCCATATTTAATAAAACATTTAAATAATTATTTTTTGGTATTAAATTCTTTCTATGATGCTCGAAAACAATGTTCCATACCTTATTAAAACATGAATTTGAGATTTAATACAAGTTTATCAATTAGTAGAATTGAAAAAGGTGAATTCCTCAAGCATGAAATCCACAAAAAATCTCCAAGAATCACCACTTTGTCTTCACTCACCAATACGTATTGATTTATTGATAATAAATTAAACACTTGGGCATGACATATTGAAGATCCAAATTTGTGACATAAAAATAATTTCATTTTAGTTATTCAAAAAGTGTTTTTACTAAAAAAAGTTTCTTTTTATCGAAAGCTTGGTTTACAAATTTATTTTCAAATACTATTGTAAGATGTGATTTAAAAATATTTTAAGATTACTTTTTTCATAATGTAATTAAAATAGAAATGGGTTTGGAATTATAAAATGGGATTATAATTTTGAAACCATGGAAAATGTTCCATGAGCTAGTGGAATATTATAATTTTGTGAAATAATTATTAAAATATTTATCATAATGAATGGTTAGTGTAATGTATAATAAATAGGTAAATTTAGTTTTTTTAGAAATAAATAATTCTTTTATATTTTTAAAATATTTTTTTGTTCCATTGGGGGCCTGGTTTGATATATGAGTCAATGAGACCGTGTTTTGGTGATATACAAAAAAAGTATTGTAGAAATATTTCTAAGAGAGATAGAAAGGTCGTTCATTATTCTAGTCTTCAGAGTAGTCTTTAATGTTTTTTTGATAAGGAGTCTCCAAATGATGACTCTACCCAGTCTCTAAATCATGTTTTTTATCTGAATCCTTTATAGTCTTGGGATAACATCAAGGTTTTCTTAGATCATCAACTATTTTACTTTAGGTGGATTTAGGTTATCCAGAATTAGTGAAGTAGATTAAAAAATTTTAAGGGATATTAAAATCTCTTAAGAATTTAGATACTTCGTAGGTCAAGTCTATAAACTCGATGTTTGAGGTAGCTAGTTATGAGTGGCAGTAAGTCATGATTCACTTTTATAGTTATGAAACAATATATTAAGAATTCCTAAATTTAATATTGAATCGGTGGTTATACTCTGTAGAAGTATTTAAGGAGAATGCTTTTGATATCTCATGTTTTTTCATGGTGAGATATAAGATATGTAATATTCCAAAAACTCTCAGTGTTTTTATGTTTTACATGTGATATATTTGGTAATCAATATCATAAATCTCACTCTTTTAAACTAATTCTTATCCTAGACCTTGGAAACCACCATCCCATTAGTCTATCTTACTTATTACCGAATAGTACATGGAAGGTACTTGTTACATGTAGTGGGGATAGTGAAATGAAAATAATTGATTAATGCATTAACTGTGGCTTTCTTAAGATAATATTTCTACTCTAGGTGGTCACAAATGTTAAAAAAGTTGTAAAATCTTCTCATTGAAAGAAGAGGCATTTTATATGATTCTAGTGTGGGTACATGGTAATGCTATGAAGTTATTTTTAAACACTTTAAGGGTTTACAAATTGTTTCAATACTTGGGTGAAATTAATTACTGTAAGTTGGGATAAATAAACGGGATGTTTAGTTAGAGAATGGATCCTTAACATAATGAAAAAGGATCTTTGGAATAATTGGTCTCTAATTATAGGAATTGGAGTGATGATTTCACACATAAAATAGATTCCATTTCTAGTGGATAATGGCCTATCAAATTATTTCTAATGTTGGAGTGTGAACCATTTGAGTTTTCATTACTGAATCTCATAAAAATTTTATGAATTATTATTTTGTGTATCTCATTTTATATTATTCTATAGAACTGAGTTATTTTGGTGATGATGGTTTCATTTTCATAAAATTACTCCTTATTGATCCCTGTGGGTAAACTCTCTTGAATGGTTTTAGTCTTTATCATTAATGGTTTTGAAATTCTTAAGTTTTTTTATTCTACTATTGGTGGAATAAAATATATTTCAGTGAACCTCTAGATATATTATGTTTTTTTCTTAGAATCCCATATTGTCTCTTTATTCTATGGGTGTGTCTCAATGGCCAATGTTGGATACCATTTTGATTTGATGTTGTTCCATAGAATCCTATAATTTTTTTATTTATGATTAAAGATCAATATTAGTGTGTTAGGTGGTATAACTTTTTAAGATCTTTTTGTGAACCCTTTTTGGTAGCTTATTGCACCTTATTCTTCCATAGATATGTCATTTCGATGTAGTTTTCATTTGATTTAGATTGGCCTTGGGGTGTTCTCAGATAATTTGGATGATATAAATTTTTAATAGACCAGGAACCCATAGGGTATGGTGTTTGATTTTAAGAGAAAATTGAGGGGTGATTCTTGGTGTTTATAATACTTGATTAGAATTGAGTTATTTATCATGAATAAATCCTATTCATTTTTGCACCTTTCTAGTGGATATTTGATTAGAGATGGATCTCGTGACCATTTTCTATTCTATAATATACTTTATTTGTTTGACGTACCATTCCTTTTTGGTTTTCATTATTTTAGCATAGATTATTTTCTATGGTGTGTTATTTAAGTCTCTTATTTGAGTTAAAGTGACCTGTTTTTTTCTGTCACACCATTTTGTTGAATCTTTAAATTCTGGGGAGATCCATTTGGGGTCTCCATTATTTCTCTAGTTTGAAAACATATGATAATATTGGTGTATTATTTGTATAGGTGTTTTGATCTAGGATTTTTTATTGATGTATTCATTTTGGGTGATTCTCCATCTTTTTTGTGGACCGTGCACCACATGGGTGGAGTGTGGGAGTTCTTTTAGTATCATTTTTCCATATTTTATATTGACAACATTCTCGGGACTTAAATTGATATGGTGCAGAGTGTTATATCATCCTAGTCCTGGATCTCAAACAATATTAACCCTTTTTCCATCCTTTGTTTTGGTATTTTTTCAAGTTGTTTATTGGGACATTTAGTGATTTATTGAAGGTTTATGGGACTTTCCATGGTTGTAAAATGATTTGTGTAAACTGTGTAACATTTCTTAAAGAACCATGCCACTTTTCTATGTTTATGAAAAAATGGTTGGGGCACCATTTTCCAAACCATGTGGATAAAAAAATCACTCTCATCCGGAAGCCAATTAGGAGGTTCACGGATAGCGCACAGTTTGTCAAATTGTGGAACAAATCCCTGAAGAAATCTCTAAAATCCTATTAGAGGTAAATCATTAGTAATAAGTATGAATCCTACTTCTTGAAACCATGTGAATAAAATTTAATTCTTTAAATTTATTAATTAATGTCTGGATTATCCTCCCCCCTCTTTAACTCCAAACTCCTCTCATTAGAATCACATATAACCATTTGGATTTTGGGGACTATCTTTATCCATTTTGGATTTCACAACCTCTCCTCTTAGAGGATTAAAGTTCTTACCGAATCTATTATCATTATTTTAAAAGTTATTGTCTTCTTGTACTTTGATCTATCCTAATTTATTGATCAATTATTATTATAGACAATGTCATGCATGAGAATAATTGTATTGTGGATGGTTGATTGGAAAATGGGGATCTTTTACCTATTCTAACTTCATTAGATAATTCAATTCCTTAATTTGCTGATCTCTATCGGAGGTGAAACATCTCACTTTATTCATATGGATTATGAATTTATGAAGTTTGTGTTTCTATTTTCTTCCATAATATTTTGATTAATAGTTTCAAAATAATTCATAAATATATATGTGTGTGTGTGTTTCTTGGTTCCAAGTACATGTTCTATGAATGATTATCATGAAATTTTTTTAGAAAGGTTCTTTGATCCCTTAATTAATGAATTGAAAATATCATGGATATAAGTTTGTTGATCATGATCCCTCTCAATGTTATGTGAATTATTTAATTCTATATTTTTTATAGTTTTAGAGTTATTTTAATGTTTTTTTGATATATTTGAGGGTTTAATACCATTTTCCATTTATAATGTGAAATTATATTGTTTTAATGATGTGAGTTAAATTATTTCATTTATTCTTCATGGGTTTTAATGATTGTTTTTTCAAATTACCAAGTCTCCTCTTGGATTGATTTTTCCTTATTTATAAAATGTGTGTTCTTGTATGATTTGAAATGAGTGATATTTCACATGTATAGATGGTATACCATGTTTTTAAATGATTTCAAGACTCTTATAACTATGAAAATTACATAGAAATCCATAGGGATATTAATGATGACTTGTGAAAGGAATAACTTATAATTATATTTTTTTAAAATATTTATTTGACGAAAAGGGCTTGGAATTGAATTTATATTTCTTGAATACCCATTTGGAACCTTCTGATGAAACTCTTTTGTGATAATACATTGACATGAATTACACGATTCTTATAATTACCATTGATAGGAATTCAGAAATGGATTACTCACTATGTGGGATATCAAGAGTGAGAGTGAGATGTGAACTGATAATGAGATGAAAAGTCAAGTGTATGGTCCCATATTAATACAAATTTGGATCTAGTTTGGGACAAATATAACATGATTATCTCAATCTTCTATTTTGACTGGTCATGTTAACCTAGTTTGTAAGACGAGATAACCATGATTTTTTATTTTCTAATAGAATCACACCCCTTCTTATGGATCAATAGATAAAAATATTTTTTTACCTTATAGATGTGTTGTAATGAAATTTGGTGTGTGTGGACTTTGATTTATTGAGACCCAAGAGGATATATGTAATACCAATGACCCATAATGATTTTATTAATTAGTTGGACTATTTTGGACCCACTATAAGGACCTGGCCTTAAAACATTACATAATTATGAATTAAATGAATAATTCAAATTAAGGATATTTTTAGGTTTATTGTTTTATAGAATTAGGCCATAACTATTACATTTCATTACAAAACAAAAATACAAAGTAGACACTTCTACTGAGATTCAATTTTTTCACAAAACAAGAACTCTTGAAAAAAAGAGTCATGTCTAGTTCCATGTTTAAGACATCATGACATTTCCATGATCCCATCCATGACCCTATTCCACATTATGTCCTATGAAAAACATTTCATAAACTTGGGATGAGCATAAAAACCTCAGTAAGGGATACACAAAGAAGGAAAACTGTTAGTTTTCCAAAACAACAAGTAAACCATAAATAATTTAATATAAGTAATAATTTTCACCTTTATGAAGTAGTATATACTCTTCACTAAATAAAAGAACACGACTTACCCTTTTGTAACAAAAATATTACCATAAAACCCATATAAAGAACACATTACATATAAAGATAACTTGGGACATAAACATATTTAAATGGAATAATCATATGGTCAATATCCACACGTATCAGTAAATGGAATAGCCATACGACCGACTTCCATACCCAATGCTTTGGTGGTTATAATGAAACCACCCATACTAGTTTATCACGACACCACCCGTTATTTGGTTTATTCTGAAACCACCCATCAAATGTCCAAGTACGATTATAAAATCATAACACATAAAACAAATATAAAGGAAAGAAAAAATTTCAACATTTCAATCACAATATATCACTTCAATATATTGACATAAAAATCCATTATTAAAACCATTTTCAATACCAAAATACCTAAAAGAGTATATGGTATTTATTTTCCCTGAAAAAAACATTACTTCTTGTTAAGGATTCCAAAGAACAAATAATACTCGCGATGGTGGAATGGTCGTTGTCACCACTTACGTTAAAAGAAACATTCCTTTTTGTCACTTAGTAAAATGCTTCGTAGAAAAATATTCCCATTGAAAAGTGAAGGGTGTTTATACATAATATAAAAAAAATCATTTATTAAAACAAAATATGCCGTAATGAAAAGAGATTTAGACGAAGTCCCTTACCTCGTGTCCGACTTTATACGTTCGTTCTTTAATATCCTGAATAATAAACTAAAGTTAATTTTTTTAATTGCATAAGAACATTTTTAAGTTTATTATTCCTTTTATATCACTTATTACCATGTTATAAACATTATGTAATCATTTGAGTTAATAATGTTTGTTTGGTCGATATTTGGTACTTGAGTCACAAATGAACACCTTATAGTTACGAATTGTTCATATGGTCAAAATTTCATTATATCCAGAATGATATTCATGATTTAGATATCATATATATCATATATATCAAGTATATAAATGTATTTATAATAGTACATAACATTTGAAGGTAGGAAATGAAATGCACCATTCATGGAGACGGTAAACCATACATACGCATGAATGCTACTTCCATTTCTATTTCTTATTTTAATGTAATTAAAACATAATCATTCATAAGTATATAATAATTCCAGTATAATATCATATATAATATCATTAAATCAATCTTTTATACATCCCATGTATGGTATTAATGAGTCATATCACTTTGAGGGGACGGTAGTCCACACTTCCTCAAATAAAATTATCGCATTTACACATAATGAACACCATAAAGGTATGATATAAAAGAAAAATACAGAATCACTTTGAGGGGGCGGTAGTCCACACTTCCTCAAATAAAATTATCGCGTTTACGCATAATGAAAACCATAAAGGTATGATATAAAAGAAAAATACAGAAGCATAAAGAAAACATAAACATAATATATTTAATATATAAATATAGTGTCATATTAAGGGCCACCATGATAGGCAGTAGTAGATAATCAAACAATCATCATTTTGTGAGGCGTTAGTTTTCCATCCACAGAAATTGTATGTTCTTCACCCATTAGATGGAGGTGTGTGTAAGTGTAGTTCTAATACATCTCATAACAACATCCTAGTATATTTAGGATACTGGTGTTGTAATAAAAGAATGGAATAAAAAGATTTTAGGGGTTGGAGAAGTAAAATAAAATAAAATAAGTTAATAGAAACTGTTACCTTTAATTTGGGTAACTTCCTTTGTTTTGAACCAAAAGGACTTCTTGAACATTCTTCTGCCTATGGTAAGGCTTCTAGGAGGAGGGGAGGGATGTAGAGAGCTTAATTGGGAAGAGGTTGGAAGATCCAAAAGGCTTGATAGGTGTGGTAATTGGTTATAAATAGTCTTCTTTTATAATGGGAAGTAGGGGAGGGATGCAGGGAGCTTAACTGGGAAGAGGTTGGACAAGGCAAAAGGCTTGAGAGGTGTGAGGAGTTTTTTAGAAATGGTCTCCATTTTTTAGGGGGAGGAGGGGCTCTTTATGAATGTTTGCAAATATTATTTTATTAAACCTATATTCGGTTTCTAAAGATCCAAATATCATTAAAGATGAAAATAAGATGACTCACGGTCGATAAAAAATCATCCAATAATAATTGGACAGGTTTTGGATGTTATTTTAAATTTTATAATCTTATTTATTTAAATGATTTATTAATGAGGTAAATAGTACATCATTTTTGATTCATAAATAATTTATTTAATTTGATGTCTAAAAATTATAAAAAAATACCATGATGTAGGAAATAATTTTATCTTCCCAATGAATATTTATAGTTAAAAATATTACTTACATAACACCATATACAAATTAATTTACTAAAAGATTTTTGTTTATGTCATTTTGGCCTTTTCTTTAAATTAATTAAGCTAAAGTGTCATTATCATTCATAAGTGGCACCATGGGGTCCCAAAATCGACCGAAGGATGCCCATGGTCGGACAATACTCATCCAATAAGGTTAGGACAAGTGTTAAGGTAATTTTGAATTATTATAATATTCTTTTTACCTTGAATTACACTATTTACCTTTAACCATGGTAAATAAAAGTCAAAAGATACTATTCAAAAAAATTTCTTTAATCATATTGAACCATATTTTACTTACTAATAACAACCATGTATGTCATATTTTCGAAATTCAATTCACAGAAGTGGAAAAATATCATTTATATGAAAAATTCAATTTTAATTACTACTAAGTGGTTTCACTATTAATCAAAAATTGATGTTTTTCAGAAAAATACCAAAAATTATGCCAAATATATATTTGATATTCCAAATTCAAAAATGATGTCAATTTTACCAAATTATAAAAATAGAAGTTTCATTAATTAATTTGAAATTAAATCATGTTGTTAAAACAATTAGTGTGTTTTTAAGAAACAATTACTATCAAAAGATTGACACTTATTTATGTCTGAATTCAAAGTGAAATTAATTCCAATGACCAAAATTGGATTAAATGGTAAACAAATATTCTAATTACACATTAAAAACTATTAAAAAGATAATATAACCATATAAATAAATTAGATTCAAATTCATTTTGGAATTAAAATACAATATTTTTCACTATTCATTAAAAAATGAACTTTATCGGAAAAATTCCAAAAATTTACACGAAGTAAATTTTGATGTCCCCATTATAAATAAGGATTTTATATGGTCAAATAAAATGTATTAATGTGACCAAAACCATATTTAATGAGGTTTCTCCATTAAAAGGTGGTAAATTGACCTTTTAATGTAAATTATGCTTAAAATTAGATCCATTCGCATTTTAAGCCTCTAAATTTTATTGGATAAAAGTAAATACATTTAACAAACATGTATAATAAAATTTTAGTTAGTTTTGTTCATTCCTGCTAATACAATGGATAGGAGTTAACTTCCATTTAAAATAATAATATTATATTATTTTTGTGCAATGTAAGATTTCAAAAAAAAACCTATTGTTGTGTATTGGGTACGCTATCGAAGATAGCAAAAATTTTAAAGTAAAATCAATATTTAATTCAAAAATATTAATAAGTATAAAAATATCTTATTCTTCATTTACCTGGGATGTTACACACACTATCAAGTCAAGTTCATACCCATGACATCATTAAATTTGATACTCGATATATGACAATTTTCATTGTCACATATTGGAACTAGATTTTCTTTGCTTGATTTATTATCCTTATTGAATGATTTTGTTATTAAGATGATAAACCATTACACTATTGTATTAAATCATGTATAAATTATTGATATATAGATAATTTTATTACCTTTTTAAATTTATTTGACTTTAGATTGTGAAATGGTTTTCAAATATATTTCAGAAAAGGTTTGGTTTCTTAATGATGATTTGGAATGTTTCTATATTTGGTTTCATAAAATATTTTCAAATGTTGAATGTTTTTTTAGATCCAATATTTTCATCATATGATCATGATGTATTTAGATTAATCTTTTTCACAGTAAAGAATTTTTTTCCTCATTTCTTACTTAATTTTAGAATATTTGGATTATATTATCAATTAACTGTAATGCCTTTTTAGTGGAAGCCTACTGGGTTCTATAGCTCACACCCTAATTTTATCATTTTTTTCATATTTTATGTTCTTCTATCAGGTGGTCATATTCCCTTAAACATTTTTTATGGGTTCATACTTGGTTGGCTGAGGGTGAGCAGTTTCAGACAAGGTGGGTGTTCGTAAAACACCATGAGATGGGTTTTAGTAACCATGTTTTTATTTCACTATATGTATCATCTCCATGTACATGAAATATTTTTATTGATTTATTTATCTAATTATTCTTCAACATTGTAACTTTGATTACTTTTATCTTTCATTTTGTGTGATATCATTCCCAAAGGCTGTTCATAGAATCCCTTATGCTTTTATCTAGCTGGTAGGAATTAAGAATGACCTATAGGTTAGTGGATATCGGTTCAGTTACCAGTGTATAGGGTACCCTACGTTGATTTTATATGGATACTCCCTTTTGATACATTTGTGTGCTTTTAAGATTCCTTAAATTCAAAAATGATATCTTTTTATTTTATAGATTTTATGAAATGCAAAAAAACATATAAAGGGATATAACATCTGGATAACTTATGGTGTATTTAATATTTTAAATAATTTTAATATATTATATAGATTTCAATTAATGAAATATTGGGTTAGCATGTTTCCCACACCATAATTCCATTCTTCGATGACTTTCATTACACGCAAAACCAAGTTTAACTAAACAATAATATACTATTAATACATTATTATTTAATATAATAAGATATAACCTAGATGTTAATTTAAAGGGTATAAATAGTATTATAAAATTTATGAAAATATATGGTTTTAAAAAAATCTTTGGTTTCAAATTAATTAATAATTAATATAAAAATCAATTGAATATAATAGAAATGTTCTTAATCTCACAAAGTTGATTTATCATAATAAATTAAATTAATTTCCTCTAGTGAATGATCTTAATTAAATATATATATTATATATTCAAAACAAATATTCACTCATTAAATATAGTTTATATAAATAAGATATTAATGAACCCAATTTTATACCTAAAAACCCATATTTTTTAAAAGGCAGTTTTACCAACTTTTAATGGAAAATACATTTTAAATATAATTTTTGGAAATTTTATAAGTTATATTTTTCAAAATAAAATTATTTTTATGAAATTTTCAACATAATTATTATCAAATGGTGAACTTTTTTTATTTTTCAGTGAAGTTTCATTATTTGATGAAAAATGAAAAATACTAAATTTTAATTAAAAACCACTTTTTGTCTAATTTATTTATATAGTTAAATTATATTTAAAATTTGGTTTAAATTAAAATTAGATAAATTGTATTTATAATAATCCAATATAGGTCATTTTAATCAATTTTACATTGAAATTAGTTATAATAACATTTCAACATTTTGTGCATTTTTACATTAAAAAGACGTTTCATCCTCACGTCTATGGGATTAAATTTCAATTAATTTATTCTAATTATGTGTTAGTAATATAGAAATATATATTACATATTTATAATTAGAATAATTTATAATTTTTAATAAGTTTAAATTTCTTTTTTACACAAAATATTAGTGAAATTGGTTAAAATTAATTATAGTGATGAAGAGAAATATTATCTTAATAAGGGGCTAAACCTCAATTTTTTGTACCAAATTATGTAGAAAATATTCCAAAATAAATTCAATATAAATATTTACATCATATCTTACCTTTTATAAAATTTTGTTCTTTATTGGATCCACATGGCATGAAAAAATGTCGGTGGAATTCCCTCTTCTGAAGATTTAGAGGAATGCCACTCCTCCTCCACTATAAAAAGGCACTCACCCCTACAATGTATTAAAACCTATAAAGAAAATTTTATCACCAAAAATATTCCCAAATAACCTCCCAAAATTTCTTTCCCTCATAATATAAGCCTAAATTTGGGCATAAAGAAAACCATGGAAGTCATTTGGTATAATCCAAAAGGAGTTACCCGAATAAGAGGTAAAAATTTTAAACATTCATTTTTGGTTCTTTTACTTCTCCACTAATTAAATAAAATATATATCATGAGTAAATTATAAATAAAATAAATAAAATATAATTTTATTTTTTTATTATAATAGTTCTACCTAAACACTCACACACATCCATCAAATGGGTTACACAATCATCGTTTGTGTGTATGGCGGACTACCGCCTCATGAACCGATGTCATTCATTATTACCTTCACCACATTTCACGGATGAAAATAATGAATGATTTAAAGTATATAAAGGATATATATAATTTAATTAATCTTATTTAATTATTTTAAAATACATAACTTTGGGCTTTATATTTTTTGGGAATACGATAACATCGTTTGTGGCCGCCTCCTCAAAGTGATGTGATTCATTCATACTCTACAAGGAATGTATAAAGGATGATTTCATTTTAAATATATTAATTATAAGATAAAATTATTATAATTGAATTAAAATATACATATATTTTATTTATTTTTAATACTTTTAATATGATAATGAAAAAGAAGTAGTGTTCATGCGTATACACAACCTACTGTGCCCATTAAAGGTGAATTTCATTTCATATATCCAAGATTGATGGATTTTCATAAATACATATATAATGTATAAATTTTAAATTTACATTATTTTATACATCCTGTATATGATAAAATCATTATCTACACAAGAAGAAAAGAACTAACAAGTCAAAACATACTAAAAAAAATGGAAATAAACACCTGAAATAGTGAAAATAACGAAACATTATTAACATATGGGTAATAATATAATATAAGAAGAAAATATTTGATACTATAAATATTATTTTGGATATATTATATGATATATAAGTTATTAAATACATTATAAAATAGTTTAATGTGTGTTAACCAAAAATGAAAGACATGGTATGGTTTTTTGTCTCAATTTTTATTCTTTAAGGCATACTTTATAGTTTTGCACCCAATTTCTTATATATGTTGTAAATTCTAAAACATTGACATGTAATGTAAGGAAAAATTCATTATTAATGGAATATTTCGTTTCAATTTTATTTATCATTTCTAGGGAGACTTTAAATTGAAATTACCCTGTGGTAATGAAATTTCATAACTCAATTCCTATTTCATTTGGTTATATTACATCATTGTCATTAATATTATATGATTAAGAGACTAGTGACGTTGAATATCTATTGATGTATTTAAACTTCTTATTTATGGATTTATAGTTAATACACATTATTAAGCTTCCTTTCCAATTTTATAAGATTAATTTTCAAATATATTTTAGTGGTTATTTTCAATGAAATGTATTCTCAAAATATCTCATAAAACGAGAATGATATAGTCCAAAAGAATGTTTTTGAAAGATATTTTTATAGAATTTAAAATAATTGAAAAAAAAATTATTTTTACTCACGTGGGATGTGTTATATTTATATCATCATTATTATTCCATTGTATGGTTTTTGATTGAGTTGGACAAGAATAGTATTGATACTGAATTCCATGATTCATTTTTTTAGTCCCTTGTAATATTCACATTCCCATGATTATTGTACATTGAATTTAGGCTAATTATCATGCATTGTAATCAATTAAAATTCCATATTGACTATTCTAATTGATTCATTATTTCTTCCGCTATACTTAACCCTTACTCAGTATTTGAGATCAACCTTATTTGGTTTTTTCCTTAGGAATCCAATTTGTTTACAATGAACAATATTAATGGATATTCTATGTTATAACAAATTTATCCCCAATAGAAAAAATTATGTTGTAATTATTGTACTCATTTTTAAAACAAGACTCATGTATACTTCTGATTTACCAATACTTCTAAACTGAACGGTCCTTTGGGCTTCATTTACTTCTAATCATGCCAATGCAATGGTAGTAGATACCATCTTGGGGCTTACTAGGGTTGGGGTTATACAGTGGGTTTTAGGGTTTTTTGTTTTAACTTTTTACCATATTTACATCTACCTTAGTAAATAATTTATAGTCTTATTAATTAATTTAAATGAAAAACACTAATATTGAACCTTTTTTTATGTTAATTTATTTCAATTTCAAATTTTAAAACCATTTAATTAAAATAATATTCTAAATATGTGAAAATTTAATTTTAAATTAGTTTTACAAAATCATGAAAAAATAGTTTTTAGGGAAATAACGTTTTGAATCATTAAACATATATATATATGATAAAAATATTACATATATTTATTTTAATGGAAGAAATTGATTTGTTAAAAAATATATTTGAATCTTTCAAGTCAAAAAATATCTAATATTCCATGAAAATAATTGATTCATTGAAAAGACTGGCTATTGTTTTCAATTTATGTATGATTTTAATTGGTTATAAAAATATTGAAAATATGATTTTTAAATTGAAAATATTTATCTAAATTCACAATTATATTTCATTGATTTATATTTGATCACTTAAAATGTTTCTATAGACTATAGATCATTCCTATATAAATATTAATACATATAAAATTTCATGTTTCCTGAAAACTATATTTTTTGACTAAAAAATGGTTTATTTAGAAAAATGATAAAGCAATTAATACAATGAAGACCATGATAAGAGGAATAAAAAAATCAAGTTCATTTTAGTAATTCCAAATTCCAAAATTTATGAATTTGTTTCTTTATTAAAATTATTATATATAAGAAAATAAAATTTTAATTGGAAAATTATATTTTCAAATAATAATTTTTATTATTCTTACTTCATAACATTTGAAATATAAATTGATGTTAAAAAATTATTTATCTCAAATACAATTTTTCATTAATCATATATTTATTATAATAAAAATGTGTATATTATAATTTTTTTATATGAATACTTTTGTAAAGAATAAATGATCTTATTTGTCATTTTTGGTAAAAAAATAGAATTTTATTCATAATAACTATAAATTTTTTATATTCATATAATTATTATAGTGGTTAATAGTTTTCATTATTTCTCATACAATGTTATGGTTTCCACTATCATAAAAAAATTTCATGTTCTATTTAAATATATATTGGTTTTGATTAAATGCAGTGTTGCATTTGGAGAATTCTATCAAATGCATTTAATTATTTAAAGTAAATCATATATTAATATTTTAGGGTGTCACATTATCCCCCCATTAAATAAATTATTTCCTCACAATTTTATTCATAATTATTTCTATATGGATCACAAAATTAACCATACACTTCTAGATGACCATGGGTCGATTTTGGATGGGGAATGAGATTTATATACCCGAAAAATTAGTATAAGTTATTTTTAAAGAGATATATAAAATTACAGATTCCAAATTAAATTTTAATAATATAAATATAACAATTGAATACCTACCCAAAAAAATAAAAAATATTTATATGATATTCTAGACACTATATTTTTTTATTTAAAACTCAATATCTAGTAGTTGGTAAAAAAATAAAATTGAATAGGACTCTATAAATTAAAGAGTGAAAAATTTATATCATATTTATTAGTATTAGTTTCTTATGTTTTTCCACGTTCTCAATGTTGTTGGTGACTATATACCTCATTGGTCCATGGATTAGAACATTAAGCTGTATAATTTCCAATGCTCTTGAAATTGATGAAATGAATTTTTATTGCTCCTCTATTTCTATACACTTGCGAGTTTGATAGCCTTCATCTCCATAATTATATAATTTACACATCCATTAAAATAAATTCCCCAGTGCATATTAACATATTATAGAAATATAGGAAATTGAATATTTCTTTCTTAATCATCTTCATTATTTCATCTTTCATGAAACTCCATCTTTCTCTTACACTATGAGTTTAAAAATTTGATTGTGTTAATATTTTTAATAATACTTCCCATGAGTTTGTTTTGAATAACCACATCATTTCTCACTCCATATCCCATTCAAATGGGATTTTGTCCTGGTAATCTCCATATTACAATCCACACTCATGGTACCTTTATGTTTTAGCTATTAATAAAAACAATAGATTTAAATGAGTTGTGATCATCATAATTAAGTTATGATAAGTAACAACAAGAAAATTTAACTTCATGAAATCTCAATTTATAGCACAATATTATTATTCTATTGTTATTATAACTCAAATTTTCTCAAAATCAGTTAAATTTATGCTCTCACACTCCAAATTATCTATCCACAAAAAAATATTAACCATTACTACAATTATATACCCAAATATGTATATACCCAAGTCATATATTTTCAATAACATACCTTTCCCAAAACCTAGTTGAATATACAAGAAATATGGAAGTATTTGAACAACATATATTCGTCTAGAAATCAATACTATATTTAACCGTCAAATGATATTAACCATTATATCACATGGTTAGACACTAGTCAATATATATCATAATACACGAAATGAGATAAAATTTAGTAAAAATATTATAGATTACCATTCATTTAATAAAAAATTATTTATAATATTATCTAACTCGCATTTCACAAAATCAATCAACCCTTCATTAAATCAACATAAAGTATATATCAATCATAAGAGTTATCCATACATCATACATGTGTTCTCCATTAATTATACCAAAAAAACATACCATAAAATCACAATTCATGCTCATTAATATCATTTAATATATTCTTCCATACCTTTAATGTATAACTAGTGAACAAAATACTTAGATGATTCACTTAGTCCTCATAAAACATATAATATACCATAATTCCATTGATAAATGTCACCCATTAATGAGAATTGAAAATATCTTCAAAATTATTAAAATATCAATCTTACTACCTTATCTATGAATTGGAAACTCAATTGTTTACATCATAATAATTATGTAGTAAAATTACACATGATTTAAGTATCATTTATTATTTATTTATAATACATATTGGTTTTTGGATACATATCATTCTCAGATTCATTTTTCTGATCTTATTTAAACCAATTACTAAATAAAAATGGGTATTATAATAAAAAAATGTGAATATGAAAAAAAATCAATCTGAAGATGTATCCCCATATGACACGATTGATTTCAAAATAGGTTAATTTCATATCAACCTTTTTATCTCTTTGTTAAATCCACTATTATCCAAGGATATTGTTATATTATTTTCTCTAACATTATCAATAATCTTCATTCATAAATACTTCATAATGGTTCATAATCATAATGTGACAAAGAAGAGTATATATCTAAATAGGTTTAAACTAGGTTTGCAGTTAGGCCTCTTATTCAAACAATATGTGATGATTTTGATAATTCCAAAATCCACCCTTTTCAAGGTTATTACTCTTAGGTATGTTTTTTTCAGTGCCTACATCCCCTTGAAATATCCAGACAGGGGTGTAATTATAAGAAGAAACACATAATCTATAGTTTACCAAAACATCAATATGTAATTTTATACTTATAATATTGCTTATAATTATATTTACGGTTTTCAATAATGTTTTCTTATCTTAATCCACAAATAAAATATGCATTATTAGGTTAATATTTAAGCATATAATTATTACAAAGGGTTACCAATACCTAGGATCTTATGATCAACACCAGATCCCCAACCCTTAAATTATCCTCCATAATCATCCTATTATATAAAGTTATATAAAAAATTCCTTTAATACTAATTGTGACACCTCAAATCCACACTCATGAGACTGGTTCTCATAGACACATACATTTCCTACTTTCTTTGATGCTGGTTGTAAAATCCTCGATATAACCATCCATAATTACAAAATTAAAAATGATTTTTGAATATATTACATCTAAAGGAACATTTTATTTTTAAAGGTTTTGATAATTAGTTCACCTCATAAACTAATAAAGTTCACATGTCACTCAACTAATTAACCTTTTTCAAACTTTTTATAAAACTACATAATCAATAATTAGCCTTCATCATCCCCCAAGAATTCAACCACATGTTTTACCCTTATAAACATGAAATTTTTACTACCTTTATTCATAAACTAGTGAAATGGAAACATAATAATGGGATAATATCAAACACTCAGTAAGGGAAACATATAACTAGAGTAATATTGGCATAAATATAGCTTACATATTGTTAAATAAATAGGTAAACAAAATGAATCCATAACCTAATTGAAACTAAGAGAATGAATTGTCCATGAAAATAATTAAAAACATTATTAAAAATATTAATGATATCATACCATTGGAATTCACAATAAGGATATCAAAAATCATTTATCAAGGCCTTATTAAAAGACATTTACTTTTTTCAGGACAACAATCAAAACATATTTATGAATTGAGTTGACATACACCAAATATAAAAACATATCTTTCCTAATGAGTCCTGATGATGCATTTTTGTAATATATAATTATGGACCTCACCCATCAAATGATTGATACCATTGCTTTCACCATAATAGTAATCATGACATTTCTTACCATTCCCATTAGAAACTTCTATTGAAAAGAATCTCGGTTTTCCATATTATAAATAATATGGAATATATATATTATCAAATTGGGTATTTAGAATATAATCATCAAGAATGGAAATCAGTTTTCCCATTTCAATAAAATAGAATACATTATCACAACCCATACTAATAAATAAGGTGTATTTTCAAACAATATATAATCAACTTTCCCAGCATTATATCTATTGGCAATAAAATGTATAGTTGGATAATACTTTTCTCAATAAAAATCAAATATAAAAATTTAAAGGTGAATAGAATACAATATGAACAATGTTAAATGTGATGTTCACACCATATAAAGTAAGGGGTATATAGTTATGTTACTGGCATAACATGATCGTAAGACTTCCAAAAAATGGTGGAAAACTGTAAAATGACATAAACCGATAAAAAAAGGAATGTGAATGAATGTATTTATGGGTTTTGGATGTATATCCCTATAAAAAATGATAGAATATCACATATCAAAATTAAAACAGATAATTTTTCTGACATATATGATATAAGTTCATATAATGATCAAAACTTATTGAACAAAAATTCAGTTAATGATAATCCTTAATACTAGGGAATCCAGTGGATCAATAGCCATATGAATTAGGGAACATGATTTGGATTGTAAATTACATGAAATATAAAAATTATGATCAAAACCTATCCAAGGGTACTGAATACACCACAAAAAGTTAATATGAAGAAAAAAATGTATTATGACTCAAAAAGTAATTATTAAGGCCAAGAAAACCCTTACTGATTAATAAACATTCAAATATAAACATATTGAAAGTGATGTTTTTTAATTTAAATTTATATATCTTGATTAAAAGATAATTCATGATATTATATCTCACGTGGGTAGTATATAAAACACATTTATATATTTTAGTGCATAAATACAATTCTTTCATCAATAAACATAAATTTAGATGAAAACCCTTGCTAATTTTATTGAATTTTACAAAAAAACACTTTAACCACCTTTATAAAAAAATATCCATTTTAATCACAGAATTCTAAACATTACCCATATATATTTTCATTCATACTTTTCATAAATAGTCATTCTCTTTATTAATTACTCTGATTTTCCACATCGTGTGTTTATTGTTCTGTTCATTTGTACTAGTTTAGTAATAGCCATGTCTATTTTTATTTTTGTTTAATAGTTCATAATTAATAGATAACTATATTTATTATTAGTTATGATTTATAATTTTTTTTTATATTTATAACTCCTTTCATGAGTGTCTTAGTCTTTACCCATGACTATTTAACCTGCAACATGCTTTTTTTGATGATTTTTTATGAAACAAGTGTGTTTTATTAATTAATAAATTATACAGGGATATAAAATATATGGAACCACAAAAAGATTTAAATATTTATATCCTTTTATTCTAGTAAATATTCTCTCATTTTTATTCATGATATAAATTCATAGTATTTTTCACGTCGGTGATGAAACTAACTCAAAAATGAACATACCCTAATTTAATGAATGTTTTTGAGGTGGTTTTATTGTAATATCATTATAAAAGAATCATAATGGTATCATTTTTTATTAGTTGTATATTTAATTATAATAAATAATTAAAAGAAGATTTAATGTAAGTGAAACATTAAAAAGTTTAAATAAAATATTTTCTTGTTAGTATAATTATTTTAAATAATTAAATTAACAATGATCATTTGTTGATCATATATTTATTTGGTTCATAAATATTTCATAAAAGGAATATAATAATATCATCAATATCAAATATATCCTTTAATACCCTCCTTATATAAATCATATTAAAGTGGTTAAGGAAAATGAAATAGGTTATGTTGTGGTTGTGGTGTTGTGAACAACACACGATTGATGCTTTTGTATTTGTTAATAGATGAGGTATATGTAAAAAATGATAATAAAATTACTATAATAAGATTATAATTTATAAATATTTTTTATATAATTACATTAGTTATTATATATAAAATTTTAATGAAGGTAATTTAGAGGAAAAACTATAAATTTTATAATACTACCATCAGAGGCTTGAATTTCCTTTGGTAGTCTCTTTAAAATGATGGCCTTATGTTGACTAATGATGAATAAACAATTTTAAACGTGGGATATTGTGATTGGAGGAGAAAATGGAAGATATTAAAGGAAAAAAGTGATTGAAATGTATTTATTTAAGTGGAGTAAGTGTTACCCCTTTATAAGTGAGGAGAATGGTGGTTTTGGGACAAACCATGATAATTTAAATAATGCAATTTCAGTATTCAAGTTTTAGAAAAAAATGTAAAACATGGATAGTAATTTTTTTGGGATGAAACTCACCTTATAAACTAATTTTTTAGTCAAATTTGAATGTTATTGGGTTTTTAGTTTTATGATTTCAACTCTTTGCCTAATTAAATATTAAATTTCTTTTCAATTTTCATCCTTTATAATAAATTTTATTAAAAAGATTAATAAATAATTTTCACATAATTTTATAAATATATAAGTTAAAATTTGAAAAAAAAATTTATCAAATAAAATTTCTATTGGTGTGAATAGATAATTTTAAAATAAATATACTTAATCACATAAATAACAGTTTTAGAGAAGTAACATTTTTAAGAACTAAATTTATATATAATAAATAATTATTTGACATACTAATTTAAATAAATAAATCGATTTATTATAAAAAAAATAAAGTATATGTATCTTCTGAGGTTAGAAGAAACTGAATCTCCCTTCAAAATAATTTACTTAAAGAAAATATTGACTTTTTTACAATACCATTTTAAGTAGTCCTAAAAATGTTCTAAATATGGTTTATAAGATCAAATAATATTTTAAAACCCATAATTTGAATCCATATATTCATATATTATCACATAAATTGGTTTTTAATCCTATAAATCAATTTATATAATGATAAGGCCATAAAAATATAACGTTTCCGAAAAAACTACATTTTTTAATAAAAACAATATTTTTAGAGAAAGATTAAAAATTAACTGTAATTTAATTCTGATATGACAAATTAAAAATTATATATCATTTTATTAATTTAAAATTAAAAAATTCAGAAATCCAATTTTGAAAAAAATCATATAATATGACGAAAATTATTTTGATTAGATAATTCGTTTTTTAATACTTAATTATTTTTATTTTTATTTCATAACATTTTGTAACTAAATTTGTGTTAACTAATTATCAATATAAAAAATATTTTATCATTAATAATATGATTCTTCAAATATATATTTCTATCTCATGATAAAATAATTATAAAAAAATTTAATCCATAAATAATCTTATTTGTCTTTTTAAGAAACCTAATTAAATTTAATTTATTTGAAAATTAGACAGTAATTTTTATATAAATATAATTCATTAAAAAATCAGTGTTATTCATTTTCCTAATATTACTGCTATGTTTTAATTTTCATAATTAAATAATTATGTTTTCTCTAAATATATCATCATTTCTAATAACTTCAATGTTGTGTATAGAGAAAACTGTAGAATACAATGACATATATGATGGTTAAAATATATTAGAATTTCATGATATTATAAAGAACAAGAAGAAACAATGAAAATCATAGATTGAGTTGTAAGTTTTCTTCAATCTATGCTACCACAACAACCTTGATGAATTTATGAGTAGAGAAAAATGGGATCCCTTATTGTTTTCTTCCAATAATACTCGATTTTAGTAAATCTCTATGAACCCATCACTGAGTTTTGATCAACCTAAATTCTAAAATAAAAACCAAATGAATCACTCAATTATCATGTTTCTCTTTTATTGATCCTTTTGAAACTCTATTTGTGTACAAAAAAATCGTCATTTTTTATAGGTGGAACCAAATATGATTCCATTAATCACATGGATGAAAAAAATTATATGATCACTAATAATTTATTTCTCCTTTGAATCATCTTATAAGATTCTCTCGTTTATCCCCCTCTCAAAATAATGTGACATTTATTTTGTTTTGGATCATTGGAATCTTATAGTGTCAATATTTTAATTACATTATTATTGAAAATATTTAGAATCTCAATTATCTTTCACAGAGAAATTATATTACATGATTTTAATTATTCTACGTGGCCAAAGGTTTTGGAAATGTAAATTATCCTTTGTGAGGAAATTTTTACTTTGAATTGTAAATTTACTTACATGGTTCACTTTAAAATCTTTCACGGAAGAATTTGGGAAATTTAATCATCATATTCAACAAAAAAAATTAATGGAATTGAATTAACACTAATTCACCCATTTATGTTCAATGAATTAATTTCAAAAGGAATTCACAAAATTTAAAAAATAATATTATTTGATGAATAAATTATTGATATTATTAAAAACACTTAAGAATATTAAATTAATCTATTTTCACAATTACTCACAAAACATCATTGAAAACAAAAATATGATATAATTCAACTCATAAAGGGAAATTTATGTGGATTAAATAATTTAAATACACAAAGAATGTGATGAAATTATAAGGTTTATTAATAAAAATATTGATTGTTAGTCAATGAATGGTGCTAAAACAAAGTGGAATAACCATCTTAGGTTGGAGATAAGCCAATAAATCCATATAAAACATAGAATGGGTTTGTAGGGTAATAATGGATGTAGTGTGAGGTGGAACCATGGGAGGAAAATGAGCCCGCAATGAATAATTCCAAATTTCTAAAAAGAGGAAAATGAAGTGAACCTTGTCGTTTTATTTTCAATATATAGGGAAATGTTCAAATGACGATTCCCTCATTATAATAACGCCGAAAAAACACATTGGCCTCACTTTCAAGACTTAGTTAATTTTTTGTTCGACTGTTTGTGTTGTGGAGAAAGTCATTGTGAAACAAATGAAGATAATAAATATTTTATTGGCTCTTCAATTGTGGTGACCTCTATATAATAGAAGAATTATTACACTACTACCCATTGGAAGTCCTAGGAAGTCTAATGGATTTATAGTGTGATCATTTGGAGAATTAAATATAAGTCCTCAATAAATATTTTGGATCTAGTTTTGACTAATCAAAAATCCATAGACGAGGGGTGAAAATGTAGGGTGTTGAAGAGAAATTTAGTTTATCAACAATTTAATAGGGGGCATGGAGTAAGAGTATGTCTACATAATAGAGAAATATAAGCACATAAATAAATTTTATATGTAAATTATTGTTATTTTATGTTGATGGAGAATTCAACTTAGAATATGTCACGTCAATAGAGTAATATAATTGAATATCATATATTCTAGGTCGAATTAAGAGGAATTAAATTGGATTTATTAGCTCAAAGTTAATTGATAAATTTGGGCTAGTTTTACTCAGCTTGAAAATAATATTGAATTTTTTATTGTATAATCTTTGTAATGAAGATTTTAATATCTTTATGATGTAGAAAATTATGAATATCTATTGAAATTAGAGACTAGTATTTAATCTGTGCAAGAATTATAAAGATATCTTTCCCTATAAATCAAGACAGTTCACTATAAAGAAAATTAGTGCAGTGTAAAAATCGATATATCTTATATAAAAAGAGGGTAATTATAAAATAATAATACGAAAATATTACCCTCATTTGATATATTACCAAAATAAGAGGTTGGTAACTGCTTCTTTGTATGAAAAAATATTAATTTATAGTTCTGATTGATAAAATTAATGGAGATAACTTTTCACTTATTGAAAATTATTCAAATGAAGAGGGAACTTCCAGGATAGCTCAAAGAAAAGTGATGATGATATATATGAATGAATTCATATCTTATCTATAAAGGAGTACATGGTATATAAATGGAACCCATCAATATTCATTATAATAAAATCGTGTTGAAATTATTCATCTAACTTATTATAGGGATAAAGAAAACTGAATTTATATTCAGATCAACATTTATAAAATTGAAAAATAGTGATCCAATTAACTATATAGTCAAGATACGGATTTGGTAAAAGGGTTTAAGGGAATGTGTTTAATTAAGTTTACAAACCCAAACTCACCCCATTATTAGCGTATCTATCACATAATTCACTTTTGGTATTAAAAATTGGTATCAATGTATAAATTTTTTTCTGATTTTTCTTTGTTGAAATTTTTTGACTTATATTTGGTGTAGAATTTTATATTTCTCACATATTCTGCTGATTCCATGAAAACAAAAAATAATTTGAAAGAGAAACAAAAAGCTAATATAATTACTTATTTTTTAATATTTAACGATAAATGTAAAATAAATTTGAAAGACTCCATTTTTTTTCAAAAGTTAGGTATGGATGAATTTTATTATTAATTATTAAAATCATTAAATAATATTGTATTATTAGCTGAGGGGACTAATATTACAAGTTATTTTGGATCTACTAATGATTAGGAGATCCTGTGAAATATAAAGGATGAATATTTTAACTTATTAGAGGATCGTGGTTAGAGTATTCAATAGGATAACATGATGTTAAATGTTTACAAAAAGTCCTAGGAGATACCTTTTAATGTGCTGAATATATAAATATATAAAGTAATAAAAGGCTAAAAAATAGACTTGTTGAAGAGGATTCTGATCTGAGTGTATGGAAAGCTTCCTAGGAAGAGGAAATGAATGTGATGTATTTAGATGTGCATAATCTCTAACATGATCCAAATATGGACCCTTATTGAAAATAAATTTAGAAATTTTGTGCATTGAAGGAAGCTCAATCTATATATATTTCTTAATTGGTAGAGGGTATACAAAGTTGCAACTAGAAAATGTAATCCTTAAAGGATACATTCCATAGATGAACAATAAGCTAAATGAGACATACAAGATAAACTATTCAATACATTGGAAGAGGATATATATTGAAAAAACACATTTAAAGAATATGTATATTCTTTGTTTTTTAGAAAATAGAAGATATAAAACAGTTATAAGAGGAGTTGAACTCATCTAATAACTAAATAGAACAATGAGAAAGCATTGGTAATCCAAAAATAAAAGATTATTTATATTTACTCTTCAATCATCATTTCATAGTTGATAACAATATAAATATATATTATGTTGTTTTTAGGGAAATAATGAAGGTATTTTCTTATCACAACTACCATGTTACATGGTAAAATCTATTCTTGGATATGAAAAATCATATACAATGCATGAGAAGATGAATATACGACCATTATTTATTTAAGGGAAAGTTATAGAGGTGCAATGAATACAACGAATAATGTCCCAATAAAAAATATGGGAAAACAAATGAGTTATATAGGATATCATAGTGACATTTGATATAATTTTATAATGCATCGACATTTTTCTATCTTCAATATTATAGAATTAATATTTAATAACTATCGTTAATTTGGTGTAAAATTTACAAAAAAGAGTTACTAATAAGAATAAAGAAGGTATATAAATTCTTTCAATAATTTTTACAATTCAAAATGCATATCTACTGAAAATATCAAAATGATTTCATCTAGTTTGAATGTAGAAAACTTTTGTTCACATTATGAAAAATAATTTCCATTAAGATGTAGATTTGAATGGATGGTTGAATGAGAACCCTATATTGAATATAGTTCCCAGATGAGTTCCAAATCTAGTAAAAAAATGATTATGAGTGAGAAAAATAATATTTGAATGAGATTAAAAACTTCACATGTCACTAATTCTAATCAAGATATTTATATAGATGTATCCCAAGGCAAGATCTATGTTAAAAAATCTAATAACTCAAACTAGTATAGGTTGATCAATGGAAAAATCTGTTGAATATAAAACCAACCAACTATTAGAGGATAAATTCTTGAAGGTTAATCTACTCACTAAAGGGTAGTTTTTTATTTTTTCTAAAAAGATGATATGATTCCCAGAAAAATAAGAATAAATTAGATTGCATAAAATTCATTTTAATCATGAAATTGGATTCAAGATAAAGTAAAAAAAGAGGTCCCTAGTGACCCACCATATTTCTCAACTTGAGGAATTTAGATTTCCCCAATCCCTATGTATGTAAATATAGAATTACTATTTTTAAAGTGTTTCATGTTTAGGGGGAAGTACAATCCTTATAGAAGTTTCATCAAGGGTTGAAAAGTGGTGTTGTTACATGTTATAAATTCATAACAAAACATGGACGTAGTAAATATGAGATATTATTAAATATTATATTTTAATTAAATTGGTACTACTAAGTACATTGTAATGATGAAAAATAGTTTCCTGGGTTTTGTTAAGGTCGAATCAAATTGTTAGTGTAATAGGAACTTATCATCAATTGTTTTGATACTCTAACGAAGGACGAACGAAACATGATAGAATATCATCAACCGAAATATTTTTTATGACATAAATTTTTTATGCTAATATGTGATGTCATCTGATTTTTTGAGGATATTAATGGCTAAGGGTTTATGTAATTTCATGATGATTATTTTATCTATAAACATGGATAAAGATAATGATGTTTTTGGGAATTTATATATGATTTTTAAAATTTTTTGATTCCCTTTATCAAAAAAAACCCAAACAAATATGGCTCATAAATCTATTTTACCCAATTAAAATCAATCTATTTTTTTCTATTTAAATTTTTTATTAAGAATATCATCCAAGTTTGAACTAAAAAGGATAAATTCATTATGTATCACAAACTTTATGGTAATTTTTTATTCACTAATGATTTATTGAAGGTGTTCTTGATTTACCTTTAAGTGTTCCTTGGTCGAAGCTAAAAATTATAATTACATATACGTCATTATAGTAGGTGAATTTAAATAGAGAAAATGATGTTACTGGACTAATATCTTATTTCCAATGTCATGGTTAGACTTAGTAGGATTATATGTTTTGTTAAGAGCTCATTTCTAAGTGGAAATTCCATTAATTAATTTTTTTTTCATTTTGAATCCACTATATGATGATGTTTATTGATGTTGAATGTCAAATATAGAAATACAATTCCGAAGAATTTAGTATAAGTTATGGGATTCCTATATAATATTTACCATGGGTTAATCTTAGTCATCCTTTATCTGTCTTAGGAACTATATTAACATCATGGGAGGAGATTTATTGATAATCAAGCCATTGAAATTCCATGTAATGTAGAATAACTCATATAAAATTCTTTGGATTTGATGTTAATGGGGGAGAAAAATATATAAATCTATGAATAATACAAAATAAGGTATATTACGTTTTCCTAAACCAAAAAGGATATGTTTAAATAATTAAAACATGATTCAACATATCTATTTTCTATAATGATAGAATAAGTGGATTATTGATAAGAGGTGTTACAAAAAAATCCAACGGAGCAGAGTGAATGATTTTTTTTCTTATCAGACTATGATAGACTTTGATACACTATGAAATCAAACTATGACCATAATAAATGTTATATTGGACTTTTTCAGATTTTTATAATAACCTTACAGGTTGTAGAAAAGCATGTTGTCCTGTAGATGGAGTTCTAGGAAAATAAAAAAGGGACAACCACTACTCATCCAACTATAGGAAGGAACGTGCTTGGAATCACTAGGATTGATAGTCAGGCCAAGCATGGTATGGTAATGACGTTTAATAACAAATTAATGGTGGTGTTAGTTTGGGTAGGGAAGATCCAATGTTGGTGGTGAGTTGTATTTTTTGTCAATGATTTTCATTTTTATGAAAATGGTGATCAAGGAAATAGGAATATTTCACTGATGTCAATACGATGATGAATTTTAAAAGTTAATAGAGCTTGGTAAAATTATTCATGTCTTTATATTCAAAGAAATATATTTTGAAGACTATGATTTTTGTGGTGATTCCTTGATTTTTTTTATGGATTAATTTTATTACATTTGATGTCATGGTTGAGTAATTATTCTAGTTATTTTATGATTGGTGAACTGATCCCCAAGAATAATAAATATATTGAAAGTAATTAATTATTTACAACAATAATTAATATGGATTTCATGATTGGAAGCAATTTAGAAGTTATATTTCAAAAATAATAGAAGAATAGTTTAATAAGGTTATCTAATATGACATTATTTCATGAGAACCATGAAAGAGATAACTTGAAGAATGTTCAGATTTTTATATTAATAATGGAGTACAATGAAACATAATTACAATTTGTATAACGGTTTTAATGAAGTATTAAGCGTTACTATGAAAAAGTAAAAGAACATATAATATAAAAATATAGATATAATTTTAATATGAGGAAAAAATGTTTCCATGAAAATTATAGGTGGAACTATAGTTTAAACTAATTATTTTTGTTGGGTTATTTATTATACCACATTGAATATTCCACTGTGAATTTATTTGATGTGTTATAAAAAAGGGTCACAAAACTAAAAACCTTGACCCAACTTCAATCCAATGCACATGTGTGATATAGAGGTAAACTATGCCTTAGGGATGATATCAAGGAAAACATATCAGGAGGGATTTGAAGATTTCCCTGAATAAGCCCTTAGTGCTATCGATTTCAAGGCCCATGGTTTGCACACAATAGGGTGGTCACTGTTTGGGGAGAAAAATCATCGATCAGTGCTCATGTGTACATTATTTTTCTAGTTCTAATCCCTAGTAACCAAATATATCCAATGAACAAATGACCTAGATAATAATGAGGAAATGAGAATGGAGGGATTTTCTATGTCGGATAGTTGAATTCAACCATTGTTAATCCATCTTAAAAAAATAATAGATTTAAAAAAATATGATGAATCACATTTATCTTTACCATCTGATCCTTCCGCACTAAAGGATTTATAAAATCCTTGCATTTTTAAAATGAACAATGATCTTCCTCTACACATCACTCAACAACAGGACAAAAGTGTCATGGAACTTATTTTTCATTATAAATATATAGATGGTTTGTCCGAACAACAAACATAGTTGCAGGAGGCCATTTGATTAGTTGATCTCTAGAGAGGGGCTTCAAGATTTTGGAAAGATGAGGGGCATGTGATCTGCATCCCATGCATGTAAGGGTAACACTATAATGGATAATATCGATCAAAAAGAAATTATTCACTGTTATTTATTATCATTTGAACTTGTAATGAATAATTCAATGATAAGTTATTCTGAAAATCAAAAAAACATATTTTCATGGCATGATTTTTTTCATTTTAAAGAAGTGCAAGGATATGATTCTATCTAGTAATTATCCATGCACCAAGTCATATGAGGTAGATTACTATTATCTATTATTGAGAGCTATCATATTCTCTGTAAAACATAGTTTCATTGAGATTCCATTTATTGAAAGGGAAATAACCTAACCATAAGCCTCCATGAAATTGAATTGTAGATTGTTCCATGCTTCCTGTATAAAGGGATCATACGGGCATGCGATGGGTGATCACACCATCATTATGTTTTTTGAAGAATGTTGGTTCCATGAGACAGTGAATGATTTATTTACTCCCACAATGCTTCATAAAGAAATTTTTCATCAAATACCCCTTCTTTAGTGTAGATCTGATCTCATGATCTAGTGATAATATAAAAATAACTCACTGAGTGGCTTAAAAGAATAAGCAGTGTGTTAATACTTTCTGGAAAGGAAGAACTCACAAAACTATTTGTGATTTCCTATAGAATTACGTCCATAAATTAAAAATTGATTAATAAACAATAGATTATACTCTACCTTGGTTCTTATGGGAAGAGTATGAAGAGGAAGTGAAAAGGAAGTGAATAGTATGCATTTTTTCATGTACAATTGAATTCTCAACCACTCGTGCAAAGTGAACCAAGCCAGTAATTGTGTGTCCTAAAGGTGTGTATATGATTTGAAGAAAAAAGTATCATACATAAAAGATCAACTCATATAGAATACTTAAAATTATAATGATAAAATTGTAGATGGGAATTGAATATGCACCATGCATATATTGAGTTCAGAATTCAGAAAGAGAAGAATATGAGTTTGGGAAAGATCATTCTTGCATGAATTGATATTTAAGGTTCAATGAGAATCAGTTTCATTAAATTTTCAACAAAATATGATATAACAAAAGTGACATGATACACTCATGTGTTGAAATTAAGTATCAAAGAATGACAATATGAAAACTATACAAAATTCAAAATTATAGTTTGTTTAATAAGAATAGATCTTTCCCTCTTGAAAATTCATCTTTATTTAGGGAAGAACAATTTTGATAATGCTATAATAATATGTTTTTCATTGATTTAATAATCACAAACTAATTTTTTCATTCTACCAATATTAGAAGAAAAAGATTCATAGCGGTCTATTTTTTCCTAAAAAGGATAGATATCAAGACGCTATTACTCTATTATATATTATTGTGTGTCAATTATCAGAGAAGAAATAATAAGTGATTGACCAATATATACTCATTTTATTGTCATTTGGGTGAAGGGGAAGTAAATTCATCTATCCATAAAAAATTCATATTATTATGGCTTATGGAAGAATAATTAGAAATTAAATCATTCCATTTTCAGCTGGGAAGAAAGAATAAGAGTCGCTTACAATCTCTTTTGAAAGTAACAATGTAAATGATCAATTAGTGGAAGAACTAAACAGCCCTATTTAATTCAATAGTAGTCTCAATAGGTGGAAGACATTATTGGTATTACAAAGAACCATATCAAAAACATGTAGACTATCTTAATAGAAAATATAATGATCCAATCAAGTTCTATAAAACCTGAACTATCAATTGACTTTAGTTTATTTTAAGTGAAAGGGTATTACCTACTTTTTGTAGTCACATTCAAAATGATTACTTTATAGTGGTTGTCTAGTTGGAACAGTGATATAACATAACAAAGATTTTCTATTCTTATTGAGTATTGAACCTTGAAAAAATATTTTGTTCTATCTTTACTTGTTCTTCTATGTTTTTATACGATGGGAAAACAAGAATTGGTGAATGAAGATCCTAACAGGTCAAAGGGGTAATGGGTTAGAAAGCAGTTATTTTATTAAATATTACTTCTCACTAATTCCCCCTAGTGTTAGTAAATCCCAAAAACTTCTTTTTAATTGTTATCATAGGGAAGTTTCACCTCTTTTGGATTATCTATATTGAAACTATTCTCTTTTTTCAATATATGAGTTTACTTCCTAAGTCAACAACAAAGTGCTTTAATGGAGAAGATTAAATTACCTCTAAGAAGAAGCCTATATATACCATAACATAATGAATGGTATACATAAAAATATTATAAAGTTGAAGAAGAAGTAACTCTCATCTAAAGAATAGGAAATTTATGTTTATCTATGCATTAAAAATAATGGATAAATAAAGAGATTGGACAGTAATAAGTAGGTGGCTCAATTTTTCACAAATAATATATATAAATTTACTACCTCTATTGATTAGGAGGCATGTTTTAGGAAAATTGAAAATTGTCCTCAAGAAGAATATTCAAGGAAAAGTGGAAATAATGATCAATGTACAACTTCTCAAGAATTATCAGTTGATTGATTATGAGTTTTTCAACATATTAGTCCTGAATAATGAACATAACTTATTTCTAGTGTGTTTCAATTTATTTAGGATGATATCAGCTATCTTAAAGTATAAGATGTTGTTTTTGACAAGGGATTTCAAGTAAAAATTATAGAATGTTTAAATCCCTCTAGATAGTTTGGAACTTTGAAGAGACAAAGAGAGAATGTGAAATGGGTTTCTCAAAATAGATCAAAAATTTTTAATATAAATATGGTGCCAATAATAATCTTATAGAATAGATCCATACACTTGATGGAAAATGGAAAAAAACATTGATGTCAAGGATTTTCAATTTAAAGTAACTTATAAGTGGATCAAGGAACATGAGTATTTAATTTAGAAGAAAGTAAAGATGCATAAAGAAGAAGTTTAATGAATGGAGAAGTATTGTGTAGAAAAGATGATTATAATTGAAGATCATAATATCATACTCAATATGAAATGTATAGAATTGAATGTTTATATGGAAAATATTGAGAAAAAAACATATTGATTATTCTCAAAATAAGGAAATAGTTGATGATACTTGTCAATGATCACATCAGTATTCTACAGTAAAAAGTCCTATAAGATGTGATAAGAAGATCTAGACATATTCTAATGATCTATCTCATGAAGCTATAAAGAAATAGGTATTATCCTTTCCAAATACTATTATGAATTTTAAATTTATTGTCATGAATAGTTCATGTTGTAAGAAAAATAATGAATAAATGTGGATGAAGAAATGTTATAAGAATGTTACCACTATATCTAGGGTGGGTATAAAAGAATATTTGGAATCTATTTTCTCATAAATATTTCACAACATGATGATGAAGGGAAAAATAAATTTTATATAAGATATCACGAAATCAAGATTTTTGGGACAATGTTAGTGATGCAATAGATTTAAGAATAATGAATTCCATTTTTGGTACAATCCTTAAACTTATGTAAAAAAAATGAATCCCATTTAAGTGGGAGCAAGCCAAATATGTAGAAAAAAATCCATCGGTCCAGGTGAATCATTATACTCTAAGCAGATTTTGACAGGTAGATAACATCAACGATGTACGGAATGGTAGATGTCCCATGACCAGTAAATGATCATCTAAACATTTATCCAATGTTGATAAGAAAATAATTTCATATAAGACAACTAATAATAAATAATACACCTTTATAATAAATAAAAAGAATTTTGTGACCCCAAATTATCTTGATAAGATTCCTTGAAGGAAAACTAGGATGACCTTATATTGAAAATCCAAGGAGTTAAAGAGAATTAAACCATCCAAAATAACTAATATGATAAATGAAACTATGATTAATCCATGATAAATATATATACACTCTATAATATTTCCTAGTGATTTGTTATTCATCTAGATAGAATATTTATAAATAATGAATAAAATATAAGTTTCGAAAGACAAGGATAAATAAAAAGGAAAAGTGAACATTCCACATAAAGATAAAGAAACTATGTGTGTGAGGTGAAACATGGATGAACAAACTGTTCTAAATTTAATAGAAATTATAGTGACCTATTCATAACATAAATTGATAATACATCATTTTAGATGAATATTCAGAACAGTACAAAAATAAATTCCAGATGACTATAATAGATTTGTTATTTTGGAAACATGAAAAGAAAATATTATATCTAGGTGAATGATATTCAACATCTGCCATAAATATCTCCACCTTAATTACTTATAACTAATTTTTATTAATAACCTGGGGAAATGAAAAATAAGAAAGGGGCAATCTCAGATGATCAATAAGCGTAAATAAAGGAAATGCATAAGAATAATATAAATAAAATGGTATGGAACATGAGTATAACATATAAATAGCATACCATGTAGTAAGATATCATTTTCAATATTGGATGTTCAGAGGACATGAAAGAGAATTAATGGCATAGGTCATGAAATAATTTTATTAGAATAAAACATGGAATTTTAGGTATGCACATTAGTTTATTACATTATTAATATGTATATGTATAAATAGGTTCACTTATTAAGTTAAGAATATGAATTCAGGCCCGCACATCTAGTCATGGAAAAGAAACTAGGTCCATGCATACAAATGTGAACATTTAATATGGTTCATCTATAAATATACAGACTTGAAACCTGGTCCATTCAGAACATTTCTAACATGTAATATGGTTTACACATAACATTGTGAACATGTAATCAGATTCATGCATAAATATATGAACATGAAACATGGTCTATGCATAAAATTGTGAACATGTAATAAAGCTAAATCATAACATTTTTAAAATGTAATTTGGTTCCCAAATTGACTTATGGAAAAGCAAGCAGGTCCATGCATAATATTGTGAACATGAAATAAGGATCAAAAATAACATTTATACCCATGATTAATCCACACATATCATAATAAAATAATTAATACATGTTCCACATGATGATAAAAAATTCATCATATAATGACACATTAATATATATTGGTACTATGAACAACAAATCATAACTCCTGAACTGAAATGGGTATCATTAACATTTCATGGAATCATAACCAATATAAAAGAGATAGGTTTCATAATCATTTAATCATAAGTAGTACATGTGAAGGAAAAATGGATTTCATAAACATATTAACCAGGAAAGAGAAATGGGGTTCATAAAGATCATGGAATTAACTATAAACCATTTAGATAAATAATATAAATGAAACCTTTAGATAATTTGGAAGAAAGGAATGAGTAACATCAATTGATGTAATCTTAGATGAAAAATAATTTTGAAATATCATTGAAAAATATTTTCTTTGTAAAATACATATTTTTTAATTTATTTTTTAAAACATAAAAACTACTTAAAACCTTTTTTTGAAAATAAATATTATAAATAATGCTTGAAAACATTCTGATAGCCATTTTACATTAAAACTTGTAATAGAATATTGAAAATATTTTGAAAATAATTTTCCTTGAAAAAATTTAAAATAGATTTAAAAATAGAAAAATATTTTGTTTTTTAACGAATATTAGTGTTTAATATTGTAATGTATGATTTAGTGGAAATTCATTCATGACTCTAGATAAACCTAAACACTCCAAACTATCCTTTTACATCATAAAATGTTTCGAAAGGGGCATCAACTAGAAGTCAACAAGAAAATTACTTACTAAATAAAATTTGTTTAAAAAGAGAAAATATGGGTACAAATGTCTTTTAAAGACCATAGTAGAATAAAAAAAAATAGAAACATTTTAAAAGACATTGTTTTGAATGAACAAAAATTTTCAACCGAATAGAGATGCAATGTCGGACATTATTAAAACAAAATTTTTAACTATATTATGTACCAAAGAGTGGAAAATGTTACTAATACATGAATATATTGTGAATAACTAGATTATAATAAACTTCATGAGTTTTCTTGATATATTGATCATCATATTACATCAAATAAAGAATAATCCTATACAATATCGAAAAGCGATGAGATTATTTCAATAAACTCCTATAAATTGGTAACTTTGAACCACACTCACCATGAAAGAAAATAAAATTAAATAAATATTAAAATATAATGGATGTAATTAGAGTCATTATATAACATTTAGAAGGATGTATATACACCTCATATAAAAATATAGGTTCATAATATAGAATGATTCTCAATGAAGGAAAATTGAGACAAAAAATTACATTACTGATTTGGTAACTTTTGAATCTTAAAACCCATGATAGAAATATAAAAAAATGGTTTTTTAGATACCCATATATTTTTGTATAAGAATAATATAATAGATTAATTTTAAGTATATAGAAAACACAAAATAATTGTGCTGTGAATAAGGCATGTATCTCATGGAAATAGCGAGTAAGATGAAATTCCCTTTCATTAGGCCTTGACTCTCTTTGTACTCATAAAAACCTCATGTATAATAAATATAAATTTATTATACATATATAATAGAACCATATTATTACTTATAATGCCTTATATTTCTTAATTATGTCTTTATACAACCTGATTATTAACAATTCTATATTAAGGTTTCAGTTTGGGAAATAATTATTTTTTTCGCATGTGTCTTAATTTGTTATATATTTGATCTTTATACTTATATCATGGTTTCAAAAATGTGAAAAATTATTTAAAACATATTTATGTTCCTTATATTTTTATTATAATAATATATATATTATAGAGTTTTCAAATGGAATACACCATTCATGGAGACGGTAGGTCATCCGTATGCATGAATGATATTTTCATTTAATTGATGTGTTTCAAGAATGAAAGTAAAAGAAACACACAAATATATATATATATATTATAATTATTATATCATATCTATCAGATATATTCACAAAAAAATCCTTAATACATTCCATTTAGTGTATGAATGAATCACATCACTTTGACGAGGTGGTAGTAAAAAAGTCATCATATGAATTTATCTTATAATGACAAAATTGAATGTATAAATATATGTGTTGTAAAATAATAAAAAACATTAAATAATATATAATTATAATATCCAACATATATAATAGAGCTTCCATCATAATGTTCACCATGAGAGGTAGTAAATAAAATATGAACAATGTTAGTTTAGTGAGGTGGTAGTCTGCCACACAAGTAAACAACATGTTCATTAACCATTATATGGACGTGTGTGTAAGTGCAGGACAAATAATAATCATAAAAACATACTAATATATTGATGATACTTGTTTTTTATACAATAATGGAATGTTATTATTTTTGGGAGTGGAGAAAGGAAATAAAATAATGGGGTGTGAGGGAGGGTGTTACCTATTAATCGAGTGACCCCTTTTGGTTTGTGCCAAAAGGCTTCCATGGATTTGTTTCTTCCAAATAAAGGGATTCAAGTAATAAGGGAGGGAATTCAAGAATATATATTTTTAGAGTTTTTCTAAACCTATGTTAAATGTGAGGTGTGAGGAATTGGGAGGAGAGGAGGTGTTTTATAATGGAGGTGGAGTAGCACTCTTGTAATATTTTAAAATAATGGAACCCCGCCCACATTTTTTATTGAAAGTGGATCAATAATAGTAAAATATCAATATAATTGATTATAGGGTTTAAATATTCCCATCCAATTGATTTTAGATAGGTCTACAGTTCGTGTTGGCATTATGGTTATTGTTTATTCTCTTAGCAAGCATAATTTAACCTTACTCATCATGATCAATTTTAATCACGTCACTAAAATTTCAAGTAAAAAATGATGTTGACCTTGTTATACAACATAAATTATGTTCATTCTAAATATGGAATCCATTTTTGTAATTTAAAAACACAAAATTGGAGGAAAATAATGGAAATTTTATCCCACTTCCAGGTGGACAATCTTGGTTTTTAAAGTAAAGACAATCAAACAAATTCTATGTTTTTATAGTAAATTTCAATATAAAATTTATTCCAATTACCTAAAATTATTTTTTTGATCAAAATATTATCTATTTAAAATTTTAAAACATTTTAAAATCCATTTTTTCCTTATAAGTAAATTAGATAGAAAAACAAATTTGAATTAAAATTCTGTATTTTTAACTATTTATTAAAAAATAAAACTTCATTGAAAACTAAAAAATATTCACACTAAACTAATTTTAATTCTTCAATTTCAAGGAAGAAGTATATTATTAAGTATAAGAAATTATAAATGATAAAAATTAGTTTTTAAAATTGGTTCTCCAACAAAAGTTTGTAAAATTACCTTAATAAAATTTTGGGTTTAATGAGTTAAATTGGTTATATTCTTATCATATGCATGTAAAATATATTGTATGAATATTAAAAATATTTACAATGATATATAAAAAATATATGACATAGAAATTTATTTACCAATTTTAATTAATTTAATTTCTTTTGACAAAAATAACTTTGTGAGCATAATAATTATTTTCTATAAAAATACTCCCATTATTTTCAATTTCTTCTTATATTACTTTTGTAACTAATAAATTCATTTTATATTTTTTTAATCCCATATATTTACATAATTTAGTTAATAATATACATTAGAGCTAATTTAATTATTTTTTTAAAAAATATTATATATTTTTTGAAATAATATATTATTATTCGGTAACACTTAGTCTCATATGTAACACAAGCTGTTGAGGAGAACATAGGTGGGAAGTTCAAACCAGGACATGGAAGAGAAATATAACTATCATGTTCTGGTAGATAGTGATTGATAATAATGTCATGAGAAATATAACAACCACAGTGCCAAAAATCTATGATGACATAAAAGACTATCTTATCCATCAGATACAAAGTTACTAGGATAAGATTTTATTTATACGTTGTTTTTATAGGGATGAATTTTTTTATCATGAAATAAATAATTTTGTGATTTCTAGAAAATATATGCCTCTGTCATAACTTTATCAAATTCTCCTCTTTATCCAAAAAAAAAGTTTAATGTCTCAATCATGATGCACTAAAAGATATTGAGATGCATGATTTGTCATCCCATCATTCTTCAGTTCCCATCAATAGAAAATTGTTAGAGAAATTTATTCAATAAGCCTAAATACTCATATGGTGAGACAATACATTAATCTCACAATCTTCATCTAAATTATAACATTATCATCCCCAAAATAGTTAACATTATAACCCATATGAATTATTTAAACCCAAAAGATTATAAATAAAGTCAAAAAATTAGCTTAACATTGACACCTCTGTATCAAAATGTATATTTTGGTTATAAAATTCAAACATGTGAATACCATCATCATATATTCTCTTTAAACATGGTATTATCCAGAATTATAATAAATACCATTGGAATACATGCATTCTTCTTCATACTAAAGGTCAGTGTGTATATTCCATAAATCCAAGAAGTTGTAAACGTAATTCATGATATCATAAACAACTTTTCAATAAGTCCTTCGCACCATCCAATTTATATATATCCTTAAGATCATTATCCCAAAAAAATTTATCTTAACATGAGGAACATATTTACTGTTATATTTCCCTTAATCATGTGTCTTCCTTGGATATAACATTTTCACTAAATAACTTTTATTTTTCATTTAATCTCTTTAATGTATTATTGTAACTCCATAGGGAAAAAAACTAAACTTGAAAATACTTATATATTTTATAATTCATGAATCAAAATAAGTAAATAAATAAATTATTATTTCACATCATCCTAAATCCATTAACAAAGATACCTCACCTTATTGCAAAATACATATTTCCTTTCACATTTTATTTGTAGTCTTGTCATCATCCTCAATGTAATCATTAAATACCTAACTGTATTGGTTATCTTTTGGAGATTTCCTCTTAGGACATTTAGTTTCACAAAAAATATTTATTTGACACATAAAAAAATTAACCTTTTATGAAGACATAGTGGGGTTAATATTCTCATCGATTTTGTAAATTTAACTCTTCATTTTTCCTTTTTAGTAACTTTTTTTGTGTCCTTATTTTCTAGAGTCAAAACCTCATCTTTTTTATCTAAAAAATTCACTCATGTGATTCAGTCCATATTATTATCACAAATTAAAATTAATCATATTACATCCACAACCTCAATTATCTGAACTCTCAATGGAATCATTTATTCTCTTCTTTGGTTAGTCTGAGAGTCGGTTATGGTAGACATTTTTGATCATATTTCTTGAAAACTGATTAGGTAAGATCACAACATATTTCACTACAGTGGTCATCAAATCTGACTTCTCAATAGTAGATTATCCATTAAATTAAATGGTCATCATATTTATCATGATTCACTTTATTGGCTAAAACTAGAAATAATAAAATAATAATCGATTATCATAGTGAGGATTCACGTTATCATAAAATGTCACTTATAAGATGTGTAACATATGATAATGTCTTTAATATATGACACATTAGGTTTATACTAGGTTATTAATACTCATATTCTATTAAAATCATTCATAATGGTTTGTAAGAGTTCGTAAATTTCAAAATTATATCCCACAGGAGTGTCAAACCGGGAATACAAGAAGGGTTGTTGTTGTGTACCATATTACGTAGAGTCAGAACCATAACATCATTTCAGAGTTGTTAGTCCTAGTTATATTTATGCTAGATTCATATCCACTAGTTGTATTCAGATAAAGATGTATTTCTAGGAAACCAGTTTCTCTATTCTTTACCAAATTCTAGGATATTCTCATAAACTTTAACCCACCCTCATAGTTTACCTTAGATACATCAATATACATATCCTTATAAATATACCTAGGGGTCTTACTAAAAAATTATCATCCTAGTATCCATTGGTTAACTAAACCTTTCCTCTGATACCAACTATAGGGACACATGACTAACATAAAAAAAATAAAACATTTTAGATGGATATTCTATACAATACAAAAATAAATGACTAAGGATAGTAAAAATTTAGTGTCTTTGAAATCATGGAAAAAATATTATATCATGGTGAAATATATTCAACAGCTTCCAAAAATATCTCCACCATTAGTACTTATACCTAAAAACATTTTTCATAACAAAGGGAACAAAATCATAAGAAATGATTGTGCTCAGATGATCAGTGTAACGCCCCGACCCCAATTACCCAGAGTCGGTGCATTATTGCGTATCATAGGCATGATCCCAAAAGATAAAGTCTTGAAAGGCCGATTTGTTTAGTTTTATTGGAAACACTAGATAAATTCACGAGTCTTACATTACATCATAAAGTAAAACAAAAATAAAAAAACGTTATGTCTTCATATCCCATCATACAATCCCTCTAGGTCATTCATAATATACATCATCACATCCTGGAAAAATTAAAACATTGAATGGGGTGAGCTCAGATGCCTAGTAAGGTTAACAATACAGCAGAAACATTCATAAATAAACATATACATTTAAGGAAATGTATAACTAAAATAAAAGCCTTTTAAACTTGAACTTCAGCATAATATGGCAACATAAAATGAAATAATGCCATTTACTTATTCACATGGATATTCTACTAGTCGAATAATCACATGAAATATCAATAACCACTTTCATAATGATAGTATGCATAATGCCAGACTATCATAACCACGTAGCCAAGGCCTCGTGCCAAGACTACCAATATTATTTTGTCAAGGCCTTGTGCGAAGACACTAGTTTGTCTCATGAGACCTACCGATGCATCAAGGAGCTATAGCGGGCTCCACCTGTCACTTATTATGTCCAATGCATTCCTCATATGAACAGGTTTAAACATATCATAAACCCTAACATAGTCGTATCACATAAAACATTCATAAAGGAAAAAATAACATTTCTACATTTCAATCAGAAGATATCAATACAACACATTGATATAATGAAAACATTATCAAACCCATTTTCCATACCAAAATAAAAGAAAATTAAAACTTTTTATTTATTTTCATTTAAAAAAAGTTATGGCTTGTAGAGGAATCCAAAACTCAAATAATGGTCACGGCGGCGGAGAAGTCGTTGTCACTGCATACGTACGACAAAAAAAACATTCCCTTTTGTCTTTTAGTAAAACGATTCTAATAAAAAAGATTCCTTTTGAATAAATGTAAAAGTCAAAGGGGTTTATACACCATATAAAAGAAAGTCTTGTATTAAAAAAATATGCCTCAATGAAAGAAGATTGAGACGAAGTCCCTTACAGAGATCATTTTTTAAAATAAAATAGATCTGTTATTTGTATTCAATATAAGTACACATAAATAAAGTAAAAACACAATATAGTACATAATAATATCATGAAATAATTTGAAATTAGGAGAATAACCCAAAGAACGGAAATTGGGTTAAAAAGTTCACTTACCTCATGTCTGACTTGACTCGATCATTCTATAGCCTCCTGAATAATAAACTATAGTTAATTTCTACAAGCTTGTTAACATTTTTCAATTTCATTATTCCTTTTATATCACTTATTACCATGTTATAAACATTATGTAATTATTTACGTTAATAACGGTCGTTTTGTCGATCTTTGGTACTTGAGTCAAAAATAAACTTCTTGTAATTACATGTTGTTCATGTGGTAAAATATCCATTATATCCAGAATTATATTAATGATGTAGATATCATATCTATCATATATATCCAGTATATACATTCATTTATAATATTACATGACATTTAGAGGTAAGAAATGAAAGGCACCTTTCATGGACACAGTTAGCCGTACGTACGCATGAACGCTACTTTCATTTCTATTTCGTATTTAATGTAATGAAATAATAATGATATAAAGGTATATTATAATTAAAGTATAATATCATATATAATATCATTAACTCCATCATTTATAAATCCCACATATGTCATTAACGATTCAAATAACTTTGAGGGGGCTGTAGTCCGCACTTCCTAAAATGAAATTATCTTGTTTACCCATAATGGAAATCATAAAGATATGCCATAAATGAAAAATACAGAAGCATAACGAAAACATAAAAATAATATATATCATATATAAATATAGTTACATCTTGATGGCCACCATGAGAGGTGTTAAAATAATATTGAACAATCATCATTTCGTGAGGCAGTAATTCACCACCCACAGAAACAGTATGTTCTTTAACCATTAGATGGAGGTGGGTGTAAGTCTAGTACGAATCCTTCAAATAAAAACATCCAAGTATATTTAGGATACTGGTGTTGTTACAAAATAAAATAATAAAAAGAGTTTAAGGGGTTGGAGAAGCAAAATAAAACAAAAGAACATAATAGAAGACATTACCTTAAAATCGGGTAACTATTTTTGATTTGATCCAAAGGCTTCCTTGGGAAGACTTCTGCCCAAAGTGAGGCTTCTATGAGTAAGAGAGGAAAGTTGATAGAGTATTTGTGCAGAGGTTGGCCGAGCCAAATGGCTTTGATTGTCTGAATAAGGTGTTAGAGGTGGGGTAATTTTATAAGAGAAGTGGAGGGGCACTCTTGGAAAGTCAAGAAATGTTACTTTATTATATAATGAGTTTCGGATTTTAAAGGTCCCACAATTATATATTTCGAGTATAAGGTGATAAGGGTTCTAAATATACTCATATAATAGGTTTTTGACAACTTTAAGTCTTATATTTTACATTGTCGTTTCATTTTATTTAAATCATTAATTAATGAGGTAATCGCTGCATCATCATGGTGTCATAAAAAATTTAATTTATAAAATTTATAAAAATTATAAAAAAGTTATCATGATGTAGGAAATAGTTTTAAATTTCCAATGAATATTTATAGTCTAAAATTTAACTTATATAACCCCATGAAATAATTGTTTTAGTAAAACAACTCATGTTTGTGACAATTTTATGTTTACTTTAAATAAAAAGTTATTAATGTCATTTTCTTACACAAGTGGCTCCATGGGGTCCCCAACATGAACCATGGATTGTCTTGGTCGGCCATGACTTATAAAATAAGGGTATTAGAAGTGTAAAGGTAATTTAATATTATTATAATATAATATTTACCTAAAATAACACTAATTACCTTTAATCGCGATTAATAAAACTTAAAAGTTACTATTCACCAAAAATTATTTTCATCCCATTAAACCACATTTTACTTCCGAATGACAATGATGTATGTTGGATTTTTGAAATTCAATTCACAGAAGTGGTAATGTTTCATTTACACGAAAAATTAGTTTTTAAACTACCACTTAGTGGTTTCACTATTCATCAAAAATTGAAGTTTTTCAGAAAAATCCCAAAAATTCACCATAAGCTGTAATTGATATTCTGAATTCAAAAATGGTGTCTATTTTACAAAATTCCAAACATATAAGTTTCATTAATTAATTTTATAATTAATTCTTGTTGTCAAAACAAATAGTGTGTTTTTAAGAAATAATATCAATCAAAAGATTGACAATTATTTATGTCCAATTTCAATATTAAATTAATTCTAATGACCACCATTGGATAAAATGGTAAAATTATATTCTAATTATACTTTAAACCCAATCAATAGTATAATTTATCACTATTAATTATTTGATTAAAAAAGTTGTTTTTAATTAAAATTTAGTAATTTTCACTATTAATCAAAATATAAAAGTTATCCGAAAAGTTCCCGAATTTCACCTAGGCTAAATTCGATATTTTGTGTCCAAAAATGATGTCCATTTTGAAAGATAAAATTTATAAAATTTCAAAAAGTAGGTATTACAATTCATAACGGGTACTTTGATTGGTTGTGGTGTGTGTTAGAACTCGAAGTTGCGTAGAACACACGCTACTTTATTATTCAAAGAGAAACGTACTGTGGAATATTGGGGTGTAAAATTCTACCCTCCTTCAATAAATTGTGTCCTCGCAATTTGAAATTGTTCTTCGAAAATAAAAGGTTTAAAATAGAAAATACCTTTGTGGAAAACCCACATCGAAAATAGGGTTAACAAAAATATAACATTAAAATAAAAAAAAGATAACTACAAAGGTCACCCGAGATAGCCTATACTAGGATTCTACGAAAATATGGATATGGAGGAAAAACAAACCATCAAGTTCTGATGGAGAGTTGTAGAAAATAGGGTTAGGAGAAAGTAAACTATAAGAAAATCACAAACTTGTGATTAGTTAAATGATCATTGATTCCCCTGTAAGAAAATTTAACTGACAACGTTTTTGTTTTAAGTTACATTTTATAAAGTTGAGGAATTTTATTAGGAGATTTACTAAGAACATAAGGGAATATACATACTTGTCATGTAGACCTTTATTCATTAAATTTTTTTTACCACAACCCATCTTTCACTCAAAAAGATAATAGAACTCCAAGACATTATATTTATCCTAATCATACAAGGTTCCAAATATTAACACATACCATTTAGATTAGGAAAACTATTTTCTAATAACCAGGGACTTCCTGTAGGATAGTGGTAGATAATAAAGGTCTGTCGCACTATGGTTGTGGGTTTGATTATTACAGCATTGTCCGACGCGATGGGTTATCCCCCAACCTGCAGGTTGTCCTTTTCCTAAAACTATAGTATTATAATATTCCAAAAAAAACCTTCATAAATGTTTTAAACTTAGACAATAATATACAAAGTTAAACATAATCCATTCCAACCTTTATAGTTATCCAAAATACCTCTTTCCAGACTTTCTCCAAAAGGTCTCTAAATTCCAAAACCAATTGTATCATCAGATTCCCCAAACAAAGTAATGTTTGTCTTATTGTCACATACTAAAAATATGATTACCTTCATCATATTAAAACCTTAATGAAAACAACAAGTACTGCAGTACAATCCTTATATATATCACATTATTCTTATAACCAGAATATAATCCTTGAGACCAAAAGCACCAATACATTAATTATTCCACTTCATCTATAGTAACATCATAGTATTTTCCTTGATCCCTTGGCATTTCCTGAGGTAAGTTTCCCTGACGCTTATGACATTCATTTGCATAATGCCCCATTTCCCTACAATTGTAGCATTCAACATTGATAGCCTCTTTCTTTCCCTTGCAACCACGAGCCTGGTGACCTTTTTCTCCACATTTATAACAAACTCTCATTCCTTTTAAGAAAGTATCGGGGTGTTTATTCCCACAATTATCGCATAATGGAAAATATTTCTTTCCCTTTTTCCATTTATCTATCTCTTGTTCCACCATTCCCTTCTTCTCTTACTTTACTTTATTGTCATGAGATTTAGAGAATTAATTTTCTGTCTTGATAGCACATGAGGCAATATCTTCGTATGACGAGAAATATTATGAGACTAAGGCTCGATGAAGAAACGGTTTTAACCCATCAAAGAAACAATCAATCTTACTTCTTGGGTTACGTATATAATCTACTGCCTACCTTGCTGACCTTGTAAAGTTAGCCTCATACTTTGGGACATTCTCATCCTCCTTCTGCCTCAGACTCAGAAATTGCCTTTCCATATCTGCTCGATGGTCATGTGGAATGTATTTTTCTAAGAAAATTTCTTTAAACTCCATCCATTCCATACTTGAAACTTCTTCATATTCATTTGTGTTTTTAATCAGTGACTACCATTGATCGGCAACTATAGTGAGGCGGTAAACTGCCATTACAACCTTCTCCCTTTCGCTACTCCCCAAGGCATGTAATATTTTCTCTAAGGAGTTTATCCATTGTTCAGCTACTAATGGATTTTTACCCCCATTAAATTTTGGCGGTTGTTTCCTCATGAAGCTGTCTAACATTGATCCTCCACATTGCAGATCAGGGTGCTCCATACGAGTAAGGTTATTATTCATAACCTGAGTGAGTTGTCCCAGTATGGTACTAAGTTGATCAGCACCAGCTGTATCTCCAGCTCCCCTATAATTATCTTGAGCAGGAGGGAAATCCCTACATGGAGTGCGTGTATTGATACGGTTTCCATTCCTCCCACTAGGCGCCATTTCTTAATAATGGCATAAATAAGATTAGTTTATGAATCAAAATACATAATTCCATACATGTAAAACAGTTAACATAAAGTTAACTATAATCATACAAATGTTTTCTTTGAGGAAGTATATACTCATAAACCCTTCATAATGGTTTGTAAATAAAATGAGAATTATCGTAAGCATATCCCCCGGGAGTGCCGTAACCAAGAGTGCAGCAAGGCCCGTTGTCGTGCACTAGTTCTCATTCGTGTCTAGCTCAAAGTGATGTTTTCGGGTTTTACCCCTAGGTACATCTGTGCCAGAGCCACCTCTACCTGCTCGTATCCATACAAGGTTGCATTTCTTGGAAAACTCACAAAATCTCTATAATACCAACATTCTAGAAAGTTCGTCTATACTAATCCTAAAAGTCTATCTTTGGGCTATGTGCTCTAATCAGAGTTTATCTAAATCTAGTTTCCAAGGTTAGTACTAAACTGCCTCTGATACCAACTGTAACGCCCTGACCCCAGTTACCAGAGTCGGTGCATTATTGCATAACATTGGCATGATTACAAAAGATCAAGCCTCGAAAGACCGATTAGTTTAGTTCTCTTGGAAACACTAGATACATTCATAAGTATTACATAGCATCATATAGTAAAAGAAAACTAAAAAAACATCTTGTCTTCATATCCCCTCATACTATCCCTGCAGGTCATTCATAATATACTTCATCTCATCCTGGAAAAATTAAAACATTGAAAGGGGTGAGCTCAGATGCTTAGTAAGGATAATAATACTGCAGAAACTTTTATAAGTAAACATAAACATTTAAGGCAATTTATAACTAAAACAAAAGCCTTTTAAACTTGAAATTCAGCATAATATGGAAAAATAAAATGAAATAATGCCATTTACATATTCACATGGATGTTCTACTAGTCTAATAATCACATGCAATATCAATAACCACTTTCATAATGATGGAATTCATAATGCTAGACTATCATAACCACATAGCCAAGGCCTTGTTCCAAGACTACAAATAATATTTAGCCAAGGCCTCATGCCAAGACACTAGTTTTTCTCATGAGACCTACCGATGCATCGAGGAGCTATAGCGGGCTCTACCAGTCATTTATTAAGTCCAATTCATTCCTCATATGAATAGGTTTAAACATATCATAAACAATAACATAATCATATCACATAAAACATGTATAAAGGAAACATAACATTTCCACATTTTAATCACAAGATATCAATACAACACATTGATATAATAAAAACATTATCATAACTATTTTCAATACCAAAATAAATGAATATTATAACTTTGTATTTATTTTCATTAAAAAAATTTATGGCTTTTAGAGGAATTTGAAACTCAAATATTGGTCACGGCAGCGGAGAAGTTGTTGTCGCCTCATACGTACGACAAAAAAAACATTCCCTTTTGTTGTTTAGTAAAACAATTCGTATAAATAAGATTCCTTTTGAATAAACGTAAAATTCAATGGGGTTTATACACCGTATAAAAGAAAGTCTTGTATTAAAACAAAATATGCCTCAATGAAAGAAGATTGAGACGAAGTCCCTTACAAAGATCATTTTTTTAAATAAAATAGATTGATTATGTGTATTCAATATAATTACACATAATGAATGTACAAACACAATATAGTACATAATAATATAATGACAAAATTTGAAAGTTGTAGATTAACCCAAAGAACAGAAATTGGGTTAAGAAGTTCCCTTACCTCGTGTCCGACTTGACTCGATCGTTGTTTAACCTCCTGAATAATAAACTAGAGTTAATTTCTACTTTATTAAGAAACTTTTTTAAGTTCATTATTCCTTTTATATCACTTATTAACATGTTATGAACATTATGTAATTATTTAAGTTAATAACGGTCGTTTTGTCGATCTTTAGTACTTGAGTCAAAAATAAACTACTTGTAATTACAAGTTGTCAATGTGGTAAAATATCCATTATATATAGAATTATATTCATGATGTAGATATCATATATATCATATACATCCATTATATACATTCATTTATAATATTACATTACATTTAGAGGTAAGAAATGAAATGCACCGTTCATGGAGACGGTATGCCGTACGTACGCATGAACACTACTTTCATTTATATTTCATATTTAATGGAATGAAATAATAATGATACAATGTTATATTATAATTCCAGTATAGTATCATATATAATATCATTAACTATTTCCTATATGCATCCCACATATGGCATTAACGATTCAAATCACTTTGAGGGGGCGGTAGTCCGGACTTCCTAAAATGAAATTATCGCGTTTACCATAATGGAAATCATAAAGGTATGAAATAAATGTAAAATACATTAGCATATGGAAAACATAAACATAATATATATCATATATAAATATTGTGACATCTTAATTTCCACCATTAGAGGTGTTAATAGAAGATTGGACAATCATCATTTTGTGAGGCAGTAATTCGCCACCCACAGAAACAGTATGTTCTTTAACCATTATATGGAGGTGGGTGTAAGTTTAGTTCGAATACTTCTCATAAAAACATCCAAGTATATTTAGTATACTGGTTTTGTTACAAAATAAAATAATAAAAAGAGTTTAACGGGTTGGATAAGAAAAATAAAACAAAAGAACATAAGAGAAGACATTACCTTAAAATCAGGTAACTCTTTGTGATTTGAGCCAAAGCCTTCCTTGGGAAGACTTCTGCCCAAAGTGAGGCTTCTATGAGTAATATAGGGAAGTTGGGAGAGTATTTGTGCAGATTTTTCCTGAGCCAAATGGCTTTGATGGTCTGAATAAGGTGGTAGAGGTGGGGGCCTTTTATAGGAGAAGTGGAGGGGCACTCTGGGAAAGTCAAGAAATGATACTTTATTATATAATGTGTTTCAGATTTTAAAGGTCCCATAGTTTTATATTTCAAGGATAAATTGATAAGGGTTTCAAATATACTCATTCAATAGGTTATTGACAAGTGTATGTCTAGATTTTACATTATCTTTTCATTTTATTTAAATCGTTAATTAATGAGGCAATCGCTCCATCATCATGGTGTTATAAAAAATTTAATTTATTTAATGTCTAAAAATTATAAAAAAATTACCATGATGTAGAAAAATATTTTTATCTTTCCAATGAGTATTTATAGTCGAAATTATAACTTATATAACCCCATGTAATAATTTTTTTAGTAAAATAACACATGTTTGTGACAATTTTATTTTTACTTTAAATAAAAATTTATTAATGTCATTTTCATACAGAAGTGGCTCCATGGGGTCCCCAAGTTGAACCATGGATTGTCATGGTCGGCCATTACTCATCCAATAAGGGTAGGACAAGTGTAAAGATAATTTCATATTATTATCATATTATATTTACTTTAAATAACACTAATTACCTTTAATCACGATTAATGAAACTTACAAGTTACTATTCAGCAAAAATTATTTTCATCACATTGAACCACATTTTACTTCCTAATGAAAATGATGTATATTTTATTTTTTAAATTCAATTCACAGAAGTGGTAATGTTTCATTTACATGAAAAATTAGTTTTTAAACTACCACTTAGGGGTTTTACTATTCATCAAAAATTGGAGTTTTTCAGAAAAATACCAAAAATTAACCCTATGCTATAATTGATATTCTGTATTCAAAAATGGTGTCTATTTTACAAAATTCCAAACATATAAGTTTCATTAATTAATTTTATAACTAATTCCCGTTGTCAAAACAAATAGCGTGTTTTTATGAAACAATATCAATCAAAAGATTTCCAATTGTTTATGTCCGATTTTAAAGTGAAATTAATTCTAATGACCACGATTGGATAAAATGTTAAAATTATATTCTAATTATAATTTATACCCACTCAATAGTATAATTTATCAAAATTATTTATTTTGATTAAAAATTTTGTTTTTAATTAAAATTTAGTAATTTTCACAATTTATCAGAATATAAAAGTTATCTGAAAAGTTCCCAAATTTCACCCTAGGCTAAATTCGATATTCCCAGTCCAAAAATGAAGTCTATTTTAAAAAGATAAAATTTATAAAATTTCAAAAAGTAAGTATTACTATTCCTAATGGCTAATTTGATTGGCTGTGGTGTGTGTTGGAACTTGAAGTTGCATACAACACACGCTATTGTATTATTCAAGGAGAAGCGTACCGCGGAAGCTTGGGGTGTTACAATCAGAAATGGTAAATAAAAGAAATTCATAATTATAAAAAGAAAAAATGGAATTCAACATGACCATAACATTTTAAGATAGTACCTTACATATTAGAGATCATAATAAATATTGGTAGTTCATATGACATGAAATAGAATTAAGAGAATAAGTAATGAAAACATAACATTGGAATACGACATGGAATTTATGGCATGAAAATGGGTTTATAAAATTCTGAATATGTATTTGTAGAAACAAGTTCACATATTAAGTTAAGCACATGAAATATATCCCCCGCATCAACTTATGGACATGTAACTAGGACCATAAATAACATTGTAAATCTTTAATCACGTTCATACATAAACTTATAAAAATGAAACCAAGTCCTCTCATAACATTGTGAACATGTAAACAGGTTCATGAAAAACATTGTGAACATGAAATCAGGTTCATAAATAAAATTTTGGAGATGCAACCAGGTCCATGCATAATATTGTTAACATGTAACAAGGTGTATGCATAACTTTATGAACATATAATCAGGTTCACACATAAACTTGTGGACATATAACTAGGATCATGCATAAAATTGTGAACATGTAATAAATCTCATAACTAACATTTATACTCATGAGTGATCCATCATTACATAATGCATTGGAGGGAGATTTAGGTCCCCACATCTCATAATATAATCATCCATACACATGCCACAGTATAATAAAACAATCAGCATATCATGACCCATAAAAAGAGATGGGTACTATAAAAATAAAATCATAAACCATAAAATAAAATGGTTATCATTATCATTTCATCACATCATAACCTATGTAAAAGAGATAGGTTTTTAATATTTTTATCAAAATCATAACTCGTGAATGAAAAATGGATTTCATAAATATATAACCAATGAAATAGAAATGAGTTTCATAAATTTAAGGAAATCCACCCTAAACCATTATAATAATAATTATGAAGGGAACATTTAGATCATTTTTAATAAAGTCATGCATAACCACAACATTTGTCAACTTCTATGGAAAATAATTTTGAAATATGTTTCAAAAAAATTTGTTCCGTGAAGTATCCTTTCTACTTTGAAAAAAATATTTTTAAAAACATTAAACCATTTGAATACCATTTTCTTTAAAATGAAAATTATAAACAAATATTGAAATTATTTTGAAACCGATGTTATATGATATATAATAAAAGAATATTGAAAATATTTTTAAAACCATTTTCCTTAAAAACATATAAAAAACATGAAATGATTTGAATACCTTTTTATATGAAAATAATTATAAATAGTGATTTTCTAGAATTTTATGATTTTTTAACGAAAACTACTTTTAAATGTAGTAAATTATGCTTCTAGGGAATGTTGTTCATGATGGTAGATAATCCCAAACACGTCATACTTTCCTTTACACCGTAAAATGTTTAAAAAGGTTCCTCTACCAAAGAAATAAAATAACATTTCTTATCAAATCCCTTTTTTGAAAATGTAAAACATGGGTAGAAATGTTTATAAAATTTCATAGTATAATAATAGAACAGTTTTTGAAACCTTTTAGAAGACATGGTTTTGAATGAAAACATATTTCCGACCGAAGAGATAGGAAATGTCAAACTATATTAAAAACAATTTATTAAATATCTTATATACCAAAGAGTGTAAAAATTGTACCAATACATGAATATATCATGAATAAATAGAGTATAACAAAATTCATGAGTTTTCATGTGATATGGATAATTATATTTCATCAAAGATAGTGTAATCCTATACAGTCTTGAAAAGCTATGAGATTATTTCAATAAACTCTTTTAACATGGTAAATTTGAACCGTACTCCCCATGTAAGAAAATGAAATTACACGATGCATAAAATATAATTAAATGAATGGGATTAATTATATAAAATTATAAAGGATATATAGATAAGTTATATAAAAATATAGTTTCATATATGGCATGTGTATCAAAAAGGAAAATTGAAACAAAAATTACAATATCGATTTAGTAACTTTTGAATGATCAAACCCAAGTGAGAAATATCATAAAATGGTTATTAAAAATTATATATTTATGTATATGTGTAATATAATAAAATAATGGGATGTATATACACTACATAGAAGAATTTGGTGGTGAAGAAAACACGTATCTCATGAAAATAAGGAGGGAGATGATATTCCCTTACCATACGTATTGACTCTCTTTTTATTCATACAAACATATTTTATAATAAATATTAATTTATTATACCTACATAAAAGATCAATATTATTACTTATAACTCCATATATGTTTTTATTATGGCCTTATATTAACCAATTATTAACAATTCATTGTTAAGGCTTCACTTAGGGTAATATCTGCATTGTTTTTTTCATGTTTCTTAATTTTTTATATATTTGTTCTTTATACTTGTAACATGGTCTATAGAATTTGAAAAATTATTTAATTATAATTTATATTCAGTATATGTGTATTATAATAGTCCATAAAATATAAAATTATCAAACAGAATACACCATTCATAAATACTGTAATCCATACGTACATAGGAATGTTATTTCCTTATAATTTTCATCAAACCCATCATTAATACATTCCTTATAGTGTATGAATGAATCACATAACTTTGAGGGGCAGTAGTTCACACACCCTCAAACGAAATTTTCGTATTAACAAATGTAAAATATAAAGATATGTGTCATGGACCAACTCAGGTACCCTGGTAACCTGATAAACAAGCCAGTACTAAAATTTCTCGAAGGTCATTCCCAGTCCCCATAGTTTGAAAATAGGAAACCAGAATCATACAATAAGAAATTGGGAACAAATTTCCCACAATATGTAGTAGAAGAAAGATAATCAGTTCAATATTAATATAAAAGAAACTCCCTTGGGTGGAAGGTACTAGAATAGAATAGGGAGTAAAATCCCAATGTACAAAAACCCAAGTACTAAAATAAGGAAAACAACCCTAGTATCCCAGAGTACACAAGTCAATATATCAAAGGTTTAATAGATGGATCCTAATACAATATATCCTTTCACATTGTTCAAAATTGGAAGAATAAAGTCTACAGAATCATGAAGAATAATGTAGGATGTGAGCCTAATCCTAGTAGGATCCCACCAAATATTCTATAAAAAATTCCTAATATACATTATTGAAGGAAAATCATTCAAACTTCAAAATAAACATGGTTGGTAATTAAAGGGAATATTTAGAGAAAACATGTTATACGGTTTCAAAATGATGGAAAATACTTTTAATGAATAGGATTTACATTTCAAGAGTTGAAATATTTCTAAAAAAATTGATTAAATAATATAGTTACATAAAATAGTTAATGTAAATCTATTAAAGTCATGTAAAGTAGTTTTACAACATTGGGATACATTTATATCTCATATCTAAAATAACAAGTGGGAAACATAGTATTTTTCCAAATGGTATGATATTATTAACTAGCTATTAGATTCCAAACTCTCTAAGTGATCTTAGAAAAATGAGTATCCTAATTCCCCCTGACACTTTCCAAAGGTGACTCATTAGCCTCCAATCATGGATTTGACCCGACACATGTATGTTCTATAATGTTTTAATAGCGATGTGTGTATCCAAATAACTTACAAACTATTCAGGGATTGAATTTTCTCTTTCATGATATGAAATTTATTTTAAGGCTTCTTAAAATACAATTAATCCCATTCTGGAATTTAAAAAAAACCAATTTTATTCAATTTAAAACCAAAACAGGTTTTAATAAAAAACATGTCATTTCAATAAGATAAAACCATTGGGTTTCAATCAAATAATTTTAAATCCATTTTCAAAAGTTATAAATTCATTTAAAAACAAATCCCATACTTTTCAAAATATGTTCACACAATTAACTTGAAAATTTTCATTGAAAACATTTCAATAAAATACAAAATTTAAATTAAACATTCTAAATTATATAATTTCTATAAACAAACCCCAATTAAATAGAATTGGGGTTTCTCTAAACATTCGTTCCAAACCCATTTCAAATCTCCAGAATCACCAGAATTATTTTTTTGTCAATATAATTGATTGAAATTTTGAGAAATTGAATTTAAATATATAATGGAAATAAATTAGGCAAATTTGGAATAATCAATTTTGAAATTCTGTATGGAACCACCTACCTCTTTCTCAAAACCCGACACTTGCAACAACACCCGTCAATGAGAATGAAGGTGTAGAAGATCTTGAAACTCAAACTAGAAGAGAGATCCAATATCATGGGGGGGGGGGTTAGGTCCATCATCTTTAGGAGGATCCATTGAAATCTCATGAGATGTGAGATAGATAAACATGAATAATAATGAATAACACTTACCCACATATCACCTGCCAAATAAATGATGATAGAATGCCAAAAGAATGGATCTGGAAGGGTTGTAGGCTCCAAGACTCACTAATAATGAATATGGGTTGAAGGAACACTACTAAAAAAACGGGCAAGCAAAGCGCCACCTTTATCAGTGCTAATCAAAAAGCACTGATAAAGGATAATCATTATTAGCGCTATTTAAAAGAGCTGATAAAGTACAGATTTATCTGCGCTTTTCTAGCATTGATAAAGGCTGGTTTTTAACAGTGCCAGAAAAGCGCTGATAAATTCACCCTTTATCAGTGCTAAAATTTTAGCGTTGATAAAGGGTGGCTTTATTAGCACTGTTAAAATCTGTCTCCGATTTTAGTAAAAGGAGGCAAACAGTCTCCTCTTTTTTATCGTGCCCTAATCTCTCGCGGTACTGTACCCTTACGACTGCTTCCCTCCTCCTGATCATCCCTCTGCTGGACCTCCTCCATACTCTTTATCCTTATCCTCTACCCTCTTCCGTGGATCTTCCTCCCTTCCGAACCCTACTCCTCCTCTTCAACCGTTGGCGGCTCCTCCCGTGCACCCCCACTCTGGCGGTCGCGTCTTCCAGGCAGCGCAGAAGGCTCCCTCACCATGAGTTTTCCTTGGACTTCTGATTTCTTCACCCAAGGTCAGTGGATCCCCTATATATTTCCTTGTAGTATGGGTTGATCTTTAGGTTTTTCATGTGGTTGTAATTTATTGTAATTTCTTGTTCACAGTGAGATGGAAAACCTTCTCTAAGGTTTGGAATTCCTTTATTTCTCACTTTTTTGTTTCATGCAGGAGGGGTTTACTCATGTCTATCATTGGGGATGGTTTTCACTATCCTAATTAAGATAAATTAATAAGTTAATTTAAATTCAAGGTGAAGGGTTAATGATTCTTGTAATTTTATAGCTTTGATATTATTGTGATGTTGTGTTTGTACGGACTGAATACCATACTAAAAATCATGGATATTTCACTGTATTTTATTGTCATATGGAATCCTTATTTCATGTTGTTGTGATATCACCCCAAAATGGAAATTGGATAACCACTTATATTTGGCTAATGAAATGCTTTCCCCTAGATTTATGGAATGTGTGATAAAACTCTTAAAGTAAATTGAAATGTGCTAAATTTCCCTTTGTTAAATCTATATAAATGGTCTTTGATGTGTTGTGATGTGTGGTTATGCTAGTGGGGGTCATGATAATTGGTTTTGATGTGGTGTGGGATGATGTATGGTTTGTTTTTCTATGCTTTTGGTTTGGAGAGGTGATGGTTTGTTTTTCCATGCTTTTTGTGTAGTGAGGGGATGATTCATTTGGTTTTTCTTTTTGGGTGGCAAGGTGATGGATTGTTTGGCCATGATTTTGGGGTTGTGAGGTAATGATTTGTTTGGTCATTATTTTGGGGCGGTGAGGTGATGATTCGATGGGAATGATGAGATACATTTTATGTATGGTTTCTTTGCGCTAGAAGCCTAGGTAGTGAAGTAATAATTATTTAATAATTATAGAAAAGGTTGGATTTTGGTTTGGATAATGGGATTGGTTGGAAATTATAAATGTGTCTTGTGGATTTAACCCCTTTCCAAGATCCACCAAGACTCATCCATAATCAAGAATATGACTTTATATTATAGGGAACATATATGTTAAAAATGGATTTAACACCTTTCCAAGATCCACCATGACTCATCCAAGATGTTTAATGTTTATTATGAATGAGGAGACTAGTAGGAGTGTTTAAAAGGATGTTTAATGTTTTGTTGTAGGGTGGTGGGTGATAGAACTATTGGTAAGGTGGCTGTAAAGTGAGATCATTTTGATGGGGGTTTCTCCTGGTTCTGTTGATTTCGAAATCTTTATTGAAAATGGTTAGGATATATTAGTATCTATTTTTATAAGGAAGTGGATCTCTGCTACTTTTTATTTGGAAGTCTTGTTTAGTGTATTTGAATCATAAATAATAATATTTCAGATTCAAATAGGATGGAGATGAATAAATATTGGATGGATGCTAATCGTATGACAATATAGTATGACAACAGAGTGAAAGAGTTCATCAAGTTTGAAAAGTATCATGCGAAGGATCCTTCTCAAATCCTTTGTCCGTGTTTACATTGTTGTTATTCTAGAATAATTACTCCAGAGGAGTTGGAAGAACATTTGATATGTCACGGAATAGATTGGAGTTATAAATGTTGGAATAAACACGGGGAAAAAGCGAATGTAGCTACTGGATAGAATAAAAATGTATTTTTTGGATCATCAGATATGATTTCAAATATGGATAATGAAGAAAACCATATAGAGGATGTGATTATATATGTCAATGATGATGAAGATCGTATTGAGGAAATGATAAGGACAGTTGAACATGAACTCCATGATTCCCCAAAATTGTTTGAGAAGTTATAGAGTTGTGCAAAGACGCCATTGTATGTTGGTTGCACTAAATATACTGCATTGTCAGCTGTACTGAAGTTGTATAAATTAAAAGCAGGCAATGGATGGAGTGATGTCAGTTTCATGGAACTACTTGCTCTTTTGAATGACATGCTTCTAGAAGATAATGAGCTCCCAAGATGGACATATGAAGCTAAAAAAATGCTACGCTTGATGGGTATGATTTATTAAGGAATACATGCCTGCCCGAAAGACTGTATATTGTTTTGAAAGGAGAAAAAATCACGTACAGAATGCCCAATGTGTGGTGATTCTCGATACAAGAAATATGAATGCAGTCCTACGAAAGTTGTATGGTACTTTCCAATCATTCCAAGGTTTAGGAGTCTATATGGAAGTGAAGAAACTGCAAGAAAATTGTCGTGGCATGCAGATAAAAGAAATAAAGATGGAATATTACGTCACCCGACCGACTCTCCTCAATGGAAGAGAATTGATCATGAGTATCCTGAATTTGGAAATGAGCCGAGAAACCTACGTCATGCGTTATCTACCGATGGAGTGAATCCTTTTGGTATTCAAACCAGCACTCACAGTACTTGGCCTGTTATGTTGGAAAATTATAACTTTCCACCCTGGTTATGCATAAAATGGAAATTCATTATGTTATCTTTGCTTATATAAGGACCAAAACAACCAGGTAATGATATTGATGTATATTTGGCTCCCTTGATCAAGGATTTGAAGTTACTGTGGGATTCAGGTGTTATGTTGTACGATGCTTATGAAAAAGAATACTTCAAGTTGAGAGAGATATTGTATGGGACGATAAATGATTTCCTTACTTATCCAAATTTGTCAGGCTATAGCATTAAAGGAACTCAAGGGTGTCATGTGTGCGATGAAGATACAGAATCAATTAGGTTGAAACATTCATCGAAATATGTGTTTCTAGGACATCGTAGATTTCTACCCCATCAACATAAGTACCGATCTTGGATGAAATAATTAAATGAAAGTTCAGAATAATGCAAAACACTGTTTCCACTAATAGGTGATCAACTGTTTGAGAAATTAAAAGATGTGAACACTGTTTTTGGTAAACCATTGTCGAAAAACCTTACGAAAATCGGTTGGAAAAAGAGATCATTTTTTTTTGAATTACCATATTGGAAATGTATGTACGTCATACATTTTATTGATGTGATGCATGTGGAAAAAAATGTATGTGACAATGTTATCAGAACGTTTCTAAATGCACCTGAAAAAAAAAGGATTGAATTAAGGCAAGGTTTGACATGGTTTCCATGGGAATAAGAGAAGTGTTGGCTCCTATGAAGGGTGAAAATCGAACGTTTCTTCCTCCAGCTGCGTACACTCCTTCCAGGGATGAGAGATATTAGTTTTGAAACTTCTTCAATGATGTAGAGGTTCCAGAGGGGTATTCATCAAATATCAAAAACATTGTGTCAATGAATGATTTGATGTTAAAAGGTTTGAAATCACATGACTTCCATGTTTTGATGAATGATTTAATTCCTATAGCTTTACGTTGCATTTTTCCCAAGAATGTTCGTCATACGTTAACCAAACTTTGTTTCTTCTTAAAAGCTATATGATGCAAAGTTTTAGACCCGGAACAATTGCCAGCTATGGAAAGAGATATTGTCATCATATTATGTGAATTAGAAATGTTCTTCCCACCAACATTCTTTGATATGATGGTTCATTTGATGGTTCATTTGTTGAGAGAGGTTCGACTTTGTGGTCCTGTGCTCTATAGATGGATGTACCCCGTTGAACGGTGTATGATGATTTTGAAAGGGTATGTCAAAAATTGAAGTCATCCAGATGGTTGTATTGTGGAGTGATATATTGTTGAGGAAGCCATTGAATTCTGTATCGAATACCTATCTGATGTAGAAAGCATTGGTCTACCGAAAATTTATCACACTGGACACATTGAGGGTGAGGGAATTTCTGGAAGAGATGTTGTGACAATCAATATTACAGATCGGGAGCAGGCCCACCTTTATGTTTTTCATAACAGTTGGTAGGATTCTCCATATATTGAAACCCACATAGAAATTTTGAGATAGTTGAATCCATCAAGGGATGAAAAATGGATATCAAATACACATAATCAACAGTTTATAGGATGGGTTTGAGACCATATTTTTAAGGAGTTAGATGAAAATATGAATTCAATTTCAGAATGACTTCGATGGCTAGCTGTCGGACCAAGCATGTATATTATCTTACAATGGTTATGTAATTAATGGTTATACATTCTATACCGATAAACATGATGAAGATAGTACCATGCAAAATAGTGGAGTAACACTTGTGGCTGTAGCGATGCACGTTTCTGGTAGTAAGGATAGAAATCCAATTTATGCGAATATGTCGTACTTTCGCATTATCAAAAGAATATGGGAGTTAGATTATACGACATTCCAATTTCCAATTTTTCAATGAAACTGGGTTGATAAAAATAGTGGTGTTAGAATAGATGAATTGGGATTTGTGAAAGTTGATTTTAGTAAAGAAGGGTTCAAAAGAGAATAGTTTATAATGGCATCACAAGCGGTACAAGTATTTTATGTGCCAGACCCTGCAAACCGAAAGTGGTCGATTATTCTGTTATCGTCCAAAACTACTGAAGGGTCCAATGAAAATTCAATTGAGGGTGATCCTTTCAGTGGGACGTCACAATCATTTCACATCGGTCCTAATGAAGATAACGTTTTGTATGTTAGAGGAGACCACAATGAAGGGATTTGAATTATCGATAGAGGTGTCAAATCCCTTCAGCCTTTGAAAAAAGAGAGTTCAATAAACATGTTATATTTTGTTTGTAATTTAGATATTTTTATCTCATGTTATTATCTTATCATTATTGCATTTATTTAATCCAACTTAAGTGTTAAACCTTTTTTGCAGATAATGACTTATGTACGTTCTGGTGCTCCTAACCTCGAGGCTGAACAAGCCTCTCAAGCTGTTGTTGCTGCTTTTGCTGCTGCTGCTTCTGATGCTGCTGCTTCTGAATAAGCCTCTCAAGCCTCTCAAGCCTCTCAACCTCAATCTATTGTTGTTGGTGCTGCTGCTGCTGCTATTCGTGCTCCTCTTATTGAGGTCCAACAACCATCTAGACATGCTGATGCTAGTATTTTAGATAAAAACATTGATGATGCTGATATAGACGAAATGGTCGGGGATAAAGGAGCGGCATCGCAGAAAAAACAGGTGTGTCGTAGTTTAACAGTGTTGGCTAACGTTCTGAAGGAAAAAAACAAAGGAATCAAATTTGATGTTGGGTGGAATGCGCGGGGCCAACATGTTAACCCCAACAAGGCAATGTTTAGAAGTTACATTGGAATTTTCACACGGCAACGCGTGCCGATTGACATAGCTTCATGGCACCATGTTGCGTCCGGCCTGAAGGCTCTGATGTGGGAGGAAATTATGGTAACATTTTTATTTCATTTCTTTAATTTACTAGAAAATAAAATAATGAAACAGTGTCTTACTCTTCACAATCCATTCCAGAGTGCATTTATAGTAGATGATTCGCACAAGACTTATGTACTAAGGCTTGCGGGAAGGTGTCATCGAGGTTATCGAACTCTTCTTACAAAATATCATTTGAAAGATTCCAAGGTTAAAATAAACCTCCACCCACCCATTGTCTACACTCACATTATATCCCAAGAATCATGGGCTTCATTTTTCGGTCATCGTGGGGATCAAAAGTTTCAGATACATTGTGACTGATAATATGTTGTTTGAGGATATACATGTATTCATCACTTTTATTGTCATTACTTCATTTATGAAACAGAAACTCAGTACTGAAAATAGGGAACGCGAATCAAAACCGAAGTACCCCTATCGTAAAGCAAGGATGGGGTACGCCTCACTAGAAAAGAAAATGGTGCGTATTTTAAATTTGCAGTGATATTGTTTTGTTTCATGAAACAACTTTATAAAAATGTTTCTCTATTTTTATGTAGATCGATGCCTCTGAAACCCATCACACATCCATCCCTCGTCATGTGCTATGGAAGGAGGCACGTGTGGATAAGTAAGGGAATCTAGTTGATGAAAACACACAAAAAGTGTGGGAAATATGTGTAAGTATGACACGATAAAATGTTTTGTTTTAAATTGCTATTACAAAATAATAATTACTTATTTTATTATATCCGACAGTCACAGGAGTCAGGTACTCCTGCAGCTGGTATAGAAATATTAGTGACAACTTTGAAGCGACCAGAACAATATGGTCGCGTCAGAGCTGGGCGGTTTGGGGTGACACCCAGAGTATATTATGAGAAAAAAACAAGAGGATGAAAAAATAAAGAAATGACAGCAATGGAAAATAGACTAAAAAATCTTGAAGAATAGTTTCAATGGAAGAGAGAGTTTCTAGAAACTTTAATGGGTGAGAATCCAAGAGAAGAGGCAACTTAGGAACAACCAGCGCATGAAGATCCTGCCCCACACCCACTAGCTTTGAGGCGAGCCATTTCCCTCAAAGAGTTGTCTTAGCCGTGGTAATCAATATTCTATTAATTTTTCTGATGAAATGTGAATCAAGAAAACACTGATTTCATCCTATACTGATATTCTTTAGGGTGATAATGATTGTGATTTATATCTTTCAACACCCACCTATCGCCTTGTAGTGAGGGCTACAGTATTCAATATCTCAAAAGACACGTTGCACAATAGACCACTTCCAAAAGATCATCTGAAAGTGACGATTACGGTAGCTCAAGATCCAACAGAACAACTACTTGTTCCACTTGTTGATGATGATATTTGTATAGTCGAAGGAGAAATTTGGACATTCATTGCATGGCCATCACAACTTGTGAGACTACATGCCGAAAAGAGGTATTTATTTACAGTTTTTTAAGAAACCATTAACAATAAAAAAGGTCAGAACCAACGAATTTTATTGTAGACGAAGAAAGGGGAGGAGGTGAAAGGAAACTTGGGAGCATCGAATGGATCGACCAGACGATCCAAAAGATCTACTGAAAGCGGAATTACACAGCCTATTCTCTATCCACATTTAATTTCATTGAAGACTCATGTGGATACAAAGTTGAGAAATGGTAGTAGCCATGTAGTTGTTTTTGAAGAGAATATGCATGGAGAGGAAATACAAGATTTTATTGCTGCTGAGAATGTAAATGAGATCCTTGAGTATGGGTGGCTCAACGTCAAAAGTGTAAATGTGTATATGAGGTATGTTTTCAACCCCATCGCTTTTCCAAAAGCTGATATATTGTGCTAATTATGATTAAATACATTTTATATTATTGGCAGACGTATATATGAAAAGCAGTTGAAGGGTTTTCCTCTTGAGCCAAAATTCGGACTCTTCAGTCCTCATATCACATCAACACAAGAAATACAATTATCAGAATCAAATATTAAGGAAAGAGTGACTGCTTTGCTGAAAGCATTTGACAACAAGATAATGGATGACAGACTCTTCCTCATACCAACCATGCAGGGGTAAAACTCTACGATTAAATCATATCTATTATATTTCCATTTCTATCATTACTTATTCCTATTTGTGTATTTAGGAAACATTGGCTGCTAATTGTGGTGAATTTGGATACTCCCAAGATTTATTTTCTGGATTCAAAGCACGGATATGCAACAAACCGACCACATGTGATATAGTTTTTCAATCTGTAAGACACTACATCCTATGTTTTAGGTCTAAACATTAAGTTATATAATATATATTATCTTTTATTGATGATTTTTTTATGATAGGGAGGTGTACCAATATCGTCTGAATCATGGTATGAGGACAGAGGCTAAGCATAAGGAGCCGACCAAGTACTACGTCTGGAAAAATATCAGGGTATATATAATAAAATTTCACTATCCAATCATATATCAAAACAAGTTACTTACTCACCTCATGATCAATGTTTCTACAGTGTCCAAAACAAACAAACGACAAAGATTACAGTTATTATGTTTGTAGATTCATGAGAGAGATCATTGTCAATGGACAAACTATCATCCCTAAAGAGGTATTTTCGAAAACAAGTACTATTTCATTTAAATTATTTATTAATTCTTTATTTATATATTTTTCAGTACTATTATGAATGCTGAAAAGCTTTATATTCACAAGACGATGTATATATGTTCAGAAACGAGTGGGCCGCATACCTGATGCAAGATTTTCTAGAAATAGCATGAAGATCTGACTTTTATTGCAAGAGTTTCAGACATGTATAATTGGTGGAAATTTTTGAGAGGGTTTCATGGGGATAAAAATATGAAACATTCTTGTATGTAAATGTTTGTAGAAAAATTGTAATTATTATTAAAAAAACATTCTTTCTCTATTGGGTCATTTGTCCATTTTAACAGATGAAATGCACCAGCAACATGCAATAATTATGAACCACAGTTCATTGGACTTTGGGAAAAAAACCAATAAAATATCCAAAATACCTTCATATCATGCATAAACCAGTAAAATCTCCAATCATTAGTTTCATGTATGTGGAAAATTCCATGATAGATTGGAAGTTCACCAATCCATTTGATGAACAAGATGGGATGTTAAATCTGGCATTTAGAACATCCAATGTAGGAAATTATTCCAATGATTTGGCAATTGACATTACATTTGAACATCTTTCCTCTGTTTCATCAAGCGAGTGAAAATTCACTTGGAGAACTGGAATGGCAACTCACTCTTGTGATTTTGCGTCTCTACTTGTCTCTTCATGAGTGCAGCTATTGTCATTCCAGTTTTCCAAGAGAATTTTCAAGGAAAAAAATAATTTTGTCATGGTTTGGGCTTCAGATCATTCTCGAAGGTGGGCAGTGAATTGCTCTATGTATCCTGAGCGTTATAATGCATATCATGGTTGTCCCTAAGTTTCAACAGAATCCGAATGCGTTTGGTCAGTTTGTCGTATGTCAGTTGTTGATTTCACTTAAAATTAAGTCCATTTTTAACAAAACAGAGACATTGTGAGTGGTGTCGGCCACACCAGGCCTCAGATTGTTGCGAGGTCGAATCGTACACGTCACACATCTGTCATGGATCGTTGTGCAAAAGTACCAACAGAATCAGAAGCTGTTAGATCTGTTTGGTGTATGTACGTAAAATATTGTCCATTTTAAACAAAATACATACACTTGGAGTGATTCCAGTCACACTGCGCCTTGGATTGTGGCGGGGTTGACTCGTACACATCACATATGACCCATGGATCATTTTCCTAAAGTTTCAACACAATCCAAAGGTGTTTGGAATGGAAATAGATGCACACATGAAGAGACAAGTAGAGACGTAAAATCAAAAGAGTGAGTTTCTATTCCAGTTCGCCAAGAGAATTTTCATGAAAAAACATAATGCTGTCAAGGTTTGGGCTTCAGATCATTCTTTAAGGTGGGCAGTGAATTCCTCTATGTATCATGAGCGTTCTAATGCATATCTTGGTTGAAAGATCATTATAGTAGACAAAGATCTAAAAGTGGGGGATGTGTGCATATTTGAGCATGTCTTTAGTAGTGTCCCTCAAAATGTCTTTAAACTTGCCATCTTGAGATGTATCTAAACTTCTGACTTTATTTTAAATAGTGACTCTTTTCAGAACTCCGTGAGTTAACATTTATCCAAGATATTCACACACAAAATCACCCCTCGACATTGGAGGATATGTCGAAGGGTGATTTTGTGTGTTAATATGTTGGAGAAATGTTAACTCATGCAGTTCTGAAAAGAGTCACTATTTAAAAGAAAGTCGCAAGTTTAGATACATCTCATGATGGTCATTTTAAAGACATTTTGAGGGACACTACTAAAGACATGCGTAAATATGCACACATCCCCCACTTTTAGATCATTGTCTACTACAATGATCTTCCAACCAAGATATGCATTATAACGCTCATGATACATTTAGAAATTCACTGCCCACCTTAGAGAATGATCTGAAGCCCAAACCGTGACAGCATTACGTTTTTCCTTGAAAATTCTCTTGGCGAACAGGAATGGAAACTCACTCTTGTGATTTTGCATCTCTACTTGTCTCTTCATGTGTGCAGCTATTTCCATTCTAAAAGACTTTGGATTGTGTTGAAACTTTAGTACAACGAATCATGGGTCATATGTGATGTGTACGAGTCAACCTCGCCTCAATCCGAGGCACGGTGTGACCGGTATCACTCCATGTGTATGTATTTTGTTTAAAATGGACAATATTTTACATACATATGAAAAACCAATATAACGACTTCTGATTGAGTAGATACATTTTCACAACGATCCATGACTCATGTGTGATGTGTATGAGTCATCCTTGCAACAATCTGAGGGCTGGTGTGGCCGACACCACTCATAGTGTCACTGTTTTGTTAAAAATGGACGTAATTTTAAGTGAAATCAACAACTGACAAACGGAAAACCAACCAAATGCATTTAGATTCTATTGAAACTTAAGGACAACAATCCATGGGTCAAAGGTGACGTGTATGAGCCAACCATGACTCAATCTGAGGCGTGGTGTGACCGGTATCACTCCAAGTGTGTATTTTGTTCAAAATGGACAATATTTTATGTACATACGCCAAACCGATCTAACAGCTTCTGATTGTGTTGATACTTTTTCACAACGATCCATGACTCATGTGTGACGTGTACGATTCAACCCCGCATAAATCTGAGGCCCGGTGTGGCCGAAACCACTCACAGTGTCTCTGTTTTGTTAAAAATGGACATAATTTTAAGTGAAATCAACAACTGACATACGGCAAACCGACCAAACGCATTTGGATTCCATTGAAACTTAAGGAAAACCATCCATGGGTCAAATTTGACATGTAAGAGTAAACCCTGACTCAATCTGAGGCCCGTTGTGTCCGTAGCACTCAAAGTACCTCTATTTTGTTCAAAATGGATTTATTTTTAAGTGAAATCAACAATTGACATACGGGAAACCCACCAAACGCCTTCGGATTGTGTTGAAACTTTAGTAAAACAATTCATGGGTCATATGTGATGTGTAATAGTCAACCCTGCCTCAATCCAAGGCGCGTTGTGGCCAGTATCACTCCAGGTGTATGTATTTTGTTTAAACTGGACAATATTTTACATACATACGCCAAACCGACCAAACTCTTTCGGTTTCTGTTTAAACATAATAAAAACAATCCATGAGACAAATGTGACTTGTATGAGTCCACCCCGCCTCAATCCGAGGCTCGGTGTGACTGAAACCACTCAAAGTGCCTCTGTTTTTATTAAAAATGGACTTAATTTTAAGTGAAATCAACAACTGACATACGGCAAACCGACCAAACACATTTGGATTCTATTGAAACATTAGAACAACGATCCATGGGTCAAATTTAATGTGTACGAGTCAACCCCGCCTCAATTCGAGGCCCGATATGGCCGACACCACTCAATGTGCCTCTATTTTGTTCAAAATGGACTTATTTTTAAGTGAAATCAACAACTGACATACCTGAAACCGACCAAACGCATTTGGATTCTGTTGAAAATTAAGTAAAACGATCCATTAGTCAAATTTGACGTGTACGAGTCAACCCCACCTCAATCTGAGGCCTGGTGTGGCTGACACCACTCCTAGTGCCTCTCTTTTGTTCAAAATGGATTTATTTTTAAGTGAGAAATGAACAAATGACATACGGGAAACTGACCAAAAGCCTTCGTATTGTGTTGACACTTTAGGAAAATGATCCATGGGTCATATGTGACGTGTACGTGTCAACCCTGCCTCAATCCGAGGCACGGTGTGGCCGGTATCACTCCAAGTGTATGTATTTTGTTTAAAATGGACAATATTTTACATACATACGCCAAACCAACCAAACACATTTGGTTTCTGTTGAAACTTAAGGAAAACGATCCATGAGTCAAATGTGACATGTACTAGTAAACCCTGCCTCAATATGAGACCCGGTGTGACGAACACCACTCAAAGTGCCTCTATTTTGTTCAAAATGGACATATTTTTAAGTGAGAAATCAACAACTGACCTACGAGAAACTGGCCAAACACATTCGAGTTCTATTGAAACTTAAGGAAAACGGTCCATGGGTAATATTTGATGTGTACGAGTAAACCCCGACTCAATCCATGGCCCGTTGTGGCCAAAACCACTCAAAGTGCCTCTGTTTTGTTCAAAATGGACTTAATTTTAAGTGAAATCAACAACTGACATACGGGAAACCAACCAAATGCCTTCGGATTGTGTTGACACTTTAGGACAATGATTCATGGGTCATATGTGATGCTTATGAGTCAACCCCGCCTCAATAATCATGTACACATACTCAGCTTCAAATTCATGGGTGCAAGTACAAGGCACAGATGAAGACAAACAATTTCCAAAACAAGTTGACCAACATGCATCATCCTCGACGGAAGTAAGATAGAAATTCACATGGACGTTCTTAAAGATATGATTTTGATGTATATAGTTAAAGGGTGGTGGATATTCATTGTTGATGTTGTTCGTCTACGGGACTCTCACCTTCTCTTCTCCTCTCGCTATGTTTGAACATCATGCAATAGCCTTATATCATGTGGGGTTCTAGTCATTCTTTCTCGATGATGGATGTGTTAAACATCAGATGTTGGTGTTTGTGAGCTAAAGCGTATAGTGGGGATCACCATAGAAATTAAGTGTTCAGTTGATGACATGATCAGCGTTTTGAATTTGATAGTCTTGGGTAAAATCCTTCTTAAGTATTTAGATCGGTTGTGTACATTGAGATGAAGGTTGTGGTTGGGGTCGGGTTGTGTTATGGGTGGTTGGGGAAATGTAAGTATTAAATGGTTGGGTTGTGATCGGTTGATGACATGTTTGTGGTTGATATACTGGTTTTTCTGCAGGTCTGTTCTGCTGGCTGTACTGATGCAGATTTTTTATTTGCAGCAGGTAGGGATTTAACAACGCTTTTTAGCCCTATTAAAGGTGTCCTTTAACAGAACTGTTTTAGAGCTATTAAATGTAACCTTTAATAGCGCTAAAAAGTGCTTTTAAACGACACCTTTAACAGCGCTAAAAAAGCACTGTTAAAGTCATGGATTTAACAGCGCATTTGTAGCGTTGTTAAAGGAGACCTTTAACAACACTTTTTTAGCACTGTTAAATGTGACATTTTACAGCACTTTTTTAGCGCTGTTAAAGCCCCCCCCTTATCAACACTGAGCATTACAGCGCTTTTCTAGCGCTTTTAAAGCCCGATTTTAGCGCAGATATTTCCCATTTTTGTAGTGGTGGAAATGGAGTTGAAGAGGAGGGAAAGGATAAATTCCAAGTGCATCGATGCTTTTATAGTCTATTGTCTAGGCCTTACCTGAGTTTAACACCAGCTACTTGTTGTGACCAATTTATTTTTTGAAACATTGAAAACACATCAAATTTGTATCACCACATTAAAATCAAGTATTACACAATGTTTACAACCAATAAAAGTCATTAAATTATTGAGTTTTTTAACCAGCTAAATTATTTCTATTTTGTAATAAAACTAGATACTCTGAGTTTAAACCCATTCATTGACTTCATCACGATGTGTAGTGACAACTCACAATTTGTATGCATCACAACATGATGTAGTTTACGGAATATATGCAGAACCATTACATGATTTTTAATACTATTACATGGCTTATAATTCTATGGCAATTTGATGAAAATATTTGTTAAGGGTTAAAAAAAACAAACCTATGACATCACTATTATAGGTATCCTTCCAATCCAAACTTGTCCCATTCCAAATCAATGAAAAGGAAAACCACGACAAGATTCAAGGTGTACCTATTAGGACAGTAATGAGATGTTACAATATGTCTTGTAAAATAATTAAATAAGCTTAAAGAAAAAAAAATAATATATAACATATGTAATCAGAGTTTCTATAGTAGTTTCCTCCATGAGAGGTGGTAAAGGAAAAATGAACAATCATCGTTTAGTGAGGTTATAGTCCTCCATAAACATAAACAGTATGTTCGTTACAGATTAGCTATAAGTGTGTATAACTGTAGGTCGAGTCCTTAATATAAAAACATCCTAGTATATTTATGATCATGGTGTTTTAATACCTGAATTTATTTAAGAGATTTGAGGGAATGGAAAATTAAAATAAAATAATGGAGTTTGATTGTGGGTGTTACCTCTTAATCGGGTAACTAATTTTGGATTATGGAAGAAGTATTCCTTGGATTTATTTCTTCCCAAAAAGAAAAATAATGGATAAAGGGAGGGAAGCTTGGAAGATATTTTGGTGGAGTTTATCCAAACATAAGTGTCTTGAGAGGTGTGAGGTTGTTGGAGGAGGGGAGGCCTTTTATAATGGAGGAGGAGGGGAACTATTGTGATATTATAAAACAAAGAAAACCCAACATTGTTTTGTATTGAATGTGGACCAATTATGGACCAACATCGGTCTAATGGAGGATATGGTCAAAATATGGAAATACAATGGATTTTCAGCAAGTTTATATGTCTATTTGGGAATAAAGGTTACAATGTTGTCCTTTATTAAGATTTATTTAACCTTAACTGTTGTAATTAATTTTCATTAGTTTCACTACTAATTTTAGTTGAATGTTTATGATATTTTTGTTTAAGTGATTACATGATTTTTCGGTTGATCATTCTTATAAAACATTCATATCACATTTCCTATATTTATCCTAGAATAAAAGTGAATATACCTTGATGAAATGTATATGAGTTCTAATTTCACGAGGTATCATGGTGAGTTGGTAATGGAAAGATTGGTTGTCTAAATCAAATCCTATATTCTTATAAACTAAGAATAACATAAGTACACTTAGAGTAAAATTATGGATGACACATTGCTAAACAATGAACTTATATCTTTTTTCTCATTATCATTGCATTTCAGTTCAATATGGGAGACATAAATTGAAATTAATGTCTTAGAAGTAAAAGAGAGATAAAAGATAATGGTTCCACATATTGAAACATTATTTTAAAATGAAATTTTAAGGTTTTTACAACAAATAAATATGGGACATTGAATAAGATACTCTGTGTATGAGTTATTTTTATTGGAAATTATTTTCATTGGATGAAAATAGTGATCAATGAAATAGTAACATTTACTTGATGTTAATATGTTGAATAAGTTACAGTGTTAGTGGAACTTGGATGAAGTCTTCACATCTTTATATTCAAAAAAACATCTCTTTGAGACAATTAGTTTCATGGTTATGCCTAAAATATTTTTATGGATTCATTTTATGAAACCAGATTTCATGGTTGAATAATTCAACTAGTAATTTTGATGATTGGTGAATTGATCCTCATGTAAAATTTATGCATTTAAGGTGATGTTTTATTTATAAAAATAATATTATAGTGTTTTTCTTGTTAAAAATACATCTGAAATTTATAATAAAAAAATAATAGAATAATAGTTGAAAAATTCACGCAATATGTCATTATTTCATGAGAACCATGAAAGATCTAACTTGAAGAGTCTTCAAATATGGATATGCATGTTGGAGAACCATTGAACATAATTACTATTTTCATTAGGACTTTAAATAATATTTATAGGCACCATGAAAAAATATAATTTCATATAATAGGCATATGTGAACTAAATGTAAGATGAATGAACTGGTGTCCATGTAAATTAACGGTGGAACTATAGTTGATACGTAGTTTTTACTGAGTTTTTCTTCTAGTTTTTTACATCATTCCATATTTGACTTAGAATTTGTTCTATGTTTTCTCATAAAATGGGATAAGAATCTAAGAAACCTAAGCCAACATCCACTTAGGGAATAGATGGGATCTAGAGGTCAACTATTCTTTAGGGAGGACAATAGGGGGTACCTAATTAGACACATTTGAAGAGGGCCTTGTATAAACCCTAAATGAGCCTGTGTGTGAGGCCCACAGTGCACATCACTAAAGGTAGGAATGGATTATTGATAAATCCAACATAGTTGTGTCTAATATGTGAATATCATTTTTTGGTGTTGATCCTTTATCTCTAGCTTGAGTTAAGCATCACATGACATAACTAATAAAGTGTAGTTAAGTAAAGAGGGATTTTTGATGCGGGAAAGTTGAATTGGTCCATTTTCATTCCATTTTAAAAAAGAACAGATATAATGATATCCTTTGGATAAAATTTATCTTCCATATTATCCCACTATTCTCATTGACTTAAATATGATAAACGTTTTTAAATGTTCTTTCATCTTCCTCCCCCCACCACTTGATGTATTCAATGTGGTTCACAAGAGATGTTTTCCAGACAACCATAGATCAAAACTGAGGCCACCATGATCAATTTGTGGTCAAAATAATGAGGTGTACATGATAAAAGAATCATTAAACGTAATTTTCATGATTAATATTTATATTCTTCAGTTGAACAGAAAATATTTTTTTAAGAGCCCATTTCAGTAGTCTATCTTCAAGGACGGACATTTATATTTTGAGAAGATGAGGTTTGTGAAATCTTCATCATAATCCCATAACGATAACATAGAAAAGGAGAAGCATTCTCATGATTATAGGGCACCATGTTTTTCACTGTTATTTAAATTAGTGATAAAAAATTCAAAGTTGACATATTAGGGTATTCAAAAACATAATTTACACTACATTATTTGTAGGATTTGAAGGCGGTTTATATATATAAATCTACCCTATAAATATCCATGAATCAAGTTATATGAGGTATCTTCACCTTGCATAATTTTTTGATATCACATTTTCTATATTAAATTTGTAATCTCCAAGATTCTATTTACATGAAGGGAAATCACATAATATGAATCACCCTTTGTATAATGAAGTGGGGTGTTCCATACATATGTTTTGTGAAACAATGAAGTTCTACACACATCGTTCATGAAGGATTTGTTCAAACACACAACTAGTGTTCACACCCTCATCATGTTTCAGTAATAAGTTTGGTACCATGAGCCAATGTTTGAGTCATGTACACCAATTGTGATTTGGGAATAACTTGTTCCATGAATATCTCTTCTTTTATTAAGAATTGGTCTCATAAAACAGTGATAGTGTCATACTAAATCCCATGAGTGGTGAAAAGGAAGAAAAAGCACTCTAATACTCATGTGAATCGAAGCACTCTGATACCTTTTAATATTTTGTATAACATATTGTGTGTTCATGCACATGCAATTTATGAACTCAGGTTGATACATAAACATGGTTCGTTAGTAAATAGTATGAAGTGGTAGTGAAAATAAAGTGAATCATGTGCATATTTTCATGTATAGGTGAATGCTCAATCACATGTGAAAAGTGAACCAAGGTAGTAACTATACTACCCAAAGATTTATTGTGTGTCCAAGATGATTAGTGTTTGTCTTCTTAAAGATTTATTATTATTACTGGAAAAGCAATTGGGATGATGGTGTGTGTATCCTGTCTACATTGATTTAATAATCAAAAAGTAATATTGTGATTTTCAAAAAAGTAGAATAAGTAGATTCATTATAGTCTATTTTATAATGAAGATGATAGAGATGAATATAGTATTAATCTATTACATATTATATTGTGTCAAATATCATAGACATAAGAAGAAGTGACTTTACAATATATACTCATTTTACTATCACTTTTGACAGGGAAAATTTGGTTCATCGGTCAAAAACATTTTCATATTATTGAGACTGATACATGAAGAGAATAAAGAACACCTTTCAGATTTCTACTGGGAAGAATGTACAAGTGTTTCTTTCTTACTATTGTGCTAGTAACAAAATGAAGAAATAATTACGTGAATAACTAAACAAAACTATGACATCCAATAGTAGTCTCCACAGAAGGATGTAGTTCTTGGTGTTATAAAGAACCTTATCACATTGATTGAGACTATCATTAAAGGTAGTATAAATATCCATTTAAGCATTGTAAAACATGAACTTCCAATCGACTATTGTGCATTTCATGTGAAAGGATATTTAATACTTGTTGTAACCACATTAAAATGATTACATTCTACTTGTTGTGTGGTTCGATCATTTCCATACCACTAAAAGGACTATATACTTTTATTGAGAAGGGAAATTTGTAAAAATATCATTTTACATCTTCAATTTCTATCATATATTTCCATGCGACGAGAAAAAAGGGAATAAGAGAATCAGGATCCTAACATGTTAAAGAGGTAAAGGGATTAAAAATTGTGATTTGATTAAATTGTACCCAAATCTAATTCACCCCACCTCTTAGTGTTTTTAATGACCCAAATTGTTCATTTAAGGCATTTAATAAATAGTGTGATGTGGCATTGTGGGGGTAATAGTGGTTTTAGTGTAGGGAGACACCATGGGAGAATAATGTTTTATAGATGAAGCATTTCAGATTATAAAGCATAGGAAAAAATATGTTTTGATCAATGTGGTATTTTTTATATGTGGGAAATATTGAAATATTTATATCCATGAATAAATATATAAATATCAATGTATAGGACTTACATGAAAAACATGGTGTTTCTACTGTTCGAGTGTTCGCATTGTGGAGGACCGTACAATAATTAAAATTAAGCATAAATGGATTCCAATAGCAATTCCAGTTTGGTAACCTCTACTCTATATAGGAATAATTATGATGCAACTATTTTGATGATTTATAAATATAGAGAGAATCACACCAATATCCTTTAGAAAATTTAATAATTGACCACTGATCTCCATGTAGCAATTATATAGGCCCCAGTGGAAGAGATTGAAGTAGAATTTAGTGGCTCAAAAATTTTAATGGGGACCACACCCTAAGAAGAGGTATATACAATAAATATACATATACATATACTTTTATTTGATAAATCTTTGATGGTTACACCAAAGTGGTAAAGATTGAGCAGTGGAATATTTTAGGTATGTTGAATCTATGAATTATATATTCAATATTTTTGAAGGAATTATGGAAAACTCTACATAATATATTAGAGTAATGTTAGATGACATATTTTGATGATTTTGAATAATTGTATGAAAAATATTAAAGGATGGAATTATAAAGACATGAATATATTTAAGAACGTAAAGTTGGAGAATATTTCCTAAAATTAGAGAGAAAAATTATATAACAATGATTCTATAGAGATATAATTATCTATAAATTAAGGAATTACATTTCTTAGAAAACTATCAGAGTATAGAAATTTTTTAATTATCTAGTATTGAGAGTGTTTATTTCCATATGGATAACATATGTTTGTAGTCATTCCAGATCATGGTAAATCTAGAAGAAAAGAATTTATACAATAAAACAAAGAAGATTTCATTCTAGTTCAGATAAAATGAAATTTATAGATATAGATTATAAATTATTAATTATTTTTCCAAAAAAGAAATATTTTATACAAATTATCATGGAAATGTGATAATGTCATCCATGAAGGATTTCACAACATGACTATAAATGATGGGTGCTGAGATTAAGGCACCTATACACATTAAATGAAGGAAAATATTGATGAAATAGGTCATATTTACTTATATGCCAAATTGGCAATCCTTTATTATAGTAGTCAAAAAAAATGAGAGTAATAGGGGGCAGTGTTTTTAAGGTGGTATTGATAAAACAATAAACAATAAAAGGAGAGTGACCTATGGTAGAAATGGAATAGCCTAAACCCAATATAAATCAGTGAGTTTAGTAGATTATGGTGTATTATTAAATTTATGTTGGAATACACCTTAGATTATCTCAGCATGTGTGAAAATATAAAAATAAATAGGTATTTTTTAATACATTTCTTTATATTATGCACAATAAAAACTGGAAAATTTGTATAAGGAACTATTAAAAAAATTAATTTAATGGATAAGGAAAAGTGATGTTATAATAAGATAAAAATTTCATCAATAGAAAAAGAGTGATCTAATGACTACGAGTTCAAGATTAGCACATGAAGGTGATATTATAATGGATTGTATTTAATTGGAAAATGTTTACACACCATGTTTCACCATTCTCTTAGGGTATCTCTCATCTAAGACCTTGTGGGAATAATAGATTGGTTAAGTTATCGTAAAAGGAGTTTGAGAATATAAGATGTACCATTCCACACAAAGGGAAATATAAATTTTATCAGTCATTCATTTTGTATTTATATGTGAATATATTTATATACATTTAATGAAGTGTAATGATAAATGACATCTTACTATATTTATTTTAGTTACTCCAAATTGATGTTCTTTATGGAGTGTTAGTGGTTATAGTGAAATATTATGGTTAGAATGCAAAATATTCTTGTATTATAATATTTAATATTCTCATGAAGTATAAAATGGGATTTGTACACTAGTTGAACCATTTATTATACCACATTTACTATTATACAATTTGTATTTGGAAAACTAGGGGTTCATTGTTAATATTTCTTGTCCCCATTACCTAATTTTGGTGAGATAACTATCTTGATAACCATTATTATTTGAAATATTTTTTATAAACTCCTTGAGTATTAGATAATTTGGGGTGGTTGAGTATGTTTATGATCATGTATTTGGTTAGAGTTCGTTAAAAATTGGATTCATCCTCTCATATATTGAGTATGAAATTTTAGACCATGGTTGAGATAGGACACGAAAGTGTATGAACATAACTAGAGTGTACATAATATTTATATATATTTATTTATATATTTAGATGAGGGGCATGGAATGTCTTCATCTATAAAGGTGAATGACATGTAATGTATTGGTCGACCTTCTTGGTATATAGTTTGAGAATTGAGAGTATTCTTGTTGTATGTATGGGATTGAAATACAAGGTGTTTCATGATCCCTATATGTTTTGAAAAAGTTATCATATGATAATTCATGATGCATATGATTCATATTATTGACATTGGTTTACAGATACATGTGTTAGATAAATATCACACAAAATCCCATTGAAAATTGAGTAAAAAAAATTATTTTTTGTGGCCCATATTTTCTTATATATTTAAATATGGTTATAAATATTAATTATCATTTCTATAAAATACATTTTGGTCACACTTTGTGGTTTAACAAATGAGGATTGAATTTAACTCGATCATATACTCTATAGCATTTTAAGAGTTAATCTCTACAGTGTTTTGGATGTGGGTTTCACAAGTAATTGAATATAATGTGATTCTTTGTGACGTTGATGACAAAAATATAATACCATCATGGTAGATATATAAAATGAGTTTTGGATATGATTTATTAAGTTAGTTTATATGATACATTATAAGGTGAAATGTCATAATATCTCTAGAACTCTAGTGAACGAGGTACATTTATAGAGTATTTCACAAACGATGTGGTCTATATGCCTATACATTATGTTATAATATATATATTTATATCATTCTATATGACATATAAAAACCAAGGCATGTAACAATGCTTGAGATTTATGCTTTTCATAGAGTATAATTAAAGTAGGACTAATTTTTAGATTGTATTTCACCTACTGTGTTTTGAAGTAGAATTTATAATATAAAATTATGAATAAATATATTCTAGGGTTTTGAGCTCTATAATAACATATATTAAATAACAATGTTAAATTCAACACATATTCATTGAAATATGATCCTCGAGGGAATTTATATTGAGGAAATACTCATACGATGGGTTGTGTGTGTTCTTGATGACATTATATTAATCCTCAAAGCATTATTTGTCCTCCTCTCTTTTCCATTGGTAGGTAATAGCTTGTCCTGAGAGAGAAGAAGTGTTTAACTCATGCGATTTTTGATTTATCCATACTATAGATACTCCATGGAGATGAGAATTCCATTGGATTTATCTTGTAATATTCATAAAATTGAAGAAGAAGATGCAGTGGCATGATAATTTTAGTTAAATATGAACACACGTATTCATTTAATATTATTGTTAAAATTCATAATTCAGGTATGGACATCCTTTTTAGGGTTTCTTTACTAATTCCACGAATATGATAGATTTTAAAACTATCATAAGAATTCCAACATTTGTTGATCATATTCTAGTTCTAATATATAATGCATGAAATGTAATACTTCAAATTATATCCAATACATATCATATATATATATATATTCATTTATCATCCAATCTACATTCCAAAACAATTATATAACATATAAAACACAAAACATTGAATACCAACCAATACTTATCATGTTTAGAACTACATTTAGTGTTATGCTCAAAAAATATACCATTTTTTTAAAAAAATCTATCCCATTCTGACATTACATCCAAAGTAGGGAATGAGATCAATAGTGACCAATAAAGCTAGCCTCCAATAAACCATATATTGATGGATAACACCAATGGTTTGTAAATCAAATCTCGTGAGATATTAACAAATGTTTTTAAAAAATCACTACCATATCGAGAATAAAAAAATAACTAACCTCAATAACTTCATTGAATAATTTAATGTGTAATGTCAACAAAAAATCCATAGTAATATAATGACAATATAAAGAATAATTTGATGAATTAATCCTCATATTATAGTTGGATCACCTTGTAACCAATCTAACATTTCCCTACACCACCCATGACATAATCACATAAGTATAAATAGTAATAGAAAATAGTAGGGTGAGTTTACATGTACACTCAGTAGGTTTATCCTAATACATATCTTGTGTATTGAGAATATTCTTATTAAAATGTCAATGAATGGAATATATGAAAATTAATAATTTGATCACAAAAAACAAGAAAAACTATAAATGTAATCTATTAATAAAAATCATCCCCTACCTCATCCATACCATTATAACCACAACACCAAAACACCACATCAATATTAAATTTTCACTATACATCCTATAATGAAAATAGTTTCAACCACAATGAATATCTATAATAATAATGAATAATAAACAACTACATAATGAATAGATGTTTAGTTCTACAATTGTATGAACCAAAATAGTATCTCAGGTGGGAATACCACATCCGTTATACATAGAAGAAAAAAGGAATAGAACATTACTCACACCACATTGTTGTTAGAAAATAACACATTATTTAATCATCCACACCACAAATATTCTTGGAATGTTTTAAACAATTCAACAGTATAAAATCAATGGTATATAAATTTTAAATAATATCAAACCACCACATCAAACATAATGCCCAACCATAATCCACAACACAACATTATTGTGATAAAATATCCACAAAAACACCCTCTAATCGTAATGAGCTGATGAAAACCCCTACGTTATATCCATATATTATAAGGAAACCTAACTAAGTCACCCACTATCAAACCACATACCTTGACTAGTATAGTGAAGCCATGGAACCACACAACTCCAATCATACATTTAGTTACAACATATCTACAATGATTATCAAGGTCCATAATAACAATCCGTTACATTTGAAAACAGACTTTGTTTGTTATCCCCCTACGTGGTATCAAAACATGCAATCAATTATCATTATTTTTCCCCTAATATCATCATACATTCCTCTCCCACATGTGAACCAACAATCTATGAAAATTCCCCTATTTTATTTCCAAAAATTACCATGTTTTAATTAGTTAATTATTTTATGTCTACTAGACCTCCAACCCCATGTACATTCATTAAATAATGTTTATTTTTTAATAATTTCCATTTTAGTATATTTAATTTCACATAAAAACATTATACAATTTATATAAATCAACTTTACACAATAAAAAATAATGGATAAATCTTTTTCCTCATTAATGAACGATTATTCATCTAATCACCCATCTATCATTTTCTCCAATTTCACCAATATTGATAATATATACTCAGATTTGGTATATACAACAAATAAATTTTAAAAGTGATTCTATATATCTCTAGAAATATCTATTCTGTTCCCTAATGTTTAAACGTTAAGTTGTGAAGATGAATCATGAGAAAATAAAATGGTTTAACCTATTTCATAATATTCTAATCAATATTCTTCTAAAAATTAATGGGACTCACTATACAATGTCATAATAACTTTTAGTCAAGGTATGATAAAAAATTTATAACATAAAAATTTTCATTCCAAAAATCTATAAACACTATCCATTTAAATAAAATCCTATATTACTCTTGATATAGAATGATTATTAATTTTTTTCAGGGCTTATAAATTCCCCCACAAATATGATTTTTTTTTTGAAAAATACCTCTCATTATGATACAAATAATAACACTAAAAATACCTTCTTATTTCACTACAAAAGGGTTTATGTTACCATATTGTAATATATAAAATATAGACAACACCTATATATCATGTTAGAAGAAAACTTCACTAATCTTCTTGTATTTCATTTAGTTAAGAAATTATTAAGAGAATGAATACTTGAGTAAACCTTAACATAATATAGCACTTTCTGATTTTGTTTTTATATAATACTAAATTCCTCCCCAAATTGAACTCATTATCTTCCCATTACTTTTCTTACTCTAAAAAAAGAAAAAATAAATTCAAATAAAGACCCTTTACATTAGGTTCCTATAAAAATATAATTATCCTTGAGAATCCAAAAAAAAATTAAAAAGACAAAATTCATACCCCAAAAACATGAATAAAATATGAGATACCCCTAAAATATAATTTTCATTACTATTATCTCTCAAACATGATATCAGAACCACTGAAATTTAGGAAAAAACTATTTAAATTTTAAATAAAGTATCAAATATGCATTCTAGGGGAACTTCTTTAAAACAAAACATGATATTAAAATCTGATCTAAGACTATATATCCTATGTAATTTCCTCTAAATGTTGATGTATCCATAAATTACAACACAAGGGAATAAATCATCCTCACAACCCCTTCTTCTAACCATCATGAATCATTACCCAATTCATTAAAAATGTCATATCTTCCTTAAAGACATGATCTACCTTGAGACTCATGATAAAGATACATCCAATGATAAAAAATATTAGGAAGTCCTTTACAACCTTCATCTAACACCTAAAAAGTATAGAAATCCTTTAAAAAATATTACTACCTTGAATAAAATTGTATTCTTATAATGGGAGGTGGAATCAAGAAAAATGTAGTCAACAATATCAAATTTCTATGGTATTTATCTCCAATAAATATAATGTATCAGGAAGTCCTTTACAACCTTCATCGACTCCCTATATATCTATACCATCTCTACTATGTCTTACACTATTCCAGGTATAAAAAATATTATATAAACCATATCAATCCAAAATATTATATTTTTTAACATCTCCCATATAATTAATCAAATGGATTCCTAAAAATATAGGAATAAGGTCTATTATTATAGAAAAAACTAATTAATTTTAAATGATCAATCTATGATCTACCAAAGTGAAGGAAACATTAACAAAATATATCCTTATATATATGAATTGGAATATTTATTTGGTTATTCATTTTTTGGGATTAATTTAGTGAAAACGCACTATTTGAAACAAAAGGAATGATACAATACTTTCTACACCCATTATATAAACCAAGTACCATGTTATAAAATAATAATCCTCATAACTCTATTAATCCTAATTACCTCCCCTATAGAAATCCCCACCAAGTCACTCTCTAAGATAAATTTGTTTCTTATAAAAAATAATATGACTTCATCTTCCAATAAATCACAAAAAAGTTAGACTGATGTAATACTAATTCATGGGGTAATCCAATAAAAATATTTATACATATTTCCTCCCACTAAAATATTGTAATATTAATGATTTATATAAAACATGCTAAAACATAATAGAATAACTTAATATTATAACATATTAAAAATTAAAATAAAATCTCAACCATAAACTTCTTTTTTATAGACCCAAAAATTTCTACCCCATGTGATGATACATATAATAAATACCTACATTCAATACTTATGATGATAAATGAAACTTATATAAAACCAAATACTATATTCCTTGATTAATAAATTTACTTATATAAAGCTACACCTGATGTTCCCAATCCTATGTATACCCATCCAGAGAATTCCCAATTACTAGACAATCTATTTATACATCTCCATCAATTTTTCATAGTCAAGTATTGCACATGTACAAGAAAAATTCTAATTCATCAAAATTTTATAAATGAAACCTTCCACATTAATCTCATCCAAATCCAACTGAAAAGCTACAAGATGTTCCATTACCCCCTAGTCATCAATTATTTTATTGGTGACATCAACATATATTTTCACACTAAAATAATAACAAACTAAATTAACCATTACTAGAGAGTATGTGATATTGAAATCATAATCCTAGAGAAATCACACTAAATTTTTCAACGAAGATTCAAACACGTATAATAGAATATATAGCCAAAGATCATATGGTTAATGAAGAACACACAATGTTCTCTATAAATGATATTTATCCAAATATTTAAATTGAATAGTAAAACTATAAATTCTAGATAATGGGTCATATAATTTCATTAATTAGGATATAATTTACTAAATCAAAATTATATAACATCCATTAACTATATTTTAAATACCCACACCATTTGTTCGATAAAATTATCATATTATATTGTAATTTATTTTATCTATTAATTCAATTTTAATGTTATAATAACATGGTTACTATTTAGAGGAAAGTGGAAGAAGAAAATAAAAGGGATAAAAGTGATGGAGTTACACTGGGTACCCAACATGTTGGAACTATTTAGCCAATGATGCTCCAGTGTCGGATGAAGTTATTTCCAAACCACTGGGACTTGGTGTAGTTGAAATTTTTTTAATGGTGTAATTATTATTGTAACATCAACCATAGAATTAAAATTTTAATCTCCTTTTTATCATAATTTCCTCTATATTGGTAGTATGCATCCCTCATTAGGAGTTATTTATAAATCTCCTTTTAATCCCCATTAACATGATATTTTGATAATCATGTAAATTCATTTATGATTGCCAAATGGAATATATCATGGATGAGGATAATGTAGGGAGATCCACATCCTCCACTTTTATTCTATGAATTTAGTATATTTTTAGATTTCACAACCTCACCTTCCTTTTGGGTTTAAATCTATGATATTCTTTAGACTTTGCTTCTTCTGGGTGATAATAGGATTTCAAAAATGATTCTCTTATGGTGGGGATTTTTTCATATCATATCATATTTTTGTATTTATATTAGTTTAGTAAATTAATATTACCTTTAGTTAGCTAGTGTTTATAAAATAGTTGGCAGTGTTCTATATAACTTCCTTGGGCACATGGCCTCACATTTTCATAGGATATGCTAGGTAGCCTCATTAACTTTTCTCAAACAAATTATATGTTACTAATTCTAGGGGAATGGGTTATTGTGAGGGATATGGAAATAATTTTTTTTAATAAAGTGCTTTTCATAATTCTAATATGAAAATTTCCTTCCTTTACTTTTCCGTAGTAAATAATACCTTAGTTGCGCTTCTTTGGTTGTGCCTATGTATTATATTGACCGATCATCCATTTTATAAGTTTCCATTTATGTTTTATTTTGGGTGATGGCCTATTTATGGGTTGTTCCACATTAATTCCTATCCTACTGTATTATTCTATGGTGTAAATTCATCAAAATTGTTTGAAATACCACTTAGAACTACCAGATGCATGACCAAGATAAGAGAGTTTTGGGGATTAGAGTAGTCAGGTTGAGCTCATTCCATTGTATTTTTGAGCAAAACAAGACCAGAAGCTTGAACCTTGGGACAAAAATAGCATCTCAAACTAAATCCCAATAATCTTACCAAACACAACCCCCAAAAAACATTAGGGAAGTCCCATGGTATGGTGACTCTAACCACGTATATTTGGGTACCACGGTTACATCTAGACTAACTGTTATTCTAGTTATGATTATTATAATTAGAATATATATATATATATAATAAATGTTTTTATATAAATATTATAATTTTTTAAAAATTAACAAAATAAATACGGTTGAACAGGGTCATGTTTTTGCATTCTGTTCACTATTTGAGTTCAACAGAAACCAAAATTTAAGGTCTAAATCATTTTTGTATTGGCTAATCATGGTCGGGCTCTAGTGGGGACATGATAAGACATTTTTATAAAACTTCAATAACAAGTGTTTATTTACCCCTATTTCACATAAATATGTTCCCTTCATTAATGGAATTTTTTTATTATTATAATAAAACTTTATTATAAGTTGATATATATGTTGGGAATAATTAATTAATTATTTTGGGAAACCCTCTGTGGGAATCGAATTATAATCCCTTGTAAAGATGCATAAATTAATAAATGATGTCTCTTACATGTTTTGGCCTTTAGTATGTTTCCTTGATCTAAGTTAAATTTATTTGTCATTTAGAAACCATGATTTATGTTGCTATAAATTATTAATGACACAATTACAATGTATTGATGTTTTATTTGTTGGCGCAAATATACATTTCCATTGTTTGATATGTAGTGCATATTTAATTCCTTAAACCTCATATCATAGGTTCTGTATTGATATATGCATATAAGGATATATATATATGTGATACATTCCTTTCTAGGAGAAAACTGGTCTCATATTGAGGAAGGGTATGTATGTGTATATGTTCATTTCCATTTATACATTGCTTCATATTATAAGATGAGTGGAATCCATGGTGATGATGATAAAAAAATTTATATAATTCCTTCACTTGAAAAGATGAGTTGCAAATGGGATAATGATGATGATGATGTTGATGCATATATAGTTTCTCCCTATGGAATGAGAGTGTCTTACATGGGTTGAAAAACTTCAACACGAATCATTGGGTATGAGTTGGAATGTTATATGACATTAGGAGAAAATCCCCATACAATATATGCTTCTGACTAACAATGAGGCCGATTATGGATTTGTGGGGAGATTTTGACCTCATCCATAGTAAACAATAATAAATAAAAAAATAAAAAAAATAAAAAAATAAAATCATCATATGTGAAATAAAAAAACATTGACTATAAATTAATGAGTAAGAAACATTCCAAAATGTTTATATCAATATAAAAATTCAATGATTTCACACTAATCCAATCATATATAAAATCAATAGAAGAACTGTAAATGAGAATTAATAGAAAACTCTAAATTATGCCTGATTTGGTCACCAAATTTATAGCAAGCCATCTCACCTGATTATCAAATATGGGACATGAACTAACCAATTCCTATAATAAGTGGGGTATTCTCATATACCCAGGTGGCATGGCCTCCTTAGCAGTTTGTGGGAACTAATCAGTAAGACTCCACTAATATGGTCTTGTTCCCAATTGGTAATATGTAGTGAATGTGTGTGTGATAAGTTAAGTATACAGTAAATTAAAAAGACATTATTATGAAAACATAGTATATAATTACAAAGCACAAAAATCAACAAAAATTCATGTTATGAGAACTCATTCATGTACCATATTACCACAAACCCCTGAATGTACACTCTTCAGCTCCATTCCACAATTTAATCAAAACAAATTTCAAGATTAATCAAGGATGACCTCAAGGATACTCTATAAGGTATTGAGATAAATGTCACTTGACTTTTGAAATGCATCAATAGAACATGTCAGTCAATGTCCACATGCCATCGAGACAAAATTTCACTCAGATTCCACAAGGAATCAATTCAAGTTTCCACTCAACATCTATGTTGTATCAAGAGAACATGTCACTCAACAATCTCATGTCATAAAGTGAACATGTCACTCAAATTTTATAAGGTCAGCATACCCCAAGCTACTATCACTGGGTAGCCATTTCAATCATCATTCCCCTACCTTATTCTCAAGTCTATCATCTTTTTTATCACAATCCATGCACACTTATTCTCTAGGGGATGTCATAACGTGAAGATCCACCTATCATTAATACTAGAAGAATAAATCCAAATGAAATATTATATAACACACAATAAGGAAGAGAATTCACATAGGTAGATCATAGCACAAAATATCATCGTGAATATTAGTATCAATATAAAAATACATGAAATCGTCATAAAACACAACACAAAAATATAAACAGGTATACTCTTGTTTTAAAGATTGAGAAAGCTTGCCAGTGAAGAAGATGATGGCGGCCGGTGGAGACGTAGACGGTCGCCAGTAAAGTTGACGGCGGTCGGTTCCGCAAGCCCTTTCGGCGACATGATGGGGGGCATGGCTCGAGGCGTCTGAGCGGCGACTGACGCGTGATGATGGTTCACGGATCGAGGCAGGACACGTGGCTCGTGTCTCGAGGCATCTGCGTGTGATGTCTCCTATGTTGTTTGAATTTCGTATTTGATTCTGAGGAACCGCCATGTGAGGTTCCCAGTTTTTCCTCAAACCGTGTTAGGGTACCCGATCCCTCTAACCGGCTTATGAAAATGATAAAAAAAGCGATTTCTGGCGGTCTTGTTGACTACTATGACACCAAAAATGTGATTAGTATCATATATAGTTAAATTTTTTTCCCAATATTGTTATCAAATAATAGATAATAGAATGTATATATAACAAATAATGGCATATCATGATGATTAATAATATATCCACATGTGATCAGAACCAAATATGGTGTGTTAGACCATCTAAGCATACTAATAGCATAAAACAACATATATGGTCTCATTGGATACAAATGAACACATGAAAAAACTTATGTATTAAAATTAATTTTATGTTTTATTTTGTGATGAATCCTCGACCATTAGTGGCCAGAAATTAGTAAGTGTATAAAGGTATGTCATGGACCTCGGCACATTACGCAATTACCTTAGCAATTTTCATTTAATTAATTAATAATTAATAATCATTAAATTATTAATCATTATAAAAAATTCATAAAACATTATGAAAATAATGGTCACTAAAAAATGTTTTGAACCTCATATATAATGATAAAAAAACATTCATAATACCACATTGTAGATTACTCAGGGCCACCTAACTAAAAAAAGTCAACTAAAATCCAAGAATGGATGAATACCTTTGTCTGAGTTTCCTAGTTTCACTCATCCTTCAATGATATCTACAAGGTTACTCCCAAAAAAGGTATTAAATTTAATTAATTATATCTAAATATTATTAATTAAAATATTATAATATCCAATATTCAAAGGAGAATCCACACATGCCGGAAGACATAATAGATATCATTTCTTAGAATAAACCATTAAAACACTCGTGGAAGGTTCATCCAACTCTCCCAACATTATTTCATGTTAAAACCCAATTATATGAAATTAATATAATGTCAAATTTAATATAGTAAAATTGAAAACGATAGAAGATACCAACATAATTATGCACCTTAGCTGCAAAATTGACTAAAGGAGTTCAAGATTCTCCTGACACACTCTTGGTTCTTACGTATAAAAAACACTGAAACAAATTCTACGTTTTTTTATGAATTGATGTAAATTAAAAAAACCATAGATTGATTTATCAAGGGATATACCTTCATGAAAACTCCCATAAATGGTTCATGTTCATCAATACCAAACATCCTATATCCATGTTTATCAGAAACACATTAAATCATGAACAATTCTATCAATATCCAATGAAAAATTCATCTTATCATTATAAAATTATAAATATAATGATCAATTGGTGAATAATAAAATCAAATGAATGTATATAAAATGATTATTACCAAGTCCAAAATATCATGGTCTTATACATATTGTTAAGATCATCTATAATGGACAAAAAAATGATCCACCACCATAGAAGAAAGAAAGAGGAAAATATTTAGAAATATTAAAGGATGTAGCCTATATAATTAACTATATAGCATCTAAATACACCTAGATCAGTAGAATATTATAGAGTTAGTATAGATGAGAGTTTGGAGAAATGTGTTCAAAAACTTTTAGCGAACAATAATAATCTATAGGGGACTCCAGTGGCTAAAAAGACAAAACACTCCCAATTAATCCAAACCTAACTTACCCCACCTTTTATATAGTATAGGAACACTGGATGACTAGTGAGACCTTTTAAGAAGCATCATTACTACCCACCCACTTAATATCTGGTGGTGGTTCTAAATAATTAATACTACTATGGTAACTCAACTTCTACGGGCCACATCTGCAAAAACTATGAGATTCTGGCCTCCCTCTATGCATCTATTGTAGTCTAAAAACACTACATAAGGATGATAAAATTTGATGAATCTCGTATTGTTATCCATTTACTAAAATGAGACACCACTAAAAGAAAGGATAAAATTCCCTCTAAAAATTCACAACTATTATGGTGTAGGCCATTATGACTTCCCCACTATTTAACTTATCATACTTGAGAATTTTTGGTGGAAAGTGAATCAATCCTTCATATTTTACTTGGTTTCCACATAGAAGGAGTCCTATATGTTTTGTCCTCATACTTCAGACACTTCTTTAAGGATCCAGTCACTCATTAAAACACATCATGCTACCATAGTGTTACTATAAGAATGATCACCAGAAGATGATCCAAAATCTTACAATCCTTCAACACCAAAACTATGACCACCACATCCATTATAATTGATAACCCCAGATGTATTTCACTGATTCATCTAGAAGATTCACAGTGATCCCCACCATAGTAATCACTATATTGAATAATTTTCTAAAAAACTAATGATGTGATTATTTCAGTTTAGTTCAATCAAACTTGATTTAACATAATTCATGGGTTTAATTTGATACTGCACCTCATTCCCAATTCAAAACAAAGTCAAAATGTATTTACCGACCAATATATCCTTACAAATATGAAATTCCAAATTCGTTTCTTGATATAAATGCTCTTGATAAATTTTTAAGCATCTATGTTATGCTTGATATTTCAAGATCGATACTGTTACTACCCATCAAATTATAGTTCATGTAGAAGTTCCAGTTGGTACTTCTCCATCTGACTACCTACAATGGTACTCGACCTTAGCCATCAATTCTACATGAACCAAAGATCATGATAATTTATGACTTAGATTGATACTGACATCAACACAACATCATTATTGAAGTATGAACCAAATATTAACTATTTTTTTCTAGGTTTTTTCAGTAACCATTTTTACCAGCCACAAATATCTCCATTGTGCATCAACAAACCAAGGATCCAGTGCCCTTATGAATCACACATATTTTTAATTGAGTAAAAATCCTATATATGGTACCCATCTAGAACTACCTCTTATTCAAACATCTAACAGTCAATATGAATCAAAACACTCTTGGTCACACTAAACATTAGTTGTTTGGATCCACATATATCATTCAATGGTTAGTCTTGTACTGACTAGGACCCTCACCATAAGAGTGGTCATTTGAAATGTGAGTAGGCCGATTCTACCAACTAGTAGAGTATACTTATAGTTTCATTATATTTTTTATATCAGTTTAACCAATCCAAAAATAGTCCAATTCTGATCATAATGTAGAAACATGATTATACATGAACAAATAATTGTCAATATAAACACAACACATTACATATTACAAAATTGATTAGATTTTATCCCAATATGTCCAATCATCCACCTCCAAGTGAGTAATATAATTTAGAATCATAGTGGTTGGTTATGTATTAAATACGAATGGGTATTGTTTCCAAATGCACAGCGATATTTTAATCCATGAAATCCAAAAAAATGTATGATTTGGACTGAATGGAAAATGGTAACTCAGACTTTTACTGACCACTCCTTTTAACACAAAGATATCTCATCTCTCAATAAAATAACAGCTACAATTCATTTGAGATTATTGTTTTGAATTCTAGTCACTAACAATATGGACAAACTGGAACTTAAATAATAATTGAATAAGCTCCACTTTGTCTTCTTGGATTAACAAAAAAACCCACAATATTATCAATAGTCCACTCACTACCATACTTCCATCAATTCAACCGAATATGAACCCATCCATCCAATGAATGATCATACATCATGTTTTTACTTGAATGGAATGAAAATACCACATGTTATTCCAACAAAGTTTTTTCTCAGGATTCACGGATATCGAGGCCAAGAATAAAATTACTTTTTAGTCATCTAGAAAAGAAGGCAGAAGCTCCGCCAAAATAGATCACTAAAAACACCCATCTTAGAGAAGGAAACTTCTTTCTACCAAGATTCACCATGAACCATCTATTACACAGGCATCATATCAAGATATTGTGCATCCTCTTTTCTTTGAAACCAAACCTTGTTTCTTAAGTAATAACTCTTGTGGTTCTCCATACCCCTAGTCTATAAGAAAAATTGAATGCAATTCCTTTAGGTATTCCAAAGGTTACTCCCTTTTATAGGGAATTTAAATAAATAATAAGTACCCCTAAAAATTAACCTTTACTATCCCTTCATAAATAATATCCTCACCTAGTTTTCATTCAAGTAGTATGAGACACAAAATTACTGGTAACCATAGATTAATTTTAGTCCAAAATGTGTTATATAATACTATACAAGGATTATCTATTAGTCATAACCAACTAAAAGTTATAATGGTTTGTCTGTTTGGATGTGCCATGATGGATTTTCCCTAAGACTAACCACATTGAGGGGAAATAAATGCCTAGTTAAGTTAAACCAAATGCCAATGTGTGTTAGATAATATATATATATATATATAACATATTAGGAATCTTAATTAATCATAAATACAAAATGGTTACTCACAAAATTTTCTTCACTAAGGACGTTGATTCGAAAATATATTTTAACAAGGTACACTACACTGCCGATGAAAAGAGGGACAACTACATGAACACCATCAAGATTATTTTCATAATATACATCACTGTTTTCATCACTATTTCTTCCTATTTTCAGCTTACCATAGTCTCAAATGACCGTATATTATAATTATACACTCGTAGGTGTTAAGCCAAATAGAATGTCACTATGAACTTATATGTGAAAACATAGTAAAAGATGTTGACCTTAAGAAAGAGAGTCCTTCATCATTAATACAATACAATATGAGAAGCCTATATATGATGAGAAACTTATGTCCTATTTTTCATGAATGTGATTTCTAACACTGATATGGAAAAAATTTAAATATATATTATATTACAAACCAAAAAATCAATGGGTGTCACCCGAGGTGAAATCATATACAATCATAACAATTAAAACCAAGAACATCAATCCCATTCCATGGTGACATTGACTTCCCTCAGAAATGGTGGTAATGAGTTACATGTCTGAGTTTCATCAAAATCCATGAAATATTCCTATATTTCAGATATACCAACTACCAAATATAGGAAAAACTATAAATCTATTCTATGTTGCTATTTTGTAAAATCCAAAACTGAGTCATCAAGTCTGATCTAGAAAGGATCATTACATATGGCATATGGGAAGGTTAACCTATGTTCCTTTGGTATTATATCATTGAAAAAAATAGCTGAGTTTGGATGTTACAAGTGAAAATGGTTATACATATATACATACATTAATACATATGAAAGAATTTTTGTTTTGATATATATATATATATATATTTCTGTGTGTGTGTGTGTGTATATTCTATACCCTATACTGGATGGGTTATTTTATGAATCCTTATTCGATGAGTTCCCCATTATGGACCAGTACCCTACCAAGATTCCAAGGATCGTTCAAAGTAGGTTTAAATGATTCCACTAAAAGTTATTTTCCATCTTTTTAATCATGATATTATTTTACTTGATTGATATTTATGAATTTATATTATATTTAAAAATCACATTAATTTTCATAATACAAATATTCTAATGTCACATTCCATATTTGAATTCCTACTTTTTGAACATTGACTTCTAATATACTAGATGAGGTTATGTGGTTACTTCCACAGGGAAAAGTAAACTCACTCACTACACATGATCCTTTGGAATTCATATTTTTATTTAGTAATCTTGTACAATAAAATAATAAGCAAAAGATTTTAGAAGGAAGTAAATCATGGGTGATTAGTGTAGTTGGTCTATAGAATCAATTTGGTAAATTTGGGTGTTTTTGGAAGATAGATAACATGAAAACATATGAGAAATATTTGTTTGTTTTTAAAGAAGACTAACCATTTGAAAATATAATTTTTAGCCACTCAGGGAATATTTGGTTGACACACATTATATATATAGATGGATTTTTTTAGTAAACTTGTATAGTGAGTTGTTTGTATGTTATTGGAATACTTATTTACTAATATTTATTTCATATTGATTCTTAATTAATGATATTTCAGGTACCCCAAATAGATATAAAATAATAGGAGAATAAATTTAAATGTTATGAAACTCTGGGAAACCAGTTTTCATTCTAGTATTTTGGTGTGAAGATCTGGGTAGTTCTACATGACTATAAAGAGGAAAAATCCAATTCTACTTTCTTGATAATTATCAATTGGTATTTATAATATTCCCTTGTGATCAGGATGTGTTCCTATGGTCTTATAGTGAAATGGCATAGGTCTGTTTGTGTTTCAAGCCTAGGTCATTACAAAATGGAATTATAGAGACTAATCAGATCATCTTTATTTTTCTATGATAAATTAAAAATTTTGACCATTGATAAATTTAAATATGTTATAAATATTTCTAACCATCTAACTTAGTGTGGAAGCCTTAGCTACCAGGGTTAGTCTGTGTTTGATTTTCATATTATTCTTCAGTTAGTACTATTTTAGAAGTCTATTTCATTAAGAGTATATGTTATTATGTTGGGAGATATTATGATACAGTAAATATAATGTAAATTAATTAATTTTTTAAATTATTATGGCACTTATTAATCTCTTTATAATGACGTAAACAGTAGTAAAAAATAAATACTTGATTCTTAGTTATTTAATACTGATTGTTTTGTTAATTTAATTCATTTAATTGAATAGTTTACAAATCCTATTTTATAGTACATTACATGATTACTTTTAATGTTTGGTATTAAACATTACTTTAAAAATATTTATCTAAAACAGGAAATCACTGATAAAGAATCATGTCCAAGAGAGCGGATAGGGTTATAATATGATTAGTCATATATAGAGTTAAATGCTAAATTTTCAATTTCTTTAAAGGGATTCTTATGTTATTATATTTATTAATTTATATAATTCTAGTATGAAAACCCTATACTGATCCAATGTAATGTGTGGGTAGTAAATTCCTTCCCTCAAAACATTCATTTACCTGTAAAAATATATGGTGGCTTTTTAAAATTCTATATTACATGGTTGGATGTTTAACATGAAAAGAACCATCTTTAACTAAGTTCCAACTGACCATTCATGGTTGTGTTATCTAGTATGAATGGTAAGAATTCATTTTAAATATCCACTTTTCCAATGATCATGTTGAACTATCATATTGGAATAAGGAATGAGTATTCACATTAATGATTGATAGGGATTTTTGGATCTGTAGGGATATCATGATAAAATTAGTTAAAAATTAGGTGGTATAGGACTAGTAATACTCTTCAGAGAGAAAGAAATATTGAGTGCAAGTTTTTCAAATCATGATCATTCAAGGGACCAAATATGGGGTTTCTCTAAGGTTCCCAAGGCCTATACACTCATGTCTAGGGCTAAAGAAACAATCATTAAAAATAGGATACGATACCAAGTAAGATAGAAAATTCTAAATATATCTTCATTTTATAACATTCATATTGGTTAAACATTCCTTTAACAAAATAGTCCCACAATCCCATGAAATAATGTTAGAGTGTATCTATGGATTATACACAAAAGATATATCTTTTACAACACCTATAAACATTCCCCCATAGTCTAACCACCGTAGATTCACTTTTATACGTACACTTGTCTTAATAATCTGGGGAAATGGACACATAAGACAGGGGGAGGGATAAAATTATTTCTAATGGTAAATATATGTTATAATAATTAAATATCATAAATGGGGATAATATGAGAATATAGAAAAAATCAATGTACATTGAAGTAACATAAGGGAATCAAACCCAATAAAGAATAGATCAAAAATCAGGATTCATGTAATAATGATTGGCCTAATATAATTCATTAATATAAAAAGAGTGGAAACATTTTTTAATAAACATTATTTCCAAGATTGAAACATCAAGGTACCTTGGAAACATGGATAAATATTATCGTAATTAAAATCTTCCTTCATGATTCATAGACATTTACACACACTTTTCATACAACTTAATTGTACCCAAGAATAAACCAACTTCACCAGTCACAAACTGATACCCTTTCTTATGATAAAAAATAATTTTTATCATGTCAATATATGTTATTACATTTAAAATTTTTAGCAATGCATTGGATGATGATATAGTTCTCCACCCATCATCATCCAGACATATGAGTGATTGTTTAAGTCAATTATTCATCATATCATTAAAACCCATGGAACTAAAATGGGTTTCGTATCCTTTTTATAAGGATCTTCAACCCACATATTTTGATCTGGTGCTAAAAACATAATCTTTAAATTTATAGTTATGATACCTATAAATGGAACCTAAATTTAGTTACCCAAAACTACAACATCAAAAGGAATTATTAGATCACTTATATAAAAATGACTATTTAGGATTATAGTTATAAATAATTAGGAAAAAAATATTATATTAGAATACCCATATTCTCAAATGAGTAATTATTTCACTACCCCCAACTTTTCTTATTTCAGAATATGTATTAAACACCTCCCATAATATTATCTACACTTGAATCATTTCTCAAAAAAAATAATTTAACATAATTTCTCATAAGATGGGGAGTAGGAAACAGAAGAAGGTTGATATCAAATGATTAGTAAGGGTAAGAATAATCCTTAAAAATTCAATGCAATCAGTGATAAAAAGATGTGTATAAGGATGTGAGGGTATAATCACGATGCATAATAATAACATTATAGAATTAATACCCATCAAAACCTAAAAAAAATAACATGATAAAAGTAATAAATATTTAATATATGATATGATAGATATAAGAGTCAAAAATCACCATCAATGAGATATCAATCATGTCCAATGGAACCATTTTGAAATCCTAGAAAGCATAAAAAAATTATTTTTGTATCATGGAACATCGAACATTGTTCAAGGAATTACTAAATTGGATTATTACTATATCTATTAGGAGTAATCTATAAATGATAAACTATATCATATATTAGGAGGAATATAACTCCATTGTCTCATAGTACCAACTTACGTATAGTTAGCTCCATCTCATTACCCAATGCATTGGAGGGATATAATAGACACACCAATCATTGGTTTATAATGTAACAACTCGTCCTTGGTTTATAATTAAACAACCCAACATTGGTTTATAGAAAAAACACCCATCATTAAAAAAAAATTCAAGAACCATAAAAGGAATAAAGTATATAAAGCATATGTTTCGTTATAAACCTCATAGAAGCAACCATTATTCCAATCATAACATGATTAAACCCTGGAAATGAAATGGGTTCCATGAAAATCTCATTGAAACCATCATAATCCATCCAGATAAAGAATAATGATGATATCTTTACCAAATATCCCCAGTGGATCATATATAAAATCAAGGGTTGTTTTTATTTATGAATATAAATTCCATAAAAATAAATTTAAAATAATTCTTGGGGAAAATAACATTTTCATTTCAAAAATATATTTAAGAAAATGAAAAGTAAAAAATTATTAGGAAAATCCATCTTTTTTAAATAAAAATGTAAACATAAAAATTAGTCCTTAATGAAAATAATGGTAATGACGTCAGTAAAACCCTTTCATGTCGTATATTTTAAAAATAAATATTCATTATTAATTTTTTCTAAAGAGTTTCAAAGGTGACTCATGTGGAAGACATTAAGAAATTACTTATGTAAATTTTTTTAAAAGAAGGTAAAAGAACACATAAAATAAATATTAGAAATAATTTATAGTTTATTAATAACATTCATTAAAATGTTTTATAAATCATGGGTATGGAAGATAAATATTCCTCATATAAAAGAAGATACAAAATCAATATAACTTACATACAAATTTCCTAAAGAATATTTAATCAATAAGGGGGGAAATGGAAAAAAAATATCTAAACCACTATTTTGATGTGAAATATTCCCTGGAATGGGTTTTTCCCATCGGGATAACTATTTTAATTTTCCCTAAAACTCATAATAGTTCCCCCATCTGTAGCTCGGTATGGACCGACTTTCCAAAGGTTGGTGGTCGTCTAAATTTTCCAACCCAACAACTCTTAGGGACTCACATTGGTCAAAGGGATAGTAGGTCAGGCTCATCGCACCCTTTTGGGTGTAATTTATTCTTACTATGAGACTCACTTATAGTTCTAAGATATTTTATTTAATCTTTTACTAATCCAAATATGGGACCAGTTACCCTAATGAAATGACTTTTAGTTAATTCTATTTTAAATTCAATATTGCAGGATCTTTTGGGTGAATCCATCTGTATGTGTCTGAGGTACTTCATCATTATTCGGTGACATGATGTTTCTTATATGCTGAAACCGTATAACAAAGTGCTTTGGAACATGATCCTATATGAGGAGGTGATTAATATTATGAGGATGAGACTGATCTATTTTGAGGTGTCATACGTATCCTTGTTATTGGAGGAATCAAAACCCATGTATTTAATTTAACCCGTGTTGTTTTATGACATGTGGAAGGACTTATATAGAAACTCTAGGACATCTTCATGCTCGAGTCCTGATGGGACGTCTTATGTATCCTGAATATAGTGTGAATCAGTGTTGTCGTAGTTTATTCCCTTTGGAATTATAAATATTGGGGCTTAAAATGTCATTATAGAGACTCATGGTGAACATGACATGATTACTGCAACTCCCTAAGCTCATGTGATCCATGCATAGTGTGAGATACAAGGTATAGTGAGTATCTAATGTTATTTCTTTGAGTATTGGAGTTAGATATAGGGATCACCTTGGATGATAAATATGGAGCATGAACTTTAGAGATAGGTAGCCTATGATTCTTTAGTACGGTAGGAATAATAGTTCTCTTAGTTTACTTTATGGGTATGGGACATTCATATTATAATAGTACTTGGATTTTTTGGTATAGATATAGGGCCATATGAAGGTGTTCATGTATCTTGGTTATGTTAGGAATCAGAGTTCTCATAGTTCATTTTCTAATGGGTCTTACACACTGAGGTTTCCCTATTTGCTGGGGCTTAAACCCTGATGACATATAATGTCATCCAATCCTGGGATGCCTCGGTGATCCAGCCTTCTTAGCTAGAAGATGTTTCAAGACCCAGTTGGAACATCTTGGGAGCCATCACATGACCTGGCTTGACACGTATGGAGGGCATCTCAATAACTGGAGTATCATGGTCTGGGAGGTATCACGTATCTTGGATGACACCTCTAGGAGATAGCTTGATACCTGGATGATAGGTCTAGAGGGTAATATGAGCCTCAACTAACGTGAAAAGAGTGTGTCATGGGGGATCAGTGGTCATTCCCATATGCTTTCATGATACTAGGCTGACATGGATAGATGCAATTATATGAGTGAGCCGATGTGTCCCAAGAATGTCACAAGTACCAGGGGATAGACCCAGAAGGTTTGTGAGATCAAAGTGGCATCTTTGAGGGGACCGTGTGACTTGAACTAACATTTATAGAATATTTTTCATATCCTAGATGGTATGTCAAAATAGTGTCTGAATATCTAAGCGATATGATCTGTTGTTTTCTTGTGTCTTTGGATGATTTAAGCGAAGCACATGATGGAATGTGAGCATCTATTTACCTTAAGTCCTCCACAATTGATCCTAGTTCTAGAACTTATATTGGGAGGGACATAGTTTTGTTTAGTGTCATTTTTTATAAAGACTCAATGATCTTGTAGATATTGTATATATTACGTGCAAGTCTTCCCAGAAGTCCTTCACGTGATCTAAGAATGATCACACAAAGCACCTTATGTGTTTCACATGATTGCTCCAGCTATCTACTTTTGTATTAACTTACAGAAAGTTTTTGGTCACACGATCAGTCACTCTGAGAATTCCATAGAGACTGAGAGTCAAATTTTCCAGAGTCCAAGTGTCCTGAGTCTAATAGTTTAAACTCCCCGCATCCAAAATCGTAGAGTCCAACCACTTCTTCTTGTTGGGGTGGGAAATTTATAAGCATAACTAACCCAAATAATCACCAGTTTGGGTTGTGTATCTATAGGATGTCCAGTCTAGAGTTAGTGATGGAGTCGGTGGCACATTGTTTGTTGAGTCTCTATAGTGGACTGCTTCTAGAGCATCGCCTAATTTTCAGTGATCGTGACCTCCCTTCGTCAAAGTGACCTTTATCATATTATTTTAGATTATTGAATATTTTTTTGATCATGTGGTTGTCTTGGAGGACCTCCATGTTATAATTCTGGCATGTCGAAGGGACCCCTCAAGATCCATGTTCTTGTTGGAAGCTGCTTGTGAAACCTTCGATCACATGCCCTCAGTATCGTTGGATAGTGTTGCAGGTGTTCTAGGTGAATCTCATACATTTCATCAATCATGAGTACCTCTCGACTCCCCCATATTTATCTCATTTGTTTGATGTTACAATGGTTTCAAGATATGTTTGATTTTATGTGTTTTTCCAAGGGTATTTCATCTCTTTTTTAGAGATGCTTCACATGATCCATATCGGTCGCATGAGGGTGCGCAAGCACAAAAAATTATATAGATGAAGATTAAAAGCCAAAGGGCTCCTTCCAGATAAGGTGGGAATGTCACTGAGGGCTAGTGGTTCCTTGTGGGTCGCCAGGGGCTCATCACATGTCTTTTAACGACTGGTAACCCATCTCACCTCCTACCTTTTTAGCCCCATTTTTAATTTTACAAATGTTAAGTTTCATGCGAGTTGGCATGAGTAATATATAATATATTAAATCATTTTTTGTATGATGTCTTTTTTGGACAATATGGTTCATTTAGAGAGTGTGGAATCATGTATATTACAGGTCTATCCACCTATCCTTAGAGCACTGTAGAGTTGTCTGGACACTACCAAGGACTTCTTTCCACTGACGATTACAATCCTGAGGGATTATAGATGGGTTCTTATTGACTCGAAGATCACTCAGGGTGCGCATCACATTTTTTTAGTGATTTAAACCCCGTCTCACCCCTCCCCTTTATCAAATTTATTTTATGTGGTGAATGATCAAAGGTCATGATATATTGATTAGATATCACTAGGGAATTTTATTCTTCCCTATACTGATTTGAAGCATGAGCTTCATGTCCAATAGGGGTCTCTCTCTTTGAATATCATCCCTATTTATTTTTGAATGATTTCAGGTGGTCTTCCCTCAGTAATATTCTGCGAGTGCACCATGATATGAATATGGAATTTTGTGATGGAGTGCACACCTTGTCTTGATCAGTCATCCTGTTTTGTTTTGGTGTGTCGCATGATTAGTGTTGTATCATTAGACAACAAGCAGATGATGTCAGGTACAGTTTCTATTACTCCCTTTAATGCACCACATGCTCAATGATCGGTCTTGATATGAGATATAAACTTCAGTAAAGATATTATATTTACCCGGCTTCGATGCACCACATGTTCATCAATGGTTCTTGTGACGACATGCAGATTTTTTCAAGAAAAATTGTTTTTCTCACCTTGGATATGTCCTGTGTACATGGTTGTATGATTATATAGCATGACCATGGGTGTATGTATGTCAAGGGAATATTCCAAACGGATCATGGTGAGTGTGTACATCCATCACATTAAAGTCATATTATCCAATCTCATGACACATGTACACATAAATTTATCCTCTCTACAGGAAGATATTGACCATGGCTTGGCGTTTTTTATACACATATAAATATTTCATGTTTGTGGTGTGAAATTACTTAGGATCAACATGGTGCATTGAGTTTTGAACACCATTGATGTTCAACGTTTATAGAGCATCAAATCAATTATTTAAAACCTGATCGTAGCTAGATGCAGAGTCACTCTCCAAAATATTTCTCATAACCAAATATGCGGTTATTTAATCTACCTCTTCATAATGGAAGAACTGTTATATGAATAGGCACCCCTATTCGCATAAAAATATTCATTCATGAGACATGAGTTGTATCTTTTCTCTACAGCATCACACTATATTTCATTATGGGTCATGTGGTTCCACATCTTTCGCATGAGGGGATACCTAGAGAAACAACCTTCACATATGAGGATAAATGGTGAAACATTCTTCCCATGAGAGGAAATGAATAGGTTTCTTGTGGTGTCTCACCCCTTTATATGAATGAATACATGAAGTCCTTACTACATAATCTTCTTTAAATAACCATTATAGAGACTTTCAATACAAATATTTTCATGGAAAATGGGATCTCTTCATTCGGAGTGGAAATCGCTTCATGTAATATGATATGTGATGTTTCGTTACTCAGTATGATATGTTTGGTAGTGCTTCATCATCTTTGTGAGAACTTAAGAGTGAATTATTATGTGATATTATTCACATAACCCCTATGCATGTATGTGACCCTTGGTTTCACAGGGAAATTGATAGCTCTCCCATAGGATCAGCAGCAGCCTCAAATTACAATATTCTTTAATTATTTATAGGGTGGTATCATCCTGTCATTGTAGAATTGAGATTGGATGTGAATCTGATAATCCAGCACCAATTCCCATCACACTAGATTTCAGAGATATGAAGATTTTGGATAATTTAATCATTCTCAAATGATTCTACAATGATATTTCACTATGGTCATATCATCATGTCCAAGCATTTGGTGATAATTGCAACTCTGCGAAAGAATGTGGGAGTACCAATGAATCTCTTCCTTGGTTACGCATTAAAATAGTGTTGTATTAGTTCATTAACCCCTCATATTCGATGATAGAGGATATCATATGGAATGCGATTCAGCCTCTCTTTTGTATCCATTCATGCAGTAGTCTAGGCATGAAGAATTATAAGGAAAGAACAATTGTCCAGTCGAGATGATGCACCTCATCCGTTACATCTGCAATAGGTGGACTGAGACCCTTGTATCATCATGTTGAAGGATACTCAGTGTGATTCCTACTTCCCTTTCATATGACATCCACCATGTTTTGTGTAAAATTGGTGTTTTGGATCTATTTGATTTATTTTATTATCATTATTATATGCTTAAAACATAACAATAATAATAATAATAATAATAACACTCCTTCAATTATGTAATTAATGGGAACATCCCAAACATCAATAGTATAAGTCTTCATGTACCATGATCATCAAATCACTTATATCATGTTCCCTTCCACGAAAAAGTGTGTATCGGTTGGTTATGAGTTTAAAAAATTCCCCACCATAGAATTAGATTCTTTCCGCATGAAAATAATATGGTTCTAAGGAATATGTAGAGCACATTGCCACATATATGAATGGTGATGGATTCCTCCTTCTATGTGGTATCAATGAATAAATCTATTTAAGATCATAAAACGTTGTCTAGTTCTCTTTCACTCATGGTGTTCATGACATCTCATTGGTTCAATTTTATGTGAGTCACCAATGATACCCTATCCATTGATTTATATTGAATGGACTTGAATTATTAGAATTTAATGTTGGAATATTGACTAATTACCTTTCAGAGATTCCTGTGAAGGCATACTCATATGAGGTTCTATATTGGTATTATGTTCTGGCTATTTTGAGATCTCCTGATGTGAAGAGGGGTCATATGGAACTATTACAGATAATGCTTTTATCAGAGCTAGAAAACACTTTTAATAGAACTAGAAAAGAACTATTAATCTCATTGATGATAGGGGTCCCCTCTAACATCGACAAAAAAGTGATGATAAAGGGTGGCGTTTATGGGTGCTAAAAAGCACTAAGAAAGACCCCCATTTATTTGTGATATTTTAGCAATTAAAAATCTGACTTTATCATCACTTTAATTAGTGTTGATAAATGGTACTTTTATCAGTGCTAGAAATAGAACTGATAAAGGGTTCCTTTATCTGTTCTCCGAGTAAAAATAATAATGTGTGCATTTATTAGTACTCTGAGTAGCGCTGATAAATGAGAGATTTATCATCACTCAAAATAGTTCTAATAAAGGTGTAGCTACATTTGGTGTGATGTTGATATTACAAAACACCCACCAATAGCACCTACATCTTCACATCACACACACACCACCTAAAAAAAACAACACCTACACAGCGCACATTAAAAGAAAGTAGTGCACCCAAGGATTTGGAATACACTACTATATACATTTAAAATAATGTTTTATATAATTACATTTACAATTATCCAACAAATAGTTAAAATCATTAACATTTCATCCTTTGACATCTGTGATACCCTCTCAAAAATGTCTTCCCATTGTATCAGTTTCTAAACAAATCAACCCAAATCAAGTAAAAGGTTCAACCTATACAAGAAAACAAATATTATGTTAGTAATACTATAATGAAACAAATTAACCATTAATATGAAAGAATACATTAATAAATTGTCAGTGTTTAATAAAAAAAGACACATTTGGAGTTATACAAGTCACACCGTGCATCATATTGAGGGTTGGTTGATTCCTAAATGTCACAAATGAGTTATGGAATGCTATCCAAAAAATATCAAAATAATATGAATGGTTTTTCCTGGTTTTGAGTATGTCCCCTGTTTTTAACTAAAACTAATATAAAATTAAAATGGCATACATGGATTTATACTAATCAAATCATTTGTCAGATTGAGGTGTGGTTGATTACTACATGTAACAAATTAATCATGTATCGTTGTTCTAAAGAATCAAAACAATGTAGATGAGTTTTCTTAGCTTTTTGTATGGCAATTGTGTTTTTTACTGAAATATCATTTCAAACCAGATCACCCATTTTTAGTCATACTGTTTGCAACGTGTGTCATTTTGAGGTGAGACAAATTCATACACACCAAAAGGACATACAAATCACTCTCCTAAATTATAAATACAATTAGATGGAATTTTCTTGGTTTCCAGTGATTGAAATGTTTTTAGCTAAAATGTCATCATTATATTGATAATAATACTTTTAGTCATTCTGGTCATACTGTGCATCAGATTGAGGTGTAGTTGATTCTTACACATCAAAAGTGACTCATGGAACATTTTCTTAAAGTATCAAAACAATATGAATGGTTTGTCTTAGTTTTCAATATGTCACATGTTCTTCTTACTTAAATTAATGTCAATTTTGAATAAAAACACATTTGGATTTATACCGGTCACATCGTTCATTTGATTGATGTTTGGTTTATTCTTACACATCACATATGACTCATTGATAATTGTTCTAAGGTATAAAAACTATCCAAAATCATTTTCTCATTTTTCAATCTGTTAGTTGGGTTTTTTAATAAAATATCACTTCAAATCAGCAGCATGCTCTTTGAGTCATACCGGTCACATTGTTCATTGATTTGATATGAGACTCCTTTATACACATCAAAAAGGACTTAAGAATAACTATCATAAATTATTAAGACAATCAGAAATCCTTTTCTAGGGTTTTTAGTGAGTGACACATTTTGAGCTAAAATGTAAATTTTGTATTGATAACAGAAACTATTAGTCATACCAATCACACTGTGCATCGAACTGAGGTGAGGTTGATTCCTACATGTCACAAATGACTCTGGTTTCATTTTCCTAATGTATGATAACAATACTAATGTGTTTTCTTGGTATTTAGTATGAAATTTTTTCTTTTTACATGAATTATTGTCAATTTTAAATAAAAAGACACATTTAGATTTTTACTGGTCATATCATGCGTTGTATTAAGGTGGGGTTGATTCATACACATCAGAAGAACTCATATATAATTTTACAAAATTATCAAAATAATATGAGAGCATTTTTCATGTTTTTTTAATATGCAACCTTTGTTTGTTTACTAAAATTAATTTCAACTTTAAATAAAAAGAGACACTTTATGTCATACTAGTCACACTGTGAATTGGATTGAGGTATGGTTGATTCCTACACATCAAAAATGAAATAAAGATTGTTATTGTAGGGTTTCAAAACAATCCAAATGTTTTTTCTCAGGTTTTAGTATTTCTATTGTGTTTTTTACAAAAATATCAATTCAAATAGAAAACCTATATGTTGAGTCTTACTGGTCGCATCGCGGATCATTTTGATATGAAACTACTTCAAACAGGTCAAAAAGAACTTTTGAATCATTGTCCTAAATTATGATGATGATTAAAGCAAGTTTTCTTGGTTTTCAGTGAGTGACACATTTTGAACTAAAATGAAAATTTTAAACTGATAACAGAAAATTTTAGTCATATAGATCAAATTTTTCATCGGATTGATTTATGGGTGATTCCTACATGTGACAAATTACTGATAGATATTTTTCCCATATGTATCAATATAATACAAATGAATTTTCTTGGTTTTCATTATGTCACTTGTTATTTTGTATACAATTTATAGTTAATTTATTACAAAAATACAGAATTAAAGTCATAATGATCACACCATGTGTCAAATTTAGGTGCGGTTGATTCATACACGTCAAAAATGACTTATGGGTAATTTTCCTAAATTATCAAAAAAATCCTAATTTTTTTTCTCAGTTTTCAGTATAGCAGTAGTTCTTTTTAGTAAAAATACTGAAATATGTGAATAAAAATAGTCACCCGGGGTAATATCGGTCACATATTCATGCTATTTTTGTACATTCTTCAATCAGTTATGTTACCCACTCATTTCTAAATAAATCTCTCACATCTTGTGAATATGATTCTTTTTGAAAATCATGGTAGTACTGAAAAAATATGAATAAAAAAAGGATTAATAATTATTTTAATTGAAATATTAATTATATTCGAAAATACCTCTTCATAAATTTTGGTTTGTTCATGGAATACGATCTCTTTCATAAATTTACAAACATAATAACTATTTTCTTTATCATTTTTCTATTATAGGAACTGCAGTAACATTGAGAAAAATAATTAATTTTCTATATATTTGTTTGGATAGTGAAATCTTATTTTATATACCCTGATTTTTATCCAGTCTTTGAACTTTTGATGTTTCATGTACTTTCCCCCTAGCCTCATTCAATGATGTAGATGATACTCACGCTCCACCCTATCATAATAGAATCCTCATTAAAAGATAATATAAATTATTTAACTAGATGTTTAGTTCTAAAATGTAGGATTTAGTTTATTAAAAATTTTAAAATTCCATCATTTGTGGTTGGATTGTTGGATATCCTGCATTGAATTCAAGAAATAAATTTTTGGAGCATCTAAATTGACAGAAATATGCATCAAATCCTTCCTAAAAACAAAAAAAACGAATAATTAATGATAGAAAATAAAATATATTTGATATGACAAGATTGTACAATTTTACCCATACATCATTGGTATTAGGAAGAGTCTTTCATCCATAATTTCTCTATTAAAAGATTTGAGGTGGCCTACCACTATTTAACCCTCTTTCATAGATTTTATATCAATTAGTGTTGTTAAGGTGACGTGAGGACTAACAAGTCCAAATTTTTCTTCATGGGGAAATCCATTCAATTTCCCGAATGGCCCAAAGGCCTTATTTTTTTATTTTTTTATGGATTATCCCCCTTTTAAGGGTTGAAGGGGAACCCATACATAACCTGTTGGCCCAAGGAACATGGCCCGACTTACCCACAATACATGAACCAAAGGCCTAGAGGCATACCATGCTGAATATATGACCCATAGGCCCAACCCACTTGAACTACCCCTCCCTAGATTCTGCGTCAGTGATCACCTAGCTCCCCACTTTGAATTTCCGATCAGCTAGAATTTCCCTGTACAACGTTTCATGGTGCCTGGTCCTGATGGCGGATTCTATACCCTCTCATTCTTCCAATCTTATTAGATCTGCTTCTGGTGGCTACTACTCTGGATGATCTAATCCTTTTCTGGGGTCTGTTCTGTGTGAATTGGGCTAATCCATGGTCTACGTGACCCGAAGGCCTTGTGGCCAAAAGGTCTTTGATGACCCGAAGGCCCTTGATACATGTAGGCCCAAATCGGTCGTTCGAAGGCCCAAATCAGGTGAATAGTTCTGGCTACTACAGTACCAAATAGCAACTGCTATAGTACTTCTTCAGTAACCAGAAAGTTTCCTCCTCCCGGATTTGACCCTGGGTCTCTTGGATGCCAAGCAGGAGCCCTTACCACTTGGGTATGGGCTCGTTGTCCCACATCAATTGTTTTTCATATATATTCTTGTGAAAAATATGAAATGTAATTTGTCATAATTATCATAGTATATCATCTTTTGGAAAATAAAATCCTTAAAACATAACTCAAGTAAACATTTAAAAATGAGATTCCTAACCAACCATACTCTAGAATTAACACTATCAACACTAATAAAATCTGTATCTTCCCTATTGTATGTATTTTCATCAAAAAAAAATTGTGTGAACCGTACCATCTATAAACTCGTTATTCACATGAGTCTATAATGATAATAAATGAGAATATAAATTGGGTAGGTTTAATGTGGTTTTAGTAGATCGTTTTGATCAGTTGTTTTATCCTTGAGATGGTTTTGAGGCATTCATTCTTTTCACCCCTTCCCTGTGACTATCTATAATAACATTCATTGGATCAAACCTTTTTTCATAAATGTTAATGTTTTATCTTGAATTTTTTGGAAATGAATACATCATCGTCGACATGTTTTTTTACAAGCAGTGATGACCATGCGATGAATGTTCTAATGTCTTGTTTGACCATATGAATATCTTCCTCATCAATTGGAACAGGTAGCTTAGGACTTAGCTCATGGGCTTTGTTAGTCATCACTTTAAAATGTCTTGTTGAAAGTAGTTTGTTATGTTGCATGACATTATGGATATTGATCATTGTAGCCTCGTTACAAGGCGATGGGTGGGTGTTGATAGATATAAATCACATTCATTTTCACCCTGTAAAATATCATTATAGAAAATGTATCAGTGTCTATATGATTTTAAAATCATAGGAACAATAATTAGAACATTTATTACCTCAGCTAAAATAGGTTTTTAGGGGAATGGCTCACCTCGAAGCTAGTGGCGGTAGGGAAGGATCTTCACGCGCTTGTTGTTCTTGATATATTTCTTCTCCCCCCCACCATCATATTCTCAATGAAATCTCTATAAAACTTCATATGTTCTTCAAGGATGGCCATTATTTCTCTCATATTTTAGATTTCTGCACTTTGACCATCCTCTTGTTTTTTTCCACAAAAAATGTTCGTGGTGTCCCCCCAAAACCTTCACCTCTGATGTGGCCATACTTTTCGGGCTTCTTCAAGTCCACAAAAAGAATGTTCACATCATTTTTGGTTGTTTTGGATTCCAGTGACTATGTCAGTTTGAAAATATAGGAAAATAAGTAATCATTGTTATCTAATATATATTTAAAGAAAAACAATTATTTATTATATCATACTTACACATGTTTCCCACAGATTTTGTTTCTTTTCATCTATTAGCATCCCATAATTATTTACTTTCACCTCCTTCCATAGAACATGGTATTGAGTGGATTTGACATTTGATTTGAAATCATCAATTTGAATATAAATAGAGGAACATAGTTGTGATGTTTTTTTATGTCACATAAAATTATTATAGTAGATTTAAAATACGTACCAATTTTCATTTCGTGAAGTGTGCCCCATTTTTACTTTATGGTAGGGGTACATAGGTTTTGTTGCTCGTTACTTGTTTTCATCACTCATTTTCAATTTTTTAAATAAAACGGTTAATCGATGTGATGAATACAAGTATAATCAAACAATGTATTACCAAACACGATGTACCTGAAAAGACTGCTCCTCACAATTACTAGTAAACAAATCCCACTCCCATTGGGTTGTTAGGTGTGCATAAATAGGTGGTGGGCGTTGGTATATTTTCCCTTCATCGTCATTAAGATAATATTTTTATAAAATTCTTCGAAAGCCTTTGTGAATCCTTAGAAAAATCCTTAATACATAGTCCTTGTGTGAGTCATCCATTATAAATGCACTCTACAAGGGATGATGAAGAGAAAGTAAATGTTTCATTATTTTAGTATACAGTAAATTAAAGAAATGATATATCATAATGTTACCATAATATCTCCCCACATCAGTGTCTTAATACCAACAAAAATATAGTTCCCCAACCTTACCTTAATCATCACGCGTTTCCCCGTAAAAATTCTAACATAACTAATGAACATGGACTTGTTGGGGGTAACATGTTGTCCCAACTTATTATATCTAACCACATTTTTTACACCTTTTTCTTTTTTCCTTAAGTATTTTTTATAACACCATCAAACTACATCACTAATATTTTTTCCATGCTGCCAGTGTTTCAGTGCCAACCATTTCCTAAATTTCAACATCATGAATATGTTCCTTCATATCACAAGAATTGTCATGTATAGATGGTCGTTGTAACTTTGAACTAAGAGAAGCAGTGTCAATAGTTTAAGAAACCTCTGGGTCCTTTACATTACGAGTAGCATCAGGTTGAGAGACCTATTTTGTCTTGGTATTAAAAGCATCATCACGTGATGAAGTCATTATCTACAAATGTGGTTCAATACATAATTTAGATTACATAAAAGCAGCAGCGAATAGATAATAACATAAGGTAACACAATGTATATTAAAAATAATATATATCCTGATCGTTGAATTCATTTTTTTAAAGGATAGAGGGATTATACCCCTCTATCAAATATCCAAATCCCTTCATTGTGGTATCCTATGACATTTAAAACTCCATCTAAATTGGGACTGCAGTGAAATGATTACAACATCCCAATGAATGGGTCATCCTGTATTGAATTTAATCTAACATTTTAGTGGTTTTGGTTGATAACTGAATAATTGACTAGTTTTAGTTTGCGAGATCTAAAACAAAATATACGTGTACTGTCTGTTATTCTATTATAAATGGTTTCTATTTGTACCCTTCCTTACTAAAATCAACATTCATGAATCCCAACTCATTTATTTAAACAAAACACATATCATAGTTGATGTTATTAATATTTTCATGACTTATTATATACCCCCTTTAATGATTTTATTTAAAATTTTTATAATTTATGTGAAATATTTATGTTTTAATACTAAGTATATTTTTTGATCATTTTTAGAAGTAGTCCAATTGAGTCATTTTACTATTTTATTCATAATTATCACCCTATTGATCTATATTATGTGGTTCTTGTTTTTTAGGATTCCTAATTCAATATCCAACTTTTCATTAGAAGGGATCATGGTCCAACTCTTCCATTTGAAGGCTCGTATAGACCACACAAGAAGGCCCACATAATCTGTGAGGAAACTGGACCATCCATGAATATTGAATTAATGGGCTCAATATAGAAATTAAAATTCATTAATTCTCCTCAAACAATTTTATAACAATGAAAAGAGTAATGTATAAAAATTTCAGGGCCCAAATCCATGAACAAGGGGCCTGACTAATGCTTTAAAGTCCAGCTCACCATTCTGTACAGAAATTAAATTTTTTACACTATTCATGACATATCTCATGATGTATTCATCAAATCCAGCTGCGATTTTGTGGTGGGAAAGAAGAGATATAGGCTGAAGACTTATTTGAATAAGTCATTCGGATTTTAAGGCATCGTACTATTCAAAAACCCATTCACCTTTTGGACTTCAAAATGTTTGGATTGAAATGGAAAAATTAACTTTGTTTAGTATACTAGCCATTACATTGGATATTAAAGTGAAATGGCTTCAAAATATTCAGAGTAGATAGGGGATATGTGTATCTAAAACATGTAATAAGATTATATCTTGAGATTCGGCTGTCTAATTTATCACATTGGTGATGTAATTTGAGGGGCAGTTTTGGAATGCAAACAGCTCACAACATTAGCCTATAAATACATCCCTCTCCTCTCCATGAAAAAGGAGATGAAATTTAAGAAAAGAGAATCACATATTGGAACGACCAAAGCCTTACCGAAGTCTTGGGAGGACCTTCCATGCTCATGTTTTCACTTGAAAGACCATTCCTCCTCTCTTTGTTTTCATTTACTTTTGTGTTCATCATTTTTGTAATCTTGTAAGTCACTTTCATTGTAATAATGTTTTAATGAAAGTTTATTCTTCAATATATATTATTCTCATCCAACATATGTAGTTTCAGATTAATTTTCTCAAAATAGTTTAAATAAAGTTGAATCCACTTCCCTTCTTTTTCTTTCTCATTCAATCTATATTTTGATTTTAATTCTCATCATCGTTCGTGTGTCTGTCTTCGACACAAAACTCTTTTCTTGTCCCTTTATTTTTCATATCTTCTTAATTTATCATCATAATAATTATTAAAAGATTAATAATAATTTCAATGGCTAAGTAAATCTCTAATTGGGGTGAGTTATAATTTAGATATGTTAAGTTATTGAGAGATTTTTCTCGATGAATATTCTTCAAATTAACATTGTGTATGTTGAACATAGCATGTCATGAATTAATGAATCATTTTGTTTAACATATGGATTAAATGGATTATTGGAACCATAAATACACTACCAAAATCATGTACTGATTGAGGTTATAATCCTAGTTATGTTAAGGCATGGATTAATGCTTTAACACTTTGGAATTCCAGTCAATGTCAACTTGTGATATGGGTGTTAATTTTATTTAATATAATGAAAAGATCAAGGATATCACAATCTTAACTACCAAATGATGAACTCGCCCCAATATTTATCAAATTGTTAAATCAAACACCAATCATTAATCACTTCATTTAAGCTTTGCAGACAATCCCCCAATCAAAATACAATCAACTAAAAACAAATGACTATTAAAAAGTATCATTGCCAAGGATTTGATCCAAGTGCTCCTATACACATTAGCAGAGCACCAGAACATTGAAAGGATTATTGGCGAAAATTGACCACACATTTCAAATTTCACTGTTCCCAGGGATGGGGATTTATGTAGTCATTAGTTTATATTTATTGTAAAAAACCCAAAAAAATTGAATAAAATTGAAGAAAAACACAATGAAAAATCTGTCTTCCTATTTCTCCTAAAATATTTTTCAATTTCCAGTGGCCTCGCAAATAATCCCTCAGATTTTTTTGACCCTAAAATTGAGTTAACACTTCACCAACTTAGGAGGAACATTAGAGATAATCAACTCATTCATGAACCATTCCTCATCCAATAAGTTGAATTAGAAATGGACAATCCAAGGGAACAAACCCTTAAAGAACTTGTTTCCCATGATATGAATCACCTACCCCTTCGTATTCAATATCCAAAAATAGATTCAGATTTTTAACTCAAATCAGGTTTGATTCACCTTCTACCTCATTTCCACGGGCTAGCCAGTGAGGATCCACATCTCCACCTTAAAGAGTTATAATTTGTGTGTTATACCATGAAGCCTCAAAGGGTTTTTGAGGAACAAATAAAACATCGAGCATTCCCTTCCTTACTATCTAAATCCACCATGTAATGGATTTACTACCTCCATCCTGGTTTTATAACCACATGGAATGGCATGAAGTGACTATTTTTAGAGAAATTCTTTCCTTCTTCTCGTACTTCTTCTATCCAAAAGGAAATAAGTTGTATTCTTCAATTCCCAAATGAATCACTCCATGTCTACTGGGAGAGGTTCAAAAAGCTTATTGCAACCTTCCCACACCACAAAATCCCTGACCAAATCTTTATCCAATACTTCTATGAGGGGTTATTAGTGATGGAGATAACTCTTATAGATACTGGAAGTGGTAGTGCTCTTGTTGATAAAACTCCCGCAGCTCCAAGAGATCTCATAAGCAATATGGCTGCAAACACAAAACAATTCCATACTCGAGAACAAGCTCAATTCAAAAAAGCCTGAGATAATCAATCAATAGAGCTGAACATGATGACAGTGGGGATGTGTGAACTTACATGTCTTGTGAAACAACTAGCCGTGGCTACCAAATCCACAACCTCGTCATCTCCGCAATCAATGTTTCCTGGAGCTATCAAAAACTGGGGAATCTGCAACTCTTCATCTCATCCAACTAACACATGTCCCCCAAATGCAAGAGGATATATCTGATTGATCTGGACCAATGGCGCTCAATGCAGTATATAATATGAGGAACACCAACCCTCAACAATCAGGTACGTTCATTAGAAACTCTAACCAACCCCATTCTTAGACTTTCTCTTCTACATATAATGCTAGCTTGAGATATGGTAATCCCATTTCTCATCCCCCTCAATTCCCTTATCAAAACCCTAACCAGTTTCAATATGGTCTAAGTGTTGGTAACTTCCAAGAAACTTAAAATATTACTCTCAAACCTCAATGGAACAATCCTCCACCTAGATTCCAATATCCTAGTGAGCCTTCCCAATTCCAAAACCAATACAATCGCTTTCCCAAGAACCAAAATCTAGGTAATCATAATTCGGGCCAAGCCTTTTATTCTAAGAAACCATGAGAAAGTGAGGTAGAACATCTTGCCTCCTTCACCCATTCTAGACTCAAGAACATTGAAACCCAAATTGGTCAACTTGCATCACACCTTAGTTAGCAACAACCATCCAATTCTTCCCAACTTCTTGCTCAACCATTACCGAACCCCAAGGGAAATGTAAGTGCAACTTCACAAAGATCGGGAAAGAAAATTGATATGCCTCAAGATAAGTCCTCCACCCCCATTTAAATTTTGACCTAGAATAAGAAAAGAAAAATAAATATGAAAATGAATCTGAATCAATTCCCTCAACTCCTTCCATTAAACTCAGGAAGTCAATTCCTTTTCCTCAAGCCATTTCTAAGCCAAAGAAGTCCTTTGAACCCGATCCTGAAATGCTTGACATGTTTAGATGTAGTGAAGTCAACATTCCTCTATCATATGAAATAAAAAATCCCCAAGTATGCCAAATTTATTAAGGAATTTTGCACCCATAAGAGGCAACTTAGGAACTTTGAAAATGTTTCCACGCAACAGTCTATTCCCATAAAGTGCAAAGATCCAGGGACCTTTATGGTTCCATGCCAAATTGGAAGTTCCAACTATGATGAGGCACTCATAGACCGAGGTGCCACAATTAATGTCATTCCCAAATCCATCTTCTATAACCTTGTTCTAGTTCCTATATATCCAATGGGTTTTGTCATTCAGTTATCCAATCGAAGCACTGCTAGTCCTGAGGATATAATTGAGGATTTCTTTGGCTGAGTCAATCATCTTATCTTCCCAGCTGACTTCTATGTCCTTTACATGGAAGGTGAGACAAAATCTTTCCTATGTCCTCTGATTTTTTGAAGTCCTTTTCTCATGACATCTAAAACTAAAATTGATGATCATGATGGAATCTTATCAATGGAATTTGGTGACCAACTTGTCAAGTTCAATATTTTTCAATCCATGTGATACCCATCAGAGAATGAATCTGCATTCTCTATCTATTCTTCTAAAACTCTCTCTGAGAGTGTATTGAATCTAAATCCATAATTTTATTATTTTTGGACTGATAGAGGAGTTTGTGAATATTGCATTCGAATTAACCAATTCATAAATGGAGAAGTTGAGGTTGACATTACAAAAGAAAACTCCATTGATCTAAATGATCATGAAAAATCATTAGAATCTCATCTTGCCTATGAACTCCACTTATCTAGCTTGGATGATATTGAGGAAAATGAACTAGAATGCTCATTTGTTGATTCATATCAGTTTAACGAACATTCATCATTTACAATCTGTGATTCTTAAAATTCTGTTATATGTGAGGTTAACCCTAAAACAATGTGTTTATCTTGTCCCAATGAGAGTGAAGGTTGTGTGATTTGTTCCATAATTAATAAGGTGATCACTGGTGATATTGAAATTGACCATTCTTTGGTGAACAAAATTGAAATAAAGGATATTGAAAATTTTATTTTGTCTTATGACATCACTGATCCTCATTACTCTACATCATTAAGTGGTGAAATAAATGAGTCAAAAACAATTGGGATGTCAGACTATGGTTTTGGGTTATCTGATCCTTATATAAATGAACCATCAGAATTGAGACATATTCCTGAATTTCCAAACATAGAAAAACAATAATTTGTGGATAAAATAATTCCTCACATTGGATACCATAGGGAGGATAGTCATATTCTCTTTCCACCTCCATTTAATTGCAAGCACACAATCAAGGAAGGGAATAAATTATCCAATGAACAATCAGGCATTCCAAAGGAGAAGTTTTTCTAGAATCACTATGGAGTTTATATAATATGATGGACACCATTGGACTATGGTTAGTCTACTACAACTGTCTAGCTATTGAAAAATAAATGCAGTTCTTCTTGGAAGGCAGCCCATGTTCTCTTTTAATTTTATGAAATTTTAATTTATTTTTAGTTTTTTATTAGATGAATAATGATTTTTCTTTTTCAGGTAACATCCCACAATCCTAAAACCACATCAACTTTTATCGGATCCACTGTAGACCAACCACTGGATGGAGACGATGACCTTCCAAATCCAAACCAGGGGGCACCTCTTTCCCTTTAACTCTCTCTCTCTCTATTCTTCCTCCCTCCTTTTCATTTTGATTTTTACAACTTTTCTCCTCACCTTTTTTTGTTATTTTTCCTTTCTCTATTGTGTGGGTGTGTATTTAAAAAAACACTAAAAAACAAAAAAATAAAAAAATGTAAAAAAAGAGCCATACTTACTCACCTTAAAATTTCAAATTTGGTCCAACCATTTTGGGGAGTCAAAAGACACGGTTTCATCTCAAAAAAAATTTATTTTCATCATATATTTGGATAATGAATATTGTTTCAATCCCAAAAAATTTTGAATGCTCACTTTTTGATTTGGAAAATGATTTTCCCCACCTGTGATGAAAACCATTTGCTTTCATGCCAAGGCTACCTATGGACATCTTTTCAAAATTTGTGTTTTCACCCCCATTTGTGAGTCCTGAGTTTGTGGACCTTCGAGCTGAATTTCTTACTTTAGTGTGATGTAAAATGATAGAGGCATTTTATGAACTTCATGATAATCACAATGGCCAAATAGCCTCCCATTAACAATACATTAATCCTCCTTTTGAAATCCCCTTTGAGCCAATGAAAATATTTTCTTTGATAGCCACATTACAGGCCCAACACCTTTTCCCACCCACTATCAACATGGATTATCATTGCATGATATTTATATATTTAATTGTGGGGGGGGGGGGGAATGGATTTCATTGTTTGGGTACCCTTTTATTTTTTTTCAACGAGTTATCATCTTATTGAGGGAAAGTATCCATTTCTGTGTTGGGGATAGGTTTTCATATAGTGTATTTTTGGTAATGTATATCTGATTATGACATATTGTGAAAATTTTAATGACAAGTGTTAAGAAAATATTATTTAAAAAAATAAAAAAAAAATAAAAAAATTGGTTCCTTATTGGGTAGTTCAAAAATCACTATTTCTCAGACTTTGATCTTATTATAACCATTACAATTAGTGTCCTGAGGAGATCAATAATGGGTTGGGATATGAGTGTGAGATCTATTTCAAGATCAACATTCTAAAAAAAGAAAAAAAGAACACTTCCATTATATTCTTATGTCATTGGGGGATGTTTTGTGTTTTGTAAATATTCCATCTTCTGATTCCCTTCATATTTCCTTCCACTTTTGTGTCTTATTTCACATTTTCATTCCCTCGTAAATATGTGTTTCCATTTCCATTCACGTCTCATTTTAAAAAATGTGCATTCCTTTTTCCATGTTAGTATTTTACCCCTCTTCTTCTATCTATTGAACATTATATTTCTACCGTCCCATAGCCACAAAAAATCTCCTCCAAAAGACCTCTTGATTATTTTGTATTTTGGTTTGGGATTGGAAGCTAAGAGCTCTTTCAGACTCCATGGTTTTCAATTTTGGTTGGAAAAATAGTGATCCTTCATAAATGAATTTTATCATCTTGAGAGGTGTGAGTTTTGGGTGTCCACATATTCCATTTCTGATTTTGAGCATGAAAAAGAGTTGTTTTTGGAACATTTTTTATGTAAAAATTTGAGTTTTAATTCAATATGGATGAGTGAAATTGTCTAAACCTCCCATGATTGGGAAAAAGAAAATTTTAATATTTATTGGTGAGTGAAAATGATTTTGTCATGTTTTTAAATTTGTTTCACATGAGGATATGAAAAATACTTAGTGTGGGGGATTTTATGTTATTTATATTTTCATGACTTATTATATACTTAACTTATTGATTTTATAAGAAATGTGCATAATTTGGGTGAAATATTAATGTTTTAATACTAAGTATATTTTTTGATAATTTTTAGAAGTAGTCCAGTGGAGTCAGTTTACTATTTAATATATAGATATCACCCTCATGATCTAAATAGTGTGGTTATTGTTTTTTAGGATTTATAATTTAATATCGATGATTTCATTAGAAGGTATCATGGGCCAACTCTTCCATTTGAAGGCTCATAACGACAACACAAGAAGGCCCACATAATCTGTGAGGAAACTGGACCATCCGTGAATATTGAATTAATGGGATAAATATGGATCATAAAAATCCTTAATTCTTCTCAAACATTTGGATAGAAATTAAAGGAGTAACGGATAAAAATTTAAGAGCCCAATTCCAATAACAAGGGGACCAACTAATGCTTTTTAGTCCAGCCCACCATTCTGTCCAGAAATTAAAATTCGGACACATTTAATTCCTTATATCATGATTTTATAATAAAATCAAGCTGATATTTTTCAGAGGGAAATAGGAGATATATTAGTCTTAAATTGTTGAAGAAACCATTCATATTTGAAGGAATATTCCTATTCCAAAACCCATTCACCTTTTGGACTTCAAAAAGTTTGGATTGGAATGAACATATTATCTTTGTTTAATCAACCATACATAACATTGGATACTTAAGTCCAACGGTTGCCAAATTTTCAGAGTAGATAGAGGAGATATGTATATACAATTTTTAAGAATATCATATCTCGATATTTGGCTATTTAGTTTATCAAATTGGTTATTTAATTGGACAGATAGTTTTAGAATGCAAACATCCCACAACATTGGGCTATAAATACATCCACCTCTTCTCCTTGCAGAAGGGGTTGGAATTTCAGAAGATGGAAACACATATTGGACCAACCAAATCACTTCTAATGTTTTGGGATGGCCTTCCATACTCAAGATTTCACTTGAAAGTCCTTTCCTCCTCTCTTTTTTTCATTTACTTTTGTGTTCTTCATTTTTTTAATCTTGTAGGTCACTTTCTTTGTAATTCATATTTAATTCAAGTTTATTCTTCAATATATCTCTTATACTCATCCTCCTTATGTAGTTTCATATTAAGTTTCTTAAAATAGTTTAAATACAGTTGAATCCCCTACCCTTATTTTTCTTTCCCATTCAATCTAAAGTTCATTTTTAATTCTCGTCATCGTTCGTGTGTCTATGTCCGACGCAAAAATGTTTTCTTACCCTTTTCTTTTTCTTAAATTCATAATTTATCATCACAATAATTATAACCAGATTACTAATCATTTAAATGTCTGAGTAAATCTCTCATTGGGGTGATTTATAGTTTAGTTATGTAAAGTGATTGATAGCTTTTTCTCGATGAATATTCATCAAATTAACATTGAGTATGTTGAGCTTAGCATGTCATTGATTAATGACTTGTTTTGTTTAACATATGGATTCCATGGATTATTGGAACAATAAATACACTACCAAAATAAAATACTGATTGAGGTTAGAATCCTAGTTAAGTTAAGGCTTGGAATACAGTTTTAACACTTAGGAATTCCATTCAACGTCATATTGTGACATGGGAGTTAATTTAATGCAATATAAAGCAAACCTCCAGGATATCAAAAGCTTAACGATCTAATGTTGAACTCACCATAATCTTTATAAAAATTTTAAATCAAACACCAATCATTAATAACTTTATTTCTGATCTACAAATAAACCCCCCCAATCAAAATAAAATCAACTAAAAATAATCAACTATTAAAAAGTACCATTGTTGAGGATTTGACCCGAGTGCTGCAATACACATTAACAGAGCATGAGAACATTGACCGGTCGATAGGGGACAATCAGCCACGTGTTTCAATCATCCCAATTGCATTGAAAAATAGTCACTTTGGTGTTCTTATAATCCAACTCCCATATTTGTTTGATGATTCCAAAGTATGACATATTATCATAAATTGGATTTTTATCCATAGCACTAGAAACATACATCGCTTCAGCCACAAGTGAAACTCCACTATTCTTTAGGGTACAATCTTCATCATATTCATTTGTATAGAATGTATTACCACTAAATACATATGAATTATAAGATAATACATACGTATATAGTCCTCTGGCTTTCCATCGGTGTCATTCAAAAATTGAGTCCGTATATTCATCTGACTCCTCAAATATATGGTCTTGAAACCATACTATAAACTATCAATTGTGTGAATTTGATATAAATTTTTCAGACCTTGATAGATTCAAATGGGTATGAATTTCCTTTTGGTATTCACATATGGTTCAACCAAAAAACTATTATCCCAAACGTAAAGGTGGTCCATCTCCCAATATGTAATATTGATTGTGGAAACCTATTTTCCAAAAATTTCATCACCCACAGGCCACCTACTGTGATGAGATTTAAATTGACCAATGATTCCACACCTGATTGGTTTTCGGTACATAGTGCAACAACTTCCTCAATAATATATATCTTCATAATAGAACCCACTGGTTGACTTCCATTTTTGACATACCATCTCAAAATCTTCATGTACCATTCAACGGTGTACATCCATCTATAGTTTATAGGACCAAAATTTCGAATCTGTTTGACCATGTGAACCATCAAATGAACCATCATATCAAATAATGTCAGCGGGAAGAAAATTTCCAATTCATAGAATATGAAAAAAAAACTTCTCTTTCCATACTCAGCTAATTCACTAGGTCTATAACTTTTATGCATATAAATTTGAATTAGAAAGTGATATTCTTTAATTTATAATATTGATTCTTGGGAAAAATGCAATGTAATTCTATAGGAATTAGATCATGCATCATAATGTGGAAGTCATGTGATTTCAGACCCTGTAACATTAAATTGGTCATAAACAAGATGATCTTGATATTCGATGAATACCCCTTTGTAACCTTTGTCTCATTAAATAAGTTGAAAAACTGATATCTCTCTTACATGGAAAGAATGTAAGCAGTTGGAGGAAGACAATTTTTTTCACCCTTCACTGGTGCCATCTCAACTCATATTACCATGTCAACCATGTCTATCCTAGCCTTAATTCCATAAAAATTTTTGTCATGTGCATTTATTAATGTGTCGATGACACTATCATGAACATTTTTTTCAACATGCATAACATCAAAAAAGTTTATAACATATAGACAATTCTGACATGGAAATTCAAAAAAAAACTGATCTCTTCTTCCAACTAGTTTTAGAAAGGTTTTTAAAAAATGGTTTTCCAAAAGCGGTGTCCATATATTTTATGTTATTAAACAGTTGATTTCTTGTTAGTGAATATGGTGTTGTACACCCATAACCTCCATTAATACTATATCTTAACAAATTACCACAAGAAGGAATCTCATTTATTGTCCTGTACAAAATGTCCCTCAATGTGTAATCTTCATTTCTATAAGCATCATACAACATAACACATGAATCCCACAATAATTTCAAATCTTCGATCAATGGAGCCAAATAAACATTAATATCTTTACCCGGTACTTTTGGTCCTGATATAAGCATATATGGCATGATTTGTTTTCGTTTCATGCCTAAGAATAGCAGCAAGTTATAATTTACCAATATAACCTGCCTTGTACTGTAAGTGCTTCTTTGAAAACTAAAAATATTCACTCCATGTGTAGATAATGCAAGATGAAGTTTTCTTGACTCTTTTCCAAAATTAGGGTACTCTTGATCGATTCTCTTCCACTGAGGTGTTTATGTTGGGTGATGTAGATTCACATCTTTATTTCATCTATCTGTGTTCCACGTCAACTTCTAGGTGGTCTGCTTACTTACTATAGGCACCTAAACCATAAAATGAATGGAATGTACTAGAAAAAATTTTGAGGACTAGATTCATCTTTCTTGTATCAAGAAGCACTACACTTTGGGTATTCTATGAGTTATTTTTGGTTCTTGTGAAATAGTATACAACCATTTAGGCATGTGTGTATTCATTCATAGATCATACCCATTGAATGTAGATTTTGTTTTTTAGTTTGATGTTTGGATAGGGAGATCATTATCTTCTAGGATCATGTCATTCAAGAGATCATGTAATTATGTAAAACTAGTGTCACATTATCCATTGGTTCCTTTCAAATTATACAACATCAGTTCTGATGAAGATGGTGTATATTTAGTGCAACCCCCACACAATGTAATCTTGGTACAACTCATTATCTGCTCAATTTTTTTTAGGAAATCACAAAGTTCATCTTCAGATGTCCTTGTAATTTTATCAATATGATCTTCACTATCATTCACATTTGTGATCATGACATTGATATTGTCTTCTACATTTTCCACTCTTATACTCATATCAGATGATATAAAAAACACACTACTATCACAACCACTAGCTAAGTTTTCTTTTCCACATGTTAATTATAAGTTTTATAACTTCAACCTATTCCGTGATAGATCAAGTGTTCTTCCATCTCCTCTGGAATGACATGTCTTGAATAAAAACAGTGTAAACACACACAATGGATTTGAGAAGGGAAATATGCTTGATCTTTTTCAAACTTGATAAACTATTTAACTCCATATTCATATTCTCTTTTCAAAAAATTGGCACCCATCCAGTCTTTATTCAAATCCATCCTAACTGATTTTGTGATATTAAAAATTGACAAAATAAATAGATAAATGATGATATAAAATTTAACCAAGGCTAAAAATATTCATAGACATTTTATTTTTCCTTTGAAGACTATTTATAAAATCATAGTTGAAATCATATTACCCCTAATGTCCCGAAGGCCTTCTTTATATTGATTTTTGATAACCCTCATTTCAAGAGATGAAGGGGAGCCCTTACAAGGCCCTAGGATTAGAGATTACATGAACTGTAGGTCTTGGAGGAAATATCAAAACTATAACTACTAGGAATAGCTCCTCCCCAGCATCTCCATCATGATATCAGCTCTCCACCTTCGTATTGTTCTTCTGCTAGGCTTCACATGCATGCACAGGCTGGTCTCTATGGCAATTCCATACCCTCTCATTCTTCCACATCCATTAGCTTCTAATAAAGTGAATACACCTTCTATGAATCATCATTTATAGTATTATCTTTATTGAGTCTTCCTAGTTCACTAACCACAATTTTAGGTGGCATGAAAGCCTTGAGGTGTTCCAAAGGCCTTAAGGTGGCCTAAAGACCTTTAGGTGGCCCGAAAGCCTTACTAGCCCAAAATCCATGGGTGGCACAAAGGCCTTGAAGGACCCAAGGACCAAACTGGTGGCCCAAAAGCCTAAATGGATGAATAGTTTTGGTGTCTATAGTATTGAATAGTTATTGCTACAGTGCTACTACAGTGCTGCTATAGTGCATTCTACAGTGCCCCCGAAAATATGTCTCCACCCAGTTTTGAACTCGGGTCTCTTAGATGCACTTTCGAAATCCTCACCTACTGGGATGAGGCTCTTGGGAATTTGAAATCCCATTACAAATCCAATAATTCTTTTCTTAAAATCATTCTAGTCAACTTGAGGACCCAATGATTTTAATCATTTAAAACGAGCAACAACACCCTATATTTTACAAATTTTAATTAAAAACATCTCACACCCCTTGTTAAAATGAAATCATCATTTCATATGCTTTCAAAACATTAAAAACCCATTTTGAAATCCAATCACATGAGTTGATAAACACCTCATATGACACATAAGTCCATTCCAAGGGTTTAAATTATTTTGATGTTATTTAAAACCAAAAAAATGTTTATATAACGCATTTTTCAGACACTTTTTTTTCATGTATTCCCATTACACCTCATGGAAATAACCACTATTTCCAAATATGAGAATGGATTTGTGATGTTTATCTTATGGGTTATTAACTGTCTTGACCCATATGTAACCACATGACCATCATGTAATGAAAATATTCAAATCCTGTCTGCTGATACATCACAATATAATCTATACTCATTACCCTACTCATTTATGGTTATGGTGGGTGTTTTCATCAATATCTCATTATGATCTTATAAGGATCACTCATGAACATCTATGTACTCATATCAAGCTACAAAAATTAAGACAGTTTTTGTATAATTCCATGCATATATTAATGGTATTATCATAGATTGAAATTTTATGTTATTAGTTCATCCCTATATCATATAATTCTAATCTCATTGTAGAATCCTCCGCCACATCACATAGAGTCTTATCTACTACCATTCATTATCTAGACCATCAATGTAGAGAGTTTAACAAGCTTATGGAATCTTAAGCATCATTACAAAGGGTAGTGATTAATAATCCTCTCTAACCAATCACATGATTCCTAAAAAAATCATAACTCATTCAAACTAAAACATCATTAAAGGAAAGTTAAAAGGGAATAAAAACCCAAATAACTCCAACATTAACACCAGTGACCCTCGGTAACTTCTCACATCCATCATCCAACCATGGACTAATCTGAGCATCATAAACCAAAAAATAGGGTACTGAAAAATTAGATATAAGAGAATCATACACTCTTGTCCACCACTTCATATGTAAGATGTTAGCTAAAATATATTTTTACATGAATATTTTTATTTGCAACCCATCATAATATAGTTTGTAATGTTATTGTTTGAACATAAGGTATAAAATATATTTTTACATGAATTATAAAAAAAGTGTACAAAATATAAACTTATATATTTTCAAACAACCACCCCTTTTATAATATAAAAACAAGGATGGATAAAAATTTGAAAGAAAAATATCAATAAATGGAATGAGGGGAATAGAAACCATATAATACATGTCAAATCATAGTTTATCCCACATTTAGTACATTTTTTGAAGAAATCTTTTTTATAAATTACCAAAATGAAAATAAATTTTCTTAAAAATCATTTAACAAATAACCAATTTTTCGGTTTTTAAATAAAACTTTTTAACAATAAAATCATCATATTTTAATGTAAGAAAATACACACATGAATTGAATTAATGATCATACATATAGACTAAGTAAACAAGGACACGTAATCCAAAAAATAACCGAACGATAGTTCCATATAATAAAAAAACTAGAAGAATACAATCTAACTATGAAAATAAATCCTCTATTGTTTCCTAAGAATGATGTAACCATCATGTGAAACTTCCCAAGACTCATGTATTTGGATCCAGAACTAGTGATGAGGAACCTTGGTCGATGATATTTAACTTGTGATATACAAGTAGTCCTATAGAACTCACTAGGATTTATCATGATCAAGGGATCAAAAGAAACCCTTGTCCCTTCCAGTAAATTCTAGGGACACTGAAACATTTATAGACTCACTCAATCTAACTGGGTCCTTACACTAGTCAGGGAACTCAATACTAGGGATTTAACTTATATGGATCTCTACATGTCCCTTAGGACACCTATAAAATTTTAATAGTTGAAGTGAGTAACCAATGAAAAATAATAGATCATCAGATATATATAATTTCAATAATTTTAATTTTAACCTCTCCCCACCTCGAACAACCTCACAAGAAACAGCCCCTTTCACATCCTTTTATATGCTTTAGAATAAGCATAAGAATATAAATAATCCCCCATGGGGTCACGATACATAACTGGAATAATAAATTCATGGATATCAATTAAGGGTCTCTCATATTTATAAAATAACATCCTTTAAATTTCCAACAAGTATTTTGCTAATTTTATTGAGAAGCCAATCCATTTTCACCCCATTTGAGAAGAACATTTCAATTTTCATTCAAAATCCATTTATCAAAATGCACTATAAAGACAATCTGGAAACCCAACCATTTTCTATACATAAATTTTTTAAATAATAAACCCATTTATTTTTTAAGGAAATATGTGCTAAAAAATCTTTTATTAAAATTCAATATCCATTTGAAATAATCTTAATCCACCATGAGGGTTAAGGGTATCAAAACCATTTAAATAGGTGGATGGTAAATTCCATTTGTTTTTAAAAAACATGGATTTAAAATATTTCATATTCACTTTAAAGAAAATAAATTAGGACTAATATTTCAAAATCTTTATATTATTTTAAAAACTTCACTCGGGCCTTTTACAAAACACTTTCTATGTTACATAAGTCTATACCAACCCTTTACACTATTTTTATGCCAACTGAAACCAAAAAAAATCGTAACATAGGATTATTATTTCCTAAGAAATCATTTAAAAACATCCAAGAAAATTATAACAGGAATTACAATGGGGTTCTATGGAAATACCTACCTCACTCAAGAAAAATCAATGCAAAAACGTTTCAAAATTAATGGAGAACACATAAATATGTCAGGTGACATACAACTCAACCACTAATGACATAAATCTCCATTATTAAATGAAATTACACTATGCACTTGAGGCAGTAAACATCAAATTCATAACAGAGTCACAAAAAATCAAAGAAAAAATATGAAGGGGAACACTGGCCAACATTAAATTCATTTACTGCAAAAACAAGGACCACCAACAACCATGATTTTCAGCGGGGTGTCTATCCGGCACAATTCATAGTATACCATCAAAATAAAACTATAATTACATGCAAACAAGATGAAATATTTGAAATATAATAGAAAACTCACTGGTAGAGGAGAGGCACACGATGGAGGAGAGGCCAACTACAGAGGTGTAGCGCATGACGGTGGAGTGGCACGTGGCAGAGGAGATGTGAATGTTTGCTAGTTCACACAGCTGGTAGAGGAGATACGTGAAGGATGGTAGAATAGAAGCATGGCGGTGTGGTGTGTAACGGAGGCGACGACACACGGTGCAGGTGTGGTTCACGTTCGAGTAAAGGCATCAGGAGAAGAAGAGGGGGGGAGTCCCGACATAGGGGCAGCCTCCGTGAGAGCTTAAGGGGTGTGAGAATGAATGAGACTATTAGGGTTTTTTATTGTACTCGGTTAACGTTTTATAAGTGCTAGCTAAAAGGGGATGATAAAGGTATGTTTTATCAGCACTAAAATAAAAAGTGCTGATAAAACGCACATTTATGAGTGATAAAAAAGCACTAATAAATATGTTATGTTAATAATGTTTTTATAGTAATATACATTTATAAAATTATATATATAAGATATATAGATATATATATATAATTATCACTATATATATTTACAAAATTATATTTTAAATAATTATAAAATTATATGAAATATACTTATTATATTTATAATCATATCATATATATAATAATTTTAATAATTATATATATTTAGAAGATTAGAGTTATATAAATCTATATTTCTTTTAATTTTATAAATATTTATAGGAATAAATAAATATTTATTATATAAATATATATTTATTTATTATATGAATATAATTATTTATAAATAATTATAAAATTATAACAACTTAATGATTCTAATTTTTTATAATGTCATTAATATATATATATATATAAATATATTTATTTATAATAATGTTATAATTATTTAAATATATCTGTATTTATTTATAACTATAAATAAAAATATTCTATTTTTTATCAATATATATATATATATATTTATATATAACATTATATATGAAAATAATAAATATATTTTTTATAAATTAATTATTATTTAAATAAATAAATATTAATTTATATTTATAAATAATAAATATATATTTATTTATTTTTAATTAAAAAATATAAAAACTATTTATGTATTTATATTTGTAATTATAAAAATATATATTTTTAAATAATTATAAAATTATAAAATATATATTTTTAAATAATTATAAAATTATAAAAAATATATTTATAGTTTTACAAATATATATAAATATGTTTATTGTACTTTCATTAATTATTTAAATATGTCAAAATTTATTTGGAATTATATTTATAACTATTTTTATTTATTTATACATTTATTTATATAAATATATTTAATTAATATATTTTATATTTTTTTAATTATTTAAATATATATATATATATATATTCATTTATGAATTATAATTATAAATATTTGTATTTATTTATTAATATTGGTATAGATTTATAAATTTAGCTTTTTAATTATATTATAACTTATAAGTAGTATAATAAATATATTTATTATAATTTTATAATTATTTACATATATACAGTTATTTATAGTAATAATTATAAGTATAAATAAATATATTTATAAATGTTTGTATATAATTATATATATATATAATATGTATTTATTGTAATTTTACAATTATTTATATGTATTTAGTTGTAATTTTAATTATAAATAAATATATTTAAAAAGTATTTATATGTAATTATAATTTAATAATTATAAATATAAAAAGAATATATATTATTTAAATATATTTAATGTAACTTTATAAGTATTTTTGTGAAAAAAATAGTATATATGAGTTACATGAATTAATCATATACCTAGTAAATGTAAATAATAACAAATGAGCCATCAATGGATAACATGAATAATAAGAAAGCATATAATGTATAAATGAACATTATAATACATAACATATGCACGCATGATCAATATATTTATTGACCAAAATCATTCAAACAGATGTATTAAATAACTAATATATATATATATATTTAAAAAGGTATTTATATATATTAATTATCAATAAAATAAATATATTAAATATATCAATTATAATAAATTAAATAATCTAATAAATCTAATAAATCTAACAAATATAATAATTCTAATAAATATATTTATTATTAATGAAATTTGTTCTAATCTTATAATTATTTAAATATATATATATATATGTATATGTATATATAATGGCAATCTTAGAAATAATTTTTTTAATATTATATATATATATATATATATATTTGTATTAATAAAAATATATATATTAATTATAAACATGATTTTTTTTAGTTAATGTATCCAAATAAAAATTATTTTTGAATATAAATTATTAAAAACCTTTATGATTACTAAATATAGCATTGATAAATGAATCTTTATCAGCACTAAAAAAATCACTAATAAAGGTGTACCATTTATCAACACCCTTCTTAGCACTCATAAAGAATATATATATCAACACTTTTATGCAGCGTTGATAAAGGATCCCCCTTTATCAATGCTTTCTTCTAAGCACTGATAAAATGAGGATATTCTTTTGCACTATTTTTGGGTAGTGTGTGTAGGAGATATGTTCTGAAGAATGAGTGATTTTTTGTACCTGTGGAAAGTAGTTTGACTGTCATAATTCCATGTAGTGGGCCTCACAGTAACTTCCATGTGCTTTAGTTTAGGGTCTTTCAGCTCGGACCATCTATCTCTTTAGTTTATGTTCTTTTGGCTTAGACCATCTATCACTTTAGTTTATGTTCTTTTAGCTTGGACCATCTGTTTATTTAGTTTAAGGGTTTCCAACTCAGTCCGTCTATGGCTTTAGTTTAAAGTCTTTTAGCATGGACCATCTGTTTCATTAGTTTATGGTTTTTTAACTCACACCTAATGTTGCTTTAATTCAAGGTACTTCAGCTTGGACCATTAGTTTGATTATGGGATATAGTGAAGACTTGAAAGGAGTGACCTAAAACACTCTTAAATGCTAGATCCTACCCTAGTGTTGCGGAGTATCAGGAGGATCATAATGCCCTTTTTAGAGTGACACTATTGGTTGATGATCATAAGCTCTTATGTAGGATCCAAGGTCATGTATGCATTTTCATACAAAGGGGTCTCTTGAAGTCATGAATCTTTTCCACAAGAAATGGAAAATTTAAAGAGGTAATATTGATGATATTGGAATACTATGAAACACAAAATTCCTAGGTAGTTGGGGTATCAATGATGTAAATCAAAACTTCAGAGTTTGAGTCCACGAATATGAGATGGGGAATACATGATGGGTATGCCCCATGACATTTTGAAATTCATTGTTCTGATGCAGTCTTTCAACGACTCACAAGGATCGATGCTTCTTTCTGGAAAGGAGACCATGAACATAGTTTTCATGTTAGGGACCTTATGAATTTATATAATGGATAAAAAAATATGATCTCATCTTCTTTCTAAGGGATATGGATTATTTTAAAAGACTCGAATGTCTAGATAATGAAGTGGGATTCGCGAAGGAAGCTATTAAAGAAGGGTTCTATCACCCTAGGGCAGCTCGATCATAGACTGAAGTCGAGCACTATTCTATTTTGATTTGATCACATGACGTGGGCCATCAATTTCTAGAAAATGAAAAGTTGTAATGAATCATTGAGAAAGGGTATGAAACTCGGTGACTTACTGTGAAGGATATTGAATCCTCTTGGATATTTGGGTATGAGGATATTAAATCACTATCTGGAGAACTTTAATCAAGAGAATGGTATGGAATAGTCATATAGAAAGTGGTTCAAACACATTGTGGTGTTGAGTGCTTCCATTATGATTATAGGGCTTACGATAACTAGCTTTTTATTCTTCAGAGTGACTCATTTAGTTGAAGATCATAGGTGCATATATCAGAGCCATGGGCATACATGCATAGTCCAGAAAAGGTTTCTTTCAATACAAATATCCTTTAAAAGGGTCATGAAAGGTTTTTATTATTTGATTCACCCCAAATCATGATGTTTGGTTTGTGGAAGAAATAAAATCCCAGGACGGTTCAATTGACCAAATGGTTATGTCACAGCCTAGAGTACATATTTTCATGGTGAGGAAGTGTGAAAAAAATTTCCCTAAATTTTTCCCAGACATGTTGGAACAGTGAGCATATCCAAGCTTTTAATTGGGTTATGAACATGAAATGTTTTCATATTTTTTATTTTCACCTTAATTTTTTCATAAACTATGAGGATGATGATTTTATAGGGCATAGAGTGAGTGTTTTCTCAATTATCCCTTTTTGGGGTTTTGACCTAATATGTTTTGTGTCTCTTCCATAGGCTATTTAAGGTCTTCTGATTTGGACAACAAGGAGCTAGTGTTTTAAGGTCGTACATCTTGACCAAAGCATAAATAGTTTAGGGTCATGACATACATTGAACTGACATGGAATATGTAACACAATAGGTTAATTTGGATACTAAGGATTAAGAGTGCTCTAACCTCTTCTCAAGTATGGAAGAGAAATGTTGTAAATCATGGATCTTGTATCTTAGGTCATGAGTAATGAATTGTGATAGTCATAAAAGGAATGGTTCAGAATCACTGGGGTGCTGAGTGGTACAGTGATGATGTCAGATATCATGATAATTGGAATGTCCATTTTCAGAGTGACACATTTGGTTGATGGAAATAAGTGCACATACAGGAGAAAGGGGAATTGTTGCATAGTCATGAAAAGGGTCCTTAAAGTTTTGTATCCTTTCTAAGTGCCATGGAAAGTTGAAGGTGGTGTGATACACTAAAGATATAAATTCGGGTATATTTATTTTAGGTTCTCCTAAAGGATGGTTGAAGCACAAAGTACCCTAGTTGATCAAGGTAAGTCTCTTTGTGGTCCTTTTATGAGGTGTGAAATATTGGAGATGGTATGCAATGTTTATGGACATGTAGTGGGGATGCACTGTTATCCCTGAATTATAATTTCATACGTTAAGTAAATTATTCTTTATAGTTTAACATCATGTAGTAAGGATGTAGGAACCTTCATCAAAGGTGGTAATGTTGCAGCTACGCCCAATGAAGGTATAGTTTAACATCATGTAGTAAGGATGTAGTGAAGAGACATGATAATGTTATAATGGGATAATTTTATATAATGTAGTGGTTATACAAAGATATAGGATCACGGTGTCCCTAAATATCTCATTGTAAATTAGAATCAAGTTGTACATAGTTCTTAAGAAACTATGGAGATTATCATCATGTGACAGTGATGATGGATTACCTAATGTGAAGTGGAAGGGGAGTTTTGGGTCTGAGTAGTTTTATGTCATGAGGTATGGAAAATGTTTGTGAAGTTTGATTCCTTGAGGTATGGATGAATTATATATAATTTATCATCATTGTTTAAGGAAGATCTCCATATCATGTGGTCAGGATGAAAGTTTATATGCAGTTTAACGTAATGCAGGGAGGATGAATGTGGGGGATTACTCAGAGGTGGAAACCAATTTTCTTAATATTTTATGTAATTTATTTATTGAGAAATCTTACATTGGTGGGTGGTGTGACACCCTCCCCATCCATGGTGGCTAGTGAATATGATTCATTGTGATAGAACTTATGTATGATGTAAGGTCCTTCCCTCTTAGCCACAAACTTCTGGGGCTTCTTCCCAAGTATCATTGGGGTTATTAGAGCCAACACCAATTCCCCAAAAAGGAATGATTGGAGGAGAAACTTTTTATTAAAATCTAATGCAATCCTATTTTGGTGCACTATAAGGCTATTTAGCTTGCACAACCTCTTCTCGTCTAATTGTTCTAACTAATACAACTATTTCCGTGATTGTTCATTAACTGAGAGTTGTCCGCAGATGAAAATTCAAAGTGAGGTAATATTAACATATATGGGAAACACTACCTCATTCACATACACCATTGAGTATGGCATTTCTTGTGTATAAGTACGCATGGTGGTATGGTATTCCCACATAGCATGGAGGAGTTTTTCTAGACAATAAATATTATCCTTGTTCACCATCTTCCAGAGTATGTTCACTAAGGTCTTATTAAAGGCATCTATCTGTCCATTTTCCACTGAATTATAGAGGGATGATTGATTGGAATCAATGTTGTACTCCAAGTATAGCTTCTTCAATAATGTGGAATTGAATTTGGTGTCATTGTTCATCAATATTGTGTGAGGGACTAAAAACATAGTGATGATATGGGAATTCATAATGTTTATGATATTCTTCATGATAAGTTCCTGGAGGGGTATTACCTCAGCCCATTTTGAAAAGAATTCAGTGGCAGTAAGGATGTACTTGAACTACATAGGGGTGGTCGGGTGATATAGCCCCACAATAAGCATCCCCCAAATAGAAAATGGAATGGAATATTTAGTGGTATACATCAACTTTTGGGGCTGATGAATGAGGTTTTTATGGATATGGCATGAATGAAATTTTTGGTGAATTCCACATAACCTTGGATAATGGTTTTTCAATAATATCCCAACCTCCTAATTTAGTTTGATAGCCTAGTGATCGATTGAAGGGCACTGAAAGAGACTGCCTATACAACCAACATGATGATGATAACTTCCCTTCTACTAAAAATATGAGTAGGATTCCATAAAAGCATTGCTTTTATAGTATTTTTCAATCATTTCGGCCATCCTTCAAAGTAAAATTCACTATTCGGGGCTAAATTGGTTCCCTTATGGTACGATCTATAAGAATAATTCCATCCTAAAGATAGATGATTATGGAATCCATCCATCTAGGTGTGGTCATAGGTTCATCACACTCTAGGGAGGTTTTGACCTTATTGATCTCTTCTATATCACATAAAATGATTGATGAGAGCAATCTGTAATGTGTTATATGGAAGGTTGATTCATCCTAAACATAGTCTTCTAGGATGATGGATGCATTGGCTAGTGCATCATCCTGATTATTTTGTGATTGAGGGATATAATACAGTGCTCGCTCAAAGGGGAATTCCTCCATTAATCCCCTCACATAGCTAGTGATTGGGGCCAACACTTCCTTCTTAATGGAAAATCATCCATTGATCATCTTTATCACTAGTTCAAAGTCTCCAATGATATTTAGGAAGGCTGTGTGAATTTGTAGGGACAATTCCAAGGCATCAATTATGGTTTGGTATTCTGCCACATTATTTATGCAACCTTTGAATATTATGAAATATTATGGTAAAATCTCTTAGTTAGAGGAGACAAATAATATCCCCAAGCCAATTTACCAATCAAGATGGGTAGGTTGAGGATGTAATTGAGTGGATCAATATGAGAGACCATGTGGACCTCGTTTTGTTCCATGTAGTGCCTCTTCCTTTTCACTGCGAATATGAGTGCAAGGTTGTTCTTCTCGACATCGGTGTATCGAGTCTCATTACCTAGCATGGTCTTGCTGAGGTAGTAGAGACTATCCATTCTTCTTGCATCATTCTTTTGTGTGAGGAGGGCACCCAATGATCATTCCATGGTGACCACATATAATATGGGTTTCCTCCCTTCCACCAGAGGCATCAAAACTGGTGGGTGAAAAATATATTATTTAAGGCCTTAATAGGATTTCTAACCATCATTATTTCATTAGTAGGTAGATCCCTTCCTCATTAACCAGGTGATGAGAGATCCCTTCCAGCTAGGTCTTCTATGAGTCACTGAATGTAGGTGATGTTCCCTTGGTGTCCCCTTAGTTCATTCAGGTTCTTTGGGGATGGAATTTCCAAAATAGTGATGGTATTCTCTAGGTCAACCTCTATGCTACTATAACGTACCATAATGGAGAGGAACATTCCTAAAATTACCTCAAAGGAATACTTAAACAGATCCATATTTATACTATGCCTTCATATATTTTTTATGATTTATCAGAGATTCGGTAAGTGATCACATCGTTGTTAGAATTTAAAGATCAAGTTGTCGATATAAAACTCGACTATCCTTCCCAATAATGGATTAAAGATGCGATGCATGGCATGATGATATGTGGTTCTCACAATTTTTAATCCAAATGGAATTACCTGATATCATTATATACCTTTATTTTCCCTAAAGGAAGTGTCTTCTTCATCATCGAGGGCTATATTGATTTGATTGTTCTATGAATGCCCATCCCTGATGTAAAGGGCCTGAAAGCAAGCAGTCATATTGAACAAGAGTTCTGTGATTTTTAATGGAAAATAATCCTTTGGGAAATGAAAATTAAGGCCTCTAAATTCAATGTAGACCTTAATCAACCCACTATTCTTCATGATGGGGACGATGTTCACAATCCACCTCAGGTATTTCACTTCTCAGATAAAATTGGCTCTCATCAACTTATCGACCTCCACCTCTACATTGGTGGCATGGTAGGGGGTTCATCTTCCTAGCTACTTAATCGAATCCCTAATGCTCCCCAGGTAGTCCGAGATGATTCATAAAAACATATGCATTCAATTAGGGAATTACTGTGTAGTTCTAGGAAAATACATAATGGTGAAACATTATAAATTCAATGTACATATCTCTATCTATAAGAGATGTGCAGCACTAATCAAGGTAGGTCGTAGGTCTTATTTTGTTCCAAGATGTATCTATCTGGGCTCGTCTATGGTATTAGAGACTCCTTACTCAAATAATGTAGGGGAATTTTTGATACCATCCTCATCCATTTCTAAGTATATGGAGATGTATTGAGGAGAAGATGGCACGTTGAGAGCCTCTTTATCAGTATAAGGGTGAGGGAGTCCATTGTAAAATATATAACCCCCTGCTATCTGTATTGTTACAGAGAGATTCTGGAGATGATTTTCACTGAGGACAAGAGAGTTTTGGACCTATGGGGTCACTTCTTTTACTTCGACTGTGTTTATAGAGAGTACATAATCATCATTGATCTTACTCTATGGATACACAGGGGCGATACCTAATCCATTGGGGGATTAAACATATAAATCATCATCTTCCATTAGTATCTTACCATCCTTCTTATTGTAATATGCTTAATCATATGTGTCTCTACAAGTCTCAAAGGGGGAACCATCACCATGTAATACTCCATCCTTTCCATTGATGCGGTGATTTATACATTGATGGTGATGTGAGGTGTCTATGCTACCCAGGCCTTCCAAGAAGGACATTTAATGTTGTATACTACTGGATAACTATGAACTCAACATCATATGTGAGCTCCCCAAATTGGTCTTTGAGTTGCATCTTCCCAAAAGGCATTTTCTAATTCTTCTCATATCCCTGGATAGTCAGCTTTTTTGGGGACAAGTTCCATTCATTATTACCCCATTGTCAGAGGGTCTAGACTAAGATAATATTGATCACTTATCCATTATAAATTAGGTCCTTTGGACATTGACATTATTGAGTCTTCCCAAAACGTATATGTTTGTTTTGTTCCCCTAGATGGCCACCTACAGACATTGATCAATGATTGATATGGGGACAGGACAAGACATAGTCTCCACTTGATATACTTTGGTGTTAGTGACTTATGTCTTGAATTCCTATTGGATTTTAAGGGATTCAAAGATTGCCTCCCTGAGTTATTTTGAAATACGAAGTGCATCCAAGACCACTAAATATTTCAAAACATCATTGTTTTGTGCCAGAGTTGTATACTTTCTAATAGGGGGCTTCTCATGGGAATGTGGCTCTAGAGATGGATAATTTGAGTCACATGGAAATGGTTCTTTTGTTAAGGTTGAAGTAATATCCACTACCAATAGTGTAGGCTGCATTGGGCTTTCTCGTTTTATAGGTTGATCAGATTGGGCCCCTACTAGGTGGTCATTCAAGAAAATTGGATTTGGGTGACCACTAGAGGGATCCTAGGATCCTCCTTGCCTCCTTGGGTCATGTTGGATCACCTTCCCATGAGTCTCAGATTCTTATATGTACTAAAATGGGACATGACAAGAATATTGAGTCTGAAAACATTCATTTTGTCCCATACATCCTTGGATTTGGTGCATGCATCCTCTTGTTAATTGGTTATATGTTGGAAAACCATATTCAGGGGCATAATAATCATTAGAGAAGGGATATTTCATGTTTATTGTGTTTATATAAACAAATAATTTCCCCTATTATGATGAGTATTCCATTTGGTGGGGCAGTTCTGGTGCTATTGATGTCGTAGTGAAGAAATTTGCGGGAGTTAATTCCTACTTTGGAGGAGAATACAAATTTTTCAATTCTGCTTAAATTTTTCACTGGTGGTTATGCCCACCATAGGGAGGTACATATGACACCACTTTATTGGGTGGTGGTGATGATTTTGGACTACAAAAATATAATCTTAGTGTGGCATGGGCTTGATGAATAGTCTTCTGAACCGTGTAGCTTTTGATTTTTTGCACACGTTTGGTTGGGACCTCCTGCCAATCATTATCTTCATCAAGTTAGACCATGGTTATGTAATAAAATAGTTATATGGAATTATATATCACTGCTTGTTTAGAATAAATCATTACTTGAATATCATCTTTAAATATAAAATAATTTTGGATATTATGACCATGCCTTCTATGGAAAGGGAATAATCGGGCCGGTCTGTGTGGTTGGCCTCAATAGTCTTACTGGGTTGTGAAAGTGTGAGTAATTAATTGTCCATGGTTTATATGAAATAACACGAGAAATTTTAATCCAGGTGAGAGATCACCATATTCATCCATTCAAGAAATCCTGGATGACCCTACTTTCTCTACACTTCTAGACTAGGGGGATTCTGTGGTTGTCGTTTCTCGATAAAAGGTGATGGGTCATCTGAGGCCTACTAGGGAATCTGGATAGGTGTATCAGCGTTCCCGAGAGTGGCATATAAATCTTTTATTTTGTATGTCCTTTTTCCATGTCCCACGGTCATGGGTTGTGCTTTGGATAGGTTCTGCTAAATATCCTCTTCAAGGCGTTGTGTTATTTCAGAAAATTGTCATAATCCACCTGGATATATTGTTAGAATCAGGGGTGTCTAAAAATCATCATTAAGATTTTTGGCACAGAGTTATAATGGTTTCTATATGGGAGAGGGATAATTATTAAGTAGGTCCAACCATCCACCTTTCTAGGAAATAATACTCCCAATCATTTTCAATTTGTTTACAGTTTTTTAGGTCAATGTTAATTTCCTTCCTCATAGTTAAACAGAACTAATAATGGAATTGATGAAAAATGTCCTACCATCATAAAAACGATCCATCTGGAATAATTATATACCATATGAAGGCTTTCCTTTTTAGATTTTGTACAAAACTCATCTTCTTGGTTGCCTCCTGTGGATTTAGAGGGCCCATCATCAGCTCACATCGGGATACGAAGTGTGTGAGATGTTGCACGTGGTCACTAGAACCATCAAAGGTAGGGAAGTAAGGATTTTTAATGTTTGTTACATGTGTGGTATCATCAAAACATTTGGTATATGGAATCCTTTCAGGATTAACATGCATGTGCCGCCCTTCCATGGTTTCCATTTGAGTATCTAGGGACTGGATGACGTTAAGGATCTCTAGGGATAGTACAGTATGGATTGTATCCCACCTATGGTAGTTGTTATGAGTTGATGAGGTGGCCCCATTTTTATCTCCTTATTTTTAATTCATCCTATTACTGAATGGTTATTCTGATGGGGGATGGGATATGTCCACTATAGAGGGATGTCACAATCATTTTTGACATCCTCATGTTTGTGTGTTGGCAACCTAGACTTGAAACCAATCTAATATTTAGAAGCTAAAATTGATTATGGATCAACGGCTGGAGGGAGAAAATTTGTCTCTACATGGAGTTGAAACCCCACAAGAATATTTCCCTTGAGTAACTCCTCATTATTTTTCAGAAGAGCATGTATTTCAATCTCATATTGTGAAAATTGGTCCTTCGGGGAAGGATCCTCGCACCGCTTAGGATGTCATCGAGATGTGATTGTACCCTTACCCTTGGAAACCTTTAATTAGGGAGGTGGCAACTCGATATTTAGAATTTCCTTATTAGGGAGTTGTCTATGGTTCCTAGTGCATGCAGCTTGATTTTGTGCATTCAAGTCACCCTCCTCCTGAGGTGTGTTCTCTATGTCATCACCACCTATATTTGTGCCCTGATTGGTATCTTCCATGTTGATAGTGATAACATTCACGAAGGAATATCATGAAAAGTTGGTCATTCCATTTATTTTGGAATAATAGAATAATTCTACATAGATTATATTAGGGTCTTCATTCAAAAAAAAATTCTTATTGGATTGTTTTGGCTTGCAACCATATATGGATTTAACCATCCTCACTGTGAGTTCCTCTCATCTAAGTCTAAGAACGATGACACAAATGGAGTTTCCCGTCGTGCTTCCAAACGAGGCCCAACCATCAGAGTTATGTCATGAGGTAGGATCTATTTCAACCGTTTATTGATTTCACTAAATATAGAGAAGGCTGATTCTATCTATGGTGGTGATAATAATGAAAATTTCCTTATTCCTACTAGTGGGCTTCATTTAGGGCTATAGTTGGCACTGATTGGAAAAATTATTAAGGATCCAATGGTTCTGATTAGGTATTTAACAACTCTCAAGATGTACATAAAGATATAAATACCCCATCCAAATATTGTGTGGTTTTCTTGAAATCACTGATGATGTTTCCTGGGTCCTATTAGGGGATGATGAACTTAGGGATGGTGATTGAGATATAAATTCTCCCATCCCTGCGGGTTGCGGTTCGCTTGAAGATATTTCTATGGAATCCAAAATTCTATCAGGAATTGGCGATCTGTTAGGTGGAGGTGGTGGTAAATAGTCTCTCACCTTGATGGGATGAGTCTTCTCTGGGAAGGATGATACACCAACTGTAATATTGTCCCACTTAATGTAAACTAATTATTCTTGCGTATGAGCTAGGTGAAATGGTGACCCGCGATGAGAATCATTTATCATGGAATGTTTTCTGAGTTATCAAAACACTGGTCTCTGTATTTTAAATGTCGTTATATTGTTTTGAGGGCCCCGGTTTGATGTCATGATGGTTGTCCTCTATCATTATCTGTATTGTTTAGTCACTGGTAGAGAAAAGACATTCTATTGTAGTGACCAACTAGCCTAAGAATTTCTAGGTCCCATGATCTTTCCAGAGGGTATAAAATTGCTGGATGTCATATTCTAAGGTCTATACTATTCCAAGGGATTGGAAAGGAAAAATTATCTATAATGTCTCCATCCTCAAATGTGGATGTCTAACATAGCTTCAGAGATATGCTGCCCAAGATTCACGATGCAATGGTGGGAATCATGTTGTAGATCTGTTCTATACTTATAGTTTCAGATCCTGGGCCATGGATATAGTAGCTAGGTCAAGCTGGAAATAGTGTATCCCAATTTTCTGAATGTGAAACTTCTATCTAGGATAAGGGAGATATCGATCCTTCAGTAACTGATGAGTAGCCCACATATTCTGGTGTAGATAAATAATATCCTCCATTTATATCTCATATGGGGTTTCAAAGCTCATATTAGCGAGGGGCCATAACAAGATAAGGAAGTTATTTATAACTGACTCTATATATATATATAAATGTCAGCCTCCTCCTCATCATACTTACATGACTCCATCTAGTCAAACAATAGAAGATAGCTCTGATGGTCGCCCACTGAGGGGAATTGAGTGCTACTGGAATTTAATGGGGAACCATATACTATTGACCCCAGTGTCTTGATAATATCTCTGTATGAAGGTCTTCAGTTTTGGTTTGCCTCTCTATTTGTAGGTGTCTATAAAAAGGGTTCATTTCATTTCTTGTGTGATATATTGTTGTGGGGAGGTTGACCACAATGGATGTTAGGAGTGAAGTCCCTATGATCTATCTCCACACTACCATGAGGAAGACTACCGTAGTAATGCATTCCTTCTAATTCTTCTTCAATGAAAGAGATCACAAACCCTTGTGGCGTTGATAATTTGTCCTGAATGACCCTAAGGAAACTTGCATTGAGGAAATTAAGGGTATGGGTAATGTTCTGCATCATGGTCAGAATATGCCAACCAGCCTTTTTGAATTTTGTAGGGATATGAGCATGCTGTGAAACTATTTCCATAAATATTGTATAGCCATTTGGTGTCGTGGGAGTATAATCACACTGCTGAGAATCTATTGAAATATGTCGAAAATATGTATCATTGTTGATAGGGATATGATCCCATTCTAAGGCATGCGCCATTATCAATTGGTGAGCCTCGGCCCGGATGGGATTATGATCTCGATCTTGAGACTTTGGAATATGCCACTAGTCATCATGGTAGGAATATGTGTCTACCCCGAGGTGTGTGTTTCACTCACCTGGTTAGACACAGATGGATTAGAAATGTGAGTTGGGTGTGAATATTCATTCACCGTCAGAATATGATAATGGACAACCAAAATGGGAGATGGAATATAAGAATTCCCCTGTGTTTATTTGGAATGATGTTGGCATAGTCATTCATCGACGAAAGTAGGAATATGAGCCTAACTTCAAAGATCTGCAAAAATATATCGAAAGAATTATTTTACAAGAATATTATCATGTCCCCAAGCTTTTTCCATTCTTACATGGCCTGCCTCAACCGTAATATGGATATACGCTTGATCCTGGGCCTTTGGAATATACCACTAGACTTCTTCGAGTGGATTGTGCCTCTATACTAAAGCATGTTCCACTCTCCCCTGGTTTTCCCCTATTGGAATAGGGATATGATCCCAAAATTATGCCCCACTATTCATCATAATATGTTTATAATCCTCCTGGGCAGGAGTAAGAGTGTGCGCTTACTCCAATACAACCACTTGTTCTAGATAATCAGAGTGTTGTAATGTCCTAGCTGTATAGATAAGAGTATGAACCAACCCCTTCATCTAAAATAGTTCTAGAATATACTGGAGGAGTTCTTCAGTTATTGTTAAAATGTATGGGAATTTTAGCAAGGCCTTAATATGGATATAAGCCTTTATATATTTTCTCTCCAAGATAAACTAGAAAATGTCTTTTTTTGAACTGAGGATATGCACCCACTTCTGTCCTCATAATTCCATCAGTGTATGCAAATGGGGTTTGTATACATGGGTAGGAATATGAGCCTCCCCCATTTTTGTTGTCGGAATATGATCGCAAACTTTTTCATAGATGCATGGATATGTGTCTTCTGGCTAGTCCCTACCTAAGTATGGAGGCATTCTTCATCAGTAGTAGCAGGGATATGTTCCCTTTATGATATATATGACACCTTTCTCCACTGTTGACTTTTCCTTTCATCTTGTTCGTGGGTATCAGAGGGTATTACATATTAGATGGTACCCTCACTCGACAACTGAGGGGTACCAACATGGTGGTGTTGGAAATAGTGGTTAACGAGAGCTCTCTTGGGTGGATCTTAGACCTAAAGGGATCCGTATTCAACTTCTTGATCCACCTTACTCATTGAATTTGGCAGTTATCTCACTCAAGGGATAAGCTCCCGAAGCTATTGGTTACAGAGACCATATCGACAGGTTTAATATTAGTCTTCACTGGGTAATGTGGGACCGGTGGATGTCATGTCTAGAGGATTTCAAGAGAAGCCTCCCTGGTTGGGATTTACTATATCATTGGTACTCTCAAACCATCATATTCACTACCCGTTGTTGGAGTCTCCATGAAAGTGATATTATTTTGAGTGGTGCAGATGTTGCAGTTGGATATGATTTTCTAGAATGAATGTTGCATGATGACAACATCATCTCAAATCAGGATGATGAAGTAGTATCTATAATTATACATATAAAAAATAATAATCTTACATATTAGTGAAATATCATATTCATAACAAGCTCAATTAAATATGCATGGAAAACTCATTTTTAATTCTCGATTCATCCACTTCACTCATTCGGACTTATCAAAACGAGGATAGACTTATGAGACCCTTGACTATAGAGGAATTTTTTTAATATTATTCTATTATTATAGAATTATTTTATTAGGGGTTTCAAAACAATGTGAGATGATGCATTATAACCCAATCATTTTTTCATTGGAGAGAGTTACATTGGGTTCACTATTTTAATATTTTTAGGAAATATGGCATGGAATGGGTTTTACTTGTCACATTACCCTTGTCACTTTTCCATAAAACTCTCCATGGTTCCCGCATCCATAACTATGTAGAATTATTATTTCCAAAGGCTTGAGATCATTTAGGTATTCAGGTCCATCGACTCTTAGGGGCTCACATTGGCCGAGAGGATGGGAGGTCAGGCTTATCAGAACCTTTTCGGGGGAATTGTGGCCTACTAGGAGACTCTATTATATATTTACGATACATTTGTGAATCTCTTATTAATCAAGATATGTTACTAGATACCCTAACGAAACAAATTTATCTCAATTCTCTTTTATATGCTAAAGACCAGGAATCATTGGGTGAATCCATCTTTATGTGTCTGTGTTTCTTCATCATTATTTATTAACATGAGGTTTCTGAATGATTAAACCATATAACCAGGATCTTTAGAACATACTCCAACGTGAGGAGGCAATTAATATTTTGAGGATGTGATTGAGCCATAATAAGGGATACTACACATCCTAGTTATAGGAATCAAAACACACATAGTTCATTTAACACAAGCAGTTTTATGTATTGAGGAAGGACTTATATGGGCACTCTAGGACTGTAACACCCCAAGCTTCCATGGTATGCTTCACTTTGAATAATACAGTATCATGTGTTGTACGCAACTTCAAGTTCTAACACACACCATAACCTATCAAACTAGCCATTATGAATAGTAATACCCAATTTTTGAAATTTTATAAATTTTATCTTTCAAAATGGACTTCATTTTTTGATTCGGAGTATCGAAATTAGCATATAGTGAAATTTTGGTACTTCTCTGATAACTTTCATATTTTGATGAATAGTGAAAATTACTAAATTTTAATTAAAAATAACTTTTTTTAATTGAAATAATTAATAGTGATAAATTATGAATTTGAGTGGTTTTAAAGTATATTTAGAATATTTTTTACCATTTAATACAATGTTGGTAATTGGACATAATTTCACATTTTAATCGGACGTAAAATAGTGTCAATCTTTTGATAGTTATTATTTCTTAAAAACACGCTTTTCGTTTTGATAGTGGGAATTAATTTTAAATTAATTTCTGCCACTTGCTAGTTTTGAATTTGAAAAAAAGGATTCCATATTTGAAATAAGGATTTCCAAATTTTGTAAATAGGTAACTTTTTTTCTATACATTTTGAATAATTACTTCGGTAAATATTTTATTTACCATGGTTAAAGGGTAAATTCGGTAAATAAGGGTTAAAAAATAATAATATAATAATATTAAACTACCCAAAAACGTGTCCTAACCCTATTGTCTAATTCATTACTGACCATGGAAATATTTGGGTCAATTTGGGGACCCCATGGAGGAACTTGTAAGTGATTATAATACTTTATATTAATTAAGTAAAAGTAAATACAAAAATGACATAAGCATATATCTTTTGGAAAAACAATTTTTACATAGGGTTATATATGTTATATTTTCGACTATAAATATTCATTAGAAATATAAAAATATTTCCTACATAATGGTATTTTATTTATAATTTCAAGACATTGAATAATTTAAATTATTTATGACACAATAATGATGCATTATTTTCCTTATTAATGAAGGAATCAAAAAAGTGGTATTATAAAGGTTAAAATAAATATAATTTTAAATTTTTGATGACATCAACGAATTTTATTGGTTAATATGAAATTTTAGGATTTCTAAAATGAATTTGGTTCGAATTAATAAAGTTTCTATGACTTTAACAAAAATCAATTATTAAATAGCGTCAAAATTGACATAAATAAGTTTTTAAAAACAAAAATAACATTATAAATTGATATTCTATTCCCAAAAATCTAAGTATCATCCAAGAGAATTATATAATGATAGGAGTATCTTTAATGGACCACTTGGAGGTATATTGGAAGTATATATTATGTTTATTAACTTTATAATATAAAAATACAAAGAGACATGGTAAATGTCAAACTATTTAACTAAGAGTTAAATCAAAACGATAAAGTTAATATAGTACCCAAACCTATCTAAAACCTATTGGATGAGTGTTTTTCGACCAATAACCAACTTAACCTTTAAATAATAATCTTGTTTGTCATTTGAAACCTAATATGAATTAATTATAAAATAATATTTCTAGATTTTCCACAGGTGCCCCTCACCCCTCTTATAAAAGGGTACTCCCCATTATCTCTAATTCACACCATCAAAGACTTTGGGCTCGGCCATAACCTTCCCAAATATCCTCCAAACATCACTCAATTAACCCTAGAGGCATTAGTTTTATCTGAAATCCAACCTAAGGGTCCATTTTGATCAAATAAAAATGAATAACCCCAAGAACTGGTAATAATTTCACCACCCTCTTTTAAGTTCTTTTCTACTTCCACTTCTTCTTTATTTTTTATTACCATTATAAAATAATAACTCCAGTATATTCTATATACTATGTTGTTATTATAAATATATTATATCCATATTCATTATTTTATCCATCCTTTTAATGACATGTCACCATACGTGTGTACGTACGGCTTACCATTTCTAAGTTGTGGGGTAATAGTTATTCAATACATTATTATTTGGATGGGTATAAAAATGATGTTTAATTGATGTAAATAATGAATATAACATGGTAATTATTATATATATATGATATAACATAAAATTATATTTTATTTTAAATCAAAAGAATGATATTGTCGCTCGTGCGTACGTACGGATTACCGTCTCCACGACGCGATGAGAGTAATTTCCATGTTAATTATTCAAAGATGATTATAAATATATATATTATTAATATTTATGTAATATATGAAATAATAATTCTACTGGAGATATATATATATATATATTCCTGTATTTACTTACATAAATCTCATTCACTTACTTCCTTTCAATATGATATGAAAATGGAAACAATGTTTATGCGTATGAACGGTCTACTGTCCCCATAAACGGTGCCTTCCATTTCCTATATACATCTATTATAAATATTTTTATTCTAAATATATATTATATATAAATAAAATTACATTTTATGGAATCATTTAAATCTTTATCTAAATGATATGATTAAGAATAACAAGTTAAAACACATATGATAAAGAAAGAAATTATTACAAAAAATGATAATTTACCATGGAAATCATTATTAAATGGGTATTATAATGTCATAAAAGAATCATGTATGATATAATAAATATAAATATGGTTATGGTATAATTTAATAAAAAACTATGGTCATTATATAGTAGGTTAAACGTACCCTTGACCAAAAGAAAGTGCAAGGTATGGGATTTTGTTATCTCACTTTTAATTCCGTGAGATTTCCATTGTTCACCAATTATTTATTGCATGTGGTGTATTGTGTACTGACATTTTATATATATTATCATCATTCTTTTTATATTCCTGATATTCTATGATTAATTTGGTTGTTATTTACTATTGTTCATATGACTCGATTGATTACAATGAGGTAAGGGTTAATTTTGCAATCTCTTCATTATCCGAGGATGTTTATATGTAATTATCTACTAGGACCTCTTTATCATCCACATCCATGTTCCATAAAAATGTATTCCAAAACTTTTTTACTATTTACTAGACTATGGGTTAAAGTAATTTATATCCATGTTTTACTATTTATAAAATGGTTTGAAAGGAATATTTCCGTCGTTTTCAAAACAAGGTACTTTTAACCTTTTCGACAAAATTAAGGTAAGAATGTTTTTCTAACATATACGGTGGATGCAGCTATTTTCCGCCATTATAACACCATCGAAGCTTCACTTACTAGCTTATAATAATACTTTCAAAATAAATGTTTTCTTTTTAATTCTGCGACTCTTAAATGATTTCAAAATAGGAAGAGATATTTCTCTAAAAAAAGGTTTTGATTTCATCTATGTCAATATCATTTGATGGATTTTAAGTTTATTTGATGTTTATTTATTATAATACATTCTTCTATATTGTATGTAATGAGTTAATATATGTTTGACTGTGGATGTTGTATATTTATACCATTCATGGTTTATGGTTAATGTGTTGACATTTCATATGCTAGTTTTAATATGAATGTTTTTGTTATATTACAACATTTTCTTATGAAGAATGTATTGGACTTGTATGTTCCGGGTTGGGGACCGGTAAAAGTAATCCATCCGGGTTGGGGTCTGGTTATAGCTGACCCTCCGGGATTGAGTCCAGTTATAGAGGCTCTTCGGCATGGAGTCTGGTTACAAAAGCTCTCCGGGATGGAGTCTGGTTATAGAGGCTCTCGGGGTTGGAGTCCGGTTACAGAGGCTCTCCGGGATGGATTACGGTTATAGAGGATCACTGGGTTTGGGTCTGGTTATAGTTATCCCATAGGTCCTCGCACGAGGCTTTGACACAGAAATTAAAGTCTGGTATTATACATTCCCTCGTTATGAAAATAATATTTATGGTTCATGTGGTCATTAGACTAGTTGAATACCCTTGATTATGTTTTATTATGTCTTTATTTACTCAGCTCATATTATTTCCATAAGAGTATTCATGTTTATTATTGGTAAAGGCATGTACTTTCAATTATTAACCATGCTTAATATTTATGTTATCTTCCGCTGTATTGCTCACCCTTACTGAGTATTTCAGCTCACCACTTTCTATTTTTTATTCCTCCTAGTATTCCAAGAAGTTTATTATAGTTAATATGTAGGGTTAATCTAAAGGGAATAATGGTGATCTCAAAGAACTATTTACGCTATGTTTTATGTCTGAAATTGTAATGTAATGTTAATGTATGTAATATATTTTTCAATACTGCTAAACCGATCGGACTTTCAAGACATGATTCCTTATAATCATGACAATGTATTAAAATAATGCACCGACTCTAGGTAAATGGTGTCGGGGCGTTACAGTTGGTGTCAGAGAAATTTTAGTACAAACCTTGGAAACTAGATTTAGATAAACTCTGATTAGAGCAATTATCCCTAAGATAGATATTGAGGATTAGTATAGAAGAACTTCCTAGAATTTTCGTATTGTACAGATTTTGTGAGTTTTACGAGCAATACATCCATGTCTGGATACGAGAAGGTAGAGACGGCTCTGGTACAGATGTACCTAGGGGTAAAACCCGAAAGCACCGCTTTGAGCTAGACTCAAATAGGAACTGGTGCATGAAAACGGGCCTTTCTGCACTCTTGGTTACGACACTCCTGGAGGATATACAACAGATAATTCTCATTTTCTTTAAAAACCACTATGAATTGTTTATGAGTACATATCTTTTCAAATAAAACACTTTTGTGATTATGGATTATGTCCATAAACTTTTCAATTTACATTATGTATTTTACATGCTTGGAATTAGGAATTGTGATTCATAAACTGACCTAGTTCATGATATTTTTTAGCTATGGCACCTAGTGGAAGGAATTAAAATAGTATCAACACACGTACTCCATGTAGGGATTTCCCTCCTACTCAAGAAAATTATAGTGGAGGTGGTGATACAACTAGTGATGATCAGCTTATCAGCATACTGGGAAAACTCAGTCAGGTTATGAATAACAACCTTACCCATATGGAGCACCTTGATCCACAATCCAGAAGATCAATGTTAGATATCTTCATGAGGCAACAAACACCAACATTAAATGGTAGTACAAATCCATTAGTAGATGAGCAATGGGTAAATTCCTTAGAAAAAATATTCCATGCGTTGGGGAGTAGTGAAAGAGAAAAAGTTATCATGGCAGTTTACCACCTCACTAGAGATGTTGATCAATGGTGGTCATTGATTCAAAACACAAAGGAAGATGATGAAGTATCAAATATGGAATGTAGGGAGTTTAATTAAATTTTCTTAGAAAAATACTATACTTATGACCATCGAGCGGATATAGAATGAAAATTTTTGAGTCTGAGGCAAAAGGAGGATGAGAATGTCGCAAAGTATGAGTATAACATTACAAGGCTAGTGAGGCATGCTATAGATTATATACATAACCCAAGAAGTAAGATTGATCATTTCTTTGATGGATTAAAACCATTTATTCATCGAGGATTAGTATCATAGTCTTTCTCGTCATAAGAAGATATTGCCTCATGTTCTATCAAGACAGAAAAGGAATTATCTAAATGTTAAGACAATAAAGTAAAGAAAGAGAAGAAGAGAACGGTGGAGCGTGAGATAGGTAATGGGAAAAATGGAAAGAAGGATTTTCCATTATGTGATAATTGTGGGAAGAAACACCCTGGTATTTGCCTAAAAGGAATGCGAGTATGTTATAAGTGTGGTGAAAAAGGCCACCAAGCTCATGATTGTAAGGGAAATAAAGTTACTGTCAATGTGGAATTCTATAATTGTAGAGAAATTGGGCATTATGCAAATTCATTTCTTAAGCACCAAGGAAACATACTTTAGAAAATGCCAAGGGAGCAAGGTCAATCTTATGCTGTTACTACAGTTGAAGTTGAATAATTATTGTATTTTTTTGTATTCAAGAACTATATTCTGGTTTTAAGAATAATGTGATATATATATGGATTGTACTGTAGTACTTGTTGTTTTTATTACGGTTTTAATATGACTAAGGTAATCATATTTTCAGTATGTGACAATAAGAGAAACTTTACTTTGTTTGGGGAATTCGATGTTATAGTTGATTTTGGAATTTAGATGCCTTTTACAGAGAGTCGGGACAGAGGTATTTTGGATAAATATAATGTTTTTAATGGATTAACTTTATCTTTTTATAGTAATGTTTAAGTTTAAAACAGTTATTATGATTATTTTTGGATATTATAATAACATAGTCTTGGGAAAAGGACATCATGCGAGTCGGGCGATAACTCGTTGCGTCGAAAAAAGCTATAGGAATCAAACCCAATATCATAGCGCGACAGGACTTTATTACCTACCACTTGACTATAGGATGTACCTAGTTGTTAAAAAAAAATTCATCATTTAAACGGTATATTTTTATATTTGGAACCCTATACAATTAAGATAAATAGAGTATTTTTGAGTTGTATAATGTTTTGGAGTGAAAGATGAGTTTGTGGTAGAAATTTATTAATGGATAAAACTCTAATTATAAAGTAATTATATCACCTTATAATCTTAGCCAATCTCATAAATAAAGTCCCCAACATTAAGAAAATGAACTTATAACAAAAACATTGTCCAAGATGGTACCTTAGATCATCACAATTTTATGGCTTTGTGATTGTTGTCTTTTTCATAGCCATGTTCTCTACCAATCTACATCAGATATTGATGGTTAGATTTCTCTTCCATATCCATGTTTTCCTACATAGAACCATAGTATGTGTTATTTTTGGTAACCTCTACACTTACCACTCTTTATTTTAATTAGAGGCCTCATTGATCCATTTTTTGAATGTGGGATTTCAACTAAAATACTTTGAAATTTCAACCCCAAGTTTCCAATACCGAGCATAAATTGTGAGGATGCAATTTATTGAATGTGGGGATAATTTAAAACCCCAAGCATCAATGGTATGCTTCTATTTGAATAGTACAGTAGCATGTGTTGTACGCAAATTCGAGTTCTAACACACACCACAACCAATCAAACTAGCTGTTATGAATAGTAATACCCACTTTTTGATATTTTTATAAATTTTATCATTAAAAATGGACATCATCTTTGGATTAAGAATAGAAAATTTATCTTTGGGTGAAATTTTGGTACATTTATGATAACTTTCATATTTTTATGAATAGTGAAAATTACTAAATTTTAATTAAAAACAATTTTTTAATAGAAATAATTAATAGAGATAAATTATCAATTTGATTGGTTTTAAAGTATATTTAGAATATATTTTTACCATTTAATATAATTTTGGTCATTGGACATAATTTCAAATTTAAACCGGACATAAACAAGTGTCAATCTTTTGATAGTTATTATTTCTTAAAAACACGCTTTTTGTTTTGACAGTGGGAATTAATTTTAAATTAATTTATGCCACTTCTGGGTTTTGAATTTGGAAAAATGGGTTCCATATTTGGAATCAGGATTTCCAAATTTTGTAAATATGTAACTTTTATTTTTAGACATTTTGAATAATTACTTCGGTAAATATTTTATTTACCATGGTTAAAGGGTAAGTTCGTTAAAAAGGGTAAAACGATAATATTATAATAATATTAAATTACCCTAAAATGTGTCCTAACCCTATTTTTTGATGCATTTCCAAACATGGGCATCTTTGGGTCGATTTAGGGATCCCATGGATCCACTTTTAAGTGATAATGACACTTTATGTTAATTAAGTCAAAGTAATTACAAAAATGACATAAGCATATATCTTTTAGAAAGACAATTTTTACAGTGTTATATATGTTATATTTTTTAATATAAATATTCATTAGAAATCTAAAAATATTTCCTACATAATGGAGTTTTATATATAATTTTTAGACATTGAATAAATAAATTTATTTATGACACATTAATGATGAAGTATTTTCCTTATTAATGAAAGAAACAAATAATTTGTACTATAAATGTTAAAATAAATATAATTTGAAATTTTTGATGAAATAAATGAATTATATTTGTTAATATGACATTTTAGGATTTAATAAATGAATATTTTTCGAATTAATAACTATTTTAAGACATTAACAAAAATCAATTATTAAATAGTGTCAAAATTCACATAAATGAGTTTTTAAAAACAAATATTTTATTATAAATTTATATTTTATTCCTAAAAATCTAAGGTTAATCCAAGAGACTTATATAATTTTAGTTGTATTATTAATGGACCACTTGGGGGTCTCTTTGATTTATATATTATGTTTATTAACTATATAATATAAAAATACAAAAAATACATGGTAAATGTGAAACTATTTAATAAAGAGTTAAATAAAAAATATAAAGATAATATAATGACTAAAACCTATCTAAAACATATTGTTTGAGTGGTTTTAGACCTATAACCACCTTAACCTTTAAATAATCCACTTTTTAGGCACTAGAAACTGAATATAAATTTATTATAAAATAATATTTCTAGCTTTTCCAAAGGTTCCCCTCACCCCTCTTATAAAAAGGCACTCCCCCTTCTCTCTAATTCACACCTTTAAAGCCATTTGGCTCGGAAAAACCCTACCCAAATATCCTCCCAACTTCTCTCACTTCAACCAAGAGGCCTTAGTTTGATCAGAAAGCTAACCTATTGATCCCTATTGATCAAATCAAAAGGAAGAACACGAAGAAGAGGTAATAATTTCACCACCCTCTTTCAAGTTATTTTCTTCTCCCACTTCTTCTTTCTTTGTTAATTCCTTTCTAGATTATTGACACCGGTAAAATCTATATACTGTGATGTTGTTATAATTATGGTACATCCATATTCATTATTCTATCCATTCTTTTAATTACATGTCATCATACGTGCATACCTACGACTTACGATCTCCACGTCTTGGTGTAATTGTTATTCTATAAATTATTATTTGGATGGGTATAATAATGATGTGTAATTGATGTAAATAATGAATATAACATGATAATGATTATTTATATATGATATACCATCCAATTATATATTATTTTATATCAAAATAATTATATTGTCGCTCGTGCGTACGTATGGATTACCATCTCCACGACACGATGAGAGTCATTTCCATGTTCACCATTCAATGATGATTATAAAATATATATTATTAATATGTATGTAATATATGACATAATAATTCTTCTAGAGAGAGATATATATATATATATATTTATGTATGTATATACTTACATTAATTTTATTCACTTACTTCCATTCAATACGATATGAAAACGGAAACAACGTTTATGCTTACGTACGGCCTACCATCTTCCTAAACGGTGCCTCCCATTTCCTATATACATCTATTATAAATATTTTTATTATAAATATATATAATATATAAATCAAATTATATATTCTGGAATCATTTAAATCATGATCTAAATGATATGATCAAGAATAAAAAGTTAAAACACGTACGATAAAGAAAGAGATTATTACACAAAATGATAATTTAACATGGAAATCATTATTAAATGGGTAGTATAAAGTCATAAAAAATTCATTTATGATATAATAAATATGAATATGGTTATGTTATAATTTAATAACATACAATGGTAATTATACAAGAGGTTAAACGTACCCTCGACCAAAGTAAAGTGCAAGGTAAGGGATTTTCTTATCTCACTTTTAATTCTGTGACATTTCCATTGTTCACCACTTATTTATTGCATGTGGTGTATTTTTTACTGCCATGTGATATATATTATCATGATTCTGTTTATATTTATGATATTCTTTGATTCATTTGGTTGTTATTGACTATTTTTCATACGGCTCGATTTATTACAAAAAGGTAAGGGTTAATTTCACAATCTATTCATTATCCGAGGTTGTTTATACATAATTATCTACTGGGACATCTTTATCATCCACATCCATGTTTCATAAAAATTTATTCCAAAACATTTTTACCATTTACTAGACTATGGGTTAAAGAAATTTATATCCTTGTTTGAATTTTTATAAAATGGTTTCAAAGGAATCTTTTCTTCGTTTTACAAACAAGGTACTTTTAACCTTTTTGACAAAATTAAGGTAAGAATGTTTTTTTAAACATATACGACGGGTGTAGCTATTTTCCACCATTATAACTTTGTCGAATCTTCTCTTAAAAACTTATAAGAATATTTTAAAAATAAATTTTTTCTTTTATAATTATGAGACTCTTTAATGATTTCAAAATAAAAAGAGATATTTCTCTAAAAAAGGTTTTGATTTCATCTATGTCAACATCCTTTGATGGATTTTAAGTTTATTTGAAGTTCATTTATTATAATACAATCTTTCATATTGTATTGAATTATTTAATATATGTTTTAATGTGGATGTTGTGTTTTTATACCATTCATGGTTTATGGTTAGTGTGTTACATTTTGTATGCTAGTTTTAATACAAATGTTTATGTTATATTTCATCCTTTTCTTATTATGAATGTATTGAACTAGTATGCTCCGTTTTGGGGACCAGTAAAAGTAAGCCCGCCAGGTTGGGATCTGGTTACAGTAGACCCTCCAGGATGGAGTCTGGTTACAGAGGCTCTCGGCGATGGAGTCCGGTTAGAGAGGATCTCCAGGATGGAGCCTGGTTACAGAGGCTCTCCGGGATGGAGTCCGGTCACAAAGGCTCTCCAGGATGGAGTCCGGTTATAGAGGATCTCCAGTTTAGGGTCTAGTTACAGTTAACCCATAGGTCCTAGAACGAGGCCTTGACATAGAAATTAAAGACTTGTATTATACATTCCCTCATTATGAAAATAATATTGAAGGTTCATGTGGTCATTCGACTAGTAGAATACCCATGATTATGTTTTATTATGGCTTTATTAACTCAGCTCATATTCTTGCCATAAAATTATTCATGTTTTTTAGTGGTAAAGGAATGTGGTTTGAATTATTCACCATGATTAAAATTTATGTTACCTTCTTCTGTATTTCTTACCCGTAATGTGCGTTTGAGCTCACCCCTTTCTATGTTTTATTTTTCCCAGGATTCCAAGAAGTGTATTATGATTAATATGTAGGGTTAAGCTAAAGGGAATAATGGCGATGTCAATGAACTATTTACGCTGTGTTTTATGTTTGAAATTGTAATGTAATGTTAATGTATGTAATCTATTTTCCAATACATAAAAAATGATCGGTCCTTCGGGACTTGATTCCTTGTAATCATGCCAATGTATTAAAATAATGCACCAACTCTGGGTAACTGGGGTCGGGGCGTTACAAGGACACCATCAATCTCAAGTCTTGTAGGGACGTCCTATGTATCCCAAATAAAGTGATAATCATAGTTTTTTATTTCATTCCTTCAACACTTATATATATGGGTGTTTCCTATGTCACTTTTTAACTTGTTGTGTAGATTACATGATTACCACAACTCACAGAGCTCCCATGAGCCAAGCTTGGTGTGAGAAACAAGGGATCAAAAATAACTAATAATTTTCATTGATTAGGGGACTTAGATACTGGGATCACCCTGGATTATCAATATAGAGACTGAAACCTTGAGAGAGGTATCCTATGTGTCTAGAGTATGGCAGGGATCAGAGTCATCGTAGATCCATTTAGGGGTATGAGACTTGAATATTAGAACAATTTTTATAGTGTTTGGTATAGTGAATGGTCCATAGGAATACATCCTACATATCTTGGTTATGGTATGAATCATATTTCTCATTGTTCATTTTATGTTGGGTCTTACACACTGAGGTTTCCCTACTGATTGAGGCTTACATGGAAAGAAAAAATAATATCATCCAGTCTTAGGACACCCCACTGATCTAGCCTTCTTATCTGAAAGATGTCATAGGACCCCACTGGCACATCATAGGATCCATCACATGACCTTCCTTGACACATGTGGAGGGAATCACATTATCTAGTGTGGCATGCTCTGAGAGGTATCATGGTTCATTGATGAATACTTACAGAGATACCATAAGGCCTTACCGACATGACTGGAGGGAATCATGAGTCTCAGCTGATGTGAATAGAGGGTGTTGTGTGGAACTTGTTTTCATTACCCAATGCTTTCACAAGACTTGGTTGACATGAACAGGTGATGTTATATGAGTTAGTAGATGTGTACAAAGGATGTCTCAAGTCTATGGTGATAGACCTAGATGGTTAGTAAGATCAATTTGGCCTCCACAAGAGGATTGTGTGACTTGTTCTGGCTTGTCAGGAGTATGTAAAATGTCATAGTCATCATGTCAATGGAGTATTGGAAGATCCAAGGGACATGTTATTGTTATGTATTGTGAATTTGGTAGATTCATGCAAATCGTATGAGGGCTAGTAAGCATGCCTTTCTCTTAAGTCATCCACATTTGATCACGGTCCAAGTCCTTGTATTGTGAGGTCCTTTGTTTTATTCTGTGTCAGTTTTCCTTGAGTCTCATGTGATCTATAAGTTGTGTGATATGTTCTTAAAAAGTATTCCAAAAATTCATTCACATGATCTAAAAATAATCTCACAAATAACCTTATGTGTGGCACATGATGGCTCCAATTGTACCCCCATGTATTACCTGATAGAATGTTGTCGGTTGCATGATTAGTTGCTCTAAGAATTCCACAGATCCTAAGATTCAAATCATCCATAGTCTACGAATCCATAAAATCGGTTTTTAACCACTCATTAACAAAAATCTCAAAGTCCATCCCTTTCTTTGTGTTGGGTTGGGGAAACAATTAACATCACAACCCCTGATAATCACCAGTTTCTGTGGCGTGTCCAGTGCTAGTACATGCTGGAGTCAAAGAAGGGGCATAGAGCCACACAGTTTCGTGAGTCTATATCATGGAATACTTCAATCACACCACTTTATTTTTTGAGATCACAACAATCCTTTGTGAACATGTTCTTTATAGGGTTATTTTTTATTATTAAAGACTTTCTCGATCACGAAGTCATGTCGAAGGACCTCTATGTGGTTATAATGGTATGTATGAGGACCCTCATATGATCCATGTTCCATTGGGAGGAAACTCGTGAGACCTTGTGTAAATTGACCTGGGGTCTCCCAGGACAGTGATGTGGGTGCGTGAAATGGCTTTCAATGACAATGATTACCACTCACCGCATCCCCTTTTATCTAATTTTTTTATCTAACAAATGTTTAGAGTTAGGTGGAATTTCATAATTTTTGTTTAGGGTATTTATTTTATTTTTTGAAGATGCATATCATTAAAAATATGGGTCACACAGGGGTGTGAAATCATTCCATTCCAGAAGATGATGATGAAAATACAATGTGTTCCTACAGGACAAGGGGGAAATTTCGTCGAGGGATTACAATGCCTCGTAAGTCGTTAGGGGCACATTGCTTTCCTTTCAGTGACCATGAACCACTCTCATCATCTACCTTTTTATCCCTTTTTTACCATACAATGGTTAGGGAAATGTGAGTTGGATCGATTAATATCTAGGATTTTTACTTGATTTTTGGATGATGTCTTCCTTGACCAATACAGGTCATATGGAGAGTGTGAAGGTATGTAGTAAATAAGTCTATCTACCTATCCTTAGAGCATCGTAGAGTATTCTAGACACTCTTTAGGAATTTTTTGCGGCGAAGCTAACAAGATAGAGGGATTATGTGTTGTTTCTCGATGTCTCGTGGATCGATCGAGGTGGTAAATTCATGTCTTTTAGAAACTAAAAAACTCTATCGCCTCCTCCCATTTATCACATTCATTTAATGTGGTGATGGATCAGAGGACATTCATGATTTTTTCGATACCACCAAGGGATTTTTTTCTTTTCAATGATGATTTGATACATGATATTCATGACCACTAGGGGTATCAATATTTGAATCTCATCTCTTATTAATTTTTAAGGATTTCGTGTGGTCTTCGCACACTAATAGTCTGTGAGTGTGCCGTGAAATCAATATAGAATATTGTGATGGATGGACCACCCTCTCTTAATCATTCATCATATTTTATTATTTTGTGTTGGATGATAAGGGTTGGATCATTCAATGGATTGAAACCATTTTTTAGGGATAGTTTCTCAACATCCATTTGATGCACCACATGTCCAGTGATGGGCCATGCGATAAAATGAAAAATTAGTCAAGGAATGTCTCTTTTCTTGAATTTGATGCACTGAATGTTCATTGATGTGTGTTTTGAAGACAGGTGGACTTTGTCAAAGAAAGATTCATTTCTCGCATTTGATATGTCTTGTGTCCCTGGTTGTATGATTCCATAGGGTGATCAAGGGTGATTTCATGTCATGGAAGCATGCCAAAGGGTGCGTGAAGAGTGTGTAAATCTGTTAGATAAACATTGTATTACCCAATAACAAGATACATGTACATGGAATATTTATCATCTTCACATGATAATGTTAGTCATAGCCTGTGGTTTTTCATGAACACATGGATATTTCATGTGTGTGATGCACAGTTCAATCAGATTGATATGGTGAATCGAATCATGAACACAATTTATGATCGGATTTTTCCACACATGAAATCAAATATTTTAAACTTGATCATATCCCGATGCCAGGTCAATATCTATAGATTTTTTTCATAACCGAATATGTGGTTATTTAATCTCCCTCTTCCTGATAGAAATCTCATTATATGAATAGAAACCCATGTTTGCATGACTATATTCATTCATGATACATGAGTTCCATATTTTCCTTGGGGAATCACATCCTATTGCTTGATGGGTCCTGCAGTTCCAAAACCATTGCATGAGGGGATACATCGTGAAAAAACCTTCACCTATGAGGATAAATGGAGAAACATCCTTCACATGAGAGGATATGTGGAGGAGGCTCACGGTTTCTCACATCTTCTTGTGAATGAATAAGTGAAGGCCTTCCTGCATAATCCTCTTTGCTTAACCATTATATAGGCCGGTGATGCTCAGGTTTACAATTATAATAGGGGCTCTTCATTTGGAGTGGCATTTGGTTCACATAATAGGATTCACAATGTTTTATCCCTCCATATAATACATTAGGTGGTGGATCATATTCTTTATGTGAACGCAATAATGATGTCTGATATGAGATTATTTGTTTAAACCCTGTTAAGGTATGTGATGTTCTATTTTCTAGGGATAATGAGTGCTCTCTCATAGGAGCGATAATGGCCTTAAATAACAATATCCCATAAATATTTATAGGCTAGTATCATCCTATATTTTCACGCCTAACTAAGGAGAAACATATGATAATCACGCTCCACAACCTATCACACTGACATGCTAGGATCTAATGATTTTGTTTAATTGAGTCATACTCACATGAAAATATAATGAGATTTCATTGTTTTCATATCTCCATCTATATGCATGGGAAATAATCACAACATGGGGAAATAATTTGTGACTTCAAATGAATCCTTTCATTGGCTATGATGAAAAATCGAATTGGAGAATTTCTTGAGCCCCTCCAGGTTGATGGAAGAGGAGATCATCTGGCATGGAGTTTTATCTCCTTATGGTGGCCATTCAGAAAATAGTAATTACATGAGGAATTACAGTGCAAGAAGGGTTTTGTAATTAATATGATTCACCATATCCTTTCTATCTGAAATAGGTGGACCTAAACACTAGTATCACTAGGTTAAAGGATACTAAGTGTGGTTCCGGCTTCCCTTTCGTGTGAATCACCCTTTTTTGCGGCAAATCAATGTTTAGTCTCTATTTGATTTAATTTATTATCATTATTATGCTTAAAAAAATATTAATAACAAAAACCTAATAATAAAAATAATAATTATAGTCCATAAATTGTGTAATTAATGAGCACACCCCAACCTTCATTATCATATGTCATTAAGCATCATGATCATCCAATCGCTTTGAAAATGATAACTTCCATGACAATGTCTGTGCCTCACGATTACAAGCGTCGAAAACCACTTTCATAGAAAAGTTAGAATAGAATAATTTTTTTTCAAGAGAATAATAGAATATGATTTACCCAAATGGATCATTCAACTTATTTAATCTAGAAAAGAAAGAAGATTGTAACATTAAGACATTACACGTTTTGGTAAATTTCAAATAAAAAGTATTTGAAAGTAAGAGTAAGATATGGATCTATAAATACCATGAAATAAATGATGTGCTGTGTAAAAATTAATTCAAGAACATGAGTTTACACTATACAAGGAAATCATGTTTCATGACATGAAATATTTTTCGAGAAAATGATATTGAGACAAATAAAACTGTAATAAATATCATAACTTCTTAAGTGATAATTAATCAATGAAGTGATTATGTAAAAATATTTAAATTCACATAAAAATGATTGAATATAGAATAAAATAATTTAGAGATCAATTCACAAATAATCATGTAATAACAATATCAATGAAGAGTATTTATAACCTAATGATAATAAACTTGTAAAAGAAACCTCTCACCACTAATTACCTTTGAATTCAAATCTCATTTGTTGAAATAAGTTGGATTGCATCATAAAATACAATCAAATATGAAAGGTTCATTATGTAACATGGAAAAGGATTGGTATATAAATTATATCATATAAATTACATGTACAATAATAAAACAAGCCTCAATGAAAAGAAATTGACATGAAATCCCTTACCTCAAGTATAAAATTTCCATGTTTGTAATTTAAATCATAAATATTAATATTTAATAAAAAAATTAATTTTTTAAGAATATTTTAATGTTTTATTACTTTATCATTAAATTTTTAATATCATTTTTTATAGTGACATATTTAATTACATAATCGGTTAAGTCTGTGTTGGGTATTTTGGGTTTGTTTAGTTCATAATTAAAAAACTACATATGTACATTCACCATGGTCAAATGTGTCATTTTTTCATCATATATGGAATAATAATAAATAAATTATTATTATTTTTATGTATAAATTATATTTTTAAAACCATCCTTGATAGGTGGTTAATATAAAATAAGAATGTTACAATCAAGGTGACGGTAAGTCATAATTACGCATGAGTAAGGCATCCATTTTTCAATGATTGTGATTAAAGGAAGTTAATTATTGTATTGACATTAAAGAATGATAATTAAATAAAAATAATAATAACATTTAACTAAAATTAACTTATATACACATACCATGTAGTTTAGTAATGAAAAATAAGATAGTTTGCATGGTGGTAGACATTCCTACACACGAATGATGGTTTAATTTCCCAATTGATGGAAGAGGCGATGTTTATAAGTTATGAAATTAACATAATAAAATATCAATATATGGAAGAAATTTTTTTTTATTTCATATTTTTTAATGAAATTTAAAGGAGTCAGAAAAAAATAAATTGAAAATACGGGATTAAGAATTATACATCTTCTTTGGACAACCTCTTTTGGGTTAAACCTAAAGCCTTGCTAGGTTGGTTTTATGACCAAAAAAAGAACCTAATACATTGGAATGGGTGTGTGTAGTTTATTTTTGTATGTATTTTTTAAACTAGAATGTTTCTGAACTATGATGAAAATAGGATAGGAGGTTCCCTTTTATAAGAGAAGGGAGGGGCACTCATGGAATATATTATAGTATTAAATTAATATAAATTAATTTTAATGTTAATATGGATCCATATTTATATAATTAAAATATAATATTATTATGATTCAAAATCCTCTCATAAAATAAAAAATGGACAAGTTTGGGTGTCATTTTCTCAATTATTTTATGTTTTAATTTGTGTTAACCATTTTTGAAAATTATCACGATAACAAATTTTTTATGCCTATGGGGTCACCATGATTAATATAAAAGGAAAATTGAATCATAACTGAAAATATGATGATATTATAATTGATATCACTATCAAATAGTATAATTTACGATCATTAAAAAAAATTTATCAGTTAATTGAATATTATTTATAATAAAAAACATTACGGTCTTTTTTGGAACTATTCAATTAATATGTATTTGAAAACAAAATGGAGACAATACAATTATAATATAATACATTAAAAATATATAATATTTAAATTTTATCTATAACATTATTTGAAGAAAACCAATTCATATTATATTAATTCTAATATTTTTGGTTAATTTATTTAATTTTTTGTTAATTGAATAGATATTATGTCGTTGTTGCATAAGAATTTAAGGTAATTATTTCATTAAAAAAATTAAATAAATTATCATATGAAATTATAATTTAAATTTAAAATTTCCTTCTAATAAACAAACTCATCCTCTTTACATAGCTATGTTATCAAATTTAGAGGTTACAAAAAAAAAAGAAAAGGGCATTTTTGACTTTTCTTTATATAAAATAATATAAATATGAAAATAAAGAAATATGACACTTGGTTTCTATTATGTAAAATTTAATGTAAATGGATAAAATACAATAATTAAATAGAATATAAAAATTTTCTAGGGTCATTTTTAAGTTCTATTCGTTTTTTTAATCATAATTACCCGATTTAACCTTACTGTGGTGAAAAAATATACTATGGTTAATATTCATACTGAAAAAGGGACCTATTTACTAAATGTGGAAATATTTTTTTAAAATATTGAATCTATTTTTTATGATTAAATTCATGGAATTTGTAGGACCTAATTAAAAATTAAATTAATAAAACATGATGGAAATTAGTTTCTTTGAAAATTTCCCATAAAGTATAATTTTTTATAGAAAAATATTGTATAATGTTCATTCAAAAGACTTTAATTAGATTAGGTTTTATCGAAATTAAATAATTATATTTTCAAAAAACTGAAAATCTATTTTTTTTCTTTTGAAATACAAGAATATAATATTAACATTTAATTAAAATAAGTATTTTTCCTTATTCGTTGAAAAATTAATTTTTCAAAAAATTATGAAAAACTCATTCTAAGATAATTTTTACATACTGATTTAAATAAAAATATATATATATATATTAATATATAATCAAAAAAAATTCCTAAAATCCACATAAATTAATTAAAATAATTTCTTCTAAAAAGTGAATAAAAATATTTTTAATGAAAATATATTTTTTATGCATAAAGTGTATAAAAACTGAGTGATTATTTTTTAATTATTTGATAAAAATATGAATTTATTAGAAAATTTATATATATATATATATTATAAATTATTTAACCTTATTCATACCACCTAATTTAATAAATAGGTTATTATGGACATATTTAATTAATAATATTTAATGGTTCATTTAAATCCAGTGTTGTATGTCATATATGTTATCAAACATAGCCTAATTTTAAAAATATCGGGGTGTAAACATTTTCAAGTGGGATCACATAAGAAAATAATTCATAACTCAAGTAATAATCATAATGTTGTAATCCCATGGGAAATAAATAGAAATCCAAATATATTATGTAACATTCACTGTGAATTCCTATGAATTTGTATGACGAGGAATATGATATTTTAACTATATATTTAATATATGTGCTTTAGTTAATAATTTTACCTATCAATTAATATATCAAATCTAGGGGAAAATCATTCAGTCAAATGATGGATATATGTAGTGTTCACAGATGGAAGGCATTAAAAGAAAAATCATATCTATATATAGTGAATGTTTATGGAAGAAAAAAATTCTTAAGTATTTCAATCAGTTTAATCCAAAAAAATGTTATAGTATTGTTTAGAGGGTAACTCATGAATATTAATTTTGATTGAAATAAAACCTTTTATAAAAATTGAAAAAGAGATGTATTATTGTAAAATAGTTATTTGAAAAAAAATGTCATAAATAAAGAAGTTACGGGTCATTTGTAAATGCCATTTTATAAGTCACGATTAAAAACATATTAAAAATTTTACATTGAAAATAAAATTTAGTAATGGATCCATTAAAATTAAAAAAGGGTATTCTAGGAAACATAGAGTTCATGATAAAACAAATGATCATTAAATGAGAACCATTTTAAAAAATTTAAATATCTTTAATAAAACATATATCATAAAAATGAATAGAAAAATTAATTATGATGAGAGGAAATGCAAAATGTGAAGGTCGCATCAGATAAAAAATAATTTTCTTTCTGTATATAATTGAAAAAATTAGCATGAAGGGGAAAATATTGACATAGAGTAGAAATAGTCACTAAAGAGGCTGATAGTTATTCTAAATAGTGATATACTATTTGTGAGAGAGATGCATCAAGGTAAAATATTCGAATTAAAAAAAAGTAATTTTCTGAATACATGGAGATAAATTACAATAAAATAAAATCCTAGGGTATAATAAAACCATCACAGATTAAATAAGTGCACGAGGAGGCATTATAACTCATGAAAAAAGATTTGAGTTATCATGTTCACCAACAAATTAGGTTACCTCAGAATTAAATGCAAATGAGAGGTAGATTATAAAATAGACATTAAAATGTCAATAAACAAAAATAAAATTATCATAAATGAAACCAATATATTCTTGAATAAAAAACATAAAATGGAGCATTGTGAAAAATATCAAACATTTGTCATGTAATTGAAAATTAATGGAATAAACTGTTACAATAACATTATCATTCAAATTGATAATAGATGAAAGTTAGAACAAGTGATAGATGTGTGAATTTTCTAGATAATAGTAGAAATTATCATTAAATAAATCCAAGCCCATTATATACAACATAGAAAGGAAACTAGTGGTGAATTTTCATCATATCTAAATGAAGAAAAATCAAGATGCAAAAAACCTCACATTTATTCTTGGATATTTGAAACATTATCTAACCAATTTTATAAAATAAATAAATATATTAATAAAATATTTAATAAAATTATTCATGTTTATACCTTTTATAAACAATATATAAAATTATTTGTTATATATTTTTTATTCATATTTTATTTCCATTATCATATGTTATTAGTTTTGATTATTATGATTAACACCAGTTTCATAATGGTGGTGTTTATTATTATTTAATGATTCAAAGTTAATAATTCAAATATTATAAATTATACTCTTATTTATTTTTTATAATGATATATAAATAACCATTTTCATTCCATAATTTTATTTTTTAGGATTTGTGATGATGAAGTGACTGAAAAGTTTGTTTTGTTAATTGTCACAAACAATGGGTGAGTATTTTAATAGAATGTTAGATATTTCTATTAAAATTATAGGATAGAAGTTTACAATATTTATTTAATATTTTCAAATATTAACACTAATTATGTTTCATTTTTTATCCATGATATAAATATAAATCATTGTTTGGGTATGTTGTTAAACCAACCCAAATAAGAACAAGCTAAAATCGACTAGTGATCATGGTTCAGAAAGTGATTCATTTGTAATATTATCATGATTAAATAATAATGATGTTATTATTTATATTTTTTAGGTTGTTTAATGATATTAAATTATATTTTAATAAATTCAAAAACACTAGTGTGTAAAATAAAATATGCCACTTTCATGGTGGATGTAGTCCGCTTGTTTTCACAAGCGACACATCTGTTTTTTATATAAAAAGATTAAGAAAAAGAGGGGTTTACAATTTTTTAATATTAGTAATGTTATAAATATCATATTAATATATTAAATATGCATTTTAACCATCTTTTTAAAGTCTTGATGAAAAATATAGCATTTCATTACTTGGATGTTGTAGTGCGCACATACTAATAATGATGCCATTATTTTTTGAATTTTTTTGGGGAAGGAAACAAATTGGAAATTAAATAAGTATAATAATATTATGATATATTATTAATACTTATTTTATCATATTTTCATATATATATATATATATAATATGTTCTTTGGGGTAGAATATTATGAGAATTGAGTGAGATCGATCAAAAACTTTATCACTCCCTTTGGATATTATCTATTGGGTAAAATCGTAAGGCTCTAGTTTATTGTATTTTAGATAGACCACAGATTTTAAGAATTATGGGGAGAGTTTAATATATACAATTATAGTTTTTTGGTTGATATAATTCGTTATAATGAGTGGCTAAATGGGGTGGATTGAGCATTTTTTAAAGGTAAATGTGATGGATTTTTTTTGTAAATATAACTTCGTTATATAAAAAGATTACATGTTTCAATTTACATGTAGATATGAAGTATATTATAATAGATTTGGGTATTAGTTATGGTATATAATCTATCAAACACTCCTTTTCACACATTTTATACATGTGTTTATAAGTTTTTTACTCTTAGATTTTTCAATTTATATTTTTTGGTTTTTAATGTGATATTTTATTACATAAGAAATTTACTATTAATTACTAAAAATGAAAATATCCTTCAAAATTAATTGGAACCTAATTATTCAAAATAGTAAGTCTACTTTTCATATAATACTTTTATTCTTGATACAAATTAATTTTAATATTCATGCTCATAACTCGCAAGAATCATATTTATGAAATGTCCAATTTTAAGTGTAAAAATGATGTTTTGGATAAATTATCAATATTGTTTATTTTTATGTCCTAAATAAGTTTATTATAAAAAATTAATATATATATGGATTAAGAATCAATAAAAAATAGAAATACACCTTTTCACATCCACATACGTTCCTCCCCACACTTAATAGGTTTTTGACTAATAGAGAGAGCCAAATGAACAATTTGTGGGAACTATTCCCCCTACACAAGGGGAGCATCAGAGAAAAACCAAAAAATGACAACCAATAACTCAATAAATAATAAAAGTAAAATAAATAATAATAAAACTAGTTAATTTTAAAAATAAACCCAGGACATGGAGTATCGGTATGACATGTTGGGTAATAATTGAAAACAAAATGAATAGATATAATTTATATGTGAGATAATAAATAAAGTAGTAACATCCACCCCAAGGATTATATAGAACCATTTTCAACCTCCTAATAACCTACTCATCAGTTTACCAAGAGGGCTTTTCCCTTTATTGTTTTCTAAACCATGAAATATATATGCACACGAAAATTCCAAAGTTAGTTGTGATTATAAGTATCAGTTGTCCAAATACTCTTAACATCATTGAATAATATGTACCAATGAATTCCATGAGGAAAAAATGGTACATATATAAGAAATAATATATCATAAAAGTACAAAACTTAGATGGGTCCTCAACAACCAGCCCTACCAACTTCAAAACCATGTTTGAAGAAACATTATGCCTCCTCTTAGAAATCCCACTAGAGGAGATTGCATTAAATTTATTTTGACACACCCCAGTGATTCAGATAGCCCATGTACATGCACAAAAACATCTGATATATCCCTCATGAGGGATAGACCAAGTTAGTTCAACCAACACTCTCAATTATATATGTTATAAGAACAATACATATATATATGATATTATATAAAATGACTGATCTATCAGCATTTAAAATAAAAATGTTTCAAAAACATATAAATCCATATGAATGAAACACAAGCGCTAGAAACTAATCATGTGATAAATAATCAATATAGTTCTTTTGAGGTTAGACATGAAATCAAAACATCATACTTATAAGTTTTACAAAATGTGCACTAGAGTCAAGAGATTTCAACTTCTTGTGCAATAACAATGATCAAGTAAATTTACACTATCCTTGTACCAAAGCACAAACGTATCCTTTAACCAATACCAAAATAACATTTTTATATTTATATGATCATGTTTTGAGGTGAAAAAGCACCCAAATGGTACTTTAGGGTCAAATATACCTAAGATGATCCACTACCAACAATGACCTTTGTCCAAGGGTTGTACTGATGCCAAATCATATAATCTGGCATCTGATTCTACCGTGATTAGCGAATATATAATTATATTACATAAAACACCTTATATATGATCAAGAACTCATGGATATAATTTTTCTTTATAAGGGATATGGGAAGATTTTCATTCTAGATCAGGGAAGAACTTTCTAGATGAAGAACATATGACTAATTAATCATTCAAGCCTTGAAAAGAGGTGTCAGAAGGGAGGGAGAGCACAAAAAATCCATTTTGGAGGAATCATAGTGTCTATGGAGTTAAAATGAAATAAAAGGTATAGATTCAAGTTACCAGGGTTCTTGTTTTAACATAAAATACCTATAAACTCAGTATCTTCTATGGGATTCATCAAATTCCCCCAGCAAGATTCTAGGAAGGACCAATTTTGTGCAGGATCCCCACCAATTGGCCGGTGGGATTTATATAATTCAGTAGACCACTAAAAAATCCAATATTATTGCCCCTTTTAGAGGTCATACATAATGAATATCTATTACCAGATTCAAATTTCTTTAATAAATTTTAAAAAACAATTAATTTTTTTGAATAAGAATACATTAATAATTAGTGTGACAATTCTACCCTTATCATGACTTATAGTATTTGAGAAGTATCCTTGTCAGTATGATTGCATAATTCTAGAAACTAAACCCAAATATCAACCTCCCACTCCAACATTTGTCTCAAAATAATCATGTGCTACCATAGATCACAAAAAAGGAGGAACATTCTTTCATTGCAACACTTTGTCACTTCAGTCCACTTTTTTAATAGGTCATTCCATAAAATGTGCATCCCACACCAAATAAACATCCCCATAGTTGATAAAATTCAACGGATTGGGCCCATAGTTTCAAATATAGTACATAGGGAATATATATTTCATATACATTAATATATTGGATTTATGTCTAACTGAAAGCTCAATGTCCTAAAACATTTGATTATCCTGAGCAGTTTGTTGTACCATAGTGAGAAATTCACTTGACTCCTAAAATTTCTATGCCAAAAAAGGGGATATGAGAAACAAGACTATATCACTCTTAGTGAACTAAAAGTGTTTTCTCCTTCAGTAAATATAATTCCACAACATTTTCTATGCTTTAACCAACGTTTTTGAATGAAATACACATGGTCCAACGAATCCAATACCATACTCATATTTTGATGTCTGTTCTAACCCCTCTGGGTCTTTTTTCTTAATTGACCCTAGAGGGTAATAAACTATAGCATACTAGGAATCCTATAATGTTACTACATATGTCCCATGGGTCCATATTTCTATTTTTAGGTCCTAGGGCGGTCCATCCACAATTAATCTTATTAGAGACAATAAGAAGCATGATGCTTAGAGGCACTTCTTGTGTTTGAGAAGTAGGGTCTATAATGGGGGAGTTGTGTTTAAAGGAGGTGGGGCTAGGGGATTTTAATCCCCTATAAAATTTAATCATAAATGCATAAATTTTTATACACTTATCTAGAAGGTGAATCTTTCATTTCCAGAGGCTACCGGATTAGAGCTGCACAGTTAAGCTTGCCCAGCCTGGAATTGTTTCTAAAAGGGTGATCTCCAGGGATGTTTATTAGGGTGTGTATGAGTGAGGATGAGTCACACTAAAATAATATGTATTTGTCATTAGTGTAAACCATTATTTTCATATGGTACCCGAGTAGGAAATAGGCATGGATTTTCTAGGAAGGAAACTAATGTATTGCTAGAGACTGATGGGGGAAGTTGACCAAGTCCAATTCCTATGGGGTCGAATTGTAAAACAATAACTATTGTATGATTCTTATTTTTTCATGAATTTTTTTAACACAATTATTTTTTAGCGATTGATAATTTAAAATAGAAAAAATAAAAATTCTTCAAAAAATATTATTTTTTTATTAAATATTTTTTAGCAAAGCCATTAAGATTTAATATTTATATTAGAAAAATAAAATTTTAAAAATATATTAATAATAATATATTAATAATAATTTTATAAATAAATCATATAATAAATTAATAATAGTACACAAAATATATATAAATAAATAAATTTTTTATATTTTAATATAAGATTTTTTATTTCATTTTTTATTATTTTCGAAATATATCATTTTAAATTAACAAAAAAATACAAAAATTTAGTATACCTAATTTATACATAAATATACATGGAACATATTTACAACAACCAAATTTCATCCCTATATATAGTAATATTGAACTCATTAATTCCATTTACACTTCTTATGTCACATTTCTTTGTTGAATACTATTGAATTTAGATATCACAATATAATTTCTCATATAATGATGTTATTCCTCATTATTGTTTTTATTTAGATGTTGGTGATCCTCATGGGTAAATATGATCTAAGATATCTCCTTGTGTTTAATATTTTATTTTTTCTATTTGTGGAAAACTTCTAATTTATGAAATTTTAATGAATGAAATATTCATTGGTGGGTAATAATCCATGGAATGTAATAATTAATTTATTGTCCTTTTTAAATATTTCACTGTAAATAAAATAAGTGATTTTATTTCAACTCCTATATTGAATTATTTATTTCTTAATTTATTTAAATTACCTTTAACAAATATAAAAAATAATTTTGAATTAAATTTATATATTTTATTGAAGGAATATAATTCCAAAAAAACCTCGATGTTACATTCACCCCCTTAAATAAATTTTTTCATTGAAATTTTATTCATCACTTATTAATTACTATATATAAGGGTATCTATAAAATAATGACAACTCAAGATATATATTATAAAGACATAGAAACATTTATATTTTATAGAATACTGGGTAACATATAATTTCACCCCTAAATGGAATATATTATGATTCTCAAAAATTTATTCAAATATGACTCTATATTTATATATTAGGAGTTTCTAGATACATACCTTTCAAAAAGTCATTTTCATGATCCCATTTTCAACCAAATGTTAATTAAAAAATTATTAGAATAATAACTTATAAACCCATAGTGAATTATCATATTAATATGAATGCTTAATACTAAGAGGTCATCTCCTATAAAAACATTATTTCACTATATGACACATTCATTTAACATATGAAATAGTTTCATCATCTTATATCTCTATTAGGTTGATATAAGATTTCCATGTTAATTTTATTATTTAGTTCTCTAGCCATTTTATAAAAATATTTTCAAAATATTCATAATCGATTAAAAAAATAATGTTGAGTAACCAAAGCATATCAGTCAGTAGTATTTATCCTAATGTGTAGTTATAGGGTTACTCATTATGCACAGAGTGATGACCTAGTTAATAGTCAACCAATATTTTCTAGGGTGATTACCACTAGGTGCATCTATGCCAAATGTTTTTCCTCTTTACAGGGTCCATATAGGGATGTTATTTCTTGGAAAGCCACATAATAAAAACGTTATCAATATTAAAATTTATTATTTAATAATTATACTAATCCATGGGGGTTTCACTATTTTTCTCTAATAATAATCCCAAAGAATTACTAGACTAATACAAATAATAACCAATCATTTCTCTGATAATAAATACAAAATTTGATACCTATACTCTTAGGTCAGATGCTAAAAACACATTCTTTATACATTGTATTTGATTCCATGTGGGGAAACTAAGAGAAAGATATATTATATTTACAAGAATCCCATATGTCAAATGTTACCTAACCCCAATAATTTTAGAAACCCCTGAAAATAAGGATTAGTGTCTTTGAGTATTATATCTAAAAGAAACTTATTTTAAAACATATGGGATAATTCCACCATAATCAAACCAAATAGCATACCCTTTATTACATACATTCATCTTTAAAAATTAAAGAAATGGAAACATGAGAAAAATAGTGATGTCAAATGATCAGTAATTTTTATTATAGTAAATAATAATATATTATCATAAATGATCATAAGATGAGTTTTAGATATAATCATGGTAAATGAAAATTACATAAGAGTATCATACACAACAATTTCTAAATTAAAAATAATGAGTCATTGAATAAGGATTTCACTAAAAAGGGGCATGAATCAAAAGAGTACAGAAATAGTAGGGAGAAAACATGATTCATGAGATTTTAAAATTAATATACTTTAGAAAGGTGGTACAAAAATGACCATTATATAACTACACCTTCCTGATTCACACACTTTAACCCATGATTCTGAGGAAAATTATCTATTCCCATAAATACATCATAATCGCGAATGACACATATGCACCCAAACATGAGAGAATACTTAATTATTCTCACATATATATCTCATGATATTTAAAAATTTATCTAATTCATTGGATATAGATATAATACCCCACCCATGTACATATATACAAATGAGTTTTACACAAAATCAATCATTAAACATATTATAAAGAACCAATGGAATGAAAATGGTTTACATGTCCTTTTCAAATGTATTCATATAAGGTGTTAATCCTTAATTATATAAAAAATAAAAAAATGATAAACCCATCTAAAATATATTGGTATCCAAATATATTCAAGAATGTTCTTGGTAAAAACCCTTTGATTGAGATGTTGGAGTATTCGATATTTACAAGGTAATAATTAAAGGTATAAAATTCTGTTAATAATTTACCCAATAAATTGATGTATGGAATCTAATTGAACAACCTTAAATGAAATGAAATTAATATATAGTGTTCCCTGAGAAAATGATTTGGAAGCAATATCATATTTGAACACATAGGTTAATTAGGAAATAAAAAATAATTAATGGATTTTTATGAGTTTTATCCAAGAAAATTTTATAATATAAGATAAAAATAAATTCATGAAAATTAATTTCAAAGGAATAAATCTATTTTATATAGAGGAAAATAAAATCAATTTAATAAAATATATATATTTTTAAAAATGTTTTTTAACAATGTCATAAAATATGTTAAAAGTAATTTTTAAAAGTAATTTTTGAAATGATGTAGTATTTTTTTTTGAAAATTCATAATTATAAGAATAACCCTCAACAATAGATCAATGAAAATTTATAAGAGTTATTTAAAGGAAATCTGTATTTGATGATAAAATAAATCATCACAAAGGAGTAACATTTTAGTAATTTTAAATATTGTAAGATCCCATATTTTCATAAGGTGCGTGTTTCATTATCATTCAGTTTAAGTCCCTTATTTTGGTTAAATAAGTGTTTCCCCAAGTTAAATAGATGTATCAGGGGTGTTTTGATGGTTTTGGACATGAAAGTGGGTGAGAGTGGGGTTTCTAGGTATGCTTCCTGGTTTTTGCACGGTTAGTGAAAACTTTTCACAACATCCCATGAAACCATGCAGCCTTGGACATAGGCTTGCACAATTTTATGACACGGTTAATATATAAATGATGAATTACCTAGAGACCATGAAAAGAGGTTATTTTGGGATAGTTCCCCACACATAGGTTGGAAAACCATGCGGGTAAACCGTGCGTCCTAGAAGGGTTGAGAAAATTAAAAAAATTCTAGTCTGGGATTTTAAATCCTCACTCGTGATTTTCCCATTTCATCCTCCCCTAAACCCTTGCAATAAACTAATACATCCAAGAGATTCCAAGGATTTATCACTCTCTTTTCTAGGTCATTTGGAGTGCCTATGGTTTCAGATCAAAGCTTTGGGTATGTCTAATATCCTCCTTTCTCCCTCTTCTTGATTAGGGTTTACATCTTTCTCTCATCTCCTTATAAATATTTTAAACCCTCTATTTTTTGTGGAACCTAGGTTTGAACCTCCAGGGGGGTTTAAATAGGATCTAAGGATACATTGATGAGTGTTTTCATTGTCGGATTCGAGTTAGGTGGTCTAAATGTTATATCCCATAGTTTTGTTGTGGGGTTGTACATGCGTGTTGATATCATTCCTTCCACTTATTGTGTACTAGAAACCATGAGTATGGTTTGGTAAATTAGTGGTCTAAATGATTACTGCAACCCCTAACAGTCCTTTTGGGATGTGTTAAGGATGAAGAAAATTTATTGGGATCACCCATGGAGTGCGATGACCTTATCAGACCTAGTAATTGGTGATGTTATGTGTGAAAATGACATCTAATAAAATAGATCCTTATTCAACATAATAATATTTTTAGGTGAATTTGAAATGAAATTTTGACAATTATTCCTAGGTTCATATTGGATTAAGTAATTTTTTGGAATGACTCAGTGATGGGTTAATTGGGTTAAAGGATATTATGTCAAAAGGGATAAGAATTATGTTGACATTCCCAAATGAATTAGTATATACAAAGTGATGAACATGTTAAATTGGAAATGGCTTGTGAGTTGAAGAACATGTGAATGGATTTGTATAAATAGAATTAATGAATATGAGTAATGGGTAAATATATGGACATTATGAGGTACACTTATTTGGTTTAATGTGATAAAGTGGTTGTGTTATGTGATATATGAATTTTACTTTAAATGCATAAGTGGGAAATGCTTGTGAAATGTTAAACGAGATAATTGGGTTAATACATTGTAATATTTGAATGCTTGAAAAGGTGTAGAAATATATGAATAGACTTAATGGGTTGAGGCATGAGAATGGGAATTTTGTCAAATGGGCTTTGAAATGTAAATGTAAAATGTATTAATTGGTTATGGAATAATATTAATTCCCACATTGATTATTGTGGATTTTTATTTCCATTAATATTGGTTATGTTTGTTATGTTATGGTATTATTGGTATATATATTTTTTGTGTTTTGTTGTGATATGGTTTTTGTGTTAAATGGATGGATAAGCAAGTTCACATGTATTGGTGGTGGGATAAAGGATGGTTGCTCCTCCCACAAGTTGGGTTGTTCTAATTCTCTATCCTATCCATGAGTATATGGGTTGGTGAGTCAGACTGATTTTCTATTCCCCCAATGGTTGTATTCAATAAAAACACTTGGACTGAGGCTCCAAGGTAAGTGTGGTGATTAATCGATATTTTATTCCCTTGTTAGACAGGGACATAACTTTTTCTTTTTCATGGAATGATAAATTCCATGAATATTAGGTGAAGGAGTTAATTTCTAACTCTTGGATGACATGTTGATGATGACCTAAATGAAAAGGTGATGTACATAATGAACATCTCATAATAAACCTAGTAGTGGTAGAAAGGATGAGATTTTTAACTAGTGGACATGTATTTACTTTTACTAACTTTACATTATTTTATAATTTCATGCACTATCAGTTTACACATGATATATTTTTGACACCATTCGTGGTGGCCTACATAATTTCATACTCACCCCCTGCTTGAGTCATCCTTGGGTACCTGATTAGATTTTATTAATACAGGTTAGGATAAAGGCAATGAATCTATGCTATGGAGTTGAGTTGGACATGAGACATGAATGGATGAGGTTCAAGATTTGGAGTCATGAACTTTTTGGGATTTCCACTATTTTTCTTATTTTGGGTTCATTTTAACCATAATTGTACCATGAAATGGAATACTTATTATTGGTTATGGGTTGTACCCAGTTGGGAAATGTTTATTTTTCATTTTTCACTGATTAGTTCATGTCATTTACACTATTTTACATGTTTACTACTATATCATACTCTAACTAAGAGGGTATATTCTTCCCCCGTGACTAATATAAACTCTCACTGCTAGTTTACAACCTCTTGAATATGGGGATGTGTTCTAGAAGTTATGTGACAACTCGGCTCAGGGAACTAGTTTAGTGACACCTGAGTCAGGGACGTTACAAAGTGGTACTAGAAGAGTTTATTTTCTCTTTCCTTTGTCATATTATTTGGGGATGGTAGATTGGAGGCTAGGAAGTGTCAGGCCTTGGTAATGAGATCTTTCATGGGAGTAGATTACCCATGTATGAGAGAAATCACATGTTACCCTTGGTGGGAAATGTTATTATTGAGGTTTGTCGTCATAGTTAAATGATATTTCACCATTTGGTGATGCACATGTCACATGATTTGACTGATTTATGATATTTTTTCTCATATTCATAATGGTGTGAGGTTTTTCATTCATGCATCATTTTATGCACTTAAGGATATAGGAGGCACACATCATGGTAATCACACACAAGATGGCTATGTGGGGCATAGAGAGTAGAATGAATTTTAAATCATTATATGTTTTGAAGAAAATGGGTCCTAATAATGATAACGACGGTGGGTAAATGAAAAGAATTAAATGGATATTTAATCAATATTGTGTATATTGAAACAATATGACATGTTTTATGTTTTGGGTGTTGGTAAATTGTAATGAATTAATAGCGTTTAAAAGATAACGGTTTTCATGGTGATGATGAAATAGATAATTAATTTTTATTAATGAAAAGTGTAAATGAGTTAAAATGATGGTTAAAACAAGTTTTGAGATGAGAAATTTTCTTAAGAGAATAGATTTGTGTGTAAAAGAGAAAATGGATTAAAGGGGTGTTTGATGAATGGTTTGTGATTAAATAATTTTGTGTTCCCCAATTGACCATGAGCTGTTGTAACAAGGGTTTAGGGTAGTGGTATATATGTGAACACATCTGTTGGAATGGTGTATGTGGAGTGGGTTAAGTATGGGAGGTAGTGTATTATCCAATTGCAGTTTATCCAATTAGACTTACTTTGAGATATTTTTTTGATGATAATTTTATAGGAATATGAATCGTTGTATGTATGGATTTTGAGAATTTGGGTAAGTATAATGTTCTAATGAATGAGCCTTTGGGTGTTCCTCATTGTTTCTTTAGTTAGGTGGTGGCCTTGAGTTCTTAAAGAGATGGTTGGTAATGTGAATGTAGTAATCCTTGTGGGTAGTAATTGTGTGTGATGTACAATGAACATATGAATGAGTATTTTGGTTGTAGTGTCATTATAGATGTGTGTTGTTGTGTGAGTGGGGACCCATGTGGGTCCAGGCCTTGTGATTTGTGTCTCAAACCATACAATGGGAGATTTGGCTCATGGTGTCGATGTATGGGAGGGATTACCATTTGTGCAGAACCACGAGAAAATGGTCACACGGTGAGCTATGCATATTGTGTATCAGAATTGGGGTGAAATCACAATTCAAAAGAATTTATTCGTTTGTGACATGATGTGTATGTGAATCAATGCCTTTTTTCCGTTGTGAATCCAGTTTAGGGAACCAGTATCCCTAAAACGTCAAGGTGACTTAAGAGAGAGGTAAGATGGGGTTACTAGTGCTCTGGGGTGTGTGTCATATGGGTGGATGTTAGACCTTTACAGTTGGATGTGGAATATGTCTTTTAGTGTGGGTTATCCTAGAGGGAAAAATGGGAAGATTGAATATTTGGTGATGTGACAAGAGTTTTGCTTATGCATTGGTTGTTTTGGAGAAATCAATCGCAACATCATGGGAGGCAATCCCAGTGATACAGGTGCATTGGAATATGAGGCATGGGAAATGATTTAATGTATTGATCTATGCATATGAGTAGCTTTAATATTCAGTAAATGGAATCACATGGATGATATTGTTTATATGAATGGTTTGTTTCTTGGGTGAGATATTGAGAATTCCTTGGGGACCATGAGGCTTACTAACCAAGGGGTGTGGTTTGGTGAGTAAGAGGGTGTTAGTCTATGCCCATGTGATGGTTTTCTTGTGAAAACTAAAGTCAACATGAGAGTGTTCGAAGTAATGTGAGAAACCTCGAGGGATCTAATGGGTCCAGATGTGGGAAAACACTGGTTGGGTGAAATTTAAAATTGTATTGGAATCTTTCATTCTTATGTTATCAAATCATGAAGCATGGTCATGCAAGAAAGCATGATTTTATTAGCATGGTAAACCATAGTGTTCATTCATTAGTTGTTAGGGACATTCACGAAGAACATGAGTGGTGTGGTAAAAATAGTACTAAGGATAACATTGTTTCATATCTTCTTGAAGGATATTCATGGAGTGGTGGGGATTCATAATTAGCAATCACACTTGAGCGATGTTGTTAAGTTCTAGTGAGACGTGTGCATTAGAAAAGTCAGAGATCTTTGGTAGAGAATGGTTTCCCATCATGGTAAGTGGCATTGGAAATTAATATATTGGTGGAAGTGTTCTTTGAAAACTTATTATTGTACCTAAACAAGTGATGATCATGGCCACTATCTTGTCCTTATACTAGCTACATTGAGAAGCTCTGGATTTATGACTAGAAACTTAAAGTTTCTTTGGTAGGATGAGGTACATAATTATGGTTACGATTGTGGTGTCTTATATGTGAAGAGGAATGGTGGGATTCACACCATTGATGGTTTTAGGCGAGGTCATTGGGATTGGTAGGTTTTCTTTGAATGTTTTGGTGACCACCCATTGAAGGTGGGAGCAGGCACTAGTTGATGTTCAATCTCTTTTTCTGGGGAAGGCTAGTCGACCATGTCTAAATTTTGGGATTCATCTTGTGATTGGGTGTAAGGCATGGTGATTGGAATCCCATGTATAGATAAATGGAAACAACACTCTTAAGGCGGGGAGTGATGAGTTAGTATTGAATGTACGGAGGAGAACATCGATTTGATGTAGAGGCACTAAGACACTAATAAAGAACTTGTAAGGTGCACGCTGGTTATCTCAAAATAGTGAAGTGTCCCATAACTATGGTGGTTGATTGGTCCAAGAATTGGAATTGGACTTAGGGTAGTTTGAAATGAAATTTAGGAATCTTGTGTTTACTCATCAAAGAATGAAGTGAGATGTAACATCTGCTTGTGGAAAGAGAGGTCGGGATCTATAAATCAAATAGAAATCAAAATCTAGTTTGGGTAATTCCCCATATGTTGGTTTTGAATTCCTAGAAGTTAGAATGAACATTGTCTTTGTGATGTAGTGTAATGATAATAGTAAGATAATCATTCCAGGATGAGTCAACTAGGGAAACTAGAAACGATTCGGAGCAAGGGAAGAATGTAGATAGTGGAAAATCACCTTTGATGGATGCTTTGGGATGAAATGTGTGTTTCAAATTTTGGAATGGGATTGAGTAAGAAAATATCCATCATTATATAGTGTTTAAATGGTAGAGGTGACTATTTTTGGAAATGTTTTTTGGGACGGTGTTTCTAAACAATGGTTTGGAGGGAAGTGGTGCTACGATGAAGGTGTTCTAACAGAAGTTAGGGAATGAATTTAATCACTACGTCAGGTATGTTGTGAAAGTTGAGTTGAGTTTTTGGTGGTCTTTATTTAAGATTGGATGTGCCATGTAATTGAAGAGGGTGGGGAAAAATATTTCATATACATTTTTGGTTGATGGTGTGATCAGAGATTCAGGTTGGAGGGACTCAAGTTAACACCATTTGGGTGATTTGGCCCTAGTAACGAGCTATGAAACCAGTTGAATCGGGCAAGTATTGGAGTGTTTGGGTTTCATTTGGATGTATGGTTGTGGAATTGGAACATCATGAAACAAGTGGTGGATCGATGAAGGTCATGAAATGTGGTGGGATGGATCATATTTTTTCCACCAGTAGATATCAGGTTTGGTCACTCATAGAGTTTGGAAAAAAGAGGAAAATGATTCCATGTGATTTAGGTCATGATTTGTATAGTGGATCAGACTAATAGTGTGTCGATTTATTCCTCCACGATGTTATAATACTGTGTACAATTTTTTTGTGTGTTATGAGTTAGGCACTACTACCTATGTTTTCTAAATAAATTTCGAGTGGTCGGGTGTGGTTGAAGTTGATGCCTCCTTGATGAGTATCTAGTCCATGTTGGGGGGTTGTGGTGAGGATGTCCTACGGGTCAAGAATATACCTTGGTAAAATTTTGTGTTAGTATTGTAATATTTAATGAGAGACATGGGAAAATGGGAATGGATTGGTGGTCCTAGTGGACTGACCTCTTTTTATGGATTTTTAGTGATGCTCATGAAGAGCGGCTTGAGGACAAGCTATTATAATATGGGAAGGTTATAAGATCCCATATTTTTTAAGGTTGGTGTTTGTTTATGTTTCAGTTTACATCATTTATGTTTGTTAAATATATGTTTTCACAAGTTTCTTTGAGTTCTCAGGGGTGTTCTGGGGGTTCGGGGAACTAAAGAGGAGGGAAAAAGAGTTTTTGGGGCATGTTTCATAGTTTACACATGGTTAGTGCAAACCATGTAGAGCATCCCAGGTAACCATGAAACCTTGTAAGAGGATTTTCCACTGTTATCACATAGTTAATCTAACCATTTTGAAATATTTGGAATCCATATGAAGGGGTTGATTTTGGGATAGTGGATAACACACGGTTTGTGGACGGTTTTTCAAACCATGATGGTAAACCATGAAACCCAATAAAGTTGAAAATTTTACAACCAAAAACCACTCTGGGATTTTAAATACTCACTCAATATTTTTCTTATTTGTCCTCCCATAAATACTATTTATGATCCAATACCTCAACAAGCTTACACAGATCGATCTCTTTCATTTCTAGTATGTTTGGAGCTTCTTCAGTTGCGGATAGAAACTCCGGGTAAGTATAATATCCTGATTGCTTCCTCTTCTCGATTAGGGTATGCATATTTCTCAAATTTCATTATAAATATTTAAAACCTCTTTTTTCTAGTGGAACCTTGGTTGGAAGCTCATGTGAGGTTTAGATAAGGATCTAAGGCTATGTTAAAAAGTGTTTTCTTTGTCGGATTCGAGGTAGGTGGTCAACAAGTTATATCCCATAGTTTGGTTATAGTGTTGTGCATTAATGTTGAGATATTGAGTTCATCATGTTGTATACTTGTTACCTTGAGTATGGTTTGGTAAATTGGGGTTAAAAATGATAAATGGAACCCCTTACAATCCGTGTGAGATTTTTTGAGGATGAATCAAACGTTTTATGATCACCCTGGGGTGAGATGACCTTATCAGACCTAGTAATTGGTAAATATATGTTTGAAATTGATCTGTGATAATGTATAGCCTTGTTTAATATGATAATATGGTTAGGTTAATTTGAAAAGGAATTTTGGTAGTTATTCTAAGATTTGTAATGGATTAAGGGGTTGTTTGGATAGACTTAGTAATGGATTAATTGTATTAAAGGAGATTGTGTCAAAAGGGTAAGGAATTATGTTGAGTGTCCACAAATAATTAGTCTATATGATGTTATGAACATGTTAAATTGGAAATTTCTTGTGTATTAAATAACACATGAATGGTTTTTAATAATGGAATTGATGAATATATGGAATGGGTAAATAGATGGAAATTATGAGGTACAGATAATGGGTTGAATGTGATAATGTGTTTTTGTCAAGTGATATAAGAATTGTACTTGAAATGCATAATTTTGAAATGTAGGTGAAATGATAAAATTGCTAATTAGGTTAAAACATGATAATTTTTGAATGTTGTAAAAAGTGTGGAAATCAATGAACAAACATAATGAGTTAAGGAATGTGAATGTGAATTAGGTCCAATGGGATTTGAAATATAAATGGAAAATTTATTAATAGGTTATAGAAAATTATTATTTCCCACGCTGATTGTTGTGGATTGTTATTTCCTCTGATATTGGTTATGATGGTTCTATTATGGTATGATTGGTATACATATTTGTTGTGTTGGTATTTGATATGGTTTTTTTCGCAAATGGATGGATAAGCATGTGAACATGGCTTGGTGGTGGGTTAAATGACTGATGATCATCCCAAAGGTAGGGTTAGTCTGATGCCTTAACCTACCTAGGAATACACAGGTTGAGGAGTTGGATGGATGCTCTATGCCCCAAATGGTTGTATTCAATGAAAATACCTGGACTGAGGCTCCATGCTATGTGTGGTGATTACTTGATATGCTCATCCCTAGTGAAATAGAGTGTTATTGTTTTCTCCTTCATGGAATTATAAATACCATGAATGCACATGAGCCTCAGCCCAGTTGGTGCGGACTCCTTAAGTGAATCCAGAAAACCCAAGATAAAATCCAGTTTGAGGTTAATTTATGGGAACTTTAGTAGGTACTATAGTAGGTACAGTAGCAGAAACTGTATTGGGAGCTATAGCAGACACTTTTTGGCACTGTAGCAGCCAGGAATATTCCACTGTTTGGGACTTCAGGCCAGTGATTTGGTCCCCATGTCCTTTAAGGCCTTCGAGCCACTCAGGCCTTCAGGTCAGTAAGGCCTTCGGGCCACCTCAAGGCTGTCGGGACACCTTAAGTGCAGATAAAAACCAGACAACCTATACGGAAAAAGCTTCAGAAAGAGGAGGAGAAAAAAGATTTCACCAGTGTAGAAGCTAAACGGATTGCAAGAATGAGAGGGTATGACACCTACCATCTGGAAAAGACTGTACATGAATTGGAAATCCTAGTTGAATAGTCATGAAAAGGTGGAGAGCTAATTTTACGATGAAGATGCTGGGGAGGAGGAGTTCCAAGTAGTTTGTCTGAGTTGTATGTAATGTTGCAATCCTACGGGCAATGAAATCCTCAAAGGCCTATGGTCCATGTAATACTTATTCCTACAGGCCTTGTAAGGGTTCCACCTTACCCCTTGAAAGGTGGATTATCATAAAAAATGACGGTCCTCAGGCCATTGAAAAAATTCCATGAAAATTGTGTGAAGGAGGTGAATTTATAAGCCTAGGATGAGATGTTGATGATGAGATAAATGATAAGATGATGTTCATAATGATCTTGGAATAATTATCCAAATAGATATATCAAGGTATATATTGTTAACTAGTGTCTATGTATTGTCATTTAATTACTTTTCTTTCATTTATACATTCATGAACAATCAGTTTATACAGGATATTTTGATGACACCATTGGTGGTGGCCTACTATGTTTCATACTGACACCTTGTTCGTTCCATTGTTTGGTATTGAGTAGATTTCATTCTTGTAGGTCATGGTAAGATAAATGGGCCTATTCTTGAGAGTTTTGAGTGACATGGGGCATGCATGGATGAGGTTCCAGACTTGGAGTCAGGACCATTTTGGTATTTCCAATTTTTTTATTATTTAAGGTTTTGTTCGCCTTGAATTGTTTCATGTCATGGAATATTTACTATTTGTTATGGTTAGGACCTAGTTGTAAAATGTTTATTTATGATTGTTCATTAATTAGTTCTTGTTATTTATTCAATTTTATGTGTTTACTATTGTGGATTACTCTATCTAAGAGGATATAGTTACCCCATGTGCCTAATAAAGACCCTCAATGGTAGCCAGCTACCTTTGGCATATGGGGAGGTGTGCTTGAGGTAACATGGAGACCTATATAGAGGCATCGATTTAGTGGAACATGGGTCGGGGAAATTACAAACGTCCCCCTTAAATTCTACATCATAAAAAGGGATTAAAAACCATTATTTAAAAAGAAATAAATAGGTTTGTAAAGGTAACATTAGAGAAAAAATAATCTAGTTTCCACAAAATGATATAAATTTAGAGTGATGGGGAGAATATGGACCTGTAGGGGAAACATTTGTTAAGGAGGATGATAATTATTCTCAATAATGATGAAATGTTTTAGAATTAATTTAGTAAATATAGAATAATTTAAATAAATAGTCCTTTTTCTGTGAGTGGAAGATAAATTACAATAAAATAAAATACCACAGTGGATGAATAAAATATTACAGAAAAGAAGACCATGAAGAGGCAATATAATATAATTAAATAGATTTTGAGGGATAAAACTCCCATACAACATTGGTAACATAAGAACCAGAATAAAAATAGAGGTAGATATTGAAATTTATTTTTAAGTGTAAATAAATTAAATATATTTATCATAAATTAACAAAATATTATAATGAATACACCATATTAATGAAAACATGATCCAAAATATCGAACATGCCTCATAGATTTTAAAATTTAGACAAAGAAACCCTTACACCATTATTATCTTTAGAATTGATAAAACATCAATAGTTGAACAAGATAAGGATTTTTAAATCCCTTATATCTCATTTAAAATGTTGAGAAACTAATTATAGGTCCAATACATACACTAACAATGGAAAAAATAGTGAGTACACATACTATCTCAATGAAGTAAAATTGAGATGCAAAAATCCTTAACATTATTACCTCTTATTCTAAACACACTCTAACCTCATAAAAATAAACTATGCTTATCACATATTTTATAAACTTATTCATAATTATAACCTTTTACATTCTTCATTTATAATAATCTATGAGAAACATATTATTTAGTTATATTTTCTTTTCATCATCAAATATTATTATTTTTGATTGTTTTAGTACTAGTTTTATATGTGTAGTGTCAAATATTGTTTAATGTTTCAGTGTTCATGATTTTGAGATTATGAAAGTTTCTATAATATATGTTTTATAATGATTTATGATGTCTAATTTCATTTTATAATTATTATAGATGGGATTCATGATAATAAATATGGCGAGGAGCTTATTTTGATAATTTTCATGAACAATGGTTGGTATGTTAATAACATGTTAGATATTAACATTACCATCACTGATCCCAAACAAAATTATTTACATATTATTTTCCAATATCACTAGTAATTAATGCGTTTTATTTATCAATGATATAAATTTATTATATTTTTCTTATAGGTGGTTAGACCAACCCAAAAAAGAACATGATATAATCGATGGGTGAGTATAGCTAAAAAGATATTCCATGGGAATAATATCATTATTAAAAAATAATAATGTTATTATTTAAAAATTTTAAGAAGTTGACTCAAATAATGATACATTTAGTTAAGTAATAAAATACTATTATTAAAAATGTAATACATTAAATTCAAGTAGGTGAAAGTCTGTACAGACTCACGAACAACACTTCTGATTTCCATAGAATGAAAGGACGATAGGGAATGATTAATATTTTCATAATATTAATAATGTTGTAAATAACATATTAATATATTAAAATTCAATATTATAGCCACCCTTGTATTATGGTGATGAAAACTAAAGAATGTTTTTCATGGAGGAGGCTATCCACACATTCTCATGGTGACATATTCATTTTTAGGTTAGATATAAAGGATGTTAGAAAATAGATATTACATTATTATGATAACAATTTTTAATATTATTAATAATAATGTAATAATAATTTCAAATATATAATTTTTATAGAGTAATAAGAAGAAAATAATTAATAGATCTCAATGGAGAACATTACCTCTCCCATTGGATGTTCTCCCTTGGGTAACACAATAAGGATCATTAGCTTGGTCTTTCAGAAAGTTCATGGATTCTAGAATGTGAAGAGAGAGTTTATGAGACACTATTTTAATGTTTTAGTTGAAATAATTCATAATAATGTGTGGATAAATGGGGTGGAGGAGGGATCCTTTTTTAGGTGTAGGGGATGAAATTTGTGTAAATATAACATCATAATATAAATAATGCTCATGATTCATAGAGAACATGGAGCCAGAACTATGGTTGGTTACAACACATGTCATTTGGAGTAGGGATGTGAATTTTTTAGTATTTAGTGGATGAGATGGGTGAATTTTTTGAGTTATATTTTAAAAATTTACAACATTTTATTCAATAAAAATAACCCACATTGTATTTTAATAACTGGGTTTTTATTTGTTTCTAATGACATTATCAAATTGATTCTTAATTAAGAAATTGGATTAAAATTTAGTGTTAATTATATAAAAATATTGATATAATTTATCCATAGGAAAATACTACACTTTTCAAGAATCTTTAATTTTATGGGGTTTAAAATTCTAATTACCAGAAGTAACCATGACATCCATTGTTACTATGCTTACCATGAGCACTGACGGTATGTTTCCCCGATATAAACCTACCATCAAATGGTAGGCATGATGACCATTCATTCAAACTATTTCATGAAATAATCATGGAAACCTTTCCAACTTACCACACTATAATATCATGGTAATCAACCTACTGTGAGTTTGATCAGCTGACCAAGTGCTAAAAAATCCCTTAAGGAAAAAATAGTTGACCACATGAATAAAATTCATTTACCTTGGTAATATTCTCAAAGTAGGTATACCTACTATGGTAACTTCCTTTTCTTCCAATATCTCATGGTAAGAACACTGACTGTGAACTTCTTGGTAATAATTATAACCACAATAAGTACCCTCATACAGTACCATTCCTCTAACTTCTAAGATAAAATCAAATACCAAAATTCATTACATACCCTACAATGTAACAGATCCATGGAATATTTATTGAAGGAGGGATAAAAATTGGGTGCTGCTCAAAAAGTCACCGCAACGATTTTTTTTCCACCCTAAAGAGAAAAAGGGTGAAACCAACCCTACTAATTCCATATTTTTATTGGACCCTTAGATATAAAATGATTATGGAGTGAATATAATCTACTATGAGAATAATGATATCAATCCAATCCAATTTTAGCTCATCACTGACACAAGTTGAGTCCAGCTAAGTATGCCATGACCGAAGATGACTTCTTGTACATATTTTGAGGGATCTCTATAATTATACCATATCATGAAGTGAAATGGATCTTGTTTACAAAATATTCATGTGAAAAGGTATCAAGATCACCGAGGAACTAAATAAAGGAAGCAAAATCATGTTTAGTTTCTTTGAATTTATTCTAACCATTAAATAGAGCCACTCGTGGGTGTATGTTTTGATAATGAGGTAAGTAGGAAAAGAAATTGTACTGAGAATATATAGTTCCAGTGATAGAAAATGGTTAGAATTCATTAAAAAATGATGGGATAATATGAGTGAATATATAGATAGAAATTATCTCTTGTGGGTAAAAAGTTTCACCCAATGCGCTATTTTAAATAATGCGCCCCACAATTTGAAGGCCATGACCAATTTTCATTACCCAAAAATGAGATCAAATTGGTCAATCCAAATTTAAAAATGATACTGGGATAGATTGTGGAATATTAAGATACATTGTATAATTCATTTAGACCCTTCCTTCTGGACACTTGTCAACAATTGAGTCGAAAATAATCCTTCTCCATACAAACATTCTAGGATTTAATAAAGAAGCACGTGACACTATAATGAATAGAACCTAAGAATATGATCACTATATAATAGAAATTAAATACTTTTGAATGGTTATTTGAATAACCTCTGACCATGATTCTTGTTTCTTAATTTCAATCCCTTTTTTAAATTACACAGTGATGAAACCCGAGACCCCATATGGGCAATCCAAGTAGAATACACTCACCTTGCCTATTAAAGAATTATGATAATTCACTACCAATACTGCATCATTTTTTCGTTAATTGTTTTTTAAGTTAATGTTTCTTTAGAATATATTTTAATTTCTTATATGTTTTTTAGACATTCCACACACAAGACATGTGGATAAAATCCACTTCTTGTGATAGAATATAGTTTGGGAAATTAAATTGTAAATAAAGATATCCAAATACCATGTTTGGAAAGGTTGGAGATTATAATTTTATTTTTGTTTCTTTTTCTGAATCAAATTTTCCTAATTTATGTAATCAATTGGATTAAATTGATGATAGGGATATTAGTAACCCAATTAATATTGATTCAACATGTGAGTGAGGTAATAATCCAATATTGGACCACTATATCCTTTATTGGCTTTAAAACCAACAAATTCTACTTACTATATCTATTAAAAGTGAATGAAAAAAAGATTTCAACACACAAACAACACTGACTTCTTGGAAGAAAATTGAAGTCCCACTTTTCTTGCATATTTCAGAGTTCCAATATTTTTTTAAGATCCCTAGGATTGGTTCACACAAGTCTGATGTTGTTATTGGGGAGGGATTGTTTTAATTTTTTAAAATAATGTATTAAAATTACTAGACATAGTTTTTTAAAATGCACTGTCATTGATCTAGAGTTTGAGAGAACTATGTTGGAAAGAGTAAGGACATCAACAAACCAAGATCATGAGTAATGATTGTTTTTTAAAATTACATTGGAATATTTCCCCTTTCTAGTTTCACAATGCTAAAAAACTATAATAGAATGTGAAGAGATAGAGAATAGTATTTCTCAAGTTAATTGGAAATTCAGTTTAATGTTTGCACCCAATTTCAATATAAAAGGTTAATAATTATAATTTAATGATAAAAAATTATGCGAATGTAAAACTAGAACAATTGGGAGAATTCTTATGTTTTACGTGATATATGGTGAATACCCCAATATGAAGATAAGTGAATAAAAATATGTTTTTTATGGGTTTAGAATTAGAGGTTCCACTGAGGCTAAATTCACCTATATGGATTTTTCCTTTTTTACTTGAAGGAGTAGTCAATGAGTGACTCTACAGTCTATAGACTTGAGAAATCAACTACTGGGAAGATCTATGAAATCTATTCCTATATATTTTTCATCTTTCATAAAGGTGTTCCAAACTAGAAAAGGAAATTTTTGGAATCGAGCACGAAACATGAAATACTCTCACTAAATTCTAGGTGAGGTTTAATGAAATAACACATATTTCCAACAATATACATAAAAAGATAATCCCTTCTTGGTAATTTTCTACCAAGTATTGTTAGATAATGACTAGAACCTAATTGATGCTTCTTTAGGTGGAAAACTAATTTATAATTCACCAGTTGAGGTTAGAGGGATTATTGAATGGATCTCACAAAATTCACAATAGTTTGGAACCATAAAAATATTCATAGTAGTACATGAGTTAAGAATATTCAAATTTCCCTTGTAAGAAAATAAAATTGTAGAATTAACTTACCTTCTAAGATAATTAGGTGCTAAAAAGGAACAGTAATAATAAACAACCACGCCCTAATTGTCCTGACAAATTTTTTATTCTCAAGATAATTTTACTGATGGATTACCTCATGTTTAAGGAAATGAATGATATGATACCATGTTTCAGAGGTAATTATAGAATCAACCAACTGGAAACAAAGGATTTAGAGAATCTCCAACTATCTAATTTTAATCTAGGATAAAACATAATGAAATTCCACCATTTCAAAAGGATTCTCAACCAGCTATTATACCACCTCCATTCTAGAGATGTAATTTTAAACCATCTGCAAGATAGACTCAAGGAATACCATAAGAACCATCCATGAAATACATGCTGATAAATGTTATAAAATCCCAAAAAAACCCTCCCTACTCATAGGTAATAATTAAAGGAATTAAAAGGGAAAATTTTCCAGCTCTTTACAACACAAAATAATTTTGTAAATCATGGCCTATGTAAGATTCCTTCTCTAAAAATTTCAAATCCTATGTGTTCTTTAAAAAAAATACATTTAGGAGTGGAAATGAACTAGAAAATGGAAAAGTGTTGCCTATAGAGCGTTGTGTTGCATTTTTTATCAATAAGGGGTCAATTTTGAATAGGTTGTCAATATGTACATGCATAGGTGATGATGGAATTCATGCCAATGATTGAAGTGGAGAGGTTATTAATTCAGTGAATATACCACTTCGATTTTGGTTTAAGAATGAAGAAACACTTCAGATTATTTTTGAGATGGTTCAATGTTCTAAGACAAGTGTTTAAAGGATAACACATCAATCCTTACGACATTGAAGTCCAAGAATTATGCATTAGTGAATAAGGTTAAGAAACGATACATGAATCATCGATGATTGGATTAAAGGAATGTTTTGAAGATGTTTGGGATTCATGGTCCAAAAAATGGAATAAATAATGGTGGATGAAGAAAAAATAATAGGGATATTCCTTGACACATTTAAACATGGAATATCTTCTTGGATATACTTTGTTTTTAACAAAGTGTATTTGTTTTGTGCCTTGGCCTAAAAATAAGCCAAACATGGAGGCCAACCGAGGGACTCATCCTCAAATACAAGCAGGACCCGAGGCTCAACCATGCTTGATGGAATACCTAAAAGGAATCCCATCATGAGGAAGGAGAGCACTGGCTGTGTATAATCCAACAGGTGCATGAACAGTGGGGAACCCGTGAAACTAGCATGCATAGTAGATGCTAAGAGAACACCCGGAAGAGGCAGAGTGGGCGCTAAGAGGACACCTGAAGGGTGAACATGGTTTGGGGATGTACCATGATGGAAAGAGGAGAATTCAGATCGACGGTTGTTGTGACTTGATAGTTAAATCGTGAGGATCTTGTGTCTCCATTTCAATGTGGGATGGAATTTTAAAAATGCCGGGGGTAATTCGGGCCATTCAACTGATCCTGCATGAGATCTTGGCTTCAGACTCCATTATGTCTTCCATGATCAAATCACCACTGTCTGTGCCTGATTTGAAATGATCATGAGGTCGCGGTGAATCCAAGTTTTCATATTCATCATCTGAGCCCCCTGATGCCGCTGCATGCCAAAGATGAAGCCTCCTCCACCGAGAATGAACTATGGAAACCATTAATGATGAAACCTTGTGAAAAAGGATAGTTGGAAGGCCACGATATCATACATCAATTATAAATTGCATGTATGCAATGAATGAAGTATATCACAAGTGGCCAAAGAAACATAAGGTGAATGGCCACGTCTTGCCACTCAAGCGATCAAGAAGAAGCTCTACATGCATTCTTCTTCATATGCATGTGAGGATGTCACCGAGAAATAATGTATCCCGAATTGAACATATTAAAAACAAGGTATGGAAATATTACCCATGGTTTGAAAATATTCATAGCCGAAGATCTCATCTATTTAATGCTTTGAATCCCACAACATCTCATGTGGATTTGAATAGTGATCCTTACATATAAATACAGAGCCCCTGACCGAGGATCAAGTGTTGAAAACAATGAAGAAGAACTCATTTCTAAGATACAGTGTACAAAACAAGTGGATCTTCTTAGATCTACTACAAAAAGAATAAGAGATACACGAGAGTTTAATAAGTGCTAAGAACTCTTGAATCATCCTTGTGAAAGAAGAAAGTAGACACACCCTCTATGTGAAGAAATCCAAAAACTCATTACAGGTTCAAATGAACCCTCTTGGTGTTTTTGTAAAAGGTATTTCTATAGGTAAAAAACTGGTGCTACACACCCTTGTTATACCTTTGTGATGAGATAATTACAAACCTATATTGGTTCTGTGAGGGACATACATGCGAAAAATTTGCATGTAGAAGAATAGCTCATGAACTCTCTGGTTTCAATGAAGAAGAAGGACACCCTCTTGCTTGAACCTTTTTATATGTACTATTTTTAGGGGGTTTTTTTAAGAAGAAGGTGATTTCAGGATGTTAAAGGTTTATGTATGCTTTATTTGAAGAAGGTGAAACCCAAAGCATTATGTTTTCTCAAGGAAAAGAGGAGAATGCATGCATGATGCATATGCATGCATATGCATGAATTGAGACACCCATGTGTGCAAGAACTTTCCAAACATTGAACAAAATCATTCATTTTTGAAGACGATAACAAATCCTGAAAGGATTGTGTGAGAATAAGTGATGAAAGATGAAGAAATACAAAGAAAACACACCCTTTGAACCCTAATTTAGATGAATAAGCTTGTGGGTGATAAGACCCAAAAGAAGAATAGAAAAAGAAAATGATAAAGAGAAGAGATTTAGTGTGTGCTCAAAGTGATTTTACTCATAGTGGTTTCCACACAAGTAAGAACAAAATGAAGAGTTCATGCATGCATGCATGCACATGCACATGTAAAGAAATAATCAATAGTGTGTGTGTGTATTGAGAAAAGAATAGAAGACAGTGCATGTTCAAAATCAAGATACCCATGCTTGAAATCATGCATGAAAACATGCATGTGAGAAAATCACTGACATATCCAACGATAAGAGGTATTGGATCCCATGAAATGCTTACTTAAACTGAGTGAGTTTTGAGACTAGAGACAGAAATAATAAAAGAAGTTATTCTATCTGAGTTTTCAGTAATTGAGAGTAAGAAGGAAGACTGAGATGATATTGCGAATAATCACTCTATCATTCTTTAGGAGGTTGTGTGAACCATTTTCATACACATAAATGAGGCCAAGTCTTCGTAATAAGAATAATGAATTACCTGGGCATTTTTGAACTTATCACTGATCAAGAAAGTGATTAGAAATATTGAGCAAGGCCAATAATCCTCGCCGAAGGATGTTGAAGATTCTTTAACAGATACACAGGCAAGTGGGATTCAGAAAGCCTGTGTGGGAAGAGCATAAGATCGTCTATAGAGAATCCAGAAAGAAAAAAAGAAGGAAGCTTCTCTTGTGACTCGAGAACTAGAATACCCCTGTGAGATTCAGGTAGGAGAAAAAGTATTCATTGGACTCTGAAGGAGCCCAGTGGAACTTTAGTAATACTGTGTGATGTAGTATAAAGAACCTCCTATGGAAATCAGGAGAGATACAGTGTGACTCTATATCAAACATTGTAATTACTCACTGAATTATAGTGCAGAATATATGTTGGGAGAATAACCAACACAACAAGGTTTAGGTATTTGAATTGAACCTTGTTAATCCTTGTGTTTAGTGCCTTTACATTCAAAGAAAAATTTTAGGTAAGTCTGAGATACACAAGAAGAGTGGATCCAGGATTTAACCATCCATAGAGTATTAATTGAAAATAATAAATTAGTTAAATAATTTAAAGGGATCATTGATTCACACCCCCCCCCCGTCTCAGTGATTCCCATTGATCTGGGAACTTCAATTCGTATTAGGTCGAGGTTACCTCTGAAATATCCAATGGAGTCTTTTTGGTTTGCATATTTGATGAGATGAGTGAAAAATCTAAAAATGAGATATCTTCCAAGTCTCATAATAACAAAAAGAAGAAACATGAAAAGAAGATGAAGAAGAATCCTACTACTAATGAGGAGACACCTTCTACAGAAAGTAATATGAAAGGTACAAAATGTCATAATTCTTTTTATTATTATGATTCTTCTAATGAATCTTGTTCAAGCTGTGAGAATGATTGATCAATTTTTGATCTACAGATTACACTCAAAGATCATTTCAAAAATGTCCCCAAAGAAGTGGAAAGACACATTGCCTCAAGAATTAGTGCTCTTCAAGGTGAAAAATTACAGCTGGAGGAAGAATAAAATGCAATGGAAGTGGAATGGGCTAAAAGGTTTGTCATATCCAACACACTCACAAAACTAGTGAAGGAAAAGGAAGAAAAAATTTATCTTTTCAATGAAAGAAATTCTCAAGTTACTAAATAATTTCAGGGAAGTATTTGTTAGAAATAATTCTTTAAGATTGTATATTTAGAAGCTTTCCATGCATTTGAAAAGTTTCATAAAGTTTCTATGGTTATCAAATATTCTCAACTAGATGAATTTATAAACAAGGTAAATGAGTTTTACATCTCTTTGAAACAATTGAAAAATATGCATGATGAACACAAGATAAATTTGAATGAGAATTAAGAAAGAAAGATGAGATCAATTGAGGAGGAGAAGAAATCCCTCAACGTGAAGATTTTAGAGTGGGAGGTGATATTGAAGATTCAACAATCACTCCAAGATGGAACTTCCTAATCAGATAAATGAAGATATTACTCCACTCAACTTTTTATTGAGTAATATGATTCCAAAAGGAACATTATATCATCCTTTAATCCAATGGAAACATCCTCCAAGAAGAAGGGATCCCATAACCCAGTTTTTTATGTTTCAACTAATGTCATTGCATATGAAACTATAGGTTCAAAGCTAAAATCTGGGAAGATATGGATTGATAAATATTTCAATACATCCATAGAAAATTCAAGGGTGTATACTGGAATGATTGAGTAGAGAAACTCCAAAAAGGAAACATCAAATAAAGAAAGACAATTCCAGAATAAAAAATGCACTAAATCTAGCCAGACCGATACTACAAGTACAAAAGAAGAGATTTGTTGGTTACTGTTGGTGTTGTTGGAAGCTTGGGCATCAAGATCATGATTTCTAGCATAATATGTCTTCATATAAAAATTGAAGAAGGACAACATTTAGGGAAAGTAGATGTAGAGAAATGAAGTAACCTATAATGCAAAGGTAAAAAACACATATGAAGAAGAATATGTCTATCAAGAATAGATTTGTGTATCTTGAAGACTTTTGTGATAATTTCAATAGAAGTGGTCATAGTAATGATGACTGATGGTTTAGTCCTATCATGCCTCAGACATATGTTGATAAAAAGCATTGACCACAAAAATTCCGGAGAAAGAAAAAAGAGTTGAAAAATATTACATTAGTAATATGCAATACAATGAAGTCAACAAAATAGTGAAAGAAATTATTCCCAAGAAGATGTTCAAGCAGAATTCAAAGAATGTCATCGAAAAAAATATTAAATGCTTCTATTGTGGAAAGAGATGTCATAGCTGGGATCAATGAAAACTAGAAATTGAGATGAATGGAAGAAAGATGAATCTAAAATGATAATCATTCTAGAATAAGATGGGGTTGATTGAAGACATTTCTGAAGAAAATTTTGATAAGTTGCCTAAGAAAGGTAACTTAAAAGCCTAGAAGAAGACATGGGGAATCTCTAATCTAGAAAATGACAAGGAGTTTTTAGTAATATGTCCTAATAAATTGAAAATTTCTGGAGGACTACAAAAAGATGATAATGAATTACTAGCTAATGCTAAGGAAAAAAGGAATACAGATCATTCCACATGAAGATAAATTCAAATTTCATGATAGGTTGTCAACAAATGACAACCCAAGTGTCTCAAAAGTATTATGGGGAAGATGCAAGAAATTTTTACATCATGAAAACAAGTGTTTTACTATTTTACCAGGCCAAATGGAGGTGATTGAACAACATGAAAAAAGTAAATTCTACTTCACTACTCCCAGAAGTGAAGAAAAAAATCCACAAAAGTTGACGATGAATGGAAGTAAACAATCCATGCTGAAAATGAAAAATAAATATTCCAAATGGAGAGGATACATCAGAATGAAAAGTAACAGACACTTTAGGGTTACAAGGAAAGGATTTCTTGGGATTAGAGAAATTTCTCAGCCCCAATGCTTCTATTAAGAATCATACAAGTGTTCCATCTTATTTTGTTATCTTTTTGTCGTATATGTGTGATCACAATGTAGGGAATTGAAGATGAAGGACATTCTCAAAATAAGAATTAATGTAACAATGTGGATAACTACAAGTTGGAAACCATATTCATGATTTGATAATTACATGAAGTGTTCCACAGTGGAAGATAATCAATATGAATATCTTGAAGATCATATGATGATTATTTTCCACTAAGGAAAATAAAATGGAGTTCACCCATTTATTAGGATAAAAAATGAAGGAGATGATATCAAGATGTATGTAAAGACAAACCTTGAAATTCATATCATCTCAAGAATCTGAAACTATGTTACTCCAATCACACATTTATCCATTGTTCGTAATTGTATTTATCAAATCAATTAAGTGGGATTTCTTGATTGATGAAAATATGGGATGAAATGGGGACCATTATCTTTTCCCAATAACTTTTTAATATATGTGGTAATGTATGTGTAGGATTTACGATTTCATTGATAAATATGATTAGCTGCAATCCCTTAGTCATGAATTGATACACTCTCTACATGATTTCATAGTTATGGTTGTTTATGGATATCTTTGAAAACCATGGTCATATCGCTTTTGTTTTCTAAACTGGGATAGCCCAAGTAGACTTAGATTTGATTAACTAAAGGCTCCTTTCTACGTGAACTATGTGACATCATCCCTCTCTAGGAAATACTCAAGAAGATATTATTCAAAATGTGGAGATCATGCTTTTGAAGAGAACCCCACTAAATTTTTTCATTTCACTTCCAATAAGAGGAGAAAATATTGGCAAACATATTGACCCATTCAAAGTGTTATTAATTAATATTGGAAACAAAATAAAAAGGGGATATTATAGAGAATGGTGTTCCATTTGTTGTCAATAAGGAGTCAATTGTCAATAGGTTGTCAATAAGTGCATACAAAGGTGATGATGGAAGATTTTCCAATGATTTAAGTGCAGATGTTATTAATTTAGTGATAATCCCACTTTGATTATAGATTAATATTAAGTAAACACTTCAGAAAATTTTTCATCTGATCCAAAGTTCCAAGAAATGTGTTTGAAGTATATCACATCACTCCTTACAACGTTAAAGGCCATGCATTATGCTTTAGTGCATAAGGTGAAGAAATAATCCATGCATCATCCATGATTGAATTAAAAGAATGTGTTGAATATGTTTGGGATTCATGATATAAAAAGAAAATAATAAATAATGGTGGATGAAGAAAAAAAATAGGGTGAGGCCTTGAAAAATTTAAAGATGGCACATCATCTTGGTTATAATTTATTTTTAACAATGTTTATTTGTTGTGTTGATTTTCTAAAAATTAAACCAACTAGGGATGTTAGCCGATGAATTAATTATAGAACACATGTGGGACCCAAGGTTCAACCATGGCTAGGAAAAGCACTCAATCCCTCCCTACATGACGCATGAGAGCACTGATCGTGAATAAGCTCACAGGTTCACACACAGTGGTAAAGCGGTGCGGCTAGCATGCATATTGGGCGCTAGAAGTGTGCCCAGAGGAGGCAGGGTGGGTGCTAAGAGTGCGTCCTCATGGTGAACATGGTATGGGGAAGTACCCTAAGGGGAAGAGGATAATTCTGATCGAAGGATACAACGAATTGATAGTTAAATCGTGAGGATCTAATGTCTATGTTTTGATGTGGGAAGACATTTTAAAAATGTGGGCGTAATCCCAGACATTCATCTAATCTCATGTGAGATCTCAGCCTCACTCTCTATCATGTATCCCATAATCTAATCACCACTATCTGCATATTATTTGAGATGATCCAACGGTTACGGTGAAACCATGTCATCGTCTTCAACCTCTGAGCAACCTGACATCATAGCTCGCCAGAGACGAATCCACCTCCACCGAGAATGAACTTCATCCACTGTTGATGATGAAACTCAGTGAATAATGTTTTTTTGGAAGGCCAAGATATCATACATGTATTAAAAATTGCACACATTCAATGAATGAAGTATATCGCATGCGACCGAAGAAACCGAAGGTGCGATGCCACATCATACCGCTCGAGTGATCAAGAAGAAGCCCTGCATGTATTCCTATTTTCATGCACATGAGGATGTCACTGGGGAATAAGGGAGCCCACATTGAACATATTCAAACCATGATATGGAAATATTAACCCCGGTTTGAATATATTCAAAGCCAAAGACCTCATCTATTGAAAGCTTTCAATCTCGTGGAATATCACATGGATTTGAATGGGGATCCATGCCTATAAATACAAGGCCCTTGATCAAGGCTCATGTGTTAAAAACATTGATGAAGCTATCATTTCCATAAAACACAACACTGAACAAGAGTTTCCACACAACTCTTCTAGGAATGGAAAAAGAGATATGTGGGAGGTCAATAAGTGCTAAGCACTCTTGAATCATCCTTTCGAAGGAGGAAAGTAGCCACACCCTCTGTATAAAGAAATCTGAAAACATGTGATAGGTTCTCCTGAACCCTCTTTGTGTTTTTGTGAAAGGTATTCCCATGAGTAAAAAATCTGTGCTACAAACCCTTGTTATAACTTTGTTAAGACATAATTACAATCCTTTATTGGTTCTATAAAAGAGATTCATACGAACTATTTGAGTGAATAAGAATACTCTATGTTCCCTTTGGTTTGCACAAAGAAGAAAAACACCCATGTTCTTGCACCTTTAACATGTACTATTTTGAAGGGGTTTTTTTTGAAGAAGAAGGTTATTGCATGAAGGCTGAGGTTTATGTATAATTTTTTTGAGAATAAGAAACTCGAAGCTTCATATTTTCACAAGGAAGAGAGTAGAATACATGCATGATGCATATGCATGCATATGCATGAATTGAGACCCACAAGTGTGGAAGAAGGATCCATACATTGACCACACCCATTTAGGTTTGAAGAATAGCACAAAACAAGAAAGGATTGTGTGTGGAAAAGTGAAGAAGGAGGAAGATATAAAAAGTAAACACACCCTTTAAACCCTAAATAATAAGAACAATCTTTTTAGTGTACTAAGACCCAAAAGAAGAAGAGAATGAGAAAATGATAAATAGAATATCTTTTATGTGTGATCAATGTGTTTTTTACCCATAGAGGTTTTTACACAAGGAATAGCAAAAGGAATAGTGGATGCATACATGCATGCACATGTAAAGAAATAATAAAAAGTGTGTGTGAATATTGAGAAATGGAGAGAATACAGTGTATATTCAAAAGCAAGAGACCCATGCATGTAATCAGGTATGAACACATGCACATGTGAAAATCCTTGAGATATCTAGATATAAGAGGTATTAGATCCCATGAAATCCATGCATGATGTATATGAGTTTTGATGCTGGATCCAAACATAATTAAATAAGATCTTCTATAAGAGTTTTCAGTAATTGAGAGTACATGAAGTCATACTAAGATGATATTATGAAGAATCAATCTATAATTCTTGAATAGGTTGTGTGCACCATTTTTACACATGTAAATGAGGCCAGGTCATCATCAGAAGAAGAAAGATTTTCCTAAGAATTTTTTAACTGAGCACTGATCAAGAAAGTGATCAGAAATATTGAGCAAGGAAAAAAGACGTCACCAAATTCTATTGAAGTTTCTTAAAGATATACACAGGATTGTGTGATTCACTAAGCCTCTATGGGAAGAGCATAAGATTGTCTGTAGTGAATCAATAAATAAAAATGATGGAAGCTGCTCATGTGACTTGAGAGCTTGAATACACTTGTGAGATTCATGGAGGAGAAGAAGCCTTCAATGGGACTCTAATATAGGCCAGTGGAACTCTGGTAACACTATGTGAAGAAGTATAAATAACCAACTGTCGGAATCAGGGGTGATACTATATGACTCTGTATCGACCATTATAATTATTCACTGAATTATATTGGAGAATCATTATTGGGGAGAATAACCAACATAGCAAAGAGTAGGTCTTTGAATCGAACTTTTTAAATCCTTCTGTTCAGGGCCTTTACATTTACAGCATCATCTAAGGTTACGTTGAGAGACACAAGAAGAGTGGACAAAGTCTTTTACCATAAATAGATGTTTAATTGAAAAGAATCAATTAGTAAAAATATTTAAAGGGATCACTGATTCACCCCCTCCCTCTCCCAGTGATTCACACTAATCTGGGTACTTCATTGCCCATAGAAATTAAAACTGTAAGTAAATAGAAGAAATAATCTAAATTTGAAAATAACCCTAATAAGGATTCAAAGAAATCACCATAAATTATAAAATAAAACAATTGAAGATAAACACCCCAACCTCCCATACATATAACAATGAATGATCTAAGAAGAACCAACGAGAAATCAGTACAAGAGGGGACGCTAGAAGTTTTCAAAAAGGTGGAAATCAATATCCCCTGCTGGATACCATTCTCCAGATTGCAAGGTATAGAAAATTCATCATGAACATGGGAATCTTTGAGATAATATTAAAAGTAAATTAAGTTGTAAGAAATGGTAATTTTTTTTATTTTCACCCTTTAAATTCCCAAAATATGTCAAGAGTCATGTACTATTTCTATTTTCTATAAAATTGGTATTATCACTTTTTTCAATTTACTAGGTGACATTGTTTATTTAATTAAAGTAATTACTTAATAAATTTATTCTTATTTATAGATGGGAGGACTGAAATTTACTCATAGGGTCATACAACATCACAATAGAGTCAGTGCCTATCTCATATGGGTTCTTGAGGATATCCTGGAAAGAATATAAGCCTATCCATTCTCTGCTGACTTCTACATTCTTAACATGGACAAAGGTAAAGATAAATATCATTCTACCATTATTCCATGAATTCCATTGATATTGAATTTTAAAAACATCATAACATTCAATTAATGAAACCCTTCCATGGTATTCTGTGATGATAATGTGGATTTCAACGTTCTGGATATAATAAAAGATCCACATGATGAAGATTCTATTTTCACCATAAAACATTTGGAATTTAATTTTTACTCTTGGGAGGAAATTTCAATTTTTGATGAAATAATTGGACTAGGATAAGCATTGTAAACAAAAACATGGTGGATAAACATATTTTTTTATGTGAACTTAAATCTGGAGATCATTTAAAATAACAATCCATTTAAAGAAATTGATGTGAATTATTTTGATGAGTTACTAAATCTGATACTAACATTTCTTCTATAAATGAATAGGTGGAGAACATGTAGAATATTAAATATTAAAATATCTCTATAATAACATAAATATTAAAATTTAAGATTCCTACCTCAAATTTAAAATGTTATTATTAAAAATATAATAAGAAACTTACAATCATAATTTCAATCAAACATAGAACATGACCATGAAAACAAACTATTGAAAGTACTATAAAATAAATTTAAATCCATAGTATGAAAAATTATTGATATTCTATAAATAATACCTACCACCTGAAAACGCATAACTTTTTTCGAAGAATGATCAATGTTCATAAGACTACCTCATAGAAGGCTAAAAAAACCCTTAGAGAGGTATAAAAATTATAGAGCCCATGTCATTAGGAAATACAATTTCCCTATACCCTTTATATAACAATTATTGATGGACTAATAGGAAAAGGACATATTTTATCCTTGATGCGTTTTATGGGAATTATCAAATTCTCATTACTCTATTTGACTAAGAAAAGACCACATTCGCATTTCTCTTAAGTATATTTTCCTTTAAAAGATGTATTTTTCATTCTAATGCCCCAGTTACCCTTAAAAAATGAATGGTGTTTTTATTCTCAAACTTGATTAAGAGTTTTTAGTGGTATTTTTGATTATTTCACTATGTATGGAACTTGTTTTAAAAATTTCCTCGAGATTATTAAATTTTTTTCATTAATATGTATTAAAAAATAATTGATTTTGTATTTTTAATGTTTTCATTTTACGGTTAAAAAAATAGATGTTTTGGGCCATTAAATTTTTAATGAATTAATTAGAGATGATAAATCCCATTTTGATGTCATTTCAATACTAGTATATCCCACCACTGTGAGACACATTTGATCATTTTTTGGCCATTTTTTCTTTTATGTAAGTCTTATAATAGTCATTAAAAAACTACTTTCCATTAACAAACATACATAAAAAATTGAATTTTTATATTATGATTAATGTAAAGAAACCTTTGACAAATTGAAAGGATGTTTAACCACTTCCCCCGACATCTTCCCCCAATCTAAAGTCACACCTTTGAGATACTTTGTGATGATTCCAATAGAATTATAGAATCTATGCTATCCATAAAGTAGATAATATTACACAAGTGATAGCTTAAATTTCACAATCCCTATAAAGTCCCATATCAACTACCCAACAAAATAAAAGTATTTTTCTCTAATATTGTTTATTTTAAAAAATTTAATTATTATCCCTTAGTAAGTACATTAGTTGATTATTTTTCTCTTTCACCCATAAAATAAATAATCAATAAAACTAATTCCAATCCTAGGGTATTATGTTGGATGTTGTTATTGTAAGAGTTTGACCTTTAGATTAAGGAAAATAAGGTATGTTAAAATAAAGTGGCTAACCACATGAGCATGATGCCTTATACTAATGAGGTAGAATAGATCCCAAGAACTAGTCTAGATGATTCCATACCTATTCATAAGATATACAACCTAACCCATGTACCATGGTATGTTGATATAGTCAACATTATGGTCACATCAATAGAGCCTTCATTTATCTCTAAGAACCAAACTACAAAATAAAATTATAAAACAAAACAATATGTTTTGGAAGATCTATGTTTATTGAAAATTTGAAATAAAATAGTCATTATAATATTTATTATTGAGGAAGAAATTAATTCTATATTTTCTTTTTGTTATACACTTTCATGTGGAGGCCATTTTGGACCTTATAGATCCTCTAGAATAATTCTGAATGCTACTTTGTTTTGGAAATCCAACATTATATATTTTTTGAAAAAAGCCTAAAATATTATATTTCTGGTTGAACCATCAAAAAATAATAAATTATCTAAAATAATTTGATTTTTTGGTGAAATACATTATTTTTAGTGAGTTGACATCATGGAAACAATTTCCATGCTGTTTGGATTTCATAATATCTTATTCATAGTAGATTATGTGCCAAAATGGATGTTTCCAAAGTTTAATGGGATGATTAATCCAAAATTAAAATTTAATTTCACAAATCAAAAATATTTTGTAGGTTTAAGATACTTAGAGTTTAAATTAGCAACCAAGGAAACCATTTTTTTAATAAGAAAACTGAGGTCCTTATAATAAATTATTTCGTCCACCATAAAACAATTACTACCTTCCACCCATTAAAAAATGTTCTGGATAGGTATCTAATAGAAAATTGAAAAATATCTCAAACAACATTGTAAAACACAAGAATAATTATTAGATTAATAAGATATAAGAAGCACTATGGAAGTAAAGAACATCTTTCAGGACCTCATTAGGCATGTTCCCTTACTATTTTTTTTATGTTTTATATTTACACTTGCCTATTGAGCAACATCAATATGACTATTGGGATATCAGAAAAGTAAAGATGGAGTATATAAAAAATGGAGAAGAAAAGAAACTTTAATTTTGGGATATTGAGGAAATAATGAGATAAGAATATGTGAACTCACTATAATACAAGGAGAAACCCAAATCTTTGCATGAAAAGTTTATCCAAACAAGATAAATTAAAATTGGATAGAAAGTAATTCTATTTTCTTCAAGGACTAACATTTTCCTTGGTAATGTTCGTTCAAAATTGACTAGACTGTAGAATGTAATTAATACATTTCCTTTGGAGTAGTTGAAATTGAAGAATATTGTTCAATGTATCCAAAAAGGTGAATGAACTACAAGTAATGATACAACTGGAGAAATTTTGGAAATAAAAAATGGAAGAGTCCAAATTCAACCCTACAATTGAAAAAAGTACTGTCAGGATTTTTAAATTTCCATTATTTGGGCATAACAATTAATTATAAACTATATTATTTTAGAAATGTAAACTGAAATTAAACTGGGGAAATGTCAGATCCATCTTTTGTGGAGGAGAGAAACTCTAATACGAAAATAAATAATTTTTTTTGAAAAATAAATTTCAATAAATTATTTTTTTATAGTATTCTACTTCAATTTTTAATAATTTATTAAACCTAATTTCAACCATACTTATTGTGAAAATAGCATGCTAAAATGGACGTAATCTATGATATTTAAACTGTAATAACTTATGTGTTTTTTGAGTAATTAAAAAAAATACATTTATATTTATATTTAGAACTAGGGGTGGAGTGTGTGGGAAAAGATTTATATAGAATCAATTTTATAAATTTATGTCACTAGAATATTGAACTTTATCTATGTAAACATCACCACTATAAGAAAAAAATATTAAGGATGAAACATTAATGAAAATTATATAAGTATTCTGAGCCCGATATAGAAAAAAAGAAATTGGAAACCTATATTGAATTTCAAAGACACTAGAACTAAGTGTGTTTCTATAATTAATTAATGTATTCTGAATAAGTACTATGCATAGTGTTTTTCACACAATTTGTTCTATGAAAATAAAATCCAAAAGGTCTATGTAAAAAACGAGTCCATTTAGGAGAATGTAATATTGAACCCATAAAAATGGGGTAGTTGACTTATAACACAATAATTAAATTTGTATCTACAAAGTGAAAATTCAATATCTTTTTAAGTAACTTAAGAAAGAGGGATTTATGTGGGTTCTTTTTTAAAAACATTAATTTCACATAAATCTAATTCAGTTCATTCATGAACTAGAACATTGAATGAATTGATTTAATGAATTTATTTTTCTCATAGATGAGTCAAGATAATTTTAATAGTAGATGTGGTTTTGTGTTACATTTCATGGTCTAGTAAATTTATATATAGGTAGAGTAACTTAATTTTTGAATATGTTGAATAAAATACTAATTTTTCTCGGGTAAGATATTATCTAAGTGTGGGGAGTGATTTGAGATAGTGTATTCAGTATTTTATCCCTTATAATAATTGAAAATAGCCCACATTATAGTTGAATTCTCATGTTGATATTACTTTCAACTTAATTTCATTAGGTGGAACATAATTTGGAAATTTGGTTTAAATATGGCTTGTCTTCCTAAATTATTAGGGTGGAAATTATGAATATAAAACTACTACATTATGAAATTATGTGAACATTTGTAGGATCTGAAATTAGAAAGTCTATGAGTGATCGTGACATCTTTGGTCTGAATGTTTTCCATAGATACGGACTGTATGTTCCCCGACATGAACTCACTATCACATGGTATGTATGGTGACTGTGCCTTAAACATATCATGAGCACTAAACATGGTAGCATTCCCACCTTAACACGCCATATTCTCATCATAAGCCTCCCTACAATGTGGGACATCATCTGTTTGTGTGCTAAAAAATTATGCAAAGGAAAATAATAGCTGACCGAATTGCCAAAATTTATTTAACATGTTACTATTCAAATAATAGGCATGATTACTGTAACATAACCCACCCACCTTACCATAACTAAAACTTATAAGTTACTATTTATTGACCCCTGAATTTACAACCCCTAAATTGTAAGAACCCTTTTATTTAATGCTTGAGTTAGATCAAATGACATGGTGCTGGTCCAAAAATCACTACAAACATTTATCTTCCCCACCATGGAGAAACATGGTTCCCCTGACCAGACAATGAAATTTTCTACTTAAAACCATGAATATAAGATGATTATAGACCGGATTTACTATACTAATAGAATCATGGTAGTACTCTACTCCAATTTGAACTCTAAAATGAATCTAGTTGGGATCCAACTGATCATACCACCAGAAAATTCACAGTACCTATACAACTATTAAGGTAGATTTGTCATTCCAATGAATCACAATAGAGATGGTTTCTTGTCAATACAAGTGCCACTTGATGAAGGTATATAATATCATTAGTAAGAAATAATGTAATTTTTGTCGTCTCTAGTTTTATGATGTTCCTCTCACCATGAAATAGAACTACTGGAAGGTGTTAGTTTAGAATGTGAGGTCATCAGAAAATACATTTGTATGTGTATCAGTACATCTAATAAAAAATTATAGGTTATCCTTTTTCTTTAAAAAAGGGATAATCCAAGAGCATATACAAGAAAAAATGACATCTCATGGGTAAAATAATTCAGCACAAGAACTACTTAATATAATGAGGCCCCCAATTTAGATACATTACCTATATTCATTTTCCCAATACTATGAATAAATAGATCAGTACACATTTAAAAAGGATATTGGGATAGATCATTAAAGTGTATTGATACCTTGTATAATTCATCTACAACCTTCTTTAGGGATATATTTCAATCATCGACCTGAATGTAAATTAGATCCCCACAAACACTCCATAATTCATTGAAGAATCATATTCCCTTCACCTGAATAGATCTTGTGAAACTGAGAACTGTATTGTAGTAGAATCTTACTCTAGAAGGGGGATTTAAATCACCACTATCTGTAACTCGTATTATTTAATTTCTATCTCTCATTATAATACTCAAGTGGTGGAACACTAGAACCTCTATGGTTCAAGGAAGAATAATCTCCTCACCTACCCAGTTGATTACTTATGAACATTCAATTATAATAAAAAATACTATATAGAAGTTAGTGGTTTATTCAGTATAGGTTTATTTTGATTATCTTTTAATTTCTTATTCATGTTTTACACATTTCTCACATAAGCCATATGGATTATTTCTACTACAAGTGATTGTAGATAGTGGGGGTAATTTATGGATAATTTTATATTACCATATACCAAGATAATTATGGATGGAAATAAGGTGATAATTATGTTTATTTATCTATAAAAAATTTCTTGATGCAAGTGATCAGTTGGATTCAATTTATGAGGGGGTGAATAATAACCCAATGAATAATGATTCAATAGTAGAATGAGGTAATAATCCAATATCGGATGACATCCTAATTAATTGATTTTAAAAAAACCATATTTACATAGTATTTCATTAAAATTGATCCCACAAACCAGATTTCAACACACACAACACAACCTTCTCTAGAGACAATCTATACCCCACTTTTACTGCAGATTTCTCATCTTGAAATATTGTTTTGCAGAGTGCCTTGCGATTGGAGTGGATCAGCAAGGATTTATGGGTTATTCTTGAATTATTATTTTAGAGATTATATATATGATGCATTCATTTTTAACCATTTGGGGAATGTTATATTGGCACATTATGTGTGTATAAGGGTTCTTTTAGTAATGCTATATAGTGAGTTTTTTTATGTTTGGGTAATATATATGGATAGAGTTTCCTTTTATATACAATGTCCATTATGTATTATCCCTACATCCTTGGATGGTAGGTAACTTAGATGGGAAAAAATATATAGGTATAGTTTTTCTATATACCCAAAGTTCATGTTGAAATTTTTGCGTGTCTTTATGGTATGTTTTAGATAACTATAAAGTTAGAAAATAATCTCCCAAGTGAATGATAGTTTTACAACAATATTTACACTAGCCTCTTATAGTTACGTGGTGCCCCTGAGTTATTGTAGTGAACCTCCTTGGGTCTATTTGTGTATTAGGGCCAGGCTATTAAATGTGTAAGTATAAAACTCAATTAGTGATGTAATGTGTCACAATAATTATTAAATAACACCCTTCCTTGGGTAAGAGACATATAGAGGATCTTGTCAAATAATCCTTCAAAAAAATAAAGTATTACTAGAATTGTGACATCCAAATGAAAGAAAACCCTCCATGGTCAACGATGATAAGGATTCTAAAATCCAATTAAAATTTGAAATGAACTTTTGGTATTACCCATCTCTATCAGGAAATCTATGAAATTAAGATATATTCATAAACACTCTAAAATAAGCAACCCCCCACAATCTATGATGGATATATAGTGACCCGATACTGTGAAATAACATTCATAATGAATTAATGTTTTCACATCCAAAACACTCATATCAAAATTTTTATATACAATTAACACTAAAAACTGAGTTGTAGAACCATCGACCAATGGTAATTATGCTACTTTATGGTTATCAAGAATAAAAATACATCATTGATAAACACCACCATGAAACAGTAATAAAAATACCTAGACAGAAGATGAATCAATACAATAAACACCATTGTTTCATTAGTAATCCCAAATCACATTGAAAAAAATATAAACTACCTATATTGATAAAAATGGTTTTTTAAAATGTTCTCTTTCATTAGTCTCGTTTAATGAAATCCCATATGCAAGTCTGTCATTGTGAATGAACTATATTTCATAAGCTAAATAAAAAATCATCAATTATCAGTAAAGGATACATAAATTTCACTATTTCCTAATTTAATAGAAGATAATAAATACCTAAACTCAAACCTATACCGAACTTATTAGAAAGAAAAAATTGATATCCATAAGAACAAACACTATGGAGACTATTTCCCTTCCATTAAAATTTGACAATATAAATCTATAAATTTCCCATCTCATTAGGTTCCATCCAATATAAAATCCTAAAAAAACTGATATACCTAGTTATAACTCAATACTAATCATGTTCTCTAACCTAAATGGTAATGTTACAATCTCTTATGGGAACACATTAATGAAATAACTTACCCCACTAAAAATCACGTCTACTCATTTTTGAAATAGGAAATTAATTAAAATTAGAAGATTATATATAATATTATATTTTTCGATATTCCACAACATATTCATCTTACCTCTTTCCATGAAGAACACATCACGTACTTTGTAAACATTATAATAAACCACCATCCTTTGATATTAGTAAATAATGTCAAACATAAAATGTAACCAATGCAAACTAAGTATAATATCATATGGTTACATATTCAACAAGACCAGATTCATCTCAATATGGTTACAAAATATCATTAAATCAACCCTACAAAACACTTCAGCTAGCCACAATTGATCTATTATCATAATATAAAAATATATAGGTGGTATATTCCTTTCAATCGTAAAATATAAACATATCACTATATTAGTGGGAACAAATAAATAAGATATACAAGAAATGAAAAAATATGGGGATAGAAATGAGAAAATGCATATCATACCTCTCAACACTATGAGTAATAATTTGTAATTGACCTTTATGCATGATTCTACTTATGTTTACATTTTATTATAAATGATCATATTCCCCCTTAAATCATTGTCTCTAATCAATCCCCTATCCTAAATCATGATTGATATAAATTGGTTGAACTCAACCACAACCACTCCAGTCCCGTAGTCATTTAACTCATTAATTATATAGTTTCTTTAAAGGGGTATGGTATATATGGTGGGTGATAGGGTCAATTTCATACGAACAAACTATTCTTAATCCATCACTAAACATGTGAAACAATGAATTTAAAATCTAATTTTTTCTATTACATTCAACTAGTAATATTTATTAATTTAGATAATGAAAAAATTAGGGATTTCATTGTAATTTTAATAAATACTCTTGTTACAAGATCATATAAAAAATGACATAAATAATGATTTCAACATCAGTTTTTAGAAAAACGATGTTGAAATCCCTTATTCAAAATTTACCAAATTACTTTTTAATAATGCTAGCATAGAAAATGAATAATATAATAGTTTTAAGAAAACCCAATTTTAAAATCCCAACTCTCTTGTAATTTAACATTGATTTTTATTAAAACCAATCATTAATGTTAATATTTATTAAAAAGTATTCTAAAATATATGATTTTAGACCTGTTTAACATGAACTGAAATCCCAAATAGCATATCTAGATAGCATAAACAAAAAAAATCATTGAAAACATTTACATCATGCTTTAAATGTATTATATAGAAACATGAAACTACAATTAAAAATTACTAAAAAATAGAAAATATATTCAAAAGAAGTTTTGAAGGTGGTCCTTGAGATTTGTTTTATATGCTGAAACATCATCAAAATATACAAAAACATAATGTCTTATTGATTATAAAATATATCATAATTATTTAGATTATATGTGATATGATGAAACTAACCATTCCAAAAAATATTATTTTTATGTCCATGATTATCTCAAAAATGAATCATGAAAAATATCATCATTTAACACCACTTTATTGATGTTGAAACTGTGTTTATGAAATAACATTTTTAAAATTAGAGCTCCGGATATGTAAGAAAAAAATAATTATATGATATAAATGTTATCTACATGAACTTTTACATATTCATTTTTTTATGGTTCAATTTTTGAAAAGTGAACCGCGTGATACTCAATATAAGAAATTCTATGATTTTAAATATTATTTATTAAAATCATAGACAAAATGAAAATATTATAATTAAATAACTAATAGAATATAACAATGCTTATTTATTTAATGATTTTAAAAATATTCTTTGAACAATCGCAACGAAATAACAAAATCAACATATGTTGCATACATTTTGGAAAAATATTCATAACAAATAATTTCCACAAAAATATTAAAATTTTATCATAAATAATGTTATAAATAAAAATGGTTTATAGGTATATGTTTGTTCTTATGAATCAATGGATGAAAAAACAATCATGTAATATATATATTTGTTAATAATATATAATATATATATATATATATTTGATTTTGGATTTTTGGTATAGGTATTGAATATATGTTGAAATGTATTCTTGATCTATCAAACCACAAAAATAAGTTCGATCATATTGTGCACAAATAATGTGGAGTTAAATGATTTGAAAATTTAAAAATTTGGTCTATATGAAATATTTTTACTTAAATAAATTAGGTTTATAATTCAAATTTTCATACATGAAAAACAAAAACACGAGAAAAATGTGAACCTCCCCCTTTACAACCTCAATGATTCCATTTTTAGCTATATTTTACATATAATATCTTTTAAAAGTATCATCACAACAATTCTATAAAAAAAATTAATATATTTTCTGGTAATAATTTTTTAATAAATAAATTTTATAAATAAAATTTAAATATCATAAATGCTTCCTCCCTCTAGTTGGATGAAAAATTAATTCAGGCCTTAGTATTTATAAACTCATCCTTAAGGGATGGATCTTTTTTCATTTCACTCCAAAAAATATAATATAAAGTCAAATTTTTCTTATAATATCTCAATATGATTTATTCGATATATAAATACATTTTATTAAATATTTTGGTCTCTTCATGGTAAAATGTAATTTACAATTAAATAGATTTTATATTAGTTGTATGAAATGGGTAATTTTTTATCCATTGAAAATATTAATAAATAGGTTTAGAAATGATTTATCTAAAGAAAAACCTGACTGATATTTCAATAACCAGTCAAGGTTTCTCTTATAAGGTAATAATATACAAATCCTAAAATGATGTTATAAAGCCATGAAACTATTTAACTACTTAGAATGAATTCTATATGGGTGGTCATTATCATCAATCTCAATTATCATCCTTTTGTATTCACATTTTTTTGTATTTTTTAGAAATTTTCTAATCCCACATCGACCATATTTAGTTTCCATCATCTTTTGATAAGAATAAGATATTTTCTAAATTTTATGAAATATAATATTAGTTTACTTATATAATTTAACTACTATAGATATATCTATATAATTAAACGTGCATACTAGTTTTCATCTAATTCTAGGTCTGTTATTTAGAAATATGTATATCACTTTAAGGATTTTTTTATAACTATATTTTATTAAAATGAAACTATTATTATAAATAAATAATTGACTATTTCTAAAATAATGAAAAATATTAAATATTAAAATTTTCAAAAAAAATATGTATATAAAAATAATGAATATAATTTTTTTAAAAAGGATTGAAATGATTATCATCTAAAAATGATCAATATTATGTGCTTTTATTTTTTTATAAAGATAAATATCTTATAATTAAAATAATGAAATTGTTAATTATAGGATGAAAATTAAGTATTCTTGACTAAAATATTATACCTAAAAATATTAAAATAAAAAAAGTGATAAAAATCTTTACATAAAGCATTAAAATATATATATATATATGAATATAATGTAAACATAAATTATTATAAAAAATAGAATGAATGATCAATATCAATATATTAAATATCAAATTTATGAATAATGTTTATATATGTAACTTAAATATATAGATGTTTTCCAAATTAATTAATAGAGTAATTAAGGGTTTTCTCATATCCCTTTTATGTGATAATTCATTTCATATGAACAATTTATACATTGGAGTCATTGCTATTCCCATATAATAATGTAATAGATGAATAAATTTCACAAAAATCTTTAATATCATTAATATTCTCATCAAAAAAATTAACTTTTCCTTTGAAAAACTAAAGACCATTGGTAATTTAAAGGGTGGAACACATAATATATTTTTTCTCATACATCCACATCCAAAACAATACCACTTTTCAATAAAATAATCTCAAATAAATAATTGTAAATCCATGTTCATCATGTTTGAAAACACTGTTACTTTCAACCCAAACATAAAAATATTTTGGTACATTATATTTATTATAATAAATCTACCATATATCTATAACAACTAAAAAATGTGTTGTTGATGGATAAATTTGGTTTTTATCTTTGGTACTTACAAATCATATTTCTTCAGTGATGATCATTACTACATTATTTTGACTTTCTCTCATATAATGCACATTTTTTGTTATCGAAACATGTGTCCTTTAATATGAAAACCAAAACATTTGATCATAATAAAACATATTCCCCAGGATAAATATTTTAATATTTACTATTTATTTTAATCAATATTTAATTCCTCATTAAACCCTAATTTTTTTATGTTCAATCCTCAATCGCTTATCTTTTTTTTATTTTATACATTTTATATTGTTACATATGATAATATATGAAAGATCATGGGTTTTCACTCTGGTATGGATCATTTTTTCAGTCTCAATCTTTAATTTGAACATAATATGGATTTATAGTGAGTTAGAAAAGGTCTTAGGGGTGTTCGGGGAAAGTTGATACCTAGAACCCATCTTTTTTGAGAAATTTGTGTAGGTCACATGGTTAGCCTAAAGATGGCACATAGTTTGGCTGACCGTGCAGATTGAAATTTTTGATCATAACAAAAATGCACCGTTTGTGCACGGTCATGGGGACTAACCATAAAATGTTCCCCTTATACATGGAAAACCATGCATAGTTTGTGAATATTTTTCCAAACTATGTAGAAAAATCAAGAAAATGCCATTTTTCGTGAAAAACTATATATAAATTTACATTAAGGATCTAATTGACCTCATCCTTCTTCTGTAAAATGTAAACCTATGAGATTAACCAATTTTTTTTCTCAATTTGGGTGTTTTATGATCTAAGATTGGGATTAAGAGATCTCCTTATTCCGGCACCTGATCGAGCTTCTGTTCATCACGTTGGATGCACAATGGTATGTACTTGTGTCCGTTTGAGCCGTTATTTTTCCCTTTTCCTCTCTACTTAGTTGTCATGGTTTCATCATTTTTTTTCTTATATATACTTAGATATGATTTAAATCAAGGGCCAATACTGGACATTGAGAGTGGTAAAATCCTAAGGTTGGTGGTTTATAATTCATCCCTAAAGTTCGTTGATTTGGGGATATTAATGTGAGGACCACCTATTTCATTGAATGCCATTGGTTAAATTTATATTCCATGTTTATACTAGTTTTTACCATATGGTTATGCTCTTTCCAAATATGTGATTATTTTTTAGGGGTTACACCGACAACTTCTTCGATTCCATGTTGAAGGTTATTCCATAATTGTCATTTTAGTTTTTTTACATGTTTGAGCCACCATTATAGTGTGCCTTCACCTGAACATTCTAGGGTTAATCTTCATTATATTAAATGTATTGTTTTATATTTTAAATTACAAAATTGAAAGTACCATGTATACTTACCACATGACTATCCTAAGGTTAGTGATTCAATTTTTGCAATTAAATTTGAAATGTGAATTATAAAGTATACAAAGTATATGAAATAGTCTTATTGTAATTGAATAATGCTTTCATGTTTTTAGAATCCCTATCCATGTTAATGGAAGGTAGAAGAGTGAACCTTAATTAATTAATATTCCTTAAATGGATTTTAATAAAGGGATGCACACTACTTGGCCTATTCACACTAATGAAAGGGAAGGATTGAACCAGCAGTTGCATGCTACTTGGTCTATCCACACTAATGGAAGGAAAGGCTTGAACCAGTTAAATCATTAACTGAATTCACTATGAAATTAGAATCACATGACTAGAGATTTTCTTGTATTCTGATCAGAGAATTAAATGATCACTCGGGAACCCCATTCCGATTCAAACATGTGGCTTGCTCAGGTTGAGACCAACATGGATCCCGATCATTGTCTACTTTTGGATGACTGGTATGACAATGTACTATCCCTTTTATAATATTAAATGATTCCACTAATACACTCCTTTTATCCAAAAATGACATGTAGGTTCCAGAGTTACAATCCATCAGACGTTGTCACTGCATAGCCTTGTCTTACCTCGGTTGATCACCTAGGATACAGTGGGAAACTCATTGTAGAATTCATTGAAACTTATCCTTGTATTACCCACGTACCCTTATCCAGTCTGCAATGGTTATTGAGTTGGAAACCCTCATTGTCTATGTTTTCATGGTTGATACTTGGACCTTTCAGTATCAACAACATCATGAGACTATGTCCATATTGGCCATGCTTCACGTGTCCTATTAACATAAACGGGTAATTGATTAATTAATGAACTATATACATGTTCAGACACCATCCAAGTGCTGAAGCTTGTACTTGTGTAGTTAATGACATTTTACTACTTTAATTTATAAATATTTCATGCTTGCACATTTTTATATTCCATTACAAAATTCAGATATTATAGAAACCATTAGTGCTGGCTCACTGAGATTTATCTCACACCCTCTTCGGAACTCGTTTGGTACTCAGAGTAGATTACATGGTTGAAGGTGTTGAAAAAGAGAAGCATAAGGATTCAAACACTTGATTGCATTTTTTAGTATGGATCTAGATAGAAGAGGACCAAGTAGGATCTCTTGATCTCTAGGATAGTATTTTGATTCCTTTATACATTTTCGGAACACGTTATGTCGGCTATATTTTACCCATTTTTTCATTTCTCAAGTGACATGAAATATCATCATCACTTTTTTAAGTTAATATAGTTATTCTTATGCATGTTTATCAACTAGATTTGTCTGATTTTTTCATTTTTACTTATTAGGATTTTACTATTTACCATTTATTATATTTATCCACTATTTCACACTCTATTAATGAGGGAATAGTCTCCCAATGGATACATCATAGGCCCTCATTGCTAGTTGGGATCCTCAAGAATTTAGGTATATACACTTGAGTCCATGTGGCCCACTGTGCTAGGGGAACCTATGTCATGTATATGGCCATGTTATATAGGTGTATTTCAATTCCTTACATTTCATAATATGGTTGTGATTGTTGAGTGATGTTGTGATCATTAGATTATTCTTTTTTTACTCTTGGTTATGATTGAGTGATTGCGTTTTTCAATTCATGAGGTTTATGGGCCCTTATGTGTTGGGATGAGTAATTTACCAAGTCGACCCATTATACTATATATAAATGGGCGTTTTTTCAGTGATAAGTGTATGGGAACAAAATAACTAAAAATTATTGTCCATTATAAAGTATAAAATATGAATTTTATAATGAAATGGTTGCACATACTTATCCCTACTTGTAATTTTTATGAAAGGTCAAGGAGTGAACCTGATGATTAAATGAATAAAAATGAAATGAAACTTACACATGAGCACTTTTCGATACCTGTCCTTCTATGAATTTAGTTTGGGTAGTATGATTTGGATAGTGTTGTTTCATATATTCATCTACCTCTAGTGTTTCTATATATCTGCTAAAATATTGTTATGATGATGTTCTTTTTATACATAGAACAATTCCACCACTACGTCCTCATGTCGTATACCGGGGAGGTGGTGAATACCATGCTCTAGACATGGTGCGACCTGAGATTCCAGTCTTAACCCCTAGAGTGCCACTTGAGGCATCACCAATTTTACCAGATATGGGCATTTATTCCCAAGTATGGGATAGTTTCCTATTTCTGATGGCAATCTATGAATGGTGCTCCATGAGTTGCACCTATGATGGATGATCTGACTCATGGATTCCTGGAGCAGTATCCTCCTACTTTCCTAGGGGATGGTAGTTCATAGGATACTGAGACTTGGTTATAATACACTATATCTAACATTGTGCATCTGGAGATGCCTCTAGATCAAAGGGTCAATAATTATACATACAAGCATCTGGACTCATCCATGCATTGATGGGATGTGATTTCTAAGGACAGTTATCATCTGGACTTGTTATGGGTTGATTTCTAGACTGAGTTCAATGATCAATTCTTTTCCCAGACCCTGATATATAATAGATCCAGATAATTCATGCATCTTTTGTAGGGTTCTATGTCAATTATGGAATATGTAGTACTTTCACTGAGTTGTAGTGATCCTCTCTTCTTCTAGATGGTGATGATCTTTCACATGCTAGAGGTTTTGAGGATGGTCTCCAATATTCCATTGGTATATAGGTGAATGTCTTCTGCCTTCCTACCTTTTCCACAATAATAAATCCATATCTCCTCACGGAGTGTAACATGAGGTACAATTTTAGTATCCTGTTTAAAGGATCGTTGTCGTGTTAGGCCAGTAGTTCATCTGGTGGCTGGAAGCATTTTCTTGAAGTTTCTCATCAAGAAAGTGACAACCAGAGTAACTGTTTAAATAGATATGTGGTGTGTCATTATTGTGGAATACTGGGTCATTCGAATCCTCTGTGTTATAGATACCCAGTAGAGTGAAAGTCTTGTGGTAGTATGGGGCATCTTCATCATTTACACAGGACCTTTCCACCAGTTTCGAGTGAAAAGGGATTAGCACCAGCTCCACCTTCAAGATCAAGTTCATTTACAACACATTAGGTGGGGTGTTGGAGTAGCAACAGAAGCTCTGGATGAGGAGGAGGTTATGGCCATGGTATCCAGAACCCTGATCACTGGTAGTTCTAGTAGAACAGTTATAATCATGGTGGTCCAACAATTTCACATGGTCGTGGATCTGGCCAATTTCATGCATTACTGCTGATACCCAAGGATCAAGATGCTTGACCATCTACAATAAGATTTACTATTCAAGTAGCCTCTCCAGTAGTCCCTTTTTTATTTGATATAGGTGCTTCAAATTCTTTCATCTCACAATCATTCATGAATAGTCTCAAACTAGAGATATAATATCACTATGGTGTAATAAAACTATATATGTTGTTAAGGGTATGAAAAGAGGGAACATTCTAGTGTAGGGAATGTCCCCTTGAGGTAGGTAGTTTCCCTTTCTTATGGATTCTATTTTTTCTTGATATGATAGGCTTTGATGTCATACTCAGGATGGATGGGTTTGTTCACAATCATGATTTTTTAGACTTCTATCACTATAGGGTATATTTTACATCAACATAACGTAGCAGTTATCTACATATGGGTAAGTGGGATATAAAGGATGTAAGAGTTCAACCAAAACATCATGTGCTAGGGTGAGTGACAACCTAGATTGACAATATCTTCATAAAGGATCAGGGTTTTCTCCAAACAGATTTTCATCATATAATTTATCATAGAAAGGATGTATTTCATGATGATTTTTCTTGATTACCTCTTAAAATATATGTAGACATTATAATCAATCTTGTTCCAAGAGTAGCTCTGGTGTCCATTCCTCCATAAAGGATAACACATACTGAGATTCAGGAGCTTATGTGGCAGCTAGAGGATTTAGTGGCCAATGACTTTATACAGCCCAATGCATCCTCCTGAGGTTCTCTCATGCTTTTCACCAAGAAGGCTGATGAGAAATTTTGTGTATGCATAGATAATATATGGTTGAACCAATATATAGTAAATAACTAATATCCACTACAATGTATAGATGTTTTCTTTAACTAGCACTAAGGAGCTAGGGTCTCCTCTAGGATTGAATTGAGATCGGGCTATCATCAGGTATGAGTTAGACCGTCATACATTCTTAGTACGACATTCTGTAATAGGTATGGTCTATATTAATACCTTGTTATTAAATTCGACTTTACAAATGTTCATGAACTTTTCATGGTTCTGATGAATATGGTTTCCCACCCATATATGGACACCTTTGTTGTGTTCTTTTTGGCTGAAATCTTGGTGTATTAGAACACTTGTATTGTCCATTCCAAACATCATGAGATCATTTTGAGTAAACTAAAAGAGAATAAAATTTATGAAAATATTGATAAGTTACACTTATTGATCAGAAAATCCCAATTCCTAGTTCATATAATATCAGAATCAAAAGAATATGTTGACCTAGAAAATGTTGGTGTTGTAGTTTCTTGGAAGGCACCCTAGAACATGTTTTAAATCGTGAGTTTCTTAGGGATTTTGGGATATTACAGATGTTTCATACAGGACATTTCCCTCCTTTATTCAGACATTAAAGTTCTTAATAAAAATGGTTTTAATTATTGTGTTCCAAAGCATGTGATAAATTCTTTCAAAAGCTGATAGGGAGGATTTTCTCGGCCCCTATTCTGATTATAATATAGCTTGGAAAAGGATATATCGTCTTCTATGATGCATCAAACATCTAACTCGTATATATTTTGATGTAGGAGGTAAGATTCATTGAGTATGGATCTCGATATTTGAGGACTCATGAGTGAAATTAATTTACACATGACCCTGAGCTAGCAACACTTGTCTATGCCTTACGTTTCTAGAGACATTATCTAATGGGTGAGCTCTTTGTGGTGTACACACACAATATGATCCTCATATATATCTTTCTTCCATGTGATGTGAACCTCATATTGTGAATATGGGTTGAATACCTTCAATCATTGTATTTTAAGATTGAATATATTCTTGGAAGGGGAAATGTAGTTGTTGATGCATTATGTTGGAAAACTCAAACATAGGACATGCAGGAAGCTAGTGATGAATAGAAGTTGATGGCCCTATTTTCATAACAAAATTTGGAGTTTCGTGATGATTAAGATCAGTCTTACCATTCCTCTTTGATAGTTACCTCTTCCATCCTTGAGAAGGTGAAGAGTATTTACTTTTTAGATCTTGAAGGATTGGTTCTCCATGATACTATATCTAGAGATAACCCTCCCCCAGAATGGTATGTGGATAGAGACAATGTTATGTGTCTACGTGGACATATCTAGGTTACAATAGATATGAGAATAGAGTTGATTCCTGAGTCCGGGGCTTCTCATTGGGCAGTTCATCCAAAAATCTCAAAGATGTATAGAGATATGCAATGCCATTATTGGTGTCCTGTTATTAAATGTTAGATTGAAAGATTTATCACTAGGTGTTCCACCTATTTTCTCATGAAGCCGAAGCCTCAGATACCTGTTGGGTTGCTATAGCCGATTCCAGTCCCTAAATGTAAATGTGAAGATGATGTTATGGATTTCCTAGTCGTTTTACCACGGGATCTAAGGGATAGTGATTCTATATGGGTAGTCATTGACAGGGTAATAAAATCATCCAACTTAATTCATATTTGGGATACATTCTCAGTTGATGAGATGTGAAGACTATATGTATGTGATATTGTACGATTACATGGGGCTCCTCACACTATCATTTCATATAGTAATGATTATTACACATCCGAATTTTGACATGGATTGTTGAAATCTATGGGAATATAGGTTCTTCTAAGAATAGTATATCACCCTTTGACTAATGGAAAATATGAACAGACAATAAATTCCATATAGGACATGCTCAGAGCATGTGTCCTTGATTTTGGCGGTTCTTGGGAAAATCATATCCCTCTCTTTGAGTTAACCAATAATAACAGTTTTCAGGCCATAATTCAGATAGATCCTTTTGAGGACTTGTATGTCTTTCAATTCTGTTCACCCATATTTTGGATAGAGGTAGGTGAGGAAGCCCTACTAGGTCCTCGTCTCATTCAGGAGACATCAGAGCAGGTTTAGATGATCATGATGTGTATGACTACTACTCAATCTAGATAGAGATATTATGTCGATCTCCATCTATGACCACTAGAGTTTGATGTTGGGGATCAAGTATTTCTCCATGTATTTCCTAGGTCAGGTCATAAATAGTTATGGATGTAGGGAAAGTTGTCACCCCATTATATAGTGTAGTACGATATTCTAGAGAGAGTTAGGGTGGTTTCCTATCAGTTAATTCTACCTAGATTTTATCATTCCATGGATGATGTATCTCATGATTCATATATTTTAAAATATCATGCTGAAATGTGTCATACCTATGATCTTGAGGAAGTTGAGTTAAATTTTGATGCTAATTTTGAGGAGTATTCAGTACGCATTGTTGATCGGAACAAAAAATCTCTTTAAATATGGTATGTTCCTCTTGTACGGTTGCTATGACATCGTGACTTAATTCATGAAAATACATGGAAGTGGGAGACTTATGTACATGCCTATTTTCTGAAGTTGTTCTCAGTCTGTGTTCCCCCACTATTGGATGGTGAACTCAGGGAAATGTTCTTTTAAGGGGGAAGACTGTAATAAACTTTTTTTAACTTAGGTAAGGATCCTTTAACTTTTGGTATAAATCATTAGTTTGGTTATAATATGGATTCCTAGTGTTTTATAAATGGTCTAAAGGGGGGTTTGGGAATGTTAAATCCTAGAAACCATATTTTTGTGAAATTTGGTTTGGTCACACGATTAGTGAATGGTTGGCGCACAGATTGTATAACCGTGTTGATTGAAATTTCGAGACATAACAGAATGGAAGGGTTTTCCCACGTCTGTGTGGACTTACCATAGAATGTTCCCCTTTTACCTAGAAAACATTGCATGGTTTGTGAATGAATTTTCAAACTGTGCATATTCTATTTGTGGGATAATATGTCAAAATTTCCATTAATGATCAAATTGACCTCCTCCTTCTTCACTAATCCATAAACTAGTGGGATTATCCTATTTTTCTGTCAATTTGTGGGTTTTTAAGATACCAACTTATGATTAAGTGATATACTGCATTTGAATCCTGATCGAGCTTCTGTTTATCACATTGGATGTGCAATTGTACATACTCAACTTTTTTTTGATTCGTTCTTCTTCTCTTTTGATCTCAACCCAGATATCATGGTCTGAATTTTTTTTCTTTTTCTTATATCTACTCTGATTCAATCCAAATCATGATCTGAAAATGGAGGAAGATATTAATACAAGCATATGGTTGGTGGTCTATAACTTGTCCCTAATGTTCATTGATTTAGGAAAACTTTTTTAGGGGCCACCAATTTTGTCGGATGTCATTTGTAAAATTTATATGCCTTGATTATACTCATTAGAATCGTATGGTTATTATATTTCCAAAAATGTGATTAGTTTTTTTGGTTACACCCAAAAATTCATCCATTCCATGTCGAAGGTTATGCTATAATTTTCATTTTAGTGTATTGACATGTTTGAGACACCGTTTGGGTGTGCATTCGCTTGACCAGTCTAATGGTAATCTTCTTTATATTAAATGGATTGTTTTTTGTTTTGAATTTCATAATTTCAAGTACCATGTATTCCTACCACTTGACCTACCTAAGGTAAGTGCATCCATTTTGGCAGTTCAATTTGTAATGACAATTGGAAAGTATACTAAGTATATGACATGGCCTTAATGTAATTGAATAAAGGTTGCATGTCTGTATTACCCATTTCCATGTTAATGTAAGGTATAAGAGTGAACCATAATTGATGAATATTCTTTAAATGGATTTAATGAAGGGATGCTTGCTATATAGCCTATTCACACCAATGAAAGGGAAGGACTGAACCAAAGGTTGCATGTGACATGGCCTATATACACTAATGGAAGGCAAGGATTGAACCCATTGAATTATTACACGACTTCACTACAAAATAATATTTTCCTAACTCGATCTCACCGGGAATTCAATTCATAGAATTCCATGAGCTCTCGGAAACCCCATTCTGATGCAAAGATAAAGCTTCCTTAGGTTGATCAGAACATAGATTGTGATCTTTGTCAACTTTTAGAAGCCTGGTATGAAAACATTGGATCCATTATATAATATTATATGATGCCATATATAAAATCATTGGATCCACCAATGACATGTAGGTTCTATTGTTATAGGCCATCATGTTGTGTCATTACTTAGCCCCATCTTACATTTGCTGATCACCTTGGATTCAGTAGGAAACTCATTATGTAATGAATTGGACTTGATCCAGGGAATGCACTATTTCCCTTAGTTAGTATATAGTGGTTACTGAGTTGGACACCCATGAGGCAATGCTTCCTTAGTTGAACCCTTGGAGCTTTCACTATCTACACCATCATGAGACTATGTCAGCGATGGACATGCCTCATGTGACCTATTAATATAAACTTGTATTTGATTAATTAATGATCTAGATACATGTTCATACTGCAAATAAAGGATGAAGTAGGTACTTGGGTATTTACTTATATTATATTTCTTCACATTATATATATTTTATGCATTCACATTGTTATACTCTATTAGATGAGCCGAATTTTATAGACACAGTTGGTGGTGGCCCACTGAGATATATCCACACCCTCTTTGAGTGTTTTTTGTTTCCCAAAGTATATTAAATGGATGAAGGTGTTGAAAAAGAGAAACATACAGCTTTAATCACTTGATTTCTTACTATTTAGTATGGATCTTGATAGTAGTGGACCGAGATGGATCTCATGATTCTTGGGATTGTCTTTTGATTCATTTATACATTTGTGGAACCTATTATTCATGTTGTCTTATATCCTTTTTTTTTGTTTTATTGTGAAATGAAATATCATCATCACCTGTTTTAGTTAATACATTTATTGTTATCATTATTTATCTATTAAATTTTTCTTATTCCCCTATTTACTTATTAAGCTTTAGCTATTTAACTATGTTTATATATATATATATGATATGCTACACTCTGGTAATGAGGGCATAGTCTCCCCTGTGACACACCCTAGGCCCTCGCTACTAGTTGGAAGCCTCTGACATTCGAGGAGATGTGGTTGAAGAAATGTTGCCCACTAGGCTCTTGGAACACATCATGTAGAATCTGAGTCCAGGGAATCAAAATATATGTGGTTCAACTTTACCGTTTTTATTCAAAATGTATAAATGAGCATGATTCTCTTCATATTATTGAATTCACATTACCTTTAATCCATTGATCCATTTTCCATTTATATAATCCGTCAAAAATCAAGATATAGAGATACCATTGTTCTCTATGTAAAAAATAATAATCAATACAACCCATAATCAACTCTTCTAATATATTTTTTAGAATAATGGAGGCTTATGGGAAATAGATATTATTAAAATATTATTCCATAATTTTATAATATAAATAAAAATAATCAATCCAAAATAAATATTTAAGACAATAAAATATTATCTCTCAATCTAAATGAATCAATATATGGACCATTATATCAAAAAATGATGGTATAAAATACATTTAACTTTGTCTGATTATGAGGAAAACATCATTGATTAACACATTTAACAATTTTTGATTTATGAATTTTTTTAAATTTAATTGAAAATTATTGTCAACCAAAATATATAATTTTTGTAAGGAATTATATTTATTCCACAATATGTAACCATTTTTTGTTGTTTCATCAATACATGATAATCATGATATTTCACACTGATTAACATTAATTACTTCAATAACACAAAAATTTCAATTTCTTTGAATGTCCACTTGTTACATTAATACAATGGAGACATTGATAGAAATTTATCTTCTCACTATTTCTTAATGTCTGACAACCCAGATGATAATATTTTCTCTTTCCACTCAGAGTGGGAGATAAATCAATAAAAATTGAAATGGATATTATTTCAAGTCTTGCATGTAATCCACAATTTAAATTTTGATTTTTGTTTATGAAATTTCTAACTAGACTGTCACAAATTTTTTTCATGACTTGACTAGTGTCAATGTTTTGTTTTAACTCTAAACATTTACAACAAGTTATGCTGAATAAAATACCTCATTGCTTCTACATTTTTCTAAATATGAAAACATTCATTCTTTCCAAATACGATATCTATTTTTCACCTTATCATAATATTTATCAGCAGAGAATGTTTTTTGGGAAAAAATATTACAATTTTTTACAGTTAAATTACATTTGAAATCATCAATAAAGATATACCATTTTTGATATATAGGTACAAAATCCTTCTTCAATTGTATTGTAGATGATAGTTATTCACCTCTTTAATAATTTTATAAGATTTAAATCCCTAAACACAATATCCACATAAGTTTCTATATATATTAATTTGTTGTATAATGAATATTATCATAGTACTAAAAATAAAGTAATCATTATTTTATTAAAAGAATGATGTGACACCTATCTCTTATTGAAATTTTAAATAATAAATCAATAGTGATAGAAATAAATCTTTATAATTTCTTGGATGTTTTGGTCCATAAATCATTAATCTCACCATTACATACTTCATCTTGATACATATCTATGAGGAAAAGTTGTGAATGAAAACCACAAAAATCCATGAAAAAAAATTGGATACTAAAGCTCTTAAATAGATTCAATTAATATTTTTACATTCCCATCATTTTATTTATACAATATTTTAATGAATCATATAATTTTGGATAAAATTTACTTTTTTACGGTGAATCAGTAGATAGGTGTAATTAATCGTTAGAGTTGAAATTATCTATATTCTATCTTACTCAATTTTAATCTATTTAATTTTCAGTTATATGGTTCCAATGAGGAAATATTGGAAGTTACAATTTTTTATTTAGAGGGTTTTTTGTTCATGTTCTTTGGAATGAATGAAGGTTGGATTTTTTATATATTTGATATCATGATGTATCACATTTATAACATCCAATTAAAATTTAATATTTCTTCCTATATAGAAAATAATAATTAGGGAAACCATTTTTCTATTTTTAACCCAATAAAATCTCTTATAATATTATTTTCCCTCATAATTTGAATTTAGAAGCCCATTTCCTCCATGAAGTCCAAATTTTAAAAGTTTAATAAGTTTAAAAAATCCTTTTTCAATCCAAACATTTTGTTCATCATGTTAAATATTATCATCATTTTTTAAAACACTGTAAATTTATTGAAACATTTGAACAACTTATTTTTATCATCTCTATGAAATCTTTTGACACATGTTGGTTTCTTCAATAGTTTCACAACCTACATCCATAATTACTTCTTAGAGATAATCCTATGTCTCATGATTACCATCATTTAAATCCATATATCTTGAATTGTTTTTCGTATATCTATACTAGACCCAACATGTATAATTATGATTTTTATTGTAGAAAAAATAAATTCTTTGATTTTTCTATAGATTAGTGTTTTCATATTCAAAAACATCATGCATAGATAAAAAATTAGACCATTTTTTTCTAGATTTCATTTTTTAAAATTTCAAAAAAAATTCATCCCCTTTCTCATATATATCTGCATTTCCTCATGTATTTATGAAATTAGATACCATTAATCACCTAGAGTCATAATATAATAGATGAATGTATTAAAACAAAAAATTCTATAATGAAAACAATTTTCAACTAGATTACAACATATAAACAAAGTAACAATAATGAAAAAAATATAATTAAAATAAATTAATGGAAAAATAATTTTAACCCAAAAATAATTTTGATGACGAAAAATTAATAAATATGAACAATTATTAATATAATTATTTATAAATAAAAAAAATGATACCCATAATTTACAATCACACAAAACATATAGTAACAAAAACTTATAACCTTAAATAAATTATAATAACAAAAATTAATAATAGAAAATGGTATACATAAAATGAATTGAATAGATGAATTAAATTTATTAATTAAAAATAATTAATTAATATTTCATAAATAAAGAATTTTACATAAAAAAATATGTTGGTTATCAATGGAAAATTGACATCAAAAACTGAAATATTCAATCAATGGTGGTGAATGTTTGGAAAATAATTCGTTTTTTAGAAGAAATATTTTCAAAAAACCAAGTGTTTAATAAACCGAATGAAAAATTTGTAGTGTGGTCATAGAGCAAGAGGGTTGATGTTTTCGTACACAAAATGAATTTTAGGGACATGGAATAAATATAAATGATCAATTAGTGAGGATAAAAAATGGAAACAATAAGTATGACTTGAAAACAAATATTGAAGATTGAGATTGAGTGTGGTGTAGTTGCAAGTCAAGAGGATCTCAAATTTAGAAATATTGTGTTGAAAAAAAGAGGATATTGTAAGGAATATTTGATTTTTTGAAATATTATCACATATTTTATGATAAAAAAATGGTAAAATGTCTTCATAATTAATGTCATTGTCATTTTATTCTAAATATAATGTTAAAAGTCATTTCAAATTCCATTTAAGTAATGTTTTATTATAACTAATTTTAAAATACTTCTATTATTGTTAATAATGTTGGTTATTTGAAAACAAACATTAATAATTAAACTAAATACATTTTTCTACTATGTAGGAAATACAAATTGTTGTTATATTTTAACTCTATAATTGTATCACATGAATCCAATAAAAAAACCAAATTTTCAAAATAATTTATCATTAAAAATATATATTACAGGCCTTATGTAAATGGAATAGCTTTTTTGAGGCATAATATTCATTCATAATAGGTCTACCTAACACCAAAATGATTCAGTGTCCTCACATATGATATGGGTCCTCCCCAAGGTCTCATTTTTATCCTATTAATTTTTCAACACCTATGTATATTCTAATTAATGTAAACAAACTGATATGTTGCTTGATCACAATTCAAATTCCTTTCACAAAGTTATAGTCTCTCATCTCTAGATCATATATATATTTATTTCAATTTAATTACAACATTAATTTCATAACTACTTATTACCAAACATTATAGTTCCCCTATTGAATAAACTAGAAAACCTATTACTACTTTTTTTAAAGAGAGGAATTAAAAAACTCCTCCAAGATTTTGCATTTAAACTAGATATACTTGATCATTAAATCAAAATGATATTTATGGAACAAATTCTTTCAATGTTATTCTATATTGGAAAAAATCACATTAAATTAAATCTATTGACCTTTACCACCAAGATATGTTTAATATAATCTCCAAATATATCATCAATTGTCCCATATCTTTATAAACTGGAGACCTCATACATGGTAAGTTTTTTAATTTAATTTCCATAATGTTCCCTTCCAAAATTATTCCATAGTAATATCCACTCAGAAATGTATTACATGGTTTATATACCCTCTATCCGTCTACATCATGATTCTGATGCACATATAACCTCAATTCATGTTAGAAAATTCATTAAACCAATGAAGAATTGGATGGTACCAGTTAAACTACATAAATATCATTCATATTTAATGCAAACCACACACAATCATAATTACCTAACACTATATAGTTTATACAACGAAATATACTTAATACCTAACAATTAGTATACTATATATGACATCCATGGTATTGGGTATTTGACGGATTATTTATTTATTTTTTGTATATTTAATGATCAGGTAATGTTTTGAAAGGATCACAATAGTTTTCACAAATATTGGGCGGATTTTATAGAGGTTCAAAATTTGATCATGGTTAGTACAAACCATTCACCCCCATCTATGAAATCTTGTGTCTTATGGTAGGTGTGAGAGTAGATCTGTATGGTTGGCGAATAGTTTCGCCAAAACATGAAAATTCCTAGTGGAAACCATTTCATGGTGGATACTGGGCAAGAGAACGGTTGATCCATTGCTCATCTAATGATGAGAGACAACCATGTGATATGTTAGAAAGAGATAGTATATTGTGTATGTTTAGTGCATAGTTTGACTAACCATGTTAGCGATCACGAGAAACATTGATATCCTACTATCACTAGGGAAATAACTTGTGCATGGTTAGCACAATATTTGACTAGCTTTGATCCCTATATAAGAACCATGTAGTTTCATATATGAATAAGGTGCATCTTATTATAATAAATTAAAGTGACCATTATTAATTTCTAAATATTCAAAATTCTATCATTTTTTCCTCCAAATCCTTGAGAGTTGATTCCATTTGTTTTGGGAGAAATATTTATGTGATTCAAAGCCTAATGAAGATCCAGATTTTCTCAAAAGTTTCCATTCATGGAAGTCCTTCATAGATATCTTCTCATTCTTATTTGAAGTACCATATGACTTACACAATATCGATAAACACATGTTTGTTGATATAAATAGTGATGTTTTATAGCTGTATCTATGGAGGGAAATGTGATTCATTAGAAGATATTGATAATTTTTGTGTTGTTATTTGTTTTTGACAAAACATTTGCGAGGTTGGTGTCATCTCTCTTGACTCCACTTTATTAGAACCTTAAATCTTATCTTGAAATGAATGTTTCACTCAAAAATGATTTTAAAACCCTCATGTGATTATTAATGGGTACCTGTTTAGTGATTTTCTGAAAAAATGGTGGAAATTGGAGGGTTTTTCAAGAAATCCTAGTTGTTAATAATTTTTAATTTTCTATTTTAAAATTATGGTTTTGGTTTATGAATTGAAAATGGATATAGAAATGTTTTAAAGGGATGTAGGTTTTATGTGAAATAGATTGACATGGATTCTGGCATAAATGGTTGGTGTGAGTTAATTTTTATTGAACATGACCATGTGGAATGGTCATGTGACATTAGGGAACCTGGTATTGGTTACGTTGTGATGACTTAGTATATCGACGATATCACTCTCATGGGTATGGAAATGTCACTATAAATTTCATTGTGGATGTGTAGAATCATAGAATGGGTTTCAAAATTGATATGAGAATTTCCTAAAGGACTGTTTTATTGTGTTCCAAGTAAAAATGGTTTAGCTTTGATATATAATGATTTAAATAGTGTTAAAATATTTTATATAAAATTTTTAAAATATTTTATTCGAGTGGCATGATTTGAGAAGTCATTGGTGAAATATTACTGAGATTACCCCACCCCCATATTAGGATGTTTTGTGCATTTTAAGATTCCATCAATTTGGATACATCTTATGTAAGGATTTCTTTGTTCTCTAGTGATGCTATTTCATATTGTGTGACTGTCATGTTGGGATAGGGTTTAGAGTAGGCTGGAGTTGCTGGTTTGATGTCATCGGTGTCTTACAGTTGTATTTTTTCCATTGATTATTGTACTTGTTTTATTTTTGTACTCTAATATGGTTTTTGTCTTGGTTATGTGTTGAGTTGTATTTTATATTCATGCATCATGTAAAGGATTGGTTGTTTATGGTTTTCTTGGTTTGGTTATTTTTTCTTTAAAGAGAAAATCTTCCCTAATTTTTCATGAGGCCCTTAGCATTTATTTTCTGCCTTTGGTGTCATATAGATGTCACCTAAGGCTAGAATACCCCACTGAATCTTCCCAAGTTAATGGGTGAGGGGTGTTGTATTATAGATGGAATCTGTTTGGTTTATCGTTTTCAATCAATTATGTTTAGTTAACGTCTTTGAAATTTAATCGGTATTGATATATTTGTATGTTTCATGGGATTATATAAAAAATAGAGTTTCGTTGAAAGATGAAATGTAGAGAATAAGAATATATACATAATGATTTTTATTCTAAACATCATGTTACCCGAGAGTTTGGTACATGAGTGTTTTTACAGACTTCTAAGTGAGTTGTCACCTCATCATCATGGGTTTAGCTAATGATAGTTTCATGAAATTCATTGATAGTATGACTTTCCATTATTACTACATTGTTTGTTACATAATTAATTATTTATGGAAATTGTAAAAAGGAATGATTTCTCTAAATCATTAAAAAATTTTAAAAATGGCGAGATTTTGAAAAGGAATCGGGGTACTATATTGAAAATGGTTAAAATAATTTATTTTGATAAAGTTGATTGTGAAACTTATTGAAAGATAAATTTGAAATAACTAAGACATTTTTATGAAAGTGATACTAAATATATGTCACAACCGAACCCTAATCAGGTTTCTATCCATAACTACCAAAACCCCTCCGCCTTTGGATAGGGTGTAGCGAAGAGTGCCAAAATGAATATCTTAAGTGGAAGGAATTTCCTATGAACCGGTACGCACACCCCAGACCATCTTAATGAAAAAATTTAGAGGAATAGTAATAAAAATATTCAACAACTCCAAAGTAATGCAATATTGAAAAATATCTTGGTTCTATAAGAGTATAAAAGTGAAAACTGAAAAGTACGGTAGAAAATACATGCCCAACCAGAAATATGTTCAAACCAGAAAAAAATGAAAAGTAAAATGAAGAGAGTGCCTAGAAAATAATGTAAAACCTATGACCACAACACATAGTCCCAAGAACCCAATATCCCTGATCTCATCTAAAGTCATCGTCAACCTATCCATCCTATTCATAAGACAAAACCAATGTAGGAAACAACCATGTAGGTGTGAGTATATACATACACAATAACACTCCCTGAAAGCTTCAGGGGGTGGAGAAAGATAGACAAAAGGAAAAAAAATACTCTAAATAGAAATCCAAATGAAACTCAACCTAAGAAAAAGAATGTGCAACATCATCCAAAACAAGGGGATCAAAATAATGTGTAGAATAATTACACATTGATTATTTTCCACCCATAGAAGGAGAGTAACCTCATCCAACCAGGATAATCTAAACAAAAAAAGCACTAGAAATACCCCATGTATCTTTGAAACCTGTGGAAGGAGAGTAAAAAAATACAACAACATGGATAAAAATTTATATATATACATATATATATATATATATATTCTCATCAGAAGAATCCCAAATAAGAGAGTAAGGGGATATCCATCTCACAGCCTGTCTTAGGAAAGAGTCAATATCTTTTCCAAAAGTCCATCAATGATGCCCATTATCTCTCGAGTCTTCCCATAAGTAACCATGTGAAGACCCACACCATTCCAATATGATCCATTGTAAAGGGGTAACCGTCTCTAAGTAGAGGAACCACTCCCCAGCACATCATTGGGGTTCCACTCTATAAGTAATCAAAGAGGAACACCACCCTGATGTGTTAGGGGGATCCAACCTAAAGGTTGTGGACCCACACCCTGATGAGATTTTGCAGCTACACTATATAATAATGAGGACATGTTCCCAATCTAAAAGGATTTCCATGAATTAGATATAGGACCCACACCTAATACGATGGGGGGGGGGTCTACTCTTGTGTCATAATGACCCTCCCCTTATCTAATAGTGGGGTTACACTCGGTTGATAGAGGACCAACACCCAAGATGAAGGGGGGGGGGGGGGGGGGGGGTTCCACTTGAGTGTAATGATTCCCCACACTCTATTATATGGGGGTTTCCACTCTGTAGATAGACCACCTATGCCCTAGCGGGCGTGGAGTTCCACTCTATAGGTTGTGGTATCATACCCTGGAACAATAGTAGGTTCCACTCCTGTTTTTGAGGACCAAAACCATATTAGATAGTGAGTTCCACTTAGTACATAGAGGACTTGTTCTATGATTATGGGAGATCCACTCTATAGATTTATATGATCATATGCTATATCACTGCCATGTTCGGGTGTCGCTAAAATAAGCTTCATTCATAGAACATCTACATCATTCCAAAAAAGAGAAAACAGAGGGAACCATGGAATTTTATGTTGATAAAGTGTTTTTCAACAATACATAATGTTTTATTTAAAGGGGGGGTTTGTTGAGAACAATAATCTATATCTTTATGACAATTTTGATTCCTCACAAATACCCTTAATTATTTTCTAATTATTTTTTTTGTTAAGTATTTTTCAGGAATTTATTATTCATTATATTTTTATTTCTGGATGAAATATTTATGTTCTTGAATAACGATAATTAATTTCTAAGGTATTTTCCTTTAGAGTATTCTAGAATCACTGTTCATGATCTACAATTTCAGGATCTGCTTTAGCGTGTTCTGGAAACACTGTTCATACCCTACGTGGAGAAACGTTGCATAAGGATGATTTGCATTGTATACTTTATTCGAGAAAATGTATGTAAGAGGAACCATACGTTATCCGAAAAGTATGAAAAATAACCCTACATTATGAAGGAACCCTACATTTGGGATATTAGAAAAGTATGGAATGAGAACCATACATAAGTCTTAAATTTTGCGTTTGTTTCTCAAAAGTATGGTTCATCATTCTTACATTTATAAAAAATCATACGTTCTTGGAAAAGTATAGATCAAGTAAATGTATGGATATTTTATCATAAGTTTGAATGTTAAAGACAAAAGTACGGATGACCAACCCTACGTTTATGATCAACCTTACGTTTGAAGAAAGTGACATGAACCTTACGTTTCTGATCAACCATACATTTCCAACCCTATATTGACAACATTATGTTTAAAGGATACATCATCATCCATACATTTATATTCTACGTTACGTTCAGAGGATGCATACTGTACAAATCAACCTTACATTTAGCGGCAAAGAATTTAAAATCGATATTTTTATACAACAGTGAGCAAGATGATTATTTGGATGATTTCAAGCCGGATTTAAATCAAATTTTAAAGCACAGATTTGAGTGATTCAAAGCTATTTTTTCAATGGGGTAACGATTGAATTAAAAGGAGAATTTTATACTGAGTCTTCAGGGAAGTTACGGCCACTCTGAAAATTGAAATATTTGAATATCACGAGTCAGAAGGAGACATTTGTGGATCTAAAATTCACATAAGAAGTGCTTATCATTGTTATTATATATGATCTTTTATGAATAGAAACAAGAGATCATGGGTGATATCTCAATAATTCAAATAAAGAGGAAGAAAAACAGAGACTATCAAATCATAAAGATCTGCCCATTCAAGAGAACAAAAAAGTTCTATTTACTGAAGAAGAAAAATCACGATAGAAGATTCATTCGTTTTACCTCGAATATATTTTGTGAATATGGTACTACTGAAGTTGTGAGTTATATTTCTATATCTAATGCAATGGGGTCGACTCAGAACGAATCTTTTTTTGAGATCATTATTTCTGAAGGTGACGATCTATCTACTGTCAATTGCATGCTGTTGAAATTGTGATGAAAATATGGAATGTATTTTTAGAATACAGAAATATTTCTTTTCTATTCTTGAGTGACTGGATTCTAGTAATAAGCTGTGTAGGTTCTGTGAGTAAACCAGAAGGCTTTGTTTTGCCTTAGATTGTAAAGGTTTCAACTGCATGTACTCAGTTATTGAAAGGTCTATTGAAACGAGGACCAGATAGTGAAAATCACCAAGCTTGTGGAGTAGTGCTTTTGTGGAGTGGACTAGGGGCCTTTTTTTCACGAACCACTATACAACTTGTGTCTCTACAATATAAATTTCCACTAAATCAATTCAACTGATTAAAGTAAAAGGGTAGAACAAAATCTCACAAACATTTCTAAAAAGACACAATTCACCCACCTCTTTTTAATATTTGGTGTAATCTTATCCAATAATTGGTTTCAAAGGCTGAGATTTATGATAAATACTTAACAAGATGAAAGTGATTATACACAGAGCGAGATGAAAGATACAAGAGAGGGAATTTCTATGGTCATAGCACCATACTTCAATAGAGAAAACTATGGATTCTAGAAGTCACGAATGATTATCTATCTAAAAAACCATGGATACAGAGTATATTCTAAGATTGTGACTCCATATGAAATACTAGAAAAACCTGAAACATGGAGTGCAGCTACTGAATCAAATTATGATATGAACTCGAAGGCAATGACTGAAATTATAAGTGGTCTAGGACCTAATGAATATAATAGAGTATCTCAAAGCCCGACACCATATGAAATGTGGGAAACTATTGTTATTTCATATGAAGGAACTAACCATATCTGGGAAATTAGATATGCAACTGCTAAGCTTAAATTCGATACTTTTATAATGGTTGAAGGTGAATGTATTACTCAAATGAATAGAAGATTGACAGAGATTGTCAAAAACATATCTTCTTTGAGAGATCCCATTAAATAATATGATGAAGCTATAAATGTACTGAGAGTACTTCCTACAAAATGGAATGGAATCTCTGCCAAAATCAGACCGTCAACACCTGTCAAAGACTTAACCATGAGAGAACTGATTAGAACACTAATGATGTATGAAGCTGAGATGGAAGATGAATCAAATTAACATAAAGTGCTTATCCAAATAGATGAAACTGCCTTGAAAGTATCACCACATAGAAAAAATAGAAAGATGAAGAAAAGTGTAAAAGATAAATAAAAAAGTTATGATTTATCAAATTCTGATGTGGAACTGGCTCATCTAGCCATAAGATTCACTAAATTCTATAGAAAGAAGAAGAGCTTTAGAAAATCTTTTAAAATGGATGACAAGGAAGTCAGATGTTATAAATGCATGAAAATTGGGCATATCAGACCTGACTGTACTCACCTAAAAGAAGATAAGAGAAAGAAATTTTTCAAAAGAAATGATTATGATCATAAATACAAGAAAGATATGAAAGCTACATGAAGTGTATCTGAAGACTCTAGTAGCACTTTTGAATCAAACTTAGAGAAGTAAGAAGAAAATATGAAAGCCAACATGTGGTTTATGGCAAGAAAAGATGAGGTACAACCTTACTACTCTTCTGACAGTAGTTATATATCTAGTTACTTTAATGAAAAACTTGCAGTCTACTGCAATATGATTGAAGTAAAATATGATTCTATATTTAAGAATCATAAGTATTTAAAGAACATTATTAAGGCTGTTTCTGATGAAAGAGATGCAATACTGAAGTAATATAAGGAGATAACTGAAAAGTTTGACTCAATTAACAATAACAATATAAATTATGAATCAATGATAAAATCACCGCAAACTGAAGTGGAAATTTATAAAAATGCAGCCCTTTTTTACTAAAGGAGAAAATTCTTTAAATGAAATTCTAGGGAAAAATTTCATTAAAAAAGAAATATTTGGAATTGGTAGTAAAGGTTAAAACCCCAATCTATACAAGAATTATTTTAATCCATGTGCAAAAAGACAAAATTGTAATTACTGTAGAACAAGGGGACATATTTCAAAAAAATGTTTCTTAAGACAACCCCAAATAAGTGGTATTAAGAAGGCCTTTGTATCAAATGATTTATTTGAATCTTGTGAAATTAGAAAAACAACGCAAGTCGGGATTCCTAGATCTCTGCTGGCTAACACCGCTGGACGTAATAGAATATGGGTACCAAAGCAAATTGTGTAAATGCCTTTGTAGGGAGAAGGTCACAAAATCAAAAGGGACTATGGTATATGGAAAGTGGTTACTCAAAAAATATGAGTGGAAACTCATCAAATTTCTCTACACTCACTCAAAAAGAAGGTGGACCTGTCACTTTTGGTGACAATGCCAGAGGGAAAATCATTGGTATTGGAACATTTAGAGATTCAGAAGCTGTCACAATCAAAAAAGTACTTTATGTACAGGGGTTGAAACACAATCTGATAAGTATCTCTCAACTACGTGATGATGGTTATGATGTTGATTTTTCTATCAATTGTTGTTCTATTTTAAAAAATAAATTTCCTAAATTTAGAGCTCCTAGAACTGACAATGTGTATAACCTGGATTTAAATTCCTTGTGTAAACAACAAGTAAATTTCTTAAATTCTAAAGTAAAGGAATCTTGGATCTGGAATTGAAGACATAGAAATTTCAATCTATATGTTTTACATAAATTATCTATGAAACAATTAGTTTCTGATTTTCCTAGTCTCAGATTTGAAAGTTACAGATTCTGTGATGCATATCAACTTGGAAAGCAACACAAATCATCCTTCAAATCTGTTAACAAAATTTCTGCATCTAAACCTCTAGAACTTATCCATATGGATTTGTTTAGACCTTCAAGAGTAAAAATCTAGGCGGGTAAATTATGTTTATATGTTTTAGTTGATGACTATTCTAGATTTATATAGTTTTTATTTTTAAATCTTAAAAATGAAGATTTTACTTATTTGAATGTTTTTGTAAAGCTATTCAAAATGAAAAAGGTTTTAAGATAATTTCATTAATAGGTGAACATGGTGGAGAATTTGAGAATCATTAATTTAATTCCTTCTGGTCAAATATGGGTATTAAACCCACCTTCTCTGCACTAAGAACACCTCAAAAAAATGGAATTGTTCAAAGAATAAATAGGACTCTTCAGGTTATGGGTAGGACAAAGCTAAATGAATACAGTCTTACTACCTATTTTTGGGCAGAAGCTATTAGCACAGCCTACTATATAATGAATAGAGTTTTAATTATACCAATTTTGAAAAAGACACCCTATGATATTTGGATGAACTGAAAAGCATAAGTAAATTAATTTAATGTTTTTGGATGAAACGTATACATCTTTAACACCAAGGACAATGTTGGTAAGTTTGATCCAAAATATGATGAAGGAATTTTCATAGGATATTCAGCTACCTCCAAAGCTTATATAGTCTATAAAGAGAAGTCAAGGATTGTTGAAGAATCATTTCATGTAAAATATGATGAATCTGATCCCTTTGAGAAAAGGACAGATCAAATGGATGAATCTGACTCTAATGATAACATGAGACTTGAGAACTTGAAAAATGATTTTGAAAAAGATATAAATGAAATTCAGTCCTGTTCAGAAGAACATGATACTGAAGAACCTATAAGTGTACTACCTAGATAGACCAGAACCCTAAGGAATCACCCTTTAGAGACTATAATAGGTGACTTAGACACAGGAATAAAAACTAGAAGAAATATAGGGAATCTTATAGAATTCTCATCCATTCAATCCAAATTAAAACCCAAGTGTATATAAGAATCTTTAAATGATGAAAGATGGATGATAGAAATGCAACAAGAATTAAGCCAGTTTAAAATAAATGAAGTATGGGAATTAGTTGAAAGACCGTAGAATTATCCAGTGATAGGAACCAAATGGGTCTTTAGAAAAAAGAAAGATGATGAAGGAATAATAACTAGAAATAAATCTAGGCTTGTAGCTAAAGGATATAATTAAGAAGAAGGTATAGATTATGATGAGACTTTTGTACCTATAGCTAGATTAGAAGCCATTGGAATCATATTAGCCAATGCATATCATATGAACATTAAATTATTTAAGATGGTTATTAAGTCTTCCATTTTAAATGGTTATTTAATGGAAGATATTTATGTTGAGCAACCTCTTGGTTTTGAAAATTCTCACAAACCAAATTCTATTTTCAAACTTACTAAATCTTTTTATGGACTTAAACAAGCACCTAGATCATGGTATGAAAGATTAATATCTTTTCTATTGAAAAATGATTTTACTGTTGGAATGGGAGATCCAACACTTTTTATGAAAACTGTAAATTCTAATATTTTATTGGTTCAAATTTGTGATGATTATGTAATTTTTGGATCAACTAATAAATCTCTTTGTCATGATATTTCAAGGTTAATGAAAAACTAATTTCAAATGAGTATTATGGGAGAATTAAATTTCTTTTTAGGACTTCAAATTTATCAAAAGGATTTTGTAAATGTTTTGAATCAAAGGAAATACATTACTAATTTATTAATGAAATTTGGACATGAAAACAGCTAGACATATTGAACTCCTATGTGTACTAATATAAAACATGATTTGAATGAAACTAGAAAATCACTTCAGGAACTTGTCACTTTTTAGGGAAATCCATAGTGTCATGGTTAAGTAAGAAATAAAATTCAGTTTCCATGTCAATAGCTGAGGCAGAATAAGTTTCTACTGGTAGTTGTTGTGCAGAAGTGTTGTGGATGAAAATCACTCTTACGGACTTTAGACTAAATTTTAATAATAATCATATTTTATGTGACAATACTAGTTCAATTAATATTTCAAAAAATACTATTAATCATTCTAGAACTAAGCATATTGATATCAGACAACATTTTCTAATAGATCATGTTCTTAAAAAGGATATATCTTTGGAATTTGTAAGTACTGACATTCAATTAGCTGATATTTTTACTAAACCACATTCCACTGCAAGGTTGTATTTTATTAAGGGGGATCTAGGTTTATTTAATTTTAAATAAATTTTTAGTTTACTATAGTGTTTCTCTATTTTAATAGTGTTTAAAAAAATTTAGTTAATTTTTTTCATACAAAATAAGTTTTTCTTTCCACGCATAATCAATTTTATTTATATTTAAAATATTTGCAATGATTAATAAAAACACGATAATCAAGGCTGTCAGAAGCCTTTCGACATCTAAACTGTTTCATTTCTACCAAAACCCTTTAAACATGCAAAACAGCACCACTGCTCGTCAACCCTAATCTTTGAACCTCTGAAACCATAGACTTATAACCTTCAGATATTCTCACAAAAATGGAAAATACTAAGAGAGATGATGAGGCCAAGAGTAGTAATGTTAAGAAACAGTGCTCAGAAGGAAGGAAAATCTTACAGGGAAAGATGATTGATCTCAAATGGCTATTTCAAATGAATCTCATGTTAAAACAAGCACTGTCATTTCAAAATCTCGAACAGACATTCAACAGTGAGAATATGAAATTTTTGTATGATGTAGAACTTTCTTATTTCTTCATGTATATACAGTTTAGACTAGGAGACAATGAGAACAATATGCTGGCTAAGATAGAGGACAGGGATTTTTCGATATCTTCAGTTGAAATTGGTCAGATTTTGAACGCCCTATTGAGGGAGTCTTTTATTTTGATTTGAAAAATATTGTAGATTCTATGCATAAATCTAAGGAAATTATTTCTCTTATTTTTTGTTCTACTTCTATAATGAAGATTTTCATAAAGGACCTAGAGCCCGATCAGAAAATTTTAGTGAAATTTTTGCAAATAGGGAATACATAGAGGAAGTCTGAGATGGAAAATATATTATATCCTGACATGTACATAATGTATCTTCTTCTCAGGGATATAAAATTAAATTTTACTAGATACATGGGGGGTACCTACATTACTATTGTCATAGTGAAGCCAGAATGAACTTGTACCCATTTGGTAGATTCATTTCTAAACTGTTGTTCAAAAATGATATGGTGAGACTGGTGGATGCCATAGTAGGATGTCATCACAGTAATGTTTTAAATGCTGGAACATTAAGAAATATGGGCTATTTCAGGAGCTCTATAAAAGGAAAATGTTTTCTAGTAGGAGCTGAGGAAGAAGGAGATAGTACTCAAGCTTAGTCTGCTAAGTCCAAAGAGGGACACTCTGAATCGAGAGTAAGCACTTCTGAAAGGAGGATAATATTTGAAATGGAAGAAACTAAGGAAGAAAGAATTTATTAGGGACTTCAGAATCAGAGAAAAAGAACTGTTGAGGAGGAACTTGTCTCCCCTGTACTGACAAAAAGGGATTTACTCTATTATAGTTTTGTAAAAGAAGCTGCTGCAGAAAAATCAATGGATACTATTATTGAGAGGTCAGAACCAGTGTATGAACCTCAGATTCAATCTGAAATTCAAGAAGATGTTGAAGGAGAGACTCAGGAATAGGTTTTAGCTAATGTTGAAGTTACACTTCAACAGAAAATGGAGGCAAATCCTTGTGAGGTTGTGGGCAGACCTCAGAAAACTGCAGAAGATATTATCTTAGAAAATCCATTGGAAGAACATGTTGCTGATGTTTGTGACGAGCATGTTTCTAAAGCTCAAAAAAATGTACTTCATGAGGATTTTTTTGTGGAAGAGTCTAGAAAAGACTCTGAGGAAAAATATGTGGATCATCCTGCTTAGGAAAAGGAAACAAACATGTCTGATGAAGATTGTGACAACCGGGTCCTGGTGACAGCACAAACACCCTGCCTTAACAAGGTCGTCGGGTCCTGGCCCACAAGGTACCACCAGTTTCCCCACAAGAAAGTGGGGGCCACCCTAGGGTCCACCCACATGCCTGAATGGGTCATCTGACTAATGACAGTCCCCACAGGCCAACACATGTACTTTCAAGTGTTTAATGTCCTCACTCACACACACCCTGGGAAACATCCAAGAAGGTCACTCATCTTGATCACTAATCCAAGACAAGCACACTTCACTGTGGAGTTCTAATCAGACAGGCTCTCGAAAAGGAAGCTGCACCTTGTTGACTTGACTCATACATTTTGACATTTAACCCTTTATCATTCAGGGGTGTTACAATCACCCCCTATAAAGAACGACATCCTTGTTGTGGGCCCTACATCTCAACCCAGACAGTGCACCAGACTTAAGTCCAGGTACCACCTCTGATACCAAATGTGACAACCGGGTCCCGATGACAGCACAAACACCCCGCCTTAACATGGTCGTCAGGTCCTGGACCACATGGTACCACCAGTTTCCCCGTAGACACGTGGGGACCACCCCGGGGTCCACCCACATTCCTAAAAGGGTCATCTGACTAATGAATATCCCCACAGGCCAACACATGTCCTTTTTAGTGTGTTTTTTCCTCACTCACACACACACTATGAAACATCCCATAAGATCACCCATCTTGATCACTACTCCAAGCCAAGAACACTTAACTGTGGAGTTCTAATCGGACAGGCTCCCGAAAAGGAAGGTACACCTTGTTGACATGAGTCATATCATTTATCCATTTAACCTGTTATCATTTAGGGTGTTACAAGGATTCACTGCCTTTAGTGCTACCACATCACACATGAATTGAGAATGAGAATCAAGCACATGGTGCCTCTGATTTAGGGAGTATGGAAGTTGAAGAGCTGTATAGAACGTTGTCTCAATTGGAATCTGAAAATGATACTCTTAGAAGATCCTTAGCATCAAAACATTAGAAATTTCAGAGACTTAAGGATATTACAGTTTCAAGTCAAGAAATTGAAATTTTTAAGAATGATATATTGGATACTGTTGAAAAATTAAATTCTGAAATTTTTATGAAGCTAGATTTCTCAGATCTCAATTTATTTATGGAGACACAATTTGTATCTGTTAGAACAAGTGTTTCTAGATGATCAGGTACTTCACCTGACTTACTCAGAAAGTTTCAAGCTATCAAAGCTGCCATGAGCAATATGAGTGACAGATTGCATGATATTCAATGCAACAGTGCTCCTTTTTCAGTCTTGTTAGACAATCAGAAATTTTTGGTTGATCAGTTGTCATCAATTAAACCATCTCTTAGACTTGTGCTGACTCAATTCACAGAGATGTTGTCTTTGTTTATGGAGAAGGAAGAAATACATCAGGGGTTTTTCAGAGTCAATCTCATAGAAGATATTCATATGACTCAAGAGGCCAGGGATCTTATTATTAATCTTGGTGATGGAATGATGTGAATACTTAGGGAGCAGTTGACAGAAATCAAGTCTCCAGTTCGGAGGAGGTAGACCCTACCTGAACCCTGACCAAACCTTGATTCATGTGTTTATCATTTTTTTTTACTTTTAATGAAAATATGTTTCATTATATTTTTTTTACTTTATTTGTTTCTATATGATAGTAATCCAGATTTTATTATTGGCAAACAGTTAATTATAGAACTTACATATGTTCAATGCTACATTAATATGTGTTATATTCCATATTTTGTCATTATTTTTATATCAAAAAAAGTGGAGAAATTTGGATAAACACAACATTTAATTGTTGTTTTATTTTATTAGGGGAGAATTTAAAATAGAGAAAATAAAATAGAGAAATTAAATGGAGAAATTGAGTAGAATATAATATTGTATTTATCTTTTTAAAATTCAAAACTATGTGTAATTAATTAATTTTTATGTCATTTAATTTAATTAATTATTTTATGGGTTTTTTGATCATAAAAAAGGTGGAGATTGTTGAGAAAGTGTTTATTTTTCAACAATACATAATGATTTATTTAAATGGGGAGAATGTTGAGAACAATACTCAATCTCTTTATAATAATTTTGATGCCTCACAAATACCCTTAATTATTTTCTAATGATTTTATTTGTTAAGTATTTTTCAAGAATTTATTATTCATTATATTTTTATTTCTGGACGAAATTTTTATGTTCTTGAATAATGAGAATAAATTTCTAAGGTATTCACATTTAGTGTGTTCTAAAAACACTGTTCATGCTCTACATTTTTGAGATCTTCTTTAGCGTGTTATGGAAACACTGTTCATACCCTACATAGAGAAATGTAGTATAAGTATTAAATGCAATGTATAATTTATAAGGGAAAACTTATAGAAGAGGAACCATACGTTATCGGAAAAGTATGAAAGAGAACCCTATGTTAGGAAGGAACCCTACTTTTGGGATATTAGAGAATTATGGAAGGAGAACCGTACGTAAGTGTTAAATGTTACGTTTGTTTCTCAAAAGTTTGGTTCATCAACCTTACTTTTGTAAACAACCATACGTTCTTGGAAAAGTATGGATCAATTAAAAGTATGGATCTTTTATCATACATTTGAAAGTTAGAATGAAAAGTATGGATGACCAACCCTACGTTTTTTATCACACTTAAGTTTGAATAAAGTGACATCAACCTTACGTTTGTGATCAACAATACATTACCAACCCTACATTGAAAACCATACATTTGAAGGCTACATCATCAAACTTTTCGTTTATATTCTATGTTACGTTCAAGGGATGCATACTGTACAACTCAACCATACGTTTGGCGTCGGAGAATTTAAAATCGATATTTTTATTCAATAGTTAGTAAGATGATTATTAAGCTGATTTCAAGCCAGATTTAAAGATGATTTTAAAGCGCGACTTGGACTAATTCAAAGTTTTTTTATCAATGGGTTAAGGATCGAATTAAAAGGATCTTTTTATACCGAGTCTTTAGGGAAGTTACAACTACTCTGAAAATTCAAATATTTGAATATCACGAGTCAGAAGGAGACTTTTTTGGATATAAAATTTGCAGATGAAGTACTTATCGTTGTTATTATATATGTGATTTTTTCAAACAGAAACAAGAGATTGTGGGTGATATCTCGATCATACAATCAAAGAGGAAGAAAAACAGAGACTATCAAATCATACAGATCTGCTGATTCAAGAGAACGATAATGTTCTGTTTACTGAAGAAGAAATATCATGATAGAAGATTCATTCGTTTTACCTCGAAGATCTTTTATGAATCTTATACTGCAGAATTTGTGAGTTATATTTCTATATCTACTGCAACGGGATCAACTCAGAACGAATTTTTTGTGAAGATCATTATTTCTAAATGTGACGATCCATCTACTGTCAATTGAATGCTGTTGCAATTGTGAAGAATATCTAGAATTTATTTTCAGAATACAGAAATATTTCTTTTCTATTATTGAGTGACCAACTTCTTGTACTAAGCTGTGTAGGATCTGTGAGTGAACCAGAAGGCTTTGTTTTTCCTTAGATTGTAAAGGGTCAACTTCTTGTATTTAGTTGTTGAAAGGTCTGTTGAAATGAGGACTAGATAGTGAAAATCACCAGGCTCGTGGAGTAGAGCGTTGGTGGAGTGGCCTAGGGGCCTTTTTTTCCCCGAACCACTATACAACTTGTGTCTCTTCTATTTAAATTTCTGCTGCATCAATTCATCTGATTAAAGTAAAAGGGGAGAAATCAATCTCATAAAGATTTATGAAAAGAAACAATTCAAAACCCTCTTGTGTATATTTGGTATAATCCAATCTAACATTTTAATGGAACAAACTCAAGATATGCTACTAAGGAGCCAAAATCCAAGTTCAAATGATGGAGATGTGAGATTTTATATTTTCCTAAAAATAAACCAAGGGGTAAACTACATGTTAGGGGACCCACATGTTGTGTGGTTCTGGCCCCTCACATGTTTATGTCCATGGAGGTACATAATGTTTCTTCCCACGTAGAACTACAAAACCTATAGTGATCCCACATGAAATGTCTAAGCCAATTTAAGTCCATGTGTATGAAACATGGTTGTGTAATAGTACAAAATCCATGTATGTGTACTTTGGCGCATGGTGTGTTGATACAAACAGGGTGGCACCGATGTCTTTGGATATTCATACCTGAAATTGGTGTGAATCTAGGGGTCCAATCAGGTTCAGTACCACCCAGTAATGTTGAAGCACGACCCTATGGTCCAACAATGACTAATGTGAAGCAACTGGGGGATAAAATCATAATAAATAAAAATTTTATCAATTTTTTCCATGGATTCTTTGCCAATGAACAAGAATAATGATATTTAGGGTTGGAAAATTAGAATAACAAATTGAATTTCAAGATGTGGGAAAATGAAAAGATAATATAATTGGTTCGAATCATAAAATTGATGATTATTCTTAATCTATTTAATAATAATTTATTAATCCATGATTTGAGGAGTCCTACATAGAGATTGGATTGTTCTTTGTTTATGAATTCACTTACTAATGAATGAAAGGAGTCATTGCATTTGATGCATCCTAATATATTCAAAAACATATATTTGTACTTGTTGGAAGTCAATTTCTGAATGGAATGAGGAACAATATTTTCTCAATTTTTCTAGGCTCAAGTGGCTGAAATAATAGAATTTTCTATGATGATGTACTTTTAGATGTTTAGAATAAGATAATTTACTAAAATAAATTATCATAATTATTTATTTTAACTAGACACACCCACCAACAGTCTCCATATCCAAACTCCTCGAACATCCCTATTGTAGGTAGTTCTTAGGGTAAACATCATGTTCCAGACGCATATATGGTCTCAGATGTCCGATCTAAGATTCTATTTATTATTTATCCCATTTTATTTATGAAACCATGCATTTTTAATATAAAATATATTTAAAAATTTATAAAATAAATTATGAGCACATAGGGCTTCAGAATCACCCATCGTCACAACTTCTATCATTAAAAATATATTTTGAAATATCTCAATTTCATTCATGGATAAAACTGGGCCTCTAAATTATTTCTTCCATAAAGAATTTCATCCCAAAAATGAAAAAAATAAAAAAATAAGTAAAAATACTAAGCCTGCATATGGATTTCCCACTAATAGGATCACTCCAGCATGTTCTTGTGTTTCCAAAACATGTGAACCAATGGGATTTTCTATCCACGTAGGGTCATCTCCTCGAGATCCTTGATCACTATTGAGTGCTCCTCCATCCAACATTAAAATTTTCATTTTCCAAACACTTTTAAAGGGGAAGTGAGAACCCTCTCATATTACACGTTTCAGCTCCAAATGACAAGATAGATTTGTTGAAAAACAGTTTGAGTTAGTTGGAACTACTCTCCCTAAATAATATCTAGGGGATAGAATTTACCTGGATGTCAGGGTAGTACTTTAGAGTGCCTTCATATAGATGAGACACGTTGTCCCATGCTTGTTTTTATTCCACCTTATTGGTCTTCCCCATGATGTGTCTTCTAAGAAAAATACGGTCTTGCTTAAAAATCCAATTGATTTTCTCTTTGGTAGTGGTCACCCGAAGTAGTATCACATTCTTCAACGCCTTAATATCCAGATCGTCCTCTACCTTTTCTTTCGATTGCATTTGAAGGTCCATGTGTTCCAGCAGCGATGTCACCTGTCACTGATGGTATTCATTGGATCATGCATTGTGATGCTGTCTAGGATCCATCATCCCCTTAACACCCGTGAGAATGACAGGAGATGTAGCCTTGTCGCCTGGATCTTCCAGGTCATAGAGATGTCGGCCCCCTCATGCTTGGCAGAACATTTGTGTTTGTTCAAGGGTGTGGGGTCACCAATTGTAGGGGCCTTCGAAGGCAACCTACCCTTTCATGTGGATCTCGTAACTGGAGGACTAGGTAGATTGGAGTAATCCTTCCTAAATCGCGCCCTTCGATTGTTCATAATGAATTCGTATGGATCCATAATTTTGTATTTCCCCTTCCACGAGGAGGATCTAATGTAGTCCTCCTCTATGACCCATTCCTTGGACTCAGTGGAGTCCAAGGCCTCGTCCATTTCCTCTTGAGATTATTCCATAATCACTAAGGGTACCACTCCATTATCCATCCCTCCTACTTCCTCATTAACATAGAAATCCTCTTCCCCCAATATTTAAAACGAGTTTTCCGAATGCAAAATCGAATCCCCCGATTTAATCTTCTCTGCATAAAAAATTCTAACCCTATATACCTGCTTTGGTGTTTCTAAATCTTTTTTCTGATCTAAACCTCATCCCATGAATTGGAATCCGACTGGGTTGACCTCCAGAGCCCGCCACTAGGAAGCCTCTTCATCATGTCCAGCCCTTCCAGCAGTAGTGTCCAAAGTACTAGCAACACATAGATCAATCTTCAACCATTGATATATGTCAGAGACACTTTGATTGGCCGAAGGAACCAAAAACTTATCCGTAGAAATAGAGGGGGTAGTAAGGACCTCTTTGAGCCGCTGGATTCCGGAATCATTCAGATGAAGCCCATCCTCCATCTGAGGGGCTTCAGCACTGGAGGATTGGACCTCCCTCTATTTATCACATAGAGGCGCAGAGACAGCCTCAGCCACACATGTCACACCCAAATCGCATTTCAGCTTATGAAACATGTAAGAGACTTTTGGGGTAACCTGAGAAGACATAGATGGCTTTCGAACCGTGATGCCTTAGCATGGGGGCCCAGAAACGGTAGAGGCAATGCGAGACCCATCCTTTTCCGGATGGGATACAATTCAAACAGCATTGCCCAAGATACCCATAGAATGATTCCCATAGGGGATTAATCTGTTTTCAACCATAATTGAAGGAATTATACGTGGTGAACGAAAATTCTTTTAGAGTTTTCCCAAACGGGATCATGATAAACATAAATCAAACTAGTTCTCAAATTCTAATTGTTGAAGATAACAGAGTTCTTCAACAACCTCGATCCAAACGTCTTCAATGGGTGGCTTTGAAACATCGAATTCCACACAAATCCACGGTGTAGTGGGATGGAACAAAGATCGAGAATGTTCATCAAATTCCAGAAATCTCTCGACAAGGTTACCTAACATCTGAAGAATTGTAGGATTTTGAAAAGGGAGTGGAAGACCAGGGAAGCTCACCCAGATCACAGCGATGGGGGAATCTCGCTTCCAATGAAAGTAATAGCTCTATCTGAGGAGGAAGAAGCGAAGCCCTTAGAAGGAACGAAGGCCCTTGGACCACACCAACGTGAAATCATTAGAACTTTAGAACCGCAGAAGAATTCGTCATGGATCCAAAAGCCCAATGACAACACGATCATTCAGGTGCCAAGATCTGTTGACAAAATGATCGAAGCTGTCCAGAGAAGGGAGTTTCTGACTGAACCGGGCTATCAGAGACAAACCATGGAGGGATGTTGCCTCCGAGGACTCCTGTAGGTAGCGGGGAAGCGAAGGGACCCCACAGTGGAGAGATGACACTTTAGGGAAAAGGTGAATGCGAGGGAAGTCAGGTAGGAGGGATGGAACAGAGAACATGGAGAACGCCTTCGGAACGCTCTTGACATCAAGGATGGATCCACTATTGGGTGCTCCTCAATGGTGGATCCATCTATGATGTCAATCTCACCCATTCGATGGTCTGTAAAGTCATGGATGTTTTACCTCAGCTGTGACATGTGGAATGCATTGTACACAAATTGAAACTTCAAGGATAGTGATAGGTAGTAAGAAACCTATCCGACCCTCTTTAAGATCTCGAAGAACCCATTAAACAATGGAGATATCTTGAATCTATGGAAAACTCTATTCAATACTCATCATGGGGAGAATCTCAAAAAACCTTAGTCTCTATGCTCGATCTATAGGGCCTATGATAACGATTTGAATATTATTTTGGCCTACTATGAGCCATCCTCATCCACTCATAGAAGACCTAGACCTTTTCGGTCCTCTCATGCACCAATGATGGACCCACAAGAGATGTATCACTGATCTATTTTCAGTATAATGGTGAACTAAAATTTCTCCCATATAGGGCCTCAAAAGGTGTCGTGTCGATAGTAGAGTGGTAGCTATAATTGTAAAAAAACTCAACTAATAGAAAGTGATATTCTTCACTCCATCCATGGTCTTTCATGAAAGCCATCATCATATCATCCAACACATAGACAATTAAATTGTTATTCCCTTCTATCTGAGGTTTAAACGACCTAGTCATCCTCATATGAGACACAAATTCTTTCTACAATCATCTCCACAATAGTGACATAAACCATGAGTTGTGATCAGATAAAATCATGAAGGGAACCCCATAGACTTGAGAAATATCATGTATGTACATATTCCCCTATCTCTCAAATGATATCTACTCCCTAATAGGAAGGAAGTGTTCCGAATTCACGATCTGGTCAACCATTTCCATGATGGAATCATGGATCTTTGTTGTTCTAGGAACAACTATCACTAAATATAGGGATATGGTGTCCTATTTCAACTTTGGGATCCCAAGGGCCTTTAAAAACCCTACTGGAACTAGGTGCTTATCCTTCACATTCTATTAAATGATGCCAGAGATATGAACTCGAAAAAACATTATCTCATCCTGAACCCACAATACTACTATTTATGATCATTATAAATATTTTCCACACCACAATTTACATCCAAATGAGAAGTGTGGAACTCTGACATCACCTCCTCTCACATTGTGATAGGAACCACCATCCTTCCCTAGAATATGATAATGTGATTCACTCCTACAAAATATCCATATATTGAGTCTTCTGTGGATATCCAGTCGCACATGACCTCATATTCAATGTCTCCCAGTGGAGACTCTCTCACATTCTTGAGAACCATATGAGTCAACACCATCGACTGAAGAAAAGTGGTACCCTCCTGATCCACTAGGGACATATTTAAGGAATCCAACTACTTAGATGCATCCTTCACTAAGAGATCTGGGGATTTCAACTAAGGTAATAAAATAATATGTTATACTTCCCAAGAGTGTAGACTATCATGAAGTCATAGTGCCTTGGAAACTCGAATAGGATTCGGTGTCATTGGTTTAGGTATCTCTACATGAACACATACATAATACACTTATGGTATGAGTAAACCCAAGAGTGCACTCATAGAAGGTAGTACCTCCACATCCTAAGGGGAAAGACCTCTATTTACAGCTCAATTTCACGAGTCTCATAATTTTACATGTTGGATCTCAACATCCTCTACCCATATGCAAAGACTATCTATCACAACATAAACATGCAGTCAAGCCTAGCTCATGAGGAATCATAATACACTACGAACACCATGAATTCCCCAAGATATCTCAACAACGGAGAAATTTTCATCATTACCATCGAGCCACGAAGTCATATTTTCTTTTGTCTCATCCTCAAGGTTAATAAAATTCCATCACTTTTCCACTCATCAGTACCACTGCCTTTTCCTCTTTTATTGGGTATGCCATTATATTACGAAGTAGAGTACCTAGTAGTTTATCTGACAAGGTCTTAGTGATTTGACCCATTTTATGCTCAACCTTTATCAGATCCTCCTTTTAAATATCTATATTAGTTTACTTGGTGTCATACTATGATCTCCATTTTTTGAGAAAATTCTTTGAGTAGATTTCCCATATTAGTTTGCAGAAGTAAAAAAGGTTGTTGAGGTCTTGGGGGAGTTGGATTGAATTATTGTTTTTCTATTTGAGGAAAGAGTTTTTGTGCTACATGTTGTGGTGTTAATGGAAACTGATTCATTTGTAGATGTACTTGTAAAACATGATTATTTAAAGGATCCTGAGAACTTCTTTTTTGGTAATACCATTAATTATTATTCTACTGTTATTGAAAAGGCCTCAAGAGAAAATAGTGTTGTGGCTATTAGAGCTATTGGTTTTTCTGATTGAAATTGACATAGTCACAGTCTTGGTTTATTTTTTCATCATGATTTGTTATGATATATTGATATAGAAGTGGGACACCAAAAATGTTTTAAGTATTAACAATCGTTACAGGAGCAGGATGGGGAGGTGGTGTAGCTGGTAGAAAAAAGGATTTAAGATTTTTTTGTTAATGATTTACTTGTGTAGTTAATTAGGTATTATCCTCAACTCAGGGGATACCATGAGAAGGTGGTCTATGATCACTCTACCACAAATTGGAATTATTAGAGACTTTATCAAGATTCTCTCGGTCTGCCTTAGGCATCTTAAACATCATTCCTCCATTAGTTGTAGCATAGATGACTATGTAAGCAGTAGGATGGATGCCTTAATAGAATGTTTTGAGCTGGATCCACATGTCTAGTCCATGGTGCAAGCACTTTCGAGTGACTTCCTTGAAATGATCCCATGCTTCCAATACTAATTATTCATTTGTTTGACGGAGATTATTGATGTCATTTCAAAATTCCCAAATGTAGATTGGCAGAAAATATTAATCCATAAATTTCATGGCTAAATCATCCCAATCTATGATGGAATTATGTGGTTGACTTTTGAGTAAATCCTTGGCATGTTCTCAGAGAGGGAAGGTAAAGACTTTCAGGCTTATCACGTCATAAGACACTTCCTAGTTTTTAAAGGTAATGGAAACTTCCAAGAATCTCGAAATGTGTTCATGGGGATCTTCTCTTCAAATCCCATCGAACTGGACCATGTTTTGGATCATGTAAATGAGTCTAGGTTTTATTTCAAAGGTGTGTGACTCAATTGAAGGGAACAAAATAATTGGAATTGCACAATGGATTGATGGAAACTCATAATACATGATTTTTCATTCTTGATGTGACAAATGCTCTCCATGAACTAACATTTTCTTTTTTGGAAGGTTTTGTGGCTTGGGACATGTTGGATTGTTTTATTCGACCATGTTTGACCTGCGATGTAGAGATATATAATGTTCTATTTTTTTGGTTCAAAGGTAAATTGTAATTGTGTGTCATGGATATTAGAGAGAATATAATGGAATGGACATGTGAACAATGTCATAAGAAGAAAAAGAACTCAGCAGAACTCTAAAGAAAAGAAAAAAATGAAAGAAAAAGGAAATGGTTAAAGGGAGAGTTAATCATTGGTCATTACCATTAAATTACATGGTAAGGACAACAAAATCAGTTCCCTAGAAACAAAGTCAATATTTAACATTATAATATTCATTATTTTAATTCATGAGGGGTATGGTTAGATTTTATTTAATTGTTTCCTGAACAATACTTTTTTACTAAGACGTTGTATAGTGAGAGTTTCGGGTCAATCCCATGGGGAATTGAACTAGAAGTAGGTGCTTATGAAATATTAAATTATATGTATGAGTCATTATTAGTTTGGTTAAGCTTGGGAAAAAAATTAAAAGTCTTTTAAATATGGAATAGAGATAAGGAAGTGATAAAGGTCAATTTTAGGGTTTCAGGAAAGAGATAATCTTTATCCTAACATAATATGGTCATATTTTCTATGTTGTGATGAAAATAGAGGTCGGCAGTTTACTATAGTAAAACTAAGTAGTTCGACCTAGGAGTCATCTATTCTATGTCCTATAAGTAATCGTAACCTAATATCATTAATCTTAGCTTCTAAGGTAGGATGTGTGATATGCTCTTGTTCGTAGCCTAATCTACTCTAACGAGGCTAGGGTTGTTTATATGAATATCCTATGGCCAGGCCCGCTCGAATAAATGGGATAAACATATATTTTTATTACCATGATTACTATTCTTAGGATCATCATTTTGAGAATTGGAGTTTTATTAAATTAATATATCATTACAATAGGCCCTTACCCTTGGTGGTTTAGCCACTCATGGTAGAATTGATCAAGAATGGGTAAAATATTAATAACATGTCATGTTTAAAAATAACAATTTGGTATGAACACTTATATATCATGAAAAGATTGAGTGGTATCAATTTATTAACATGAAATCATGAATTATAAATAAAGAAAAAGATTCAATGAAAATTATAACAAATTTGTTACTAGAAATAATAAAAAGAATAAGCTCAGTAAAATTTCATTGATCATTGATGCTCGAAATGCAGAATGTGTGAAGAATGGTGTGAATGATGTAAAAAGTGATGGATAAATTCATTGAAATATTTCAATCCTACTTGTCTTAATGAAAACAATGAAAATAATTTAAAAATCTTATGTTTGGGTAGAGGTAGTAGAAGGGAAATGAGATAAAAATGAAAGAAAATTAATTATGTCCACAATTCCACACATGCACACCGACTTTATATATATATATATATTCCGGAAATTACATGATTTGAAATGGTTATTCATGTCATCTAATTACAATAAAATATTTTATCCATGTATTTTGAATCTTCACGTGTCTTATTTGAATGTCATCTGAGATTTGGAATATTGGACTTACTCACATCATATAGTTGGATGTCACGCCATGAAGAATTATTAGATTGGATCATTTGGGGGGGGGATGTGATTTTAATTCTACACATTGTGGCCTGAAAATTCACATTGTATATGGATAGTTTACATCATGTAATGATTATTCACATTGTGGAACTTTTCTCTAATTTACTCACATATTTTTTCATGTGGTCAAATGATATTACACGTTTTGTAATTATGTTTTACAACATGTAATTGGAAATTTATTTCCTTTTCCACATTTATTCCTTTGAATCCTTAAAATAATATCTCCAATAATAATCAACACGTACAAGGTGTATTAGCGAGTAAATCATGGAAAATACTTAAAAAATGACCCCAAAATGTATATATGATTATAGTTTATCATATTTATATGAACATTTTTAATGAAATAAAGACCAAATAAACTATGTTCTTAGAAGTATGATATTTCCGGAACACGAATACTGAGAATAAGGGAAATTAAAATAGCCATACTTGAAATGTTCTATGTTTATATATTCTATGAATGGTAAATAAAAGTTTATGTGCGATAAAATGTATATAGATATTAATATACAATATGTCTATAGAAATAAATAAAACGAGAGCTAATATTAATTAAGGTAGTTGATTCTGGGTGTCAAATAATTAAAGTGTTCTAAATATAATCCTATATGGGATGAAGATAAAGAAGAAGGAGAAAGAAATAGGAGAAACTATTACTGACTTCCATTTATTCTGTTTGGGATGAATAATTAGATAATGACAATTAATAACCTTCATACCATATAAGTTTAAGGAATAATGGGGTTATTTTTTCTTTGGAGGATTATAATTCATGCATAGAAGATGAGAGATCAAACCTAAAGTACGCTACTGTAGAAATATGAAGATGTTTCTGGAAACCCACATGATTATGGTAGTCAATGAAAAGGATAATTCACATTTTCTATGATTGACCCGTGAAATTTATTTTTTATCATCTTCACAAGTAGATGGTTTAATCATGTACTCATTTTAGATAGTAGAACTAAAGTCTCTTTCTTAAATTGTATATGGTTGATTCTAGGAAAACATTTTCATGCTCAATCATGTTCCTATACATATTTTGATATAAAGTAAAAAATGATGGTTATATGGGATAATGACCCTGATATAATAGGGACTTATTCATAATTTGGGGAAAAACATCATTAACAAACCCGAGTTCTCTATTTATTCTCTTCTTATTTTTTATATCAACAAACAAAAAGATGAGATAAAGAGAAATAATATTTCACTAAATAAATAATTGATGGGAATATAAATGAATATAAGTTAATTATTAATAAATTTCTAAAAATACTGACTCAATCACCCTATCCATGTTAGATAGGTCCCTATGTGATCTAAATAATGGGTATCATAGCAAAAATATTCTTTAATGGATTCTAATAATAATTTTTTTTAAGGAATTATGTTTCTATTTTTATTGGATTTTATATTTCATATTTGAATAATCTTGTTAATATCCAATTATAGATATACTTGAGGACAAATATACCATGAAAATTTAGAAAAAAAGAAAATGGATAAAAATAGGTTGAGAAAAGAATCATCCGAAAAAGAGGAATTTTTAATATTTAAAGGTGATTCTTGTGAATGTATTTTTGTTGTATCTATTGATAATAATTCTCATAATGATATTGGGGATGAGAAATTTTGCATCATGTGTCATTAATAGGAAAATATGTTTTTAAGTATAATAATCTCGATGAATGAAGATGAATTTTGGAAGAAGTTCTTGTATTGTATTTAACTACCACTGAATGGATAAAAGGTCAACATCACATAGTTCAACATCTCTATATAAAGAGGAGGCCAATTAATTTTTTAAAACTATCATATAAATATACGACATAATTTTTGTAAAAATCATTTGTTTAAAGAATCAAATTATTACTCTTCATTGTTTTGATGATGCCCATATTATTGTTTTTCATAGAAGCTCTAATAATTAGTGGTGGATCTATCAAAATAACGTATTAAAAGATCCCCCAACTTGTGTAAGTTTAATTTTCATTAATAATACATTAGAAAAATGGTAATAAAATGTATAAATTTATCTAAATAATTCGTAGTGTTAATTATCATGAAGGGATCTTATAAAAATATTAACCAATTTTAAATATGAATGGATCACTATGATTAATGAGAGAAATAAATCTAATAAATTTATTAAAACAATAGCCATGAATTTAAGAGGAAGTAGTCAAACAAATTATCTGCTAGAGGTCAAATCCAGGAGGGTTCAAAAGATGAAAATTATTATATAAAAAATAATAAAAATGAATGAAGACCAAGCTAAAGAGACAGGAAAGTAATGTAAAGATTTAATGAAGTAAATGGAGACTGAATTATAATCTCAATATTTGATTGTTGCATTTTGATGTTATATTAAAAATTCTAGTAAAAAAATAAACCTTGTCTTTATAAAAATTTTAAAGGTAATATATATCGACAAAAACATAAAATTAGGATTCTTCTGTTGATACAACTCTATCTATAAGAAAATTATCCTTGTATCATCCACTTATCAATATAAAACACCCTAAGTAGGGAAAGCACCATCCACATTAATAAACTATGTTTTTTTTCAAATCTCCTTCCCTATAATGTACATTTTAGAACTCAAAATATAAATGAATATTTATAAATAAAAATGTTTAAGATACCACAATTATATACAATGTTCATTGAATAATGTTTGTGAGAATATTTTCTAAAAGTGAATCTAAAATAATGAAGGTAAATTTACAAAAATTTCATGTGTATAAATCGATATTGAATTTTTTCCAAGAAGGGACCATGGATTTTGTTTATTGATTTTTATAATATAATTGGGTATACCTAATTTTATAGATTTCCTAATATGTTATCCTATGGAATAAAATTATATCCAACATCATGCACGAAAATCTTAAACAAAAGAAACAACCACAAGTGATGTAGAATAATATGTATACCGTAAAATATATGAAAATATTGAAATTATATGTGAAATGAGAAATGGATATGGTCGTAGGAGTGATACATGCCTAATTTATTCATTAAATCAGTTTTTTTTAAAAACCCCAATAATGAATGATGACCACGTAAGATGTTGAAAAACAAAATATATCCTTTAGAAATAATATTGAAAAATATTTTCAATATATTAATAGAAATTATGGGATGAAGAAAATGTTTGATTCATCATTGAAAAGTATGAAAAAATAATTTGTATAATCAAATCAAGTCAAAAATGTTTTTGAAGTATGAAACATTAACAAGACTCAGATGATTTTTTATTAAAAATGAACACACAATGGACATAAATAAATAATCCATGGATAGATGTAATAAATGAATCAAGAATAATAATAATGAAAGATTAATCCAAAAAAAAATTGAACTTACTTGGTGAATTACTCTCTTGAGAATCGTTGTTTATATAACCAAAAAATGTTTAGAAAATTCATAATGTTTTTTGTAAATCTATCAAACTGATTTAGAAAAATCAAGATAAATGAATGCATAATAGAAATTATGATCCAAATTAAAATAAAATATTCTCCATGGTAAAGAATTTAAATTTCAAGGGACGATTTTGACAAATGATGACCAAAGGGATTATTATGTATTGTGTGGGATATGCTAGTAGGCTACACTCTATTCAAATAATCATCTAACAATCATACTAGCCTAAGAATAAAACTTAAGAACATGAAAGATGAAGCAAGTGATGCATGATCCTAGGATTTTTTTTCAAAAATAAAATCCAGCAAAATGTGGTAAAAAAAGAACCCACACTACCTAAAAAAACATCAAAATATTAAAATAGTTGTAAAATCATGGAGGGTCTATGAAGACGTGGATCTAAATTGGAAATAAAAAATCTATTAAAATAAATTCTCAACACACTTGATCACATTTAATAATATGTATTTCCACTTTATTCCACCTTAAATGTATTGCATTTGTGTGCAATCTATTGAGAGAATTTAAGGGGATTTTAGTTCTCAAATAAGTCATTAGAAAAGAAAATTAAGATATAATAATTGTTATATATCTGAATAAGTTACAATATTGGAATGATTTATCACTTGGAACTTTAATTAATATCAAAATAAAATAATTACCCTGGTAAAGTAGATATTAATATTATTTCATTAGGGGGAATTAAATAGAAGATGATTAAAGAAACATTCAACTCATTTAAATATGGAATTTATAGAAAATTATTAAAAGAGGTCATTAATAAGGTATTGATAAATATTACCCAATAAATATTTATTATAAAATAAATACTAATATTATTTGGAGGGTGTTTAGATAAATATATGTTAAGAAAAATGAATATGCTTTAAGAGGTATTTGTTTTTTCACTAACCACAAAACCATTGATATATTATTGAATTTTCCTATTTTTGTATTAATATGAGTGTTGGTATTTTGACAAGAAAATGATAGTGCATCCCTTAAGGAATAATATTGATAAATAGTATGAGTTGATATCAAATATTATTATTCAATTTATTCCCTTGATGTATTAATCAAACCCTTTTATTTTCGATACCTGGCATGGATAATGTAGACTTATGGTGGAATAGTTGATTAAATGTTTATTAAGAATGATGTAATTCCATCATTTTTCTATGATTTATTATGAATTCGAAAAATGGGATAATGAATAAATTTTGACTTGGTATTGACAAAAAATTAAATATGGAGATTCATTAAACCACTTTGCATGTTTTTTATAAGTTTTGAATGATGGAAAGAATATAAATGAGGAGATTATTCTAGGTAGCTGAATGTCCCCAAGCATATTAGTGAGAGGAATAATTGTGTTCCAAATATATTATTTATGTAGGAATTGCTTGAATCTTGGTAGTTTATTATTTTACTCTTTTTGTGGAAATATGAAAAATCTACCTAGAGAACTTATGATGATATAAATAATTTATCCCTTGTAGTGTGATAAATGATGTGATTTTATTCATGTAAATCATGATACGTTTAGGTGGATTAAGGTACACCGGTCAAAAAAATTATTCAACTATTTTGAGATGATTGAGGTGGTCTTGAGAAGAGTTTCTAAGGAGTTGAATTAATTTTTGTTAATTTTGTAGTTTTAGATCCAAAGAACTAATTTTCCAAATGTATAAATTTTAATAAAAATAAGAATTTAATATGATATTATTGACTTTTATATCGCTTTATACAAATTTTTTATGACTTATGATTTCATATCAGCACAAATGTTATAAAAAATTCTAGTTATCCCACAAATTAAATAAGGATTATGAACATATGAATTTAAAGGAGATCCCACATGACATCAAAACATAGAAAATTTTGAGGATGAATTTTTGAAAAGTAATTAGATATGTATATATAATATTTGAATATGAGTAAGAATCATTTCTAATTATTTTTATATAAAAATTTTCTTGTTTATAAGGACGAGTTAAACCTATATAAATGTTAGGATGAAGTTATGTGAACATGAAATACAATGTTTATAATGATCATTACTTGGTGAATTATTTTTGAGAATGATGGTATACTTTGATAATGAGAATTAAAAAATTATGTATTCTATAGAATTATTAATAAGCTGATGATAATATATGTAATAAATTTTCTTACATCATGATATACATAATCATAATCTTTTATGTTTTTTGAGTTTTTGTAGATGATGAGACCACATGATAGAGAATTTTGACTGTGTGTTTTTATTTTAATGGAATTTTTACAAAGAGAAAGAAATTGAGTTATTGAAATTTCATTATAGTCATTTCACCAACGATTATGGAGATCATTTATTTAAAGCATATTTTTTATCCTTTACTTTATAAGTGATAATTTAAACTAAGATAATTATTTGGGTGTTCTAATTAAACAAATTCATATTTTTATTTCAACAAAGAATGCTTAGATGGTGACCAAACTAGAATGATGACCATGTATCATTGAAAATATACCTATATGAAATTGAGATACATAGAAATGCCACAATGGAAGATACCATGTAATATAGAAAAATGTATATATTGATCATTATTCAACAATGGTTAAAATTTCATTAGCTTTTCTTCTCAATGAGTTTCAAAATTTGATGACGGTGAGAACAATGCCATGGAAATGAGCATTTCATGGGATGTTACTAGAATTAATAAATAATGAGTCCTTATTTCATTTTAGGTGAATATTATGATTCAAATGATAGATGTTATTCCATGACAAAGTATGTGGAGAAACAAAAACCGTTAAATATATATCAAATCCATGTATATGGAGTATAGGGATCCTTGATTTTCATTCATTATGATTACATCACTGTTGTAGAATAAATAATAAATTATACAAATAGATTCCCAAAGACCATATTAGTTTAGATCCATTGGAAACATGGAGAAAAAATACTCTAGCTAAGTGAAAGATCTTAAATGTTTCTGACAAAGATATTCCCCTTAGCAATTATAATTAAAAACATTTCTTCAATACCTGTGGAAAGAAACATAAGAAAGGGGTGATCTAAACGATGATTAAGGGTATGTAAATGAAATGTGTATACATATCCTAAACATAAGGGTATAAGAACATGATCACGATCATTAGATTATCATACCCTATATATCGAAGATCATAAACATGAAACATGGAATAAATATTTTCAGTTCATAATACATGAATCATAATGTTATCAATTGAAAAAGCCGCGAAAGCATAACATTGAAATATATCATGGAATGGTAGCATACACATCAACATATAACATATTGAAAATGTATTTGTATAAACAGGTTTACACATTAAGTTAAGGATATGAAATTAGGCACTCTTATATACTTATTGACATGAAACAATGTCAATACATAATGTTGTGAACATGGAATCAAGTTCAAACATAACATTGTGAACCCTAAATATTGTTCCCACATAACAATATGAACATATAATAATGTTTACTGACAACATTGTGGAAATATAATTCGGTTCACGCATAAACATATAGACATGCAACTAGGTCCATGCATAATATTGTGAACATTTAATATTGTTCATACATAACATGTATAGTCGTGATTCATCCATTATTACCCAATAAATTGGAGCTAGATATATTTCACACCCATATCATAATTAAATCATACATTATTGTCCCACAAGATAATAAAAAATTCATCTTGTTATGACCCATAAAAAGATGGGTTTTATATAAATCCAATCATAACCAGAGAAATGAAACATGTATCATTTATATTTCATCTCATCATAACCTGTGTAAAAGTGATAGGTTTCATGGTAATTTCCTCAATATCCAACCCATGAAAACAACTATCTTTAAAAAAATATAACTCATGGAATATGAATGGGTGTATTGAGAATCATTCAATAAAATCATACTCCATTCAAGAAAGGACATGAATGGACCATTTGGATCATTTCATAAAATGGAATGAGTAACATCAGAGGATGTCATCATAGATTGAAAACAACATGGAAATATATTTTGAACATATATCTTGAGTAAAATATCATTTCATCATAGAAAAATTCTCTTTAAAATAGGAAAACCTTTGTAAAATAATTTTCTTGAAAATAAATATGAAAGCTTATAAGGAAATATTAAAAATCCTTTTGGAAACCTTTTTTATTGAAAGCATATAAATAGAGCATGAAAAAGTATTGAAATTAATTTATTTGAAAATAATTTTCCAAAATATTATTAAGGACTGAAAATCATATGAAAACCATTTTCCATGAAAACATATAAAGAAGCTTCAAAACATTTTAAAACCCATTTTCCTTGAAAAATAATTTGACAGAACATAAATCTTGATTTTTTTAAAACCATTTAATTGAAAATTACAATTTAAAAAATTCATAAGAATTAATGTTTTAAACATGAAAATAAAGCTTCATAGAAATTATGGTTGTTAAATTCATATTTGTCATATGTGGTAAGACGAACCTCCCTTTTTCACTGTAAAAGTTTATATAAATGCCTTGTTCAGAAATAGAGAATAATGTTCCTCTGAAAAATTGAGTAAAAAAATATGGAAAAATGTCTTTAAATATTATAAAATAATAGTAGAAACTTATTAGAAAGGATTTTTAGAAAACATTATTTTGAAGGAACATATATTTTTGACTGAAGAGAGGGTAAAGTCGGGCCTTCTTAAAAATAATTTTATAACTATGTAATGTACCAAAGTGTTGAAAAATTGGGACCATTACATTAATAAATAATTAATAAATTGAGGATAATAAGATTTATGAATTTTCTTGAGGGACGGATCATAATATTTCATCAATGGAAGCATAAACATAAAAAATCTTAAAATTTTATGAGAATGTTTCAATAAACTCTACTGACATGACAACTTTGAACCATAATACCCATATATGGAAATAAAATTACATAAATCTTTAAATATAATTACGATAAATACATTCATGATATAACATTTCAAATGAATTATATACACATAATTCAAAAATATTGTTGCATAATAGGGCATGTGTCTCAAAGAAGGGAAATTAAGAAAAAATTAGTTTACCGATTTGGTAACTTTTCCCAATAAATCACATGTAAGTAATTTAATAAAATAGATATATAAAAAAATTAATTTATGTATAAAAATAATATAATAAATTAAAGATAATTATACACACCACTCAAAATAAATAAGTGGTGAACAAATCATGTATGTCACATACATGAAAAGTGAGATGAATTTCTCCTACCATATCTCTTGAATCTCTCAATACTCATACAAAACTCTTGTATGAAAAATAAAAATTAATTATAAATATATAAACGAAGAATATATTTACATATAATACCACATATGGTTTTATTATGACTTTATATAACACTCTTGTTAATAATTCCATGTTAAGGTTACGCTTCATGTAATATTTTCGTTGTTTTTCGCATGTGTCTTTATTTATTATATATTTTGTACTTATACATATATAATGATTTATATTATATTCATGATATAAATATAATTTATATAATTTGTATTTGTAATATAATAATATATATAATATATAATTATTAAATGTAACACACTGTTTATGGAAACTATAGGCTATATAGAAGTAGGAATATTTTTTTTCATTATATTGTCATATTGAAAGAAATAAGGTAAATGGAATATATAAATATATATTTATATGTATAAAAATTAAGGTAAAATTATAATATATTATTTATTATATATTTTCACTAAACACATCCTTAATATATTCCTTGTAGTGTGTGAATGAATCACATCTCTTTGAGGGGAGGTAGTTCACACTTCCTTAAACAAAATTATCATATTTACACCAAATGAAAAGAATATATATATGTGTCTTAAAAGGATTAAAAAATATTAAAGATGTAATACATATAATATATAAAATATATAAATATAGTTTCCATTATAATGTTCACTGTGATAGATGGTAAATGAAAAATGAAAAGTCATTTTTTAGTGAGGCGGTAGTTTTCTATACAAATAAATAACATATTCGTTAACCATTAGATGGATGTGTTTGTAGGTTTAGGTCAAAAACATGTCATAAAATCATATGAGTAAATTTTTTACACTTATTCTATTATATAACCATGTAATAATATGAATTTATTTAGTGGATAATGAAAATAAATGAAAGGATCTTGATGGAGTGTGTTACCTCTTAATTATGAAAGTGTTTCGGGATTGCACCCAAGGGATTCCTTAGAAGGATTTATGACCCAAAGTAGGATTAAATTAGGAAGTGAGTGATTTTTAGGATCCATTTTATGGGATATTTTTTGTCTTAAAGATTCTTGAGAGGTGTGGGGAAGTGGGAGGTGGGGAGACCTTTTAATAGTGGTGGAGGAGTGGCAGTATTATTAATTTTGGGAAAGGGAATTGCAACCATGTTTTTACAATGGAATGAAGATAAAATAATATTACATAGTAAATAAAACGGATTATAGGGTCCAAATATGTTCATAAAATGGATTTTGGAATGTTTCTTGGTCATCTGAGGCTTATGTTTAATGTTTAGTCCTTAGTTAAGCATAATTTTACCTTAATCGATGTAATTAATTACAATTAAATTCCTTAATATTTTCGGTTAAAAAATAGTTTTACCTAATTTAAAATTTTAAATTATTCTGATTACCAATATTTAATTCATTTTTCTAAATTCTAATCACATAATTGACAGAAATTAATTTAAATTTAATCCTGTAGTCGGGTCAAAAATCTGTTTTTTAATATAAAAATATGAAAAACTTTCCCAAGTTTTTAAGTCCAACGTCAGTGTGAAATTGGTTCTGAGGACATAAATTGGGTGAATTGGTAAAAATATTATCTAATTAAACTTTTAATACAATGTTAAAATTTTATTTATAATTATAAATAAATTATTTGAATAAATAGTTTGGAACTAATAATCGGTAATTATCTTTATTCATTAAAAATTGAAGCATCATAGAAAAATACAAAAAATTTACCCTAGAAAAATTTTTATATTCTTATTTAGAAGTTGAATTTTATTTTTACATATTAAATCTATAAAATTGATAAACAGTTATTTAAAATGGGTTCTCCATTAAAATGCGGTATAAATGCCTTAATAAAAATATAGGTTTTTAAGCATAAAAATGGGTTTGTTATTATATTATATCTATCAAAACTATTGGATAAATATAATAAATATTTTAATTAATATATAAAATATATATTACATTAATATCACTCACTAATTGTAATTAAATTAATTTATTAGTGTTTATCACTTTTAGGGATATAATAATTTTTTCCCCAATATTTAATTGGTTTTCATATTTATTTCTAATTAACTAGTAACCATTGAATTAATTTTATATTGGTGTAAACCATAGATTTTGATCAGTTAGATAACCATTTTCTTAACTAATAATTTAATAGTTTTGTTATAATATATCTTTTTTCAGTGAAACATGGTCTTGGGTTTTACACAAGCCATCAAGGAGATTCATTATTGTGTGTAACCCAAGGTAAACTTGGTGTTCTTTATAGAGCAATATATGATTTATGTAGCATGTAGTGCATGATTAACTTGGTTTTGTATATTATGTAATCCAAACATAGTTCTTTAATATAAAATCAACTATTCTTACTATTGTGTGAAATGAAAATATGAAAAATATTAAATTAAATCGAAAAATCATAATTCAAAAAATCGAAGAGTGTTACATTATACCCACCGTAAAATGATATTTTCCCCTGAAATCTGTTTGGGTTGTAAAAGGTTTTATACTTATATGTTCCATTAATAGAAACTCCAAAGTAAATATGACCACTGAAATATTATTTAAAAAATAATGTTGGATGCATAATGGTTACTGAGAGTAACTCATAGATGGGTTATCACATAAGAGATAATAGCTCGAAAGTAAAAAACATGGAAATATAAGATAAATATTAACATCATGTTATAATGGAGAGTGATAGAGAATAAGTTCATGGAAATGTTAATAATCAGAAATCTATAAACCATTGATAACATGAAGATATATTCGATCCTTTGGAAAAAAGGTACTAGGATATCATTTTTGGGTTTAAGGTCTATTTTCCTAAATTAGAATAATTTTCATTATAAGATATCCTTACATGATTTAAAAAAAAAAACTCACCCTATTTTGTTTATTGATCAACTTCTCCTCATTCTCTAAAATGGAATCTAATTTGTTTTTCATTTCTGATAAACTAATAGACCATGATATCCACGATATTCCATCCAATTATTCATCAGTTATCAAAAAAAATATATTTTGAATAGGCTATCTAATATGATTAAAAATTCATATAGAGATATAACACTTTAATATTACATACTTAATCTAAAGTTTGGTGGAAAAATTCCATAAATGTTTAACCTTTTAACCATTCTGAAAGATGAAAATTCAAGGAATTATATAGAAATTCATGAAATAATATTAACATTGATCACCCATATATCACAAAATACAATTTGTTTCACATTTATATCATGTGAATACCCTAATCATAAATCCTCAAAAAACATGGTAATAACCTGAATTACTATAAATCCTTTTGGAAAAAATGAATTATTATTTATTCTAATGATTACCCAATACATTATTTAAATCCATGAAGTTTTAAACATCATCCTTGAGGAAATACACCACTATTTCAATATTAAGATTTTGGGTAATTTGTACCATACAATTTAATTATTCATATTCAAAAAATCATTATCCAAACATAATTATCTCAACATCAAGCACTAATTAAGGGTAACATTCCCATAATATAAATATCATCTTTCCATGAAATAACATTTCTATGTATTTATCACCATTCAAATTTTAATTTTGAATCCATAATTAAAACATATAGTAAAACTAATTATGTATTCCATGATTCATATAACATAATATTTGAATTAAAAAACATAAATAATTTATTTATCCAACCTTATTCATAAATCGTTACTCATGCATCATCAACTTTTAGCTTAATACCTCCTACCTAGAATATGTAATATGAATCAATTCTTAAGCATCCTTAACCTCTATGTAATCATTCTTCTTATGTTTAATGTAAATAATAATAGGGGAACATCACATAACTTAGAAATTTTGTTTGAGGTCTCTATATATTCAAAAGTATAACCAATACTCGTACCACCTTCCAAAATCCCATTATGAGATTTCCCCATGGGAAATTGATTTTCATATTGTGCATAAATTTGTAACATTTAATGTTAACCATCTTCCTTCAAATTTTATTCATTTAATAAAATAAGAAATTATAGTTTGAGAAACATTTATCATAATGTGATACCATATAATCATGAAAACGTACATATAGAATTACTACATTATGGTTCATGCTTCATCCATCTTTGAAACCTTAGGTTTATCCGAGGTTATTGATATCCAACTTTTATTTAAATCCCACATGATAGTTTGTGAAGAGTATTGTGATTTCCCAAAGCATATACCTTAAGAGTTTCAAATTAGTTGTGCAGCAGGGCCCATTATTGTGGACCATATTACATCGATTCAGGCCCAAGATATCTTGTTAGTGTTATTACCCCTAGGTACATTTGTTCCAGATCCACATCCAATTGTATTATCCAGATTGGGATTTATTTCTTGGAAACCACTTACAATATACTTTTTCAAAATTACATGAAATTTTATAAAATGTTAAATCTTCCTTATACCAATCAATAGAGACTTCCCGAGATATATACATAAAAATAGACCCATATATATTTATAATTTTTTATTATCCTAATTACTAAATTTTAACTAAATCTTTTTCCATACCCAATGATAGAGAACCTCGCCATTCATACATAAATATTACACTATTTCTGATGAATACTTAAAATATTATACAAACAGAAACCAAAAGACCATATTAATTTAGTGCCTATGTAAACATGAAAAAAATTATTCTAGCTCAGTGAAACATCTTCAATGCTTCCCACAATGAGCTCCCCCTTAGTAATTTTAATTAAAAACCATTCCTCACAACCTATGTAAATGAAATATAATAAAGATGTGAGATCAAATTCATAGTAAGGGTAAATAAATAAAATGATTTTGCATATCATGAACATATGGGTATTAGAATGTGATCAACATAATTATAAGATAATAACCTATATATCAAGGATCATAAACAAGAACCATGGAATAATTATTTGTAGTTCATAATAAATGAATCCTAAGAAAATCAATAGGATAATCTGTTAATGCATAATATTGTAATAAGACATGTAATGGTGGAATAAACATCAATATATAACATAGTGAACATGTATAAGTTGAAAAATGATTAAAAATTTAGTTAAGGACATGAAATCATGCCCAGCCATAGACTTGTGGACATGTAACCAGCTCCACACATAATGGTCTGAATATACAATCAGGTTCACACATAACATTGGGAACATAATAAATGGTTCACACATAACATTGTGAACATATAATAAGGTTCAATCAAAACATATTGAACTTGTATTCACGTTCAAGAATAAACTTATGAACATGAAAATAGGTCCAAGAATAACATTGTGAACATATAACTTAGTTCACACATAACGTTTATACTCATGAGTCATCCATTATTAGCTAATGAAATGGAGGGAGATATTGGCCCCACCCATCTCATTATGAAATCATACATACATGTTCCATAAGATTATAAAAGTTTCATCATATCATGATCGATAAAAAAAGATGGGTTTTATAAATATCGTGTCATAATCCGTGAAATGAAATATGTATCATTAAAATTTTATCACATAAAAACCTATGTAAAATAGATAGGTTTCATCATCATTTCATAAACGCATAACCAATGAAAATAAGTGGTTTCAAAATCATTTAAATCATGGAATAAAAATTAGTGTCATGAGTTTCATTCCTTAAAAACAGAAACCATTCAACAACGGATATGAATGGAACCTTTGGATGATTTATTATAGTAGAGTCAGTAACATCAATAGATATAATCTTATATTGAAAATAATTTGGATATATATTTTAAAAACATTTCTTCTGTAGAATATCCTTTATTTTTTAAAAAAAATTATTTAAAAGACAAAAAAAAATTTAAAAAATTTCTTGGAAATAAACTTGAAACCTTATATATAAAAAATTTAAAACATTTAGGATACATTTTTATTTGAAAAAATATAATGATATAATGAAAACTTATTGAAAATATTTTCGTTTATGATAATATTAAAACATATGAATAAGGCTTGAAAATCATTTGAGAAACAATTTCCTTGAAAACTTAAAAAGATGATTGAAAACATTTTAGAATCCATATTCTGTGAAAAATAATTTGAAAACAAATAAAAAATGAATCTTTTTTTGGGAACCTTTTATTTTAAAATTACTTTTAAAAAAAATTAATAAAAAATTTCCTTTTAAACATGAAAATTAAGATTTACATAAATGACCGTAGGTAAATCCATACTGGTCGTACGAGGTAATAAAAACTATATTTTATCACAACATATAAAAATTATTTGTTTGGAAATCAACAAAAAGATTTCTTGTTGAAAACTAGTAAAATAAAGAAGGTAAAAAATTTATTTTAATTATTATTGGAGAATAGTATAATATTTTTGGATTCGATTTATAGAAATTTTTTTAAGGAACACAAATTTTCAATCGAGAGAGGTATAATTTGGGCTTTCTTAAAAACCCATTTTTAATTAAATTATTTAAAAAATATTATAAAATGGTTCCAATACATCAATAAATCATTAATAAACAAATGATAAGAATATAAATAAATTTTCATGAGGGATGGATTATATGTATTAAATAATGAAATCATAAACATAAAAAATCAAGAAAATTGATGAGACTGTTTGAATGAGCTCTTTCCACCTGGTAACATTAAACCGTAATACCAATGTAAGGAAAGGAAACTAAATGAATCTTGAAAGTTTATGAAAATGGGGATATTAATTTTAGAATATTTCAAAGGTAATATATACACCTAATGTAAAAATATGTTGCATAACATGACATGTGTCTTAAAGAAGGAAAATTGAGGAAAACTATTTTACCGATGTGGTAAAATTTGAAACATAAATCCAATATAAGAAATATAGTCAAATGGATATATAAATACCCATGAAATTATGTATTAAAATAATATATAACATCCATGGGATGTATAAACTCCACTAAAAAGGAATGGCTGGTGAATTAAACATATATCTCACAGAAATAAAAATTGAGATGAAATCCCCTTACCTTATGTTTTAACAATCATCATACTCTTAAAAATATCAGGTATAATAAATCAAAAAATATTATAAATATATCAAAGAACTATATTATTACATATAATTACATTTTTTTTTATTATGACTTGATGTTCATCTCTTGGTAATAATTCAATGTTAAAGTTACTCTTCAGGTAATATTCTCTTTGCTTTTTTGCATGTGTCTTAATTTATTATATATTTGGTCCTTATAATTATATCATGATTTCAATATTATAAAACATGATATAAATATAATTTATATTTAATATATTTTTATAATAATAATCTATATAATATAGAAGTATGAAAATGAATAAACAGTTCATGGAGACTGTAGGTCGTACGTACGCATGAACCAAGTTTCTGTTTAATTGTGGTACTGAAGGAAAAAAGGTAAATGATCTCTATGTATATATGTATTTAAATATATAGATATTAAAGTATTATTAATATATAATATATATCTTATATGTTCATTAAACCCATACGTAATCTATTCCATGTAGTTTGTGAATGAATCACTTTGCTTTGAGGGGAGGGAGTCCACACTTCCAAAAAAAATTATATTATTTACACAAAATGGAATGTATAAATAAATTTGTGGTAAATGGATTAAAGTATCTTAAGGACAAAATAAATATTATATATGACATATATAATAATATTTTCAATCACAATTTCATCTATGAGGGGAGTTAAATGAAAAATGAACAATTTTCACTTAGTGATGTGGTATTTCCAGGTACATTTATACAGTATATTAGTTACATATTAGATGGATGTGTGTGTAGGTTTAGGTAAAAAATATAATAAAAATCCAAGTATAATTAGTATACGTTATTGTTATAAAATTATGTATTAAGATGAATTGTGGAGGGGAGAAAGAAAATAAACGAAAGATACTTGTGGGAGGGTGTTACCTCTAAATCGGGTAACCCTTTTTGGTTTGCACGAAAGGGAATCCTTGGAAGAATTTCAGGAAAAATAATGGATTCAAGGAGGATTTAATTTATTTTTTTTATCTATTTGTATAGATTTGGGTTGATCCAAATTTTTTTGGGTGGTGTGATTAAGTGGGAGGAGGGGAGACATTTATATAGTGGAGGGGTGGCACTCTTGTAAATTTTTATAGTGGAGGAGGAGTGGAACTCTTGGTGAAAATAACAAAAATTTTATTAATTGATAAAAATATTCCATAATGAAACTTTTATACCAATTTAAAATTTAATTATCCTTATAAATAAATTATATGAAAAATAGATCTGAACTAGAATTCTGTAGGTTTAAATATTCATTAAATAATGAAACATCATAGAAAAATACGAAAAACATACCATAACTTTAATATTATGTTACTATGTTAAATATAAAGCTTATTTTTACATATTGAGTCTATAAAATTCTCAAAACATGGATATAAAAAAGGGTCAACAATAAATGGTTGTATAAATGCCTTAATAAAAATATAGGTTTTTAATCATAAAAATAGGTTTGTTATACTCTTATGTCTATCCAATATATTGGATGAATATAAAAATATCTTATTGACTATAATACAAATATATTTTATTTATATTAGTGAGTAATTTAAATTATATTTATATATTAGTATAAAATTGTTTTCTGTGTATAATAATATTTTTCCTTTTACTCGATCAGGATTTATATTCATTTTTAATTAATTTATATACAATGAAATCATTTTATATTTTTTTAAACCATATATTTTCAATATGTTAGATAACACATATCATAACTACTAATTTAATATCTATTTTATTATATATCATTATTTGGTAAATCTTGATCTTGCATGTTACCTAAGTCATTTAAGAAAGTCATTTTTGCTTGTAAGACAAAGATATCCTTGGTGTTCCTTATAGAGAAAACTAAGATTTATGTTGCGTGTAGTTCAAAATAAACTTGTTTTTTCATATATGATAATTCAAACATAGTTAAATATTATAAAAAACTATTTTACGTGTTGTGTGAAATGAGAAAAAATTATTATATTAATTAAAAAATAATAATTCACAAAATCCCGGGGTGTGACACATAGAATGTAATCTTTAAGATATTATAAAGAATATAATTATTTTTAAAACCATGAAATCATTATATATCTTGATAAAGGAAAGATAAAATTATTTAAATATATTTATAAGAGGATGATGAATTAAAAAAATACTGAAGATACTGAATTCTTAGAAGGAGAAAATTCAAAGAACTTGAATATTACAAATTATAAAAATTCAAAGTCATATTCTCATTGTGTTTCGAATATATATTTTTATAATGAGAAATAATTTTTTATAGCTGATTTACCTTACATAAATATATGTTTCTTGTAAATAAAAATAAATACAGAAAACGATATCTGATGCAATATTAAGATAACGATTTTGAGTATTCATGAATTATGTAAAACTTTTTCCCCAATCCTATGAAAATTTAAGATGATAAAAATAAAAGTGAGAGAAATATCCATTCTTATATTGTAATGATTTGGTTAATGATGGATAAAATAGAAATGAAAAAATAGAGCATTGATGTATTATAAGTCTGATAAAAAAATGAGTTAAAATATATTTTAGAGGAGTATATTGCAAGTTAATAAGGTGATAAAACCATAATACAATAATATATTATATAATAATGAGGAAGCTTGTGGTTAATCAATTTATTATTTTTAGTGAAGGAATATGATCATTAACATATTTTAGTAGAGTCATAGGAAGGTCACTGTTGATCTAATACACATAAAAATTGTATAATCAAACAATATTTTTACATAGGATCATAGAAATATCATCCATGCATTGTATCTTGTTGGATCTATGATAAAAAATTCATATCCAGGCCATTTCTCATTATAATTTTTTGTTAATAATGTAACACCCCATGTTTTCACGGTACACTTCTTTTTGAATAATACAATAGTGTCTGTTATACGCAACTTCGAGTTCTAACACACCGCAACCAATCAAACTAGCCGTTAAGAATATTAATACCCATTTTTGAATTTTCATACATTTATATTTCAAAATGAAATTCATTTTTGGATTCTAAATGTCAAAATTAGCTTAGGGTGAATTTTTGGAATTTTTCTAAAAACTTTCAATTTTTGATGAATAGTGAAAAAACACTAAGTTATAGTTTAAAACCAATTTTTTATATAAATAATTATTTATTCTATTTCAATCTAATTAAGGTAAAAATAGATACATAATACCTATATAAGTTCAATTTAATTCATTGGAGTTAGTTTAGAATAATATTTGATATATAAAATGTTAATTGAACTTTTCACCGTCTTTTACCCACATCCTAAGAGATTTTGGAAATTCACATAAAACATAATTTTACCACTTCTGTGAGTGGAATTTCAAAAATCCATGAGAAAAGTTAAATATCAAGAAGTAAAATGCGGTTCAATAAGATAAAAAATATTTTTGGTGAATAGTAACTTTTTACTTGTATTTACCACAGTTAAAAGTAAATAGTGTAATTAAGGGTAAAAATGATATTAATATTAACCTAAAACATGTCCTAATCCTATTGGAAAAGTTTATCTCGACCAAAAATAATCTTAGGAATAAAATATTATCATTTAGGTCCACTTGGATTAGATTAGAACATTTATTATTATTTAATTCAAAGAAGAGTTAAAAGAGTTAAAATCAAATTTTAATGACTAAAACATTTTTAATATAGGGTTTTACATAAGATAAATTAGATTAAAAATATTCATTAGAAAGATAAAAATATTTCCTACATAATTGTATTTTAGTTATGATTTTTAGAAATTAAATAATTTAATTTATTTATGACACAATGATGATGCAGTAATTACCATGTTAATAAAAGATTAAGATAATTGATATTATAAATACCAAAATAATTGTAATTTGAGACTTTTTATGAATTAAAATAATTCTATAGGTTAATATGACATATTAGGATTGGTTATATTATTTTTTTCCGAAGTAATAATTCTGTTATTAATTTATCAAAAACAAAATACTCAATCGTGTCAAAATTGACATAAAAGTGTTTTTAAAACAAATATTATATTATTAATTGATATTCTATTCCTAAAAATATAACGTTCTTCCAAAGGACTTATATAATGATAGTTTTATCATTAATGGACCACTTGGGGGGTCAATTGGATGTTTATAGTAAGTTTATTAACTATATAATTTAAAAATAGAAAGAGATATGGTAAATGTCAAACTAATTAACTAAGAGTTAAAACTAAAAGAGATGGTTAATAAAATGACACAAACCTGTATAAAACCTATTGGTTGAGTTAATTTCGATCCATACCCACCATATCCTATAATCAAATCAATTTAAAACCATTATAAAATGAATATGAATTTATTATAAAATAATATTTTATGTTTTTTCTAAGGTGCCCCTCACCCCTCTTATAAAAGGGCACTCACCCTTCACTCTAATTCAAACCTTCTAAGAAATTTGGTTCGCCAAAAACCTACCCAAATACCCTCTCAAGTATACTACCTTCAACATAGATTCTGTAGTTTGATCATAATGCCAACCTAATGTGTTGTTTTGATCAAATCAAAATGTAGAACCCGAAGAAGATGTAATGATTTCACCAACTCTTTCAAGTTCCTTTTTTCTTCCACTTCCTTTCTCTTTGGTTTTTCCATTCTAAAATAATAACTCCAGTATATTATATATATATTTTGATGTTATTATAATTATTTTCTGGCCAAATTCATTATTCTATCCACCCTTTGAATGACATGTCGCCATACGTGAGTACGTACGACTTATCGTCTCCCCATCATGGTGTAATTGTTATTCAATACATTATAATTTGGATGGGAATAATAATGATGTGTAATTTATGTAAATAATAAATATAACATGATAAGGATTATTTATATATAATATAACATCCAATTATATATTATTATAATATCAAAAGAATTATATTTTCGCTCGTGTGTACGTACGGATTATATTCTCCACGACGCGATGAGATTCATTTCCAAGTTCACCATTCATCAACGATTATAAATATGTATATATATATTAATAATAAGTATGTAATATATGATATCATAATTCTACTAGAGTGATATATATATATATATATAATTATTTATGTACTTACATATATCTTATTCACTTACTTCCGTTCAGTACTATAAGAAAACGGAAACAACGTTTGTGCGTACGTATGGACTACCGTCTCAATAAACAGTGTTTTCCATTTCAAATATATATGTCTATTACACATATTAATATTCAAAATATATATGATATATAAATCATGTTTTATATTCTTGAAGTAGTTAAATCATGATCTATGTGATACAATAAAAAATTACAAGTTAAAACACGTACGATAAAGAAATCGATTATTACCCGAAATATTAATATAACATGGAAATTTTTATTAATTGGGTAGTATAAATTCATAAATGAATAATATATGATATTATAAATATTAATATGGTTCTGGTATAATGTAATAACATACTATAGTCTTTATACAAGAGGTTTAACGTACCCTCTACTAAATGAATGTGCAAGGTAAGGGGTTTTCATCTCACTCCTTATTCTCGTGAGATTCATGCCATATTGCCACTATTACCTTTTCTATGGTTTATGTGCTACCCATAATTGTATTATTTGTGAAATACAATTTAATTTATGCATATTTACATATTCATTGTATGATAACTTTTTCATGGGGTGTATGTTTCGTAAGTTACCAAATTTGTAAGGTTTAATTCCTCAATCTCATTATTATCTGAGATTGTTTATGTGTAAGTATTTACTGGGACATATTTATTATCCATGTCCATTTTTCATAAAAATTATTTCAAAATGAATATTTTATGGATTTTATAAAGGCACTCTTTATCAAGATCATAATTTTAAATGTTTTAAAGATTTATCTTTCTAAATATTTTTAATTAATGTCCAAGTATTCAAATAGATTTTAAGGATTTATTTATATGGAAATGAATGTATTGAAATGATAATTATTTTCAAAATTTTCGAAGTGGTATGGGACACTTTTATTCAAAAATCTCTTTTAAATTGCATTCTTTATATATGTGTAACTTTTAAATGATATAAAAAAATGATATTTCTCTCAAATTGTTTTGATTTCATATATGCCAACATCCTTTGATGGATTTTAAGCTTATTTGATGTTGGTTTATTGTGATACAAAATTCCATATTGTATTGAAGGTTTTGTGATATGTTTTATTATGGATGTGTTATTTTTATACCATTCATGGTTTTTGGAGAAAGTATTGACATTTCGTATGCTAGTTTTAATACGAATGTTTTTGTTATATTTCATCCTCTTCTAAAGATGAATGTATTGGACTAGTATGTTCCGGGTTGGGGACCGGTAAAACTAAGCCCTATGGGTTGGGGTACGGTTACAGCAGACCCTCTGGGTTGGTGTCCGGTTATTAGAGGCACTCCGAGTAGGTGTCTGGTTATTAGAGGCACTCTGGGTTGGTGTCCGGTTATTAGAGGAACTCCAGGTTGGAGTCTGGTTACAGAGGCTCTCTGGGATGGAGTCCGGTTACAGAGGCTCTCCAGGCTGGGTTCCGGTTATATTTATCCATTATGTTTTGGCATGAGCCCTTGAAATAGAAATTAAATTTTGTCATTATGCATTTCATCATTATGAAAGTGGTTATTGATATTAAATGTGATTATTATACTAGTAGAGTATCCATGTGAATGACTAAATGGAATTATTTCATTTTATTTCTACCATATTATGTTGAAGTTCACATTTATAGGGATTTTTTTTGTTATACATTTCCTTTAATGTTTATGCTTATTTATGAAAGTTTCCTCTATATTTTTATCCTTACTGAGCATCTGAGCTCACCCCTTTCAATGTTTTAATTTTTCCCAGGATGTGAAGAAGTATTTTATAAATGACCTGTAGGGAATGTATTAGGGGATATGAAGACAAGATGTGTTGTAGTTTTTTTTCACTTTATGATGTAATTTAAGACTTATGAATACATGTTGTGTTAATAAGGCTACTAAACTAATCATTATTTTGAGATTTGATCTTTTGTGATCATGCCAATGTTATGTAATAATGAACAGACTCTAGGTAACTGGGGTCGGGGCATTACAGTTGGTATTAGAGGATGTTTAGTACAAACCATGGAAGCTAGATTTAGATAAACTATGATTAGAGCACATAGACCTAAGATGGGATTTGAGGATTAGTGTAGAAGAAATTACTAGAATTTTTTATTGTAGAGATTTTATCAGTTTTCCATGTAATACATCTCTGTTTGGATATGAGCAGGTAGAGGCGGCTCTGGCACAGATGTACCTAGGGGTAAAACTCAAAAACACCACTTTGATCTAGACTCAAACATGAACAGGTGCACGACAATGGGCATTACTGCACTCTTGGTTATGACACTCCTGGGGGATATGCTTAGGATAATTCTCATTTTATTTACAAACCATTATGAATGATTTATGAGTATATACTTCCTCAAAGAAACCATTTTTATGATTATGGATTATATCCATAAACTTTTTAATTTATGTTAAGTGTTTTTCAAGTTTGGGATTAGGTATTTCTATTCATAAAATAATCTAGTGTATGCCATTGTTTAGAAATGGCACCCAATAGAAGGAATGAGAACTCCAGCAATACGCATGATCCAAAGAGTAAGAAAAGGTTATAAATTTCTTGGTCTTAAGCCAGAATTTAGAAGGGAAAGAGTATATCATCATATGAAGAAATATTATCATGTGTTGATAAGATAAGTAATGAATTCTCGGAGTCCTATGGAATTGAAGGGAAACCAGAGAAGGAAATGATGGTAGGAGAAGGACAGATAAAGGGAAGAAGGTAAAGAAGGATTTTCCCATATGTGATAACTGTGGAATGAATCACCATGGAAAATTCTTGAAGGGAATGGGAGTATGTTATAAGTGTGGTGAAAAAGGACACCAATTACGTGACTGCAAGAGTAAGAAAAAGGTTTCAAAAGTACAATGCTTCATCTGCAAGGAGTTTGGACACTACGCGAACCAATGTACTAGTCATCAGACTATGCCAAAAATGATTCTATTGGATAATAATCAAGTTATGAAACTACCATAGATGAAGATGAATGAATAGTGTTCATATGTTGTTATTTTGGAATTATTTCATTGAAGTGTTGTATCAATGAAGTACTGGAAATAAATAAGGATTGTACTGCAGTACTATTTCATTGAGGATTTGAGATTTTATGGTACTAAGAAAAGTGACTCTACAGCGAGTTAAATTTTTTAGAAATTACATTGTTGAAGTAAAGATAATCCTTAATATGTTCTTAATATTGAGGTTCATATTTTGGAATAAGTTATGGTTGATTTGGGTAAATTATATTAGAAATTCTTGACTACCTTGAAACTGATTAATGATTTGTATATTCCATAATTGTTGGAGTATACAACATTTTTGGATGGATGAAGTATATCCAGTATTCTTTAATGAATAAGGGAGAAATAATGTAATCAATAAGGTTTTATGGTAATTCAGGATGTTTCAGTGTTTTAAAAGAATACATGATGAAGGTATTCATATGCTATTACGGGGTAAAAAGGATCTACATTATGTTTTCCTTTCATATAAATATTGGACTGAGAGTTTACCGAAGTATTTTGGATAAGTATAAAGGTTGGAATGTATTATATTTTATATCTGATACTATTGTTAAAGTTATTTTTGGATATTTATAAAAAGGAAAGCACACAGACTGTGTGACAACCCATCACGCTGGACAAAGTTGCGGGAATCGAACCCACAACCATAGTGCGATTGGGATTTATCACCTACCACTGGACTATGTGAATTACCTGGATTGTATAATGTAGTTTCTTTTTTAAAGTCTCTGATATGTAAATTATAAATTTATTATATTTGGAAACCTATATGATTAGGATAAATAGTGTATTTTTGAGTTGTATAATGTTTTGGAGTGAAAGAAGAGTTTGTGGTAGAAATTTATTAATGCATAAAACTCTAATTATAAATTAAGTATATCTCATTATGATCTTATCTAATCTCATAAATAAATTCCACTACATTAAGAAAAGGAACATAGAACAAAAACGTTGTCCGAGATGGTTCCTTAGATCATCACAAATTTATGGCTTTGTGATTGTTGGCCTTCTCATAGCCATGTTCTCTACCACACTCCATCAGATATTGATGGTTAGACTTCTCTTCCATATCCATGTTTTCCTACATGGAACCCTATAATGTGTTATTTTCGGTAACCTTCATACTTACCACTCTCTATTTTAAATAGAGGCCTCATTAATCCATTTTTCGATGTGGGATTTCAACTATGATATTTTGAAATGTCAACCCCATGTATCTAATACCGAGCATAAATTGCGAGGATGCAATTTTTTTAAGGAGGGGAGAATGTAACACCCCAATATTTCATGGTACGCTTCTCTTTGAATAATACAATAGCATGTGTTATACGTAACTTCGAGTTCTAAGACACCACAACCAATCAAACTAGTTGTTAAGAATAGTAATAACCCATTTTTTAAATTTTATACATTCTATCATACAAAATGAACTTCATTTTTGTATCCGGAATATCAAAATTATATTAGGATGAATTTTTGGTATTTTTATGAAAACGTTCAATTTTTTGTTTAATGGTGAGAAAAACATTGAGTTATAGTTTAAAACAAATTTTTTTAAATCATTTTTTATTTTATTTAAATTTAATTAAGATCAAAATCGATATATAATGCCTATATAAGTTCAATGTAATTTATTCGAGTTAGTTTAGATTAATTTTTTATATATAAAAATTTTATTGAACTCTTCACCGTCTTTTACCCACCTCCTTGGAGAATTTGGAAATTCACATAAAATATAATTTTTCTACTTCTATGAGTGGAATTTCAAAAATCCAAGAGAGATGGTTAATATCAAGTAGTTAAATTTAGTTCAATAAAATAAAAATAATATTTGGTGAATAGTAACTTTTTACTTTTATTTACCACGATTAAAAGTAAATAGGGTAATTAAGGGTAAAAATCATATTAATATTATCCTAACACATGTTCTAGTTCTATTGAAAAAGTTTACCTCTACCGTAAACAATCTTAGGAATAAAATATTATCATTTAGGTCCACTTGGATTACATTAGGACATTTATTATTATTTAATTCAAAGTAGAGTTAAAAAAGTTAAAATCAATGTTTAATAACTAAAACATTTTTAATATAGAGTTATACATAAGTAAATTAGATTATAAATATTAATTAGAAATCTAACAAGATTTCCTACATAATTGTATTTTATTTATGATATTCAGACATTAAAAAATTTAATTTATTTATGACAAAATAATGATGCAGTAATTACCATATTAATGAAAGATTAAAATAATTGATATTCTAAATACAAAAATAAATATAATTTGAGACTTTTTATAAATTAAAATAATTTTCTAGGTTAATATGACATATTATTATTGGTTATATTATTTGTTTTCGAAGTAATAATGCTGTTATGAATTTATCAAAAACAAAATACCCAATAGTGTCAAAATTAACATAAAAGTGTTTTTAAACAAAATATTATATTATTAATTGATATTCTATTCATAAAAATATAATTTTCTTCCAAAGGACTTATATCATGATATTTGTATCATTTATGGACCACTTGTGGGACTATTGTAAGTTTATAGTATGTTTATTAACCATATAATATAAAAATACAAAGAGAAATGGTAAATGTCAAACTAATTGACTAAGAGTTAAATCTAAAAGATAAGGTTAATAAAATGACCCAATCCATTATAAAACCTATTGGATGAGTGTATTTAAACCCATACCAACCATATCCTTGAAATAAATAAATTTGGAACCATTATAAACTGAATATAAATTTATTATAAAATAATATTTTAGGTTTTTCTTAAGGTTCCCCTCACCCCTCTTATAAAAGGGCACTCACCCATGACTCTAATTCACACCTTCTAAGCCATTTGGCTCAGAAAAACCCTACTCAAATACCCTATAAACACTCTTAACATCAACCTAGAGGCCTTTGTTTGATCACTAAAGAGACCTTTTGATCAAATCAAAAGGAAGAACCCAAAGGAGAGGTAATGATTTTATCCCCCCCCCTCTTTCAAGTTCCTTTCTTATTGCACTTCCTTTTTTGTTATTGTTTCCATTCTAAAATAATAACTACATTATCTTATATATAATTTGATTTAATTATAATTATGGTACAACCAAATTCATTATTTTATCCACCCTTTGAATGACATGTCACCATACGTGTGTACGTACGGCTTACAGTCTGCACGTCGTGGTGTAATTGTTATTCAATACATTATTATTTGGATGAGTATAATAATGATGTGTATTTGGTGTAAATAAAAAATATATCATGATAATAATTCTGTATATAAAATATAGCATCCAATTATATATTATTATAATATCAAATGAATGATATTTTCGCTCGTGTGTACGTACGGATTACAGTATCCACGACGCGATGAGATTCATTTCCAAGTTCACCATTCATCAACGATTATAAAAATATATATATATTACTAATAGGTATGTAATATATGATATAACAATTCTATTGGAGATATATATATTTATATATATATGTATTTATTTACTTACATATATCTTATTCACTTACTTCAGTTCAATACAATATGAAAACAGAAACATCATTTATGCATACGTACGGACTACCGCCTCCATAAACGGTGTTTTCAATTACATATATATATATATGTGTGTATTATAAATATTTATATTCTAAATAAATATTATATATAAATCATGTTTTATATTTTGGAAGTATTTAAATCATGATCTATGTGATACAATAAAAAGTAAAAAGTTAAAACACGTACAATAAAGAAAGCGATTATTACCCACAATATTAATATAACATGGAAATTATTATTAATTGGTAGTATAAAGTCATAAATGAATAATATATGATATCATAAATATTAATATGGTTCTTTTATAATTTAATAACATACTATAGTCTTCATACAGAAGGTTAAACGTACCCTCGACTAAAGGAAAGTGCAAGGTAAGGGGTTTTCATCTCACTCTTTATTCACGTGAGGTTCATGCCATATTTCCACTATTACCTTTTGTTTGGTGTATGTGCTGCCCATAATTGTATTATTTGTGTAATACACTTTAATTTATGTGTATTTACATATTCATTGTATGATACCTCTTTCATGGGGTGTATGTTTCGTAAGTTACCAAATTGGTAAGGGTTAATTCCTCAATCTCATTATTATCTTAGATTGTTTATGTGTAAGTATTTAATGGGACATTTTTATTATCCATGTCCATTTTTCATAAAAATGATTTCAAAATAATAATTTTAAGGATTTGTGAAAGGTACTCTTTATCAAGATCATAATTTTAAATGTTTTAAAGATTTATCATTCTAAATATTTTTAATTAATGTCCTTGTTTTAAAATTGATTTTAAGGATTTATTTATATGGACATGAATTTTTTGAAAAGATAATTATTTTGAAAATTTTCGAAGTGGTATAGGACACTTTGATTCAAAAATATCATTGCAATTACTTTCTTTATAAATGTGTGACTTTTAATTGATTTAAAAAAAAGAGATATTTCTCTCAAATAGTTTTTATTTCATCTATGTCGACATCCATTGATGGATTTTAAGCTTATTTGAATTTGGTTTATTATGATAGAAAACATCCATATTTTATTGAAGGTTTTGTGATATGTTTGATTGTGGATGTGTTATTTTTATACCATTCATGGTTTATGGGGAATGTATTGATATTTCTTATTCTATTTTTAATACTAATGTTTATGTTATATTTCATCCTCTTCTTAAGATGAATGTGTTAGACTAGTATGTTCCGGGTTGGGGACCGGTAAAAGTTAGCCCTCCGGGTTGGGGTCCGGTTACAGCAGACCCTCCGGTCTGGTGTTCAGTTATTAGAGGTACTCCGTGTTGGTGTCCGGTTATTAGAGGCACTCAAAGTTGGTGTTCGGTTATTAGAGGAACTCCGGGTTAGAGTCTGGTTATAGAGGATCTCAGGGATAGAGTCTGGTTACAGAGGCTCTTCGGGTTGGGTTCCGGTTATAGTTATCGCATAGGTCTTGGCACGATGCCTTGACATGGAAATTAATGTTTGACATTATGCATTCCATCATTATGAAAGTGGTTATTGATATTACATGTGATTATTCGACTAGTAGAATATCCATGTGAATGTGTAAATGGAATTATTTCATTTTATTTCTACCATATTATACTAAAGTTCAAGTTTAAAAGGATTTTTTTTAGTTATACATTGCCTTAAATGTTTATGGTTATTTATGAAAGTTTCCTTTATATTGTTATCCTTACTGAGCATATGAGCTCACCCTTTTCAATGTTTTAATTTTTCCCAGGATGTGAAGAAGTATTTTATGAATAACCTGCAGTGAATGTACGAGGGGATATGAAGACAAGATGTGTTTTAGTTTTTTTTTCACTTAATGTTGTAATGTAAGACTTATGAATACATCTAGTTTTTCCATGGCTACTAAACTAATCGATCTTTCAAGATTTGATCTTTTGTGATCATGCCAATGTTATGTAATAATGCACCGAATCTAGGTAACTGGGATCAGGGTGTTACAAATAAGAATGAATATGTGTATTTGGTATAATAACTGTGATACAATTAGTATTTATTCATACTTAGATACGTGACCTCATCAAAAAACCTTGGTGTTCAATTGATATGTTTTCATTATAAATATATATATATCAATAAAATTATAGAAGGAGAGAGGGATATCCACACACTCTATAAGTGAAAGAGAGATAATGTGAAAACATTAAAATTTAAATAATAGTATAACACAAATTTACCCTTATCATTTTCAGACACATCCTTGTGTGATCATAATTAAAATATGTGACTTCTTTGGGTTAAATTTTAATAATACATAGAATGTATTGAAAATCATGATTTTTAAGGAAATAAAATTCTCATACATAGATATCACATATTAATAGATGAATATTAATTGAATAATATAATGATTCATGATATAATTAGATGGGTATATTACCTTTGGAAACTTGGATACATAAAAAATTGGCTCATGAGTGTACTAAAGAATTATTATTTCAAATAATGAAATAGCTATAGCTAGATATCACCATAAGTAAATATTAAACCATATTTTCATGTCATATTAGTATAGAACCATCATAAATATAGAAACCATTCCATATATCAAGGTTAACTACCAAGACCATTTATTCATAATAGATCAGGAATCAACACATGTTTTCTATATCATAATTGATAAGGAATCATCACATATTTCCTAGAGTGGGTAGAGTAAATATGCTTGTTTCACGTAGTGGATCAATCACAAATACTTTTTCCTTATATATATCATGAGATATAAAACATTACCCAAAGAATTGGAGATAGATATAAGTCCCAACTATCTCGATTTATAACATAACCACCTATTCTTGGATATGACATAAAAATAATTTATATTTTATAATGAAAATACCCTTTATATAATGAAAAATATAAATATGTATTTGATAAATTCATTAAACATTCATCAAATACTCATATCATAAACTGTAAAAAAGAAACAAGGTTTCATATACATTTCATCAATACATCTTATTAAAATGCATGGAAAATAAATAAGTTACATAAATATATATTCATCATAATAATAAACCATCCATCAAATGTATAAGTACGGTACCATTGGATTATACCCCACTGAAAACATTACAAACAAAAAAGGTTTTTGTTATTGATGAATATAAATTCCATATTTTTTATTTATTAATACATTCTTGAGGAAAATATCTTCTATATTTTTACATCAATTCTATCAAATTTATAAATTTTCTAAGTATTAAAGAATTATTTTATAACCTTGGAAAATTTTAAGGAATTTATTAAATAAATTATTATTCAAAATCCCTATAAATATTGTTCACACTATATATTTTAGAGAAATATTCCATTCACATTTTAGGTAAAAAATCATGACCACCTCATTCAGAAAACCAAAAAAATATTCATTTTAAACAATTTGGGAAAAAATTTAAAAATGATTATAAATTACTTTATGAAATAATTTTATGATAGTGACAAATATTATTAAAACGTGTTTTTAAAACAAGGTTATAGAAGAGAAATAATTCTCGAACTAAGAGTGACATAATGATAATTTTTCTTAAGAAAATTATTTTGGTCTATTTAGTATTGAATGATATGAAGATGAATGAAAAAACTTTTATTCTATAGAAAAAAATAAGAAAATAAATTTTATGATATTTTTGAGCGATATATCATAAGATTTCAACAATATAAACATAATCATAAACATCAACTATAAACAATGGGATTTCATCAAAAAACCTTTACCACATTAGTTAATTTTTAATCATAAGACACTTGAAATACTAAACCATATAAGGGTATGTAAATACCCAAAATAGTTATAATAATAATCATAAAGTACATTCATGGAAAATATATACAGTACATAATAACATATGTGGTGAATATGGCATGTTTCCCACAAAAATAAAAGTGAGATGAAAATCACTTACCATATGTTTTGATTTTTTTCTTACATATTCAAACCAATTATATAATAAATACAATTTTATTATAAATATTCTAAATAATCATATTCATATATATCATACAATATATGATTACCTAAAATGATTTAATCACATGTTTATTAAAAATAATTTCTCAAAATTAGTATTTTGGGTAATTACTGCTTTATTTTTCTTTTTTGTTTTATTTTAGTAGTTTTGGTCCTTTTACACTGCGAATAGTTCAATAATATCTAGTATGTTATCCATGATATCAATATCATATATATTTATTATATGTGTGTTTAGTTTAATCTATAAAAATTAACTATAGATTATGACTTACAGTCTTCGTGGAGATAGTTGGTCATTCGTATGCATGAACATTTTTTCAATTATATCAATGTATAGAACGATAGAATGGTAAATAATATATCACATTTAAAATATAATTTTTATTCCAACTATATAATATATATTCACTGAATATATCATTATTCCCAACTATGTCAAAATAAAATGAAAAATATATCGGATCACTTCATGGAGGTGGTAATCCCCAAGTATGCATGAGTGATGTTACCATCATCCAATGGGTTGGAAGATTACATGTTTGAGGTTATATTTTAATTAAAAAAGTTTTTTATTTTATAAATTTTATTTAATTTTCTCAAATTCATCATTATATGTTTCTGTGAGGGGTGGTGATTAAAAACGTATGAAATCGTTTCGTGAGCCGATAGTTCTCTACCCACATGATCAACAGTTTAATTTCTAATTTGATGAATGAGTAGATATATGTATGTTATGAAACTAATGTATTAAAATATGATTATATGTGGAATTGTTATGTTATTATATAATCGTAATTAATGTTTATTTGAATTTGGTATTAGAATAAATAAAATGGGAATGCAACATTAAGAACTGTACTCCCCTTCAGATAAACCCCTTAGGTAAAAAACTAGAACTTTAGAAGGAGGGTTTCCTAAATAAAATAAGGACTATAATATATAGTGAAATATTTATGTAATGAATTTGAGTATTTATATTCCCATAAAAAGGTTTTGGGGAGTGTTAAGTGGATATGATATGGGATGACATTTGTTCTGTGTGAAAGGGATGCAACTTGGAAACTCTGTGGAAATTTTCTAAATGATTCCAAAAATGACAAAGTAATTCCCAAGATAAAATTTTACGAATGGAAATTGATTAATTTTTTTATAGTAAATGTTTTTAAAATGGTCATATAATAGGATTTACACATTTTTATTTGTTATATTACCCTTATCTTTCGGTTTAACCCCGTATAAACTAATTTTAACCTTAATCACATAAATTAATTTTCACTATTTTCACAATTCATCATGAAAAAAAATTAACATGAACAGATTATATAATACTAATTATAAAGATTCAAAATAAGGAATCCATTTTTTTAAATTCAATTAATTAAATTTTCATGAATATAATTTAAATTAAACACAAAAACATGATACAGAAATGATTTTCTAAAGAAAAAAAATTCAAAAGTATAACAAAATTGTATATCAAAATTAGACAAGAAATTGGTTATGAATAAATAAATTATATTAATTATAATTTAAATTAAATAATTTTACTTTTAAATACATTTTAAAATTTAGTTTCTCTTTATAAATAATTGAAATTAAAGTGTATTTTTCAAACAAATCAGTTTTTTTCACTTCTAATTGAGAAATTAGCTCATTCCAAAAAAAATTACAAATTCCCTAGAAGATAATTATGAAATAATGATTTAAAAAATGTATTAATTTAATATAATTAATATTATATTATAGTAAGAAAATAATTATATTATTTGTTCCAAAAATTTAGTAAAACCATTTCGGTGGGAAAATGTATTTTTGAAACATAAAATGTATTTAGTAGAAAACATATTTTATTCATATAAATCCACCATATATTTTTTTGAATGTTTTTATTTCAATTAATAGCACCAAGCATAATCAATAGGTTAAAATGGTCATGTTTAAATAATAATATTTATTATATATTGAAGTTCACTCAATGTTGGTGTTTCATGTAAGGAAAACAATCAACGAAATTAAATATTTCTAAAATTTGTTTCATCAAATCTAATGTGTTACATTATACCCAACATAAATATAATTTCACATAAAATATCAATTAATTTAATTAAAAAACTGAGGATACTCCAGCTCTATTATATCCTTAGGATCCCATGTAGCTTTGTCACTTTTATGGTTTTAGTAAAAAAAATTGACCAGGCGAGTGGTATTTTTTTTAATACTTTTTATATATTATGAAAAAATTCTGAAAATTTTTATTCATAGAAAATACCATGATATAGTGCTATGACCTTTGATATTATTATATTTGAATGGTCTGTTATATACATTATCATAAGATATATTTTGAACACATCATATACTTGAGAGTGTCTTGGTGAATGTGCCAAGTGATAAGAAACCTCACCTACACAATCAATAATTTTGAAAGGGAAAATATATCTAAAGAAAAATTACTTTATTTATGAACCCCATAACCCTTTCCATGGATAATTTCAAACAAACCCCTTCTCACTAACTTCAAATTCCATATTAAATCAACGATCTTCAGAATAAATTTAATATAGATTTTATGACTCCCTTATGTGTTTATGAATAGATTTAACCTTATCTGTCATTTTATCAACTATATCAGGTAATAATAGCTTTCTTTATATAACCTAAACCATACAAACTAGTGTTATACATATCTTTACATGGATTTATTCATAAGATTCCAACAAATTTCATGATAAAAATATATTGCTGGTTGAAAATTATATTAGGGGAAGGTGTCAATGTTAAAAACATTTTAAATATATCGAACAATATGTATGTATACGGTATAGGGTTTAAAAAGTTATATAATACTCAAAATCTATTTAAAATTTACATTCAGTGCTAAAAATTAACTTTGTATGGACATCTTATAGAATAATTCACCAAAACATTGAGGTTAACCTCATATTACAATCAGATAAACTAAAATATTGTACTATGTGAATCCTTACCAATTATTTAATGTATATCATCAAAAAAACATCTAGATAGAAATATTCCTTGACAACAATGAAGTGTGATTAATGTGTAATGCTGTAACAAATAACGCAATTTTTATCATGGCTTTCATATATTTTTAAGAAGTTTGATGAAAAATTTGATGGGGACATTTTTTAATTTCCATTTTAGTGTGTTTATTGGTTGAAACATCCTATTGGACTTATTTTTCTCACTCTAAATTTGTTATCATGCTAAGTACCAAGATACAATCAAAAAAGTATCTCTCTTCATATAATCCCCATAGAAATACTATTTTAGGTCACTATAAATATTTGTACTACCAGGATGAATAGAGAAGGAAGAACTATAAGTCTTATCCACTTTAAATTTTTAAATTATGGTTTTGACTGGACAAAAACACATTTCTAGAACCATAGTCTTACATAAAACTCAAGGTTAAACTCTGTTAAATTAGTGAAATTTATCTTCATCTCTGCATATTACTTATACACCTATTTAATATTTACTATGATAAGTGGTTTAACACTCATTTGTAGAATATATGATTTCTTTCCATCAATAATGATTTTGAGATATATCCTTTAAAATCCAAAAAATATTCGATTTTGTGTGATCTACATAAAAGACAATTTTACACAATCATTCTGACTCAAATCTTCATTCACCATTTTTTTCTTTTCTAGGTTAGTAATGTATTGAGCAGTCATAATATTTAATAAATTATAACAAAGATTCTCTGGAGCATATTTCTCTTTTTATGTGTGAATATATACATTAAAATTTTATTATTAGTATATTTATCTCCCCTTTCCATATAAAGTTAAATTCTTATATATATATTTAATTGTACATTACCATAACTAACTTCAAATCATGAGTTGGGTAATTTTTATGGTGAACATTAAATTTTCATGTAACATATTATATCACTGTGTTATTCTACCTGACAAAACATCCCACTAATTTCTATTATGCGTCACTATATATTTTAAAACATTATCTACTACATGGTAATTTAAGAACATGTGAATTTAATAGAAAAAATTTCAATTCCTATAAATTTTTGTTAGATTCGCATACCCAAAAGAACTGGCTCCCTTCTTAGTTCACATGTTGTGTGGATTAGATAGTATTGAGAAATTCCTAACTATCAGTTTATATTATCCTTATAAATAAAGAAAACTATGGATTTTCGTTAACATGTTTACTCTAAGAAAAAGTTCAATAACATCCTCCTTTTATGGATCCATCGATATACTCCCTCTTGACATTATATGATCCAAAATTATTACTTTTTGTAGGGAAAATCACATTTTGTAATATATATATATTTCTTATCCTTCCTTAGGGTTTAAAAAAAATAATCAAGTGATCCTCATGTTATTAATTCAACATTTAATATATAATAATATCATTTATAAATTCTATCACAAACAGATCGTGGTTATATATGATGGCATCATTTATTAAATCCATGCAGATATCAAGGGGTTTATTTAGAGAAAATAGAATCACTATATATTCATATTTTACATAGAATGTAAAGAATTATATCATAGGTATATCCCCCTAATTAAATTGTAATTTATGATATATAGAAAGTAGGTAAATCTTGGAGAATTATTGAGCTATGTGAAATTGATCAAACAAGTCATCAATATATGGTAAAGCACACTTGTTATTGATTGAGACCTTATTCAGTTCCCAGTAATAAATGCGGAGTTCCATGGATATATCCCTCCTCTAAATAAAAATAATAGGTGTACCACAAGGTGGCGCACTGGGATAATTAAATCTATTTTCAACATTCTCCTAGTGTTTATTCTTTAATACATTCATGCCAACCAAGTCCATTTTATAGGGAGTATTTGAAATTGATATAGGGCCATATATGAATTAGATTGATAACTCAACTTCAAAATCTATGGGAATGTTAAGAAACTATTAAATAAAGACATCAGCAATCTCAAATACAATTATCACATCATCAATTTTAAGTTTCTCTACAACCATCTAGGATAAACACCCCATATGAATACGAATAATGACCCATATAATGGATATTATTTTCATCAAAAGTTCATATTTATCATGAAATTAATAAATGATCATAGTTTGTTTTGGAATATCAAAAATGACTTCTCTTCCATTGAAATTGATAAGGGATTATGTAGAGAAATACAATATATCACAAAGAAAACATCAAATTCAAGTATAGGGGGAATGAAAATGTTTTCAATAAAAAAATTCCTACAAACATGAACCAAATATAAATCATAGACATGATATGAGATCATCACACCATTACGGGGTTTCACTGATAATTCAACCTTGAATATTTGATTTTAAGAGTCAATATTCCTAGCAGCTTGTCATGATATAATGGAATTTATGTAACTAATATCAAATAAGATACCTTGACATTTTAAGATACTTTTCATCACTCCAAACTCATTATTATATCTTATATCCCTTGATAAAACAAATCAATTAGCATAATCATCAAGCATAATTATTCATAATCACTAATCATGGAAAATCTTTCATAGGATGTGTAATTAAGGAATTTTTATTTTTAATAAATGAAAACATATTCATAACCTTGGTTATTAATATCTTTTTTCAAATAATTCAATATGTTCCTAAAGTTTTCATGAATTTAAAAAGAATTTCCCTAAGGAGAGTCAATCTAGGAGTTCCATAAGGCCCAATATCATGCACCAGGTGATGATCGAGTCCTGCTTAATTATCTTCTTTCGTAGTTATTACCCATAAGTACAACTATTATAGAGTCACATACACTTGTAGTATCAAGATTGGGATATAAATATTTGGAAACCAATCACTATATTCTTCAAAAATATTTCTGGATATCTTCTTATACTCTAAACTATCCCTAGGGTTAACACCATAGTTTTATCATTCTATTTTCCAATGGATAACTAATACTTTCTCTAATTACCATTTTAAAGGCCCAAAGTTCTCATACATAGATATAACATCATAATATATAAATATTAATTAACTAAAATAATGAAATATTTTAGAATTTTATGAGGATAGTGTGTTTGGAGACATTGATACAAAAAAAAACATTCTTCATAACTAGCATCCTCTATAGTGATATCATACATTTTACCAGTCTTCATAACCTAGAGAAAGGAAATATAAAAAAATGGTGAGATTATATGATCAAAAGGGGTAAACATGAGATATATAAATATATGATAATATTAAAGATTAAGATCAACATAAGGGTATCAGATTACGAATATAACATACAAATTTTATAGCCAGTATTTCATCAATCGTAAACATGTTCCATGGAAAAAACATTAGAATTTCAAATACATGAATCATATAAGTGCTAAATCATCATAAATCAGTCATGAACCATAATTTTATGTTATATGAGTTTAGTACCACAATAAAAATAGAAATCATTTTTCCTTTCAAGGCCAACCACAGATATGATATATTTTTATTGTCATGTAACAACACATATTTCCTATATTATGATAGTGGAGGAATCATCACATGTTTTCCAAAGTGGATCAAGAATATCTACTTCTATACTATAGTGGATCAAGCACATAAATTTTTTTCCGGTAATATTATCATGATATATAAAACATTACACAATGAATTTGAGGGAGATATAGGTCCCACAAATCTTGGTTTATAATGTAAACATCCATCCTTTTTTATAATGTAACCATCGTCCTTAGTTTATAATGAAATCAACCATCTCTTAATTAGAATCAAAAATATGTGTGCCAAAAACTCCTTAATGATTCATCATATCATTATATCATAACCCATGAAAAGAAATGAGGTTTCACAAAAACATCATCAATTAATATTTTCATAATCCATGAAAAAAGGTTTTCATAAACATCTCATCAACATAGTAAAAAATTACCGTAGAAATAATAATGATAATACCATTGAATCATATCTTTAGTAAAACATAAGCATCCCCAAAGGACGTTATCATTAATGAATAGAAAATTTCATTAAAATATCTTTAAAAATTTATTAAGGAAGATATCCTTTCAATTTTGAAATCAATTCCTTACCATATTTAAATATTGGATGTATTAATGATATTATTTTATTTTTAAATAACCTTGGGAATTATAAATAAAATATTAAATAATTTGAAAATCATGATTGTGGGAAATATCATTTTTTTCTATATTATTTAAACCACACATTCCTTTAAATTTTTCAAAAAGGAAAAATTACCTCATTCATAAATGGAAAATAAGATTCCTTTTCAACCATATTTGTAAAAAAATAAAAAATTGTTATATTTCATAAAATATTTATAAGAGAATAGTAAAAAACATACTTATTTTATTCAGAATACATGGATACAGAAGAGAAATTAATATCGATTGAATAGGGAGAAAATGTCAATTTTTATAAAAAAATTCTTCAGGTATCTTTTATTTTTAAAAATATTTAAATGAAAGGAAAACATTTATTCCATATAAAAAATAGTGGATAAGAAAAATAACGAGTTTAATGAGAGTTATATTAAAAAAACACAGTTGATGATCAAATAAACATTTTTCGTATTCCTTAATATTTATTAAATATATATTAATTAAAATATACACTACATTCAATAACGTATACAAAAAATCAAGTTCTATGGTTAAAAACATTAATTTTCTAAAAAAGTCGTTTTGATGACTTTTGATTCATCACTTATTTTATATATAGAGTTTTTCACTTTTATAAATTATATTTGAAAAAAAAAATCTTCTTTATTGAAAGAAAAATTGTAAATTTACTTTGGTTTTATTTTTGATATTTTTATAATAAGTTTCGTGATTTGATGAATTGTAAAAAATATAATTCATTTTAATTCTATATTGATTTTTCATAAATTTTTTTTATAGTGTTAAATTATTTATTTTTATTTTTTAAAGTATAAAAATATTATATTATTATAATTTAATCAAATTAAGGTAGTTTTTTGTAATTTGAAATTGAAAATTGATATAAAAACGTTGTGAACTTTTTAACAATTTTATATTAAAAATCCATTTTCCCCTTAATTCCACAAGATTATTTTTTAATAAATTTAGGAAAATTCATTATTTTTAATTTGGAAAATGGATTAGTTATTTTTAATCATAATTTAAAATTTATTTAAATAGTTTTGTCTTATTTTTTTATATTTAGAATAGTAATAGTATATTTATTTTTATTATTATAGTTAAGGATAAATAAGGTAATTAAATTTAAAAATAATATTATAAATACTGTGAAATTATCCTAAAACTTATTATAAAACAATTGGATGATTTTTTTTCAAAAAAAAATCATCCTTAAACCAAATGTATAACCTTTTTATTCCCCTTGGGATATAGTATAGAATTTGGATTTTTATATTCAAGGAAAAATCAATTTTATCAAACTCATGTTATTATCAAATAAAATATTTTAATATCTGGTTTTATAATGGATATTCCCTAATATAAATTAGATCTAGAAAGATAAAATTATTACCGATATCAAGGAAATTTAATTATAATTTTTATTATATAGATAATTAAATTAAATGGGGATACATTGATGATGCAGTAATTGATTAATTAATGGGAGAATCAAATAAATGGTATTAAAAATATTAAAATAGATAAAATTTGATATAATTTATGTTATTCATGATTTTTTGGATTAATTAGTCATGTTTAAGAATATTTAATTCAGGTTTTTCAAATATATAATGTTTGCATTATATTGTTAAAAGGTCAAATAATTAACAGTGTCAATATTGACATTATTGATATCTTAAAAAATAATATTTTATTAAATGATATTAAATTTATAAAATTATCAAAAAATAATTTTTATCTATCTTAAAATGTCCTAAATGACTCATTTATTGGTATTTTTTTATTTTATATTGATGTTATTAACCCTTAAAGTGTAAATTACATAATATCACGGTAAGAATTAAAATTGTAAAATATGGCATAAAACAAAATGTTAAGGATTAAAAAATAACAAAAACATATGTAATTTTTATTGTATGAATTTATTTCAAAGTATACTGATTATTTACTGAAATTAATATTTTTGGAGAAATTATTAATTTCAAATTAAATTATATTTATTTTAGAATTTGAATAATTTCAAGAGTGCCCCTCTCCATTCCTATAAAATGACACTCATTATTTCCTTTTATTTAAACCTCAAAACCATTTTGGTTCAGCCAATATATACCCAAATTCATATTAGGATCCCTACCCGCATTTTATATACCAAATTTTGGAATAACACCATCCTTAGAGGTATTAATGTTTTAATAAAAGGAGGTTATTTGATGGAGAGAGAGATTTTTTAATTAAATGTTTCTATTTTATTTTGTCTTCCACTTCAAATATTCTTCCACCATGATGAAATAATAACTCCATAATACTAAATATATTGAGATTTTATAATTTCAATATTATCACCAAAATCAATATCCAATTCATCAAATGGGAAATGAATTATTCGATCATGTGTACGGTGGTCTACCACCTCGTGAACATATATAATTCGTTTCCCATCACCACCTCTAAAGACTAGTTATAATGATGTATGTAAAGTTTATATATATAATATTCATGAAATATTTATCATTATTAAATAATAATATTTCATTTAGGTTCTTTATTTTCCATACACATAAAAATTATAATGTCATTCATGCGTACGTGTGAACTACCACATCCACAAAGCGATGTGATTCATTACTATTCACCACATAACATGAATGCTATATATATGTATATTTAAAAAAATATTATATTGAGAAAATTATTTTGATTATTTTTTGATAAAATTATAATTACTTTAGTTCCATAATTATAATTGAACAATGAAATGTTACTCATGCATATGTTCGGCCTACCATCCCCCTGATTATAACGTTGTTCGTTTTTCATAACCATAACTAAATGGTTTTATTTAACAGTATAATTGATGTAGTAAAGATACTATTATTTCGTGAATATTATTATGGTGTTGATGGACTTATTACCACTTTCACTATTGACATCATACAAAGTTCATTTTGGATTCAAGTAATGGATATCATCAAAACGCCGGACATGAAAGTACATTATTAGGTAAGTTTTATAACATAATAATAAGTAATAATGAATTCTAAAAGGATTATAAATAAATTAAATAATTAATCTAATATTATTATTTAGTAAGATAACGATTTTAGTAGACGTGTCAGACCTATGGTAAGAGACTTTCTTTTAAAAACCATCATTTAAAGATCTTTTATTTTACAAAGGTGAAAAAGAATGTTTTTTAACTTAAAATTCTTGATCAGTTTCTATAAATTTCATGACTATAATTATTCAAAATGATTTATTTATAATTTTTAAAATTCATTTTCTAAATGGTTTTTTATGTGCGCATTTTATATATGTTAAAAAGTGATTTTTACATGAAAATGTAATTTTTATATCTTAATGTCTATTACTCATAAGTTCAAAAGATTTTTTAAGGGTGTTATTCTTGATATGTTACTTTAACCTTTTTAGTTATGGTTTGATCCCATTATAACTCAATATATGATGGTATGAGCCCCGTTATAGCCTAAAAAATTTCGGGTTGATCCTGATATAGCACAAGATATGATATGTAAGCCCCATTATAGATAGGCAATGCATTGGGTACTCTACAGATTAATGTTAACCATATGTTTATTCAATTTGTAAGGTTGAATATAATACTGATATGGAAATTATGTCCCAAGTAACCTGAATCATTTTTTATGCGTGATTATGCGTTTTTAAAAAAAGTGTTTTTAATGGGTTTCATGATTTTACAGGACTAAAAATTTCTTTCTTTATGTCCCTTACTAAGCGTTTTATACTAATCACATGTTTTAAAATATTTTCTCGGTAGGGTATAAGGATGGGTAATAGAATAGAGAAACTCAAGTTGGATTCTATGAATATTTGTCATGAAAAGGAATTCACGCATTATTTTAAAAGTATTATGTATTGAAAAAATATATATTGTTTAAGAAGTATCTATTGGAATTATTAAGGGAGGTTATGTATGAATGATGACCGAATTATCTAAAACAATAAAGCTAAAATGATCATCAATATGTAAGAAACTAAATTCTACAATAAAACACATGATTTTGTAATGTTTATATTTTGGGCCTTATATTCCGTATCAAAGGTTGGTTTAAATAACTTTAAAGTTTGGGGTAATATTAATAAAATTTCCTTGAAATAATTTTACTTATGGAAATGCTAAAACATTATAGAATATGAAGACTATAATGTTACATAATCTATGATATGTCTCTTTATAATGGTCTTCCATACATGAAATAGTGAAGAAGTTGTGGGAAGTTGTTGAGAGGAAAAAATCATTCCAAATCAGCATCCTGAGATTATAGGAATTGGGACAGAACATTTTTTTGCTGTGATTCGTCATTTGACTCATGAGATAAATGGTGGTGATGATATCTATTCAAGGGTGAAACCAAATCAACCGTGAAAGAATATGTCAGTAGTGGATATTTTTATGACGAATAATCCTTCATATTTCAATGTTACCTTAGATCTAGTCATAGATAAAGGATGGATCAATGCTCTGTAAAATATATTTGAAGGCATGGGATATTTGGAATTCCAAAATGTTACACAATCCATTTATCATTTTTAAGTTGAATATAATTAGTGGTGGTATCTAGTTAAGAATATCAGAGAAAAAGATGACCATGAATCTCAATAATGGTATGATTTTAAGAGTATTTTTCTAGAAAAATATTTTTATAACCATATTCGACTCAGAATGGAGAAAGAATTTTTGGAACTGAGGGTGAAATATGATGATTTTGTGGCTTCATATGAATCCAATTTATGGGACTAGAAAGGTACATAAAATATTTTATTCCAGATATTGATAGTAAAATTGATATATTTTTATCTAGTTCGAAACCATTTATAAAGATTTCTAGCTTCATGAGAGTTTAAGAACAGTAAGAAACCTGTTTCTTGTAAAGATAAAGTTAAGATAGAGTTTTCTGACATGTGTATTCTACATAATGATAAGAATAAGAAGCAGTTATGATGGAAAGTATTTGGGAAGAATTCATTGATTAAATTAGGAGGTAATAAAACCAAATTCCATTTAAGAGAAAAGTGCGGTAAAAAGAATCATTGAGAATGAATTATAATTTATTTGAAGTTCTACCAATTTTGAAATTTTGGACACATGTCTGTAGAGTGAAAGGAATATAATCAAAAAAATAATGTGAAGTTGATGGTTATATTATTTAATTGCAAGTATTTGGGTTGTTTTGATAATTTTTGTTCAAATTTATTCACCCAGGTTGTTAATCAACAGGATTGGAAACAAAATGGTTTGGTAAAATAATGTTCATCAATATAAAAAGATGGTGAACCATCATATGAAGTTGTATCAGGTTCATTGGTTGTTTTTAAATATTTTTCCAATGTATTTTTTGTTTTGGGGTCTCCACATTCATTGATTTTTTTAGAGATGTTCTAGTAAATTGGAAACTCCACCTCAAGAAAATAAGCTAAGGCTTATTCTTTAAACACTAAGGGGATATTTAGGCAAAAAATAAATTATTAGAATCTTCTCATTTCTTTTTATATAAATAATATACCTTGAAACCCCGATTATTTTCATCCAGTAAATTTTGATATTATTTTGGGAATGGATTTTATTTCTATTTACGATGTTAACATTGATTATATAGATAAGGATGTTTATTTTCATAGAGATTATTTTTGTGGAAAGGAATAAACCCGCACAATTCATAACATATTAAGAAGCTAAGAAACTATTTAAATGTAGAAATAAATATTATCCTGAATATATTGATAAAAATGGAACATTTCTTATTAATGATGTCCCAGAGGTATATAATTTTATTTATATTTTTGCTGATGATTTGTATGGTTCAAAACCTGATCAAGAAGTTGAATTTACTAATGACATAGTTCTTGATGCTAATCCTCCAACGGCCTGAAGGCCTTCATTTTTTATTGATTTTGATAATCCACCTTTCATAGGGTGAGGTGGAACCCTTGTAAGGCTCATAGGCGTATGTATTACATGGCACATAGGCCTCATAAGAATTCATTTCCCGTAGGCTTTAAACATTATATACAACCCAGATTAACTACTTGGATGTTCTCCTCCCCAGCATCTTCATCATGAAATCATCTCTCCACCTTCACATGGATGTTCAGCTAGGCATTCCCATGCATGCATAGGTTTGTCACTATGGTAGGTGTCATACCCTCTCATTCTTGCAATCTATTTAGCTTCTGTATTGGTGAAATCTCCTTTCTCATCCTCTTTTTGGAGCTTGTTCTATATAGGTTGTCTGGTTTGCATCTACACTTAAGGTGGTGCGAAGGCCTTGAGGTGGCCTGAAGGCCTCACTGACCCGAAGGCATGGGTGGCCCGAAGGACTTAAAGGACTCGGGGACCAAATCAGTGTCCCGGAGTCCCAAACAGGGGAATAGTCCTAGCCGCTACAGTTCTATATACTACATTCTACTATTCACACTATAGTACTGCTATTGTAAACCAAAAATATGCCTCTACCTAGATTTTATCCAGGGTCAACTTGATGCACTTAAGGAATCCTTCTAGAGCCTTTTTCATGATTCTAATCCATTTTTAAAACCACCGTATCGAATGGATCAAGTAGAACTTCTGGGATTAAAAAGTCAGTTATAAGATTTTTTATATTAAGGTTTCATTAGACCTATTACTTTTCTATGGGGTTCCCCTGTCTTATTTATTAAAATTAAAATTGGTTCAATAAGACCTTATATAGATTATAGATCCTCGAATAAAATCATTATTATAAAAAGTTATCATTTTCCACATATAGGTGATTTTTTTTATCAGCTCTATGGATAACTAACACTATTGTTATATTCATTGATCTTATGAAGATAATATTTCATGATTTATTAGATAATTTTTTGGTTGAGTTTATTGATTCCATTTTGGTATATTATAAAATAAAAGAGAAACATGATTGAGATCTAAGGGTTTTCTTCTAACCTTAAAATAAATGAAACAATATGGGAAATTTTTCAAGGGTGAATTTTGCTAGCAATATATTTCATTACATGGACCCATTGTTTCTAAAGATTTCATAATTTTTTATCATTCCAAAAAAATATATTTTCTTATGAATGGACCCATCCCACAAATATAACTGATTTTTTTAGTTTTCTGGGTTAAGGAGGATATTATTGGAGGTTTATTGATACCTTTTATTGGTTATCCATCCCACTGACTATGTTAACTCAAAATAGTGTTATGTTTATATGGAAAAAAGATTGTGATGATTATTTTTTGGAATTGAGAAGAAGAATAGTGAATTATATAGTTCTTTCTATGCCTTCCAGAAATGGTGAATTTGTTATATATAGCGGTTCTTAATTAAGTATTAGGGCTGCTCTATATGATTTCTCTCTCATTGATATCAGCTTGTTGGGTGCCAATTACACTTGGTATATGAGACATTATAACAGTGTCCTCGCTAGTAAATTAGATAGGGCCTTCACAAACCTTCTATCTATGGAAAAATGGGACACCATATCCAGTATCACCTTGACCAAACTAAATTCTAGCCATCATCATATCCTTTTCAGCATGTTATCCAAGTGGCCTAAACCCATTACTTCATTCAAATTCAATAATTCTTTTTCTGCCGATTCAGAGTGTTCCAGACTTGTTAGTGACTATTGGATCATGTTGAAGTATCACTTTGGTGCTTTTTCTTGTATTACTATGTTTAAGAAGCTTAAATAGCATCTAAAATATTGGTGTAAGGAAAAATATAACCAAATGGACAAGGATATTATCACCCTTGAAAAAGAGCTTAAACAAATTCAATCTATCTCCACCAGTTGTGATCTTTCTATTGACCCTCAAAATGAAATCAATATCTCGAGAAACCCAAACTCTCTTCTGCTTCATAAAGATAATTTGTGCAATAACGTCTTTAAAGATTAGTGGCTCTCAGATGGTGATAGGAACACTAATTTTTACAACTACCCACGAACTATTTGAAACTTCAGTAGGCCTCTTTCCTTTCTCTAGGACAATGACTCTATCTTGGACTCTAGGTCTGTCATTTCCAATAATGTGGTTTCTTTTTTTGAATATCATTTCAATGTACCGTATATTAATAAGGACCTTTTTCCTGAGGACATCCCAGTCTTAGTGAATGAAGTGAACAATAGTAATATCCTGAGCATACCTCTTGATCATGAGATCAAAATCACTATCTTTAGTCTCAACTCTGATAGTTCCCCAGGAAATAATGGTTTTAACAATGGTTTCTATCATCAATTCTAGGAGATCATCCACATTGATGTTTGTATTCTTGTCAGATCTTTTTTTGTGCATAGGGTCCTCCCCCACGGTCTCAATGCTCAATTCCTCACCTTAATCCCCAAAGTGCACAATGCCTCTGAAATCCACCTCTTCTGGCCTATTTCTCTCATCAACTCCCTCTACCAAATCATTACTAAACTTCTTGAAACTCACTCTCTTATATTTTTAATAAAATCATATCTTGGAATTAGTTCGGTTTTATCAAGGGCGGGTCTATCTAAGACTTCATTTTCATCGCCTTAGAATGAACCAACTCTTTAAGAAAACATGAGAGGAAACATTGTAATCAGACTTGACATTAGGAAGGATTTTGATACTATCTATTGGGGTTTCATCTTTAAAGTGGTCCAAGATTTTGTTTTTGATAATTCAATCATTAGTAGAATAAACCCCTTATTTTCTTCAGCCAATATCTTTGTACTTATTAATGCTGCTTCTAAAGGATATTTTAAATCTAACAAGGGTGTCCAGAAGGGTGATCCCCTATCAGCCATTATTTTTTCCATTGAGGAGGATTATCATAGCTGATTAATTTCTCGAATTGTGGATCAAAACAAGCTAAAACCTATTCAGGCAACTAGAAATCTAAATGTGCCCATGCATCTCTTATATGGCGATGATATCATCCTTTTCTTGCAAGGCGACAAAAGAAACATTCAAACTCTAAAAAATACATTATCTTTTTACAAAGACATCTTTGGTCTGTATATATGCTGAAATAAATCATTTGTATTTTTTGGGAAACGATTATCACCTATTATAAAAAATATCATAATTAACAACCTAGGAATCAAATATGGTTGTTTCCCTTTCATCTACCTGGGGGTTCCCATTTTCTGGGGAAGGCCTAAAAACTTGTATTTCAACTTGATTGTGGACCAGGTCATCCATCAACTTGCCTCCTTTAATGGTAAATCCCTCTCCATGTAAGGCTGAGTTTTTCTTGTTAAATCTACCATTTTTTTCAATATGGTTTATTCCCTGATGATCTATAGATGTCCTACCAGTCTTCTAAAAAAAATAATGTGTTCATTATAAATTTTGTTTGGTCTGGTAGCATTCTGGAAAAGAAGGTTGTCCCCATCCCCAGGTCCAACTGCTACAAACCTCTTGAGAAGGGTGGTATGGGCATAAAAAATATCAATCTCTTTAATGACGCCCTTCAAGACATGTTTATGTAGAATTTCATTCATAGTTCTTCAGACTCCCTTTCCTTCCTCAAGAATATGTTCTTTATGAGTCTTAAGAAAGGAAATTTAAATTATGTGAACTATTCGATCTAGCCTTCCATTAGACATTATTTTTTTATTATCATGAATAATTCTAGATGGATGGTTAGGGTTGACTCTTCCATGAAATTTTGGTTGGATAACTGGATTGGATACCCACTTCTCTCTATGTTATCTCTTAATTCCCCCCTACTAGCTCCAATAGTTCTATTAAGGATGTGATGCAATCTAGTGTTTCCATCCTCCCTGGCAACATCTTGAATGTGGTTGAAAATTATCCCTTTTCTCAAACTGAAAAATTTCTTATCTGGGAGACCGCCCATTATGGTGTGCTGAATTCTAAAAGTTTCTATAATCATAATTTAACATCAGTTGACTCTAGTTTTAATTATTTGAAACTTTCTGACAGGCCATGGATTTAACCTTCAAGGCTCAACCTGATTTTTCCTCTTTCCCACAACCTCATTCCTACTAAGGTTTGTATTCAATGTTTTTGTGTTCATCTTTGTTCCTAATTTCCTTTTTTCCATCAAAAAATGGAAGATACCAATCACCTTTTTTGTCTTGCGCCATGGATTTGACCCTTTGGAATTGTATTACAGATGTGTTTGATTGCAGATGGATGCATTTGGACTACATTATTTCTCAAATAAAAGGCTATTTGGAACATGATTTCTCTCCACAAATCAAGAATCTATTCACAATTTCTATTATAGAGATCCTCCACATTATATGGTATGCTAGAAATGATTATATGTACAAATATTTCTCATTTAATATTAATAAATGTAGGATGTCAATTATTATTGTCTTCAGGTAGGCGGCTTCGATGAAAAAAGATCCTTGTCACAACACTATTGGAGACCTGATGATCCTTCGGCAACTTGGAATCAAGGGTCTCTACAGGCATCCAACATGAACCTTTGAGGTTATATAGAAATATATTCTTCCTAGTTAGATCAAAGTTAATGTTGATGGTACTTCCAAAGGAAATCCGAGTCATACTGGATGCGGTACTATCTTCAATGATTTTCATGGTCGAACTCTTGGATGTTTCTTTACCAGCTGTGTTTTAACCACCTCGTTAGAGTACGAAATGTTGGTTGTGATCCATGGGATTTATTTTTTCAAACAAAATGGATGGAACAACATTTGGATCGAAAGTGACTCTACCACCATTGTCCAAGATATATGGAAGGGTATGCCACACCTTTCTTGGCCACTCACCACACGTTGGATGAGTTGCCTCTATTCGCTCTGTGAGATCAATTACATAGCTACGCCTTCTTTTCGTGAAGCTATCATGGTGGCAGATGGTCTTTCCAATAAGGGTATCTTCCAGGCCCTCTCTTGGCTGGAGGATTTACAAGTTGAGTTACTCCCTCTTTATGAAAAATATTGTAATAAGATTAAATCTTTCAGACTATTATAGTTGTCTTATTTATTAGTAATAAATTGTTTCTTGGTCTTTATCCAAGACACCACCTTTTTAAAAAAAAGGAATTTCTTGTGTTCTAAGAAAAAATGATCATATAATTTCTTTAGATTCATTCAATTGGAAACCATAGGAGTTAAATTACTATACACTTTATTTAGAATTAGATTGTGTTGTTTTTTCATTAATAATTTGGAGGCATCATTTTTATAGATTAAAATTTGAAAAATTTATTAATCATAAAAGTTTGAAGTATATATTTACTCAGAAATAATTCAATATGAGACAGAGAATATGGATGGAAATAATAAAATATTATGATTTCATGATTCATTATCATCCTAGAGAATCAAAAAAAGTGGTATAGTAATTGAGTTTGAAATGTAATTCTACATTATCCCTGATATATTTGGAATCCAAACATGTGGTTAATGAGTTGATGAATTTTTTCATAGAACTTGTTAGTGTTGATAATTCCTCTATTTTGTTTTAGGTATCAGCGTAATGGTCTCTATCTGACATAATGATGCAATCATAGATGGAAGACTGTGAGTTGTAGAAAAACATTAAATTGGATTAAAAGTGCATGTTTCTTGAAATAAACATTGATAAATTATTTTCTATAAAATTTGGGGAGATATTATGTATGCCTTGTGATTTATAGTTGAAAAAAGATTTGTTATGCTAAGATTATATTTCTTCATTTTCAATTCATCCTGGAAGCGATAAGATGTACATAGACCTTTGAGAATATTACTGGTGGGATTGAATGAAAAAATATATCTCTGACTTTACTATAATGTTTTTGACTTGTCAGTAGGTTTAAATAGAGTGATAGTTGCTTAAGAGGATGCTTTAGCCTTTTCCTATTCCAGTGTGGAAATAGGAAAATATATACATGGATTCCGTAGTGGTATTACCAAATACATATCATGGTAAAAATGTGATCTGTGTTATTATTGATCTACTGACTAGATATTCACATTTTAATTCTATTTTAGACACTATATCTCAAGATCAACTTTCTTGTTTTCATCATAATGAGAGTCAAGTTAAATAGAGTTCGAATCATTATTTTATCTGATCTTTAACCCATGGTCACTTATATCTTTGAGAATGGATTTCAGAAGTCATTGGGCACTGGATTAAGTTTCAGTACACCTTTTCATCCTCAATCATATGGGCAGTCAAAACTAACAATTCATGCCTTGGAGGATATACTATGTGCTTGTTTAATAGATTAATAGGGATGTTTTTACCAACATTTTTGTTTATCTATGTTTTATTATTATAATAGTTTTCATTCTATTATATGGATGGAACCATTTGAGGTATTATATGGAAATCAATGTCAAACTCTTGAATTTTGGGATGAAGTACGTGAAAGCAAGTTGATGGGACCAAAATTGGTAAAGTAAACGTAAGAAAAAGTTTAGTTCATTCAGAGATACATGATGATATATTAGATAATTCGTAAAATTTATACATATAACTAGAGGAATGAACATTATTTCGAGTTAGCTGATTATCTCTTTTTCAATGTTTCTAAATGGAAAATTATGGTGCATTTTGGTAAGAAGGGGAAGATAATTCCATGGTTAATTGGACCCTATGAAATCCTATAGATTGATTGAGAGGTTTTTTATCTAGTGGAGTTTCTTCCATCTTTATCCTAGGTACATAATGTTTTTCATGATTCAATGTTGAAGAAACATGTGTCAGATTTGTCTCATGTTTTGACTGCAGAAGTGGTTCAATAGAAAGAGAATCATTCTTATAATGAACTACCCCTTATGGTTCTTGAACATAAAGAGAAGGTGTTTCTGAATAAGGTGATTCGTATAGTTGATGGTTTTTATGGATGAACCATATGGTTTAAGAGACAACATGGGAATATGAAAATACTATGAGAGAAATATACCCCCACATATATAATAAGTGAATAAACATTGTGAGGATGCAATTTCCAAAGAAGTGGGAGAATGTAACAACCCATGTTTTTTATAGAATAAGAATTTTTCAAATTCATTTATATTTTTTAAATATATAGTAATTAAAATAGACTCTATGATCAATAGATTATATGATAAATCAAGTTTTACTGTTAAAATAATTATTTTTATAAAAAGATGTTAGTCTTCCTTTTGATGGTCCACTAGTTTTAAATATATTTTTTCACATTTATAAATTCTAGTTGACAAAAGAAACTTTATATTTGAAAGAGGAATATCAAAATTTACATTGGTCACATTTTCGATCTATTTCTGATATGTTTCATATTTTGATGAATAGTGACAAATAATGTTTTTTGAGAAGAGTGAACATCGAGGATCTTGAATTAATAATTAAAAATAAAGATACAACATTCTAATGGTCAGATCCTTAAATTTATCCAATCAAATCACAAATATTAGATCATTAAAAGGAGTTCTATAAGAAAATAAAACCTCCTCATAAACTCCCTTATTTGGAACCACATCCCCTAGTGTCTTGAATTCGTGATAAACTTGTGGGATAATGTAACTAATTGATGAAAGCTGATCCAGGCAATTGAACCATTTCATTATTAGCATATAAGAATGGTCTGCATGTCCAGCTCTGATATCCTAGAGAATGGCTATGGAATCTCCCTAAAACCCGATGTTATTTAGGTTCCTTTCTTTTGTAATGATAATAACATTTATTAGACTATTCATCTCTACTTTAATGGCTATTTTAGTTCCACAGGACCAATAATGGTATTCAATAACAACCTTATCGTAGTTCGTGAAAACAATACCATAACATAAAAGTCATAATTCCCTTTCAAGTAAAAATAGTAATTTTACTTTATCCAATAATTACTGGTGGGATCTGGAAGTCTTCAATCGTGTAGCGTGGAGTGGGAAAACATCTATGGACCTCCAGTCACCTCAGCACAGAATTTTCCTTCACCAAGTTACTCTATTGGATAGAATACAACAAGTTGTTGTAATTTGTTGACATAATAATTTTAAGAATTACATCTTTGACATTGAATTGGTCATGATTTTGAATAAACTTGTTTCAACCTCTCCAGTTGATATGCACCAACTCAACATAGGCCTCCTTAAAGATGATTGCAAGTTTCATTAACATTAGGATATTAAGTAGTATAGAAAAAAAATCAGTGATCACATTTTCCTGTAGTGGATGAACCTAGAAAATACCAAAAATTATTTTCCATAGTGATATTGTAGTTTTACAGAAATTAAATAGATGATCCACATCCGGGTGGTATTGGTGGTAGAGGACGCACTGAGAGTGAAAAGAGATACAAACTTTATGTATATTAGCCTCGAAAAGAATTTTGTTGAAGGATAGTCTCCAAAAAATGGGTCATACATTATTACTATGTAGGATTTTATCCATACTTTCACTACTCTTTCTAAATCATGCTTAAATGGAGTGTTCTAGTGGTATTTGGCATATTAATGCAAGTGTAATCTCACCCAATAGTGAAAAAATTATGTATTTTAATTGAAAACTATATTTTCATCAAAGTTATATACATTTTCAAATTATTTATCTGAATGGTTTTCAAGTAAAATTACATCATATTGTAATAATTTATTTCAATTAGGATCATTGGAATCAATTTCACATTTAAATTGGATATAAAAACAATGTGAACTTTTAAACTCTTTTACATTAAGACATGTTTTCTCGTCCCATCAACAAGATTATTTTTTAATCAATTCCATCCAATTATATGCATGAAATTTTAAAAAATGGATTCCATATTTGGATTGATAAGGTTAAATTTTTTAAAATATGACCCTTTTATATTTTGAAATTATGAATAGTATCTTTACAAAAAATTTAATTACCACAGTTAAGGGTAAATCTTAAAATTAAAGGAAAAAATAATATTATGACTAATATAATATTACCCTTACACTTGTACTAATTTCATTGGATGAGTTTGGGTAGAAAAAGATTATCATTTTTCGGAATTTATAAAGTTTGGAATCCACTTGAGTAAGAGTATGACATTTATATTATTATATTCAAAGAAAAATCAATTTTGTGACACTCTTGTTTTTATCAAGTACAATATTTTAATATCAGGTTAAATAAGGGTTATTTTACACTAAAACTAATGTTTAGAAATATAATATAATTAATTATGTCATGTTAATTTGATAATAATTTTTAGTAAATAAAACATCAAATTAGTTGGTTACCCGATGATGATTCATTAATTTTTTATTAATAGAAAAATCATATAAATGATTTTAAAAATATTAATATAAATATAATTTGACGTAATTGATGTAATCCTAGAAATATTTGGATTACTTTTACATGTTGGGGATGAGTTAATAGAGTATTTTAGTTAGTTATAAAGTTATTATTATATATTAAAAAATTCAAATAATATATAGTGTCAAATTTGACATTGTTGATATTTTAAAATAAATAATATTTTATTAAATGATATAAATTTTATAAAAATATATATTTTTTTAAAAAATGATTGGGATATATCATAAAATTTCATAAATTACACATTTATTGTTCTTTTTTCATTTTTTTGTAATTATTTTAACCATTAATTTGTAAAATAAATAATAACATGGTAAGAATTAAAAGTGTAAAATAAGGGTTACAACCAAATGATAATGATTAAAAAATAATAACAACTTGTCCAGTTTTTAATGTTTGAATGGGTTTCGACCAATAATCATACTATATTAATAGATAATCAATTTCTTATCCCTTTTAAAAATTAAAATATTTTATATTAAATAAAAAAATTTAATATTCCAAGAGTGCCCCTCCCCTCTCTTATAAAGAGGTACCCATTATTTTATTTTATTTAAACCAAAAAACAAATTTTATTGACCAATATATACCCAAAGACCTTACTATAATCCATAACCACATTATATAATCCTTATTTTAGTTATAACATTATCATTACTAGTGTTAATGTTTTAATAAAAGGAGGTCGTTCAAAGAAGATATATTATTTTTAATTAAGTGTTTCTATTTTATTTATTCTTCCACTTCACTAAAATATTTTTCCACGGTGAACAAATAATAACTATAGTATCCTGAATATACAATGTTGTTGTCATGTTATTATTATCTCCTAAATTTATCTCCAATTATAGAAAATGGGGAATGAATTATTTGTTCGTGTGTAATGCGAACGTCGACTGTGGGAATCAATATAATTAATTTTGATCGTCATATTTAAAGAATGGTTATAATTATGGAATTGATGTTTATATATAATAATGTTGAAGTATTTATACTTATTAAATAATAATATTTCATTAATGTTTTTACCTTTCCATACACATAAAAATGATAATTTCGTTCGTGCGTATGTGTGAACTATCACCTCTACGAAGCGATGTGATTAGGTTTTCATCACCGCATCACATGAATGATTTACATAATTATATTTAAATTATTAATACTACTAATATTATTACCATTATATATGGATAAATTATAATTATCATCTTTCTATAAGGATCATTTAAAATGGAAACAATACTCAAGCAGACATATGGCCTATCATCTCCAGGATTATAACATTGTTCATTTTTTTCAACCATAAAAAATTGTTTCATCTTAAATTATAATTTATGTATTAATTTTATGATTATTTCATTAATATTATTTTTGATATGATGAATTACTAACCACAATTTCTGTGGTTTTTATATGTAGATAAGTTATTTTTATATGAAAATGTTATTTTTTATATCTCAATGTGTTTTTCTCATTGGATTAAAGGGGTTCTTGAGGGTTTTATTCCTAAATGTTCCCTAGAAATAATTTAATATGGGTTTATCCCATTATAGCTAAACATATGATTGGTTTATCCCCATTATAGGTCAGGATATTTTGGTTTGAGCCCAATATATCTCAAGATATGTTGAGAGATCCCCATTGTAGATCTCTAATGCATTGGGTACTACATAGATTCAAGTTGACCATAAGGTTATTAAATTTGTCAGGGTGAATGTAAGAGTGACATAGTAATATTTTTGTACTTCACCAATATGATTTTTCTATACATGATTGTGGGTTTTTAATATAAGGGGTTTAAATGGGATCATGATTTCACTCAACTAATGATTTATTTCTTTATATGCCAAACTGATATTTTGGTTCTAATCTATTGTATATAAATGGTTTTCATGGGATATAAGGATAGGTAAGAGATATAAGAAATTAATTTTGGATTTTATGAACATTTTTTATGAAAAATAATAAATGTGTTATTTTAAATATTTAAATTTTTAAAAAATAGATACTATTTTAGTAGTATCCACTTTTATGATTATGGGATGTTATGTGTGAATAATGACCAAAATATCTATAACTATAAACCTGAAAATTACCACAATGTGAATGAAATGAATTTAATTAAAAAAACTCAATATTAATTAATGATTATATTTTGGGCCTTATTAATCATAATATTTAATCATCGAATTCTTAATCATAAATTTTACCAAATAACTAATGTGATTGTTATATAAAACATTTACCACTTTTTAAAATTTCGAATCATAATCACAATGAATGAAAAAAACATATGTAGATATGTAACATCAAACCATATTATTAATAATAATCATAAAATAAATTCATGGTCATTATATACACCACAAAAAAGTAAGAAGTTCTTAAAATGGCTTTTGTATCATAGAAATAAAAGATAGATGAAAATTTCTTTCCTTATGACTCAAATTTCATAAAATAAATTTGAAAATACAGTGTAAGTAATATAGATTTATTATACATCTATTTAATAAATATAATAATATATATCATTCCATATATGATTAATTAAAAAATATTGTAACATTATTATAAATACTTATTTGTTAAAAGCGGTGTATAAGGTAATAACCACATTATTTTTATGGTATGATTCAGTTTGATGGTTTTGGTACTTGTACCTGTATAATATTTCCATAATATTCAGTATGTTATCATAGATATGAATACCAGAGATATATATATTTCTTGATCATATATTTATTTATAGTAATCCATATAATATAGAGATATAAAATTAATTACATCATTTATGGAAGTAGTAGACCGTTCAAACGCAAGAATGGTGTTTCCATTTTCTCAATGTATTGAAAAAAACAAAGGAGAATAATATATCAAAATTATAGATTCGTTTTTTTGTTATTAAATAATATATTCTATAAATATGTCCTTATCCCCACACAATTCAAAATAAAATGAAAAATATATCATATCACTTCGCAGAGGTGGTAGTCCACACGTACAGATGAGCAAAATTACTATTTTCAAACGAATTGGATGGAAAGATCATATATTTTATATTATAATTATATAATAACAATTACTACATAAATATCATATAATTTTTTTAATTCCATTATTATATCTATCCTTGATGGTTGGTGATGGAAAATGAATTACATCATTTCTTGAGGTGGTAGTTTTTCGTACACATGATGAACAATTTCGTTACCCATTGGATAGAAGATGATATGAATATAAGGTAAGACATTAATATAATAAAATTTAAGTATATGGGATATATTTATGTTTTTATATTATAATAATTGAAGAGGATTTTTATGAAGGTGGAATAAGAAATAAAATTATAAACTCTTGATTACCTATTATATCTATTCTCTTGAGAATCCCTGTAGGTTCATACCAAAATCATTCATAATAGGGTTTAATAATAAAAATAAGGCCTTAAATGTCCCGAAACAAGTTGGGATTCCATCCAACCTGACACTCGACCTGGTCTACGACATGGACTGAATGGAATTCCCGAGCCGCATGAGATTGCAACTAGTTCCATGCATTAAATAAAATCCAAGTGGGAATGATTTCATCCCAAATGATAACCATGATAAAAAAAATAAACTAAAAAAATGAGAACACAACAATATCCAACAACTGAGTCTCAATAAAAATAGTTAAAGAGTTCCAGATACAAGATAAAACTAAAAAACCCAAAAATAAATACAAAACCAAACTAAACTACAACTAAAACGATCTCCAGGGGACCTTATAGTCACCCCCATCAACCAACTGACCAATCATATGACCAAACTACCCCAATGATGAGCACTCGAACCAAAAAACATAAACCTGCCATATAGCTCAGGTCTACCAACATTGAATGGTACCAGTAGGGTGTGATTTTAATAGCTCAGTAGAAAACCACCACAAAATTCATATGTTTACTTCATTTAAACAAATCATTATCTCTAGTTTTAAATGCATATATAAAAGTATGTTTTTCTTATTTAAAACAAACTACACAACCTTTCATTTTTTTTAAAAACACAAGCCACGTTTCCATTAACCAAAACAGTTTACTATTTTGAAACCCCAAACCAAAACTAAAATCCAAACAATAAAATACTAATTCATGCTCAACTAACCAATCCAATGGCACAAACCAATTGTCCTCTTATAAAATTTACGGGGTACCAACCCATCTAATCTAGGTAGGTAGGAAATGTCACTCAATCCTCTAAAAGATGTCAATGAACCCATTGGGGTAATATGTTGAATATGTTGGAGTCCCTTGCATGCATGACTCATCTTACCTACGACCACCGCACATGCCTACATCCAATAAAGACACCACTATACAATCACCCATTAATGGAAATCCCTTCTATAGAGGTTCCCTATATATACATATATGAATATCATCGCTGAAGGTAGAAACCGATTCGTCACATCGCATGGAGTTATAAAAAATATATTTAAAAAAATCAAAGATTCCAACCAATAATTTACACTTTCAAAATATAATTCATTTTCTACGTTATACATCATTGTCATGTTCTCAATTCCAAATGGACCATTAAAATTTCTAGAACCAAATACATTTACAAAACCCTCTCCAAAAATTTGAGTAAATAATACAACCTCATAAAATGTTCCAAACAGGCCTTCATACCAACATTTATCAAAACATGTGTTAATTTCCAAATGGACGATGTTTTAATGGATTCATTCAAAACCACATGATGTACCACACGCATTTATGAAATTTAGTTACCATATGAGAAACCTTGGTTTAATATAAATGTTTCTTAGAGTGTCATTATCATTTGAATGCACATATATGTGTGCACCTTGTTCAGCCATAGATATACCAACATCCAATGTCACACATAGAGTGTCCAAGAAATCATCCTAATCTCATTTAAAAGGGATACCATTTTTCTTTAAACTAAGATAAAAAGTCATAAAATTTAATGGAAATAATAATCATTCTATAAATCTAGGAATGTATTTTCGATGCATTTTAGCAAAAACCACTATACCATAAAAAGTCATCTTGTAAAGTCATCAAAAAAATTATAATTTCATCCAAGTTATCAAAATAATAACAAGTTCAAATGAAACTATATGTTCCCAAATTCAAAATAACGATTAATTAGTTTATTTTTAAAATACCTTATGTACATGACTATTTATCACATTTGAGGAAACCTCTTTAAAACCCACATCCAGAAATTTATACAAATATAAAAGACCATATAAAGACTAAAAAATACACCACAATAATGAAAAATAAAATTTTATATGATTTAAATATCCATCAGCATCAATAGAATGAATCTAAAAGAAAACTAAGGGGAACAACTACCTCGGTGTTGTGCGAACGTAACGAAACCTTTGAAGAAGAGAGATCTAAACCCCAAATACCATTACCACACCCAAGATCCAAAAGAAAACTAAAAAAATATAAACCATAGAGATTAGGTCTTAGAAATGGGAAGGAACACCAATGTGAAACCAAATAATAGAGATAGTATATTATAAAGAAGAAGGAAATGGCCAAAACCCTATCTTAGAATCGAAGATGGAGCATCATGGGGGATGAAGAGGCAACGGTAGGGTTTTTGGGAGATCATGGGGCATAAAATCCAACCAAGATGGAGGCATATAAGGTTAGGGTAAAATATCGGTGTGATAAAATAGGGTTTCAATATTATAATGACCTAGAATGATCGCATGGTTTGGTTGTGTGGTTTACCAAACTGGGTGTTGGCCACTACCTAAGCATGGGAAAACCTCATGTCTAGGTTGTTCGATTTGTGTGACTATAAACAAACTATGTGGTTCACACTATTAACTTCATGGATTGGCTACATGGTTAGTTGGGCTAACCCTCACCATTTCTATTAACAGTGTGGTGACCGTGCACATGCTCAAAATGCCGCTAAAACATTCAAAATTGAAAATACAATCAACTGGGTATCTACCCAAACCTTATTAGGAAAGATCCAATACCATGTAAAGGATAAAATAAAGGAGTATCTATGGTTGGGGTGTGGTAATTATCCCCACCAAAGACACTTTTTCTCCCAGAAAGTCATTGTACTCAAGAATTATCAAAACATAAACCCATGCCCAATTAAAAACAAAGAAAACCATGCACCTTGGTGTGACATTTCTAACCACAAGTAACACCTGACCAATCAAGAACAATACACAACATAAAATTGAGATAAGAAAATTATAGAGTTCTCCCCACCATAGTAACTCGCCCAGCATGGGAACTTCAAAACCCAAACACCACCAACACAACATATACAGAAAACCCAACACATAGTGTCCCATAAAACCAGTATATGGGAACTAACTAAACTTCCCCATACTAACCAAACAAATCCTTCACCTCAACTGAGAACTATGGGACTCTTAAACATATCTCATTTAATTTTCCTACACAACCAAACCACACCAAAAAGACTAAAACAAAAAAAATACTATAAGGAAACCAGACATACTGTGTCACTAGGATAAGGAATCTCCTTACAAGAACTAACAACAATCTACCCAAGGGCGAACAACAGAATTTCCTGAACTAAAACCTTCCCAGACCAATAAAAGAATACCAACACAATGGATGGGTAAACAAATGAAAAGTAACTCAATCCAAATAGCATACCAAAGACACCATCCATTAAATCCAAAAAGTACAAGAACTTATGGAATGCCTCTAACAAAATCGAAACCAATACCACTCATCCAAGGGACAAGACCACTTAAGGAAATAAAATATTAAAAAAACATGATCATATGAACACAATCATTTAGATCATGAGAGGACATATTTTTCACACTTTTAAAATAAAATTTGAATGAAAAATAGTAATAAGAAAAGATATTATGAAACTTTGAATAACTTTATCATAACACAGAAGAAAAATCTAGGGTGAGGATTCACACAACCTCGACAACACTTTTCTCTGTGCGGGCTTCAACTCAAGACCTATGGATGGGGATCTTCTGGCTCGAGCATCTCCTCCCTCATAGTTAGGAACTGTCATCCCTCGATAAAAACCCCTTCTCCGAAAAATTATTCCTAAAAAACTTCTCCATGTGACCCAAATGGCCACAATGGTGGTAGTTCTTTAGAGGGATGTGGCATGATGGCTTTGAGTCCCCAAACCGACCACACTGGTGGCACACAAGAAAAAGTTCTGATGAAATGGGATCAAAAAACCAATGAAATAGACTCCTTAGATACAGGTTCCTCTGGAATAAACTTCATGCAATATGGGGAACCTTTACGAACAAAGATAGACACCGGAGTGCCCACTCTCTGTGCACTTGAAACCATCTCTGCTACGAACGCTTCATCCACCAACATCTATAAATGAAGATCCCTAGAGGAGAGGAATTTTTCCCTAATATTTAGAGGGATACCCCTAATGAAAACAAAAGTCTTTATATGATCCTATGACACCACCTCTAGAGAAAAGGAAACTATCTAATTGAGGTGGTCAACATAGGGCTCCATTATCCTTTAGACTTGTTGAATACGCATGAGCTCTTACCTTTTATGCATCTTCACCTCTCGAGGTATAAACCATTGGATGAAGAACAACTTAAATACTTCCCACATCTTCCCAAATTTCATCGATGGTGGGGGTTTCATCTCCCATTTGACTAGAACTGGACCCTAAAAAAACCCTAAAATAACATGAACTCTAACAGCTTCAGGATATCCCACCAATATGACATCATTAGATACTTCTTCAAGCCACTCCAATTCCCCTAAAGGTCCTCGATCACTAAAATGGACATAAATAATTTGAGAAGAATCAAAAAATGGGCATGAATCCTTAGAAATTTTAAAAACCCTTCTGGATGGAATATTTTAAACAACAAAGATAACACAATCCCAAACCAACATCAAATATTAAAACAATAAAAAGTAAAATCGTGGTTCAAAATCAACAAGATCATAAGACAAACACATACAGACGCAACCTAAGAATTTCCTTTCAAAATACACTATTTTCTTGTAAATTTCAAAACCTCATTCTTCTATGGCCACTTTTCAAAAACATACCAACAATATTTTAATGAAAACCAATTTCAGATACCGTTTTGTTATTTCAAAATAACTATAGAAAAAATAAAGAAAATACTCTAATTTGAATTACCCACCCATGGAATCCAATGGACTATTTCCCATGTGGTCACATGTTTCCATATATACATTCCAACACACACATTCTATACACATACCCACACATGTGAAAAATTTTATAACGAATATTGAGCAGAACCCAAATCATTTCCTTTTCTAACCCAAACATCCACATAATTTTCCAATGAAAACTATTTCCATTAAATAAAACATTATCAAATTTAATCTATTTGAATGAAATTATTTTCATTTTTAAACCCAATTACAGTAACTGAAACCATGAAAAGTCTCCACTCACACCTAACCACTGTAATGAAGAAATGGTGCATATTCCTAACCCGATGATATGGTAGTGGTCCATGCCCCATGTATGAAAATATACTAAGAAGAACTTGAACTGTTCACTGGGATATCACATGGGTCAGAACTCTTGTGAAATCATGACGTAAGACTATATTGCCTCTATTATCATCCATCAATCCCAAAACAAACCATGACAACATAAGGACTGAATTCTTGGTGTACCCTTGACAACTAAAGTTTCATCATGGGTGGTGGTGATCAAGAACCGACCCACAACCTACCTCCCAATACCCAAATATCCTAATCTCCAACTACCAAACACCCCCAAAAAATGAGGTCCTCATATGTTGATATTTTTTCATGAACCAAGCCACAATTCCAACCAACTCGACAACTGACCTGATCCACGACATGGCCCGAAGGGCGTTCCAAATTCCCACAGACTAGAAACTAGTTCTGGAAATAAAATTAAATCTAAGTGGGAAAATATTTCATCTTAATTATTAACCCAGATCAAATAAATAAACTAAACCAACTAATCACACAAAAATAACCAACAACTTATTATCAAAAAAAATTCAAATATATTCGAATATAAGACAAAACTATAAAAACCAGAAACCAAATACATAACCAAACTAAACATCCAATGTCACGACCTCCATGTGACCTCATGGTATCCATCATCCACTAACTGGCTAGACACATGGCCAACCTTCTCTACTGATGAGTGCTCAAAACATAATACATGAACCTACAAAACATATTGGGTTTACCAACCCCAAATTGTATAAGTAGGGTTTGATCTTAATAGCTTAGTAGGAAACCATCAATGAATCCATATGTTTACTTTCATAAAAACTATCTATTAATGCTAGTTTGAAATAAATATATAAAGGTATGTTTTTATTATTAAAAAAACAAAATAACCTTTCCTTTTTTTAAAAAACACATTCCATATTTTTATAAGTGAATTCGGTTTATCATTTTTGAATCCCAATACCAAACTAAAATCCATGTTACGTAATAAAAATAATGCTTAAAATAAATAAGAAGTGTAAATAGAAAACCATGTGCAGTAGAAAATTAAACAAGAAAATACATATAGGAAACCATGGGAATTTAATAAACATCCATAGAGAGATCCCTGGGCATAATCAGTTCAAAACCACATGTCGTCATATGGTGGAGCCCCATTGCCTATATCCAACTAGCAGCCATCTACTGACCAATGTTGTAGAACTCCCCATCTGTCCTCTTAGCAAATCTAGGTGTACCAACCTGTCTAATTGAGACTGGAAAGAAATGTCAGTTGATCTAATAAAATATGCCTATAAATCCATGGTGGTAATATAATTTATAAGTGGGAGGCCCTCACACACTTTACTCATCTTACATGCCACCACCAAACTTTCCTACCACTAACAAATGCACCAATATATGATCACCCATAAAAGGAAATCCAACTTATATAGGTTTCCTATATATATGTATATACATCTCATCATTGGAGGTTCTAAACAGGCCATAAAATCACATGGTATTATAAAATGTTTCCCAAAAACATTCAAATATTCCAACTGGGTATTTACACCTTCATGGAATAATTAATTTTCAACATCATACATATTTTTTGTGTTCACAATTACAAATGATCTTTTAAGATTATCAAAGAAAAATACATTTACAAAAACATCTCCAAACATTCAGAAAAACATGAAACCTCGTGAAATGTTTCACAGGGGACTTCATACAAACAATTATCAAAACATGTGTCTATTTACAAATGGAAAATGTTTTAAAGGATGAATTTGAAACCACATGACACAACACAAAAAATTTTGAAATTAAAGTACCATTTTAGAAACCATTAATTATGATAAATTTTTCTTAGACTATCATAATTATTTGAATACACATCTATGTGCACACCATGTGCACCCATTGATATACCAACACCCAAAGTAACACATAGAGTTTCCATGAAATCATCAAAAACCGTTTATAATAGAAACCATTTTCCTTTAAAATAACATAAGAATTCAAAAAATTCCAACTTCCTTAACAATAAATATAAAATTTGGTAAATTGATTCAAAATAATTTTAACACAAATCATTATACCACAAAAAATCATCAAATCAGATCATCAAGTCCAATTTATAATTTCACCCAAGTTATCAAAACATGTACAAGGTAAAATCACACTATAAGAGCTCAAATTCACATTAAATATTAATTACCATTTTAATAACCACCTTTTATGCAGTATTATTTAACACATTTGAGGAAACCTCTTTAAAAACCACTCCCACTAATTTTTACCAATATAATGAAACCATACAGTGCTTAAAAAATATACCACAAGCATGAAATTTTTTTTTATAATATTTAAAAATCCAAAAGGATCATTGGACTTAATTAGGAAGGAAGATATTGGAAGAACCTACATTGGTGGTGTTTGAACACAAAAAATCCATCAAAGAGGAGAGATATAAACCCCATGGACTATTCACACACCCTATATCCAAAGTAAAACGAATCAAACATAAACCCTAGAAAATAGGGCTTAACTATGCGAAAAAAATCCAAAAAGAAAATTGAATAATAGAGAGAGGAGAAGAGAAAAAAATATGGAAATGAAAAAACATGTAAAATAATATCTTAGAATGTAATAGGGAGCATCATGGTGGGAGGAGGATCCAACAAAATGGGGTTTCGAGATCCCTTCGTGTGAAAAATCCAACCAATGAGAATGGGGGGGGGGGGGTAAATAGGGGAGGGAGAAAAAAGTGTTTCAATATTTTAATGACCTAGAATGAACATATGGTTTTTCCACATGGTTTACCAATCCATGTGCCAACCATGTAGTAGACCCTTCCTAAGTAGGTTCTAACATCACGTCTTCGCCGTAAGGATTGGGTGACCACTCACAAACCATGTGGCTGCTTCTATCAACTACCTTGAATCGACATAAATTTACATAGACTTTCCCACATGATTTCTCTTAACCATTAGGTGAATATGAATATGTCGAAATGTCCTCCAAAACATTAAAAAATCAAAAATAATTGACCGGGTCTCAACCTAAACCTCATCAGGAAAGATCCTAGAACAAGAAAATGATAAAATAAACGAGTATCTGATGTTAGGGTATGAGTTCTAAGATGAGGGTATGTAAGTCAGGGAATTATTGTTTAGGTATTTTATAATACAAAATTCTTTTAGAGTGTTAATAGGGGGTGATATAAGAGGTACTTTTATTAGTGGGGAAAGGAAACCACTTGGAAACAACTTGGAAATTTCCCAAAATAATCCAAAATGATGTAGTAATTAACTAGAGAAATGATTCCAAATGACCATATATTTGAACATGGGGCATAAAAATGTTTTAATATTTCCATAAAGTACTATTTTAACATTTTCTAATGGAAAACATAACCTAATTTATTGTTTGACATCCATTAGAATAATTTTTACCATAACAGCGGAAATTAACTGTTACTGTTTTCACTGTTCATTATGACCAAAAATTATGTTGAAGTTATTATATAATATTTTTTATAATAATTATAAATATTTTATCCATTTTAAAAAATTATATTCATTGAAGTGGAAGACTTTAATTTAAAAATAATATCGTATACGTGATGAAAAACAGTTTCCAAATAAAAAATAATTCAAAAGTATAAAAAGGTTTTATATAAAAATTCAACATTAAATTTAATATAATAAACTAAATTGGATTAGTTATAATATTATTGAACTAATTATACTTCTAAAACCATATAAAAATATAATTTAAACTTCTAAATACATCAACTGAAAATGTTGTTTCATTAAAAATCGGTATTTTTCACTATTCATGGAAAAGTTAACCCTTTCAGAAAATTATCAAAAATACACTATAAGATAATTTTGACATGGTAGTTTAAAAAAATATGTTAATTTTTTCAAATTAAGTTTTTTATATTTTTAGATTTTCATTATTTTATTATAAAAAATAGTGAAACCATTTTGGTGGGAATTTGTTTTTGAAAACATATAAACTTGAAAAGATGTTGTATTTTATTTTTCTAAATAATTTATAAATATTTTTAAAATTTGGGTTTTCAAGTTAATACATCCAATTTTAATGGCTAGGTGATAATTTTAAAGTTTAATTAATAATATTAATATTATATATTTTTTCAATAAAACTCGGTGTTGTGTGTAACACACGCCATTGAAAAAATTAAATCTATTTGAAAAAAAATTAATAAATCATTAAAGTATTGCATGATGACTAGTATTGATATGGTAAAATGGATGGGAATTTTTCAAATCCTTTAAAACTTAATTTTTATGAATTTATTTTCCCTAATAATCTAAGGAAAACTTAGTTCTAATTAAAAGAGTAGTTAAAACTTATCTTAATTCTTCCATCATACACCTATTAAATAATGACAACGAAATATTTTGGTATGTATAAAATTTAAATTTAATAATATGGTAGATGGATCATGTCACACAAAAAAGTTAACTAAAATAATAAAATGGTTGTTTAAATAATATAGTAAATTTCACCATTGTAAACATACCCATTATGTTGGTGGGTATAAAAAGGTATAACCATATTATATATTCAATTGGAAAAATAGTTAATATGGAATCATAAAACATGAGTATTCCTCATGAATACCATATTTAAAAGGGTTGGAAATAGTTTTAATCACTAGGTTTTTTCCTAGACCAATCCCAATTTGTGCTCTGATCGGTACGCCTTGAGTGAAATTATTTATGTGAAAATTTTATACATGTAGAACACACTACAAAATAAATGCTAGCTGAACCCACAACCATGAATTCTATATATAGTTATCTTAAAATTATAACTTATTTAACTTGTTATAAGAAGTATCTTAGTAATAAATAATTAAGATATCAATATGTTGTCAATATTTATATAATTAAATAGGTGTGCAAATAAAAAAGATATTTTAAGATTAATACCTTTTGTTTTCTGATTTTTGCACTAATATATCAAAAAGAACATATATAAATTTTATATTTCAATTAAATATATATTTACATAATTTATCATCAATCTAATATAAATTTATTGACAATAAATAACAACACATTCATGTTATACTTAAAAATACATATTTCTAAAAATTATATTTTTGTGAATAGTCCTTTTTATTAAAACAAATTTTGAAAAATATTATAATTTAAAATGAAAAATTGAATTTCATTTTTGATTTAGGAATATAAACATTTAAAGAGTACTAATTTTTGGTATATTTTTAATCAGAGTGGTTTTTAGTCAAAACAATCAATTTTTACAAAACATATAATTTTTACGTCTATATTATAATGACCTATAATATTACTAAAACTTTTTTATAATAAAATAATTATATAAGGAATAAAAATATTAATTTGAATAAATTCTTTGAACATATATATTCTATGAAAAATAAATATATATTTCTAAATTATAATATTACTTATTAAAAATATTTTTCAAACATTTATTGTAATTAAGTGTTTTTATGGTGAAAATAAGTTATGATTTCTTTGAAATCCATATACATTTTTTATAATAAATCAATTTAGTACCATAACATTATTATATATGATAATATTGTTTGGTACATAAATTTTTGAAACCCAAACTTCTCATTATTAGATATTACATATTAATAAATGAATATTAATTACATAACATAATGGTCCACATCCAAATAGTATCGGTCTATTAGATTTGGAAGCGTGAAAAAACAAAAACATTTCTTATAAGTGGGCTAAATCATCTCCCACTAAGTTATTAATATATTGAAAAACTCTTATAATTATCATAAATAATACCATTATTCAGATCCTATAGAAATAAAATATAATAAAAGATGATAATAAATTATTCGTAAGGGTAAATATGGTAGATATCAATATTCCAGGAGAATAAGGGGATGAGAGAAAAAAGATAATAGAATTTGATAAACCATACCATACATATCATAGATCATGAACATATGTAGTGTTATATATCATGATAGTTCATTGTAGATGAATCATAAAGGCATCAAAAAACATGATCCATGATATCATAACATTGGCATAAGATTTATAATTTTTTCATACACATATGAATTGAAAATATTATATCAAGGATATCCACCATGAAATTGATAACACATTTGGCTTAGGATAACAATCCATATTTTAATTTTTTATACAGATAAAATCAAATAATTATAAATACTATATTATATTTATATAAAAATTCTTATTATATATATTTAATATATATTCCTTAAATTCAACCTTATTCACATATATGTAAAACATATGAGAAAAAATCACAACGTTTAGCGAGGAGGTTGTATTTCGTACACACGAATGACATTAGAATAGTCCAAAATAATTGAATGATAGAAGGTAAATGTGATATTATAATTAAAAAAGTATAATATTATTATAAATATAATATATGAATAGCAAATCTACCATTATTTATAGTCTTGATAGGTGGTGATGGAAAATGAATATCATCGGTTTGCGAGACGGTAGTATACCATACGCAAGATCGATAGTTTCGTTACCTAATAGATAGAAAATGAGGTATATGTAGGTCATTAAATTAATAAAATAACTTATAATTATATGTTATATACATTTTTATTATATTATCATAGTATAGGAATCATGTAATTATGTGGAATAATAAATAAAATAAAATAAAAGTTTAACTATATTTACTCTTCTTCAGGGATCCTCTTTATGTTTATGCATAAATCCTTTTTATAAGGATTTAATAAATAAATAAGGCCTTTAAATTTTTTTTGTGAATCATGTAGTGTATTTTGGGAGGTATTTTCTAATTCAATGGGTTTGGAAGTCTGAAGAAGGTAGGATATATGGTTTCCTTATATAAGTGGTAGGGAAGACAAACATGGAATCGATGAAAAAAATAATGTGTAATCATGTTTTAAACATTAAAAATTCATCCAAAAGGGTAATTAGAAAACCTATTCGGCTATAATGTTGAATAATTCCAAGACATGGGTTTTGTACAAATTTGAAGGTCCTTTTACCCGATACCAGTTAGGTTTAATCACAATGTAAACCCATTTTAAGCATCACCATAGTAAATAATTTAATTGTTTTTTATATTAATTTTGATCACAAACTAAGTTGAACATATTTTATTATGTTATTTTATATTATTAATATTAAATATTTCATTCTTCAAAAAATCCATTTTAGGTTAGGAGAATGTTAATTTAAAATTAAACCAGTAGAGATATCGTATAAGTGTTTTTTGGAATGGAAAATAGTCAAATGATTAAAAGGCTTTTATGTTAAAATTCTACAATAAATTGATTACATTGACCTATATTGGATTAATTTTAACATAACTAAGCTAATTTTACTTTGAAACCCCATTTAAAAATAAATTTTTTCCTTATAAATTCTTACAAAAGGCATATTTCAATAAAAACCCTTATTTTACAATATTCATCAAAAAATTTACCCTTTCAGAAAATTTAATAAATTTCAACCTAATATAATTATGAAATGTTGATTTCAAAAATGATTTTAATTTTAAAAAACATAAATTCTAACATGTGAAAAAAATAATTTCATTATTTTCTCACAAAAATCAATAAAAATCATTTTTTAGAAAAAAAAAGTATTTTAAAAATCATATAAAGTTTTTACTAAAAATTAATTACATTGTTATAAATGTTATATAATTATATAAAACCTTTATACTTATCTTTTAAAATTTGTTTATTCATTTTAATTCCACCATAATTAATGTATATGTAATAGAGACTATGTTTAAATGATAATCTTAATAGTTTTTTGGGTTTCATTAAAACTTAGTGTCTTTTGTAAGGAAATATATTGTAGAAAATAATTTTTTATAATAAATTCAAAAAAAGTTTATGGTGTTACATAATACCCACCATAAATTCAATTTATCCCTCAAAATACATCATTATGATAAAAAACATGTGTGGGCGCTTCTTCCTAGTCACATCCTTAGGTTACCACATATCTTCTTCAAACTAGTGGTTTCGCCACAAATATTTAACCAGGTTAGTGGTCATGACACTTTCATTATATGAACTAGGAATTCCATAGGCTTTTCATCATAAGAAAAATAATTATCTAGGGTAATGATCTCTGAATTTAGTATATTTTAAGGATAAATTATATAAATATTCAAGATATATACATGGAATTCATCATGAATTAGAGAGAGGTACATTATAATAGCTAGTCAATAAGCTACAATTTTTATACGATCAAGTATTTCGAAGGGACAGATACACCTAGGGTTTAGTTTTTCTTTATTTATGCATTTCAATAAATTCACTTACATGACATATTTTAAAGGTATTTTTCATTTATTTTCCTTTCATGCATTGTTTTGGGGATTTACCAAGCTTTTATGGAGGAATGGGTGAGTTTTCATGAGTTGGGCCAAACCATGAGCCCAATTCCAGATTAAAAAATAACAGTTGTTTCTTTTATAACTTTTTTATTTTTTAATATTTTTCACCCATTAAAATTTTTAAATGGTCTTCCCTGACCAATTAACACCACAATTGAAATTTGGAACCTTTATTAATCAATAATAATGGTCTATTTGGTGTTTTTATTTAAGGAATTGGGCCATCCCGAAGGACCATTTCTAGTTTTAAGAACAAAATTTGATTAATTAATAAGTTATTCAATTTTTAATATTTTTGGTGATTCTAAGTCTCACCAAAACCCATTGAACCCTTCTGCATGCCCCGAAACTTTCCCACCTCCATGGAGCTATTTTTTATCACGAATTAGTGCGGCACATTGTAAGGTTTCTCAAATTGGCCAGAATTGAAGAAAAAATTTAATTCCATCTTAACTATCTAAATTATAACTCCATTTCCTTAATTAAAGTTTCTACATAACCTACTCATCATTATTATAACCTCCATTGATGTTTTTACGGTGTAACAATTCATCTACTGGTGTATTTGGGGTGATTTCTCAATATACCTCATGTAAGTGAGTCTCTTTCCCTATTCTTTCAATTTGAATAGGGGTTCATTCCTTGTTCTTAGGGTCTTGTCCCTTGTCGTTGAGGTTCCTAAGGTCCAAAAATTAGGGTTTCAAACCGAGGGTTTATACTTAGGTTTTAGTGGTCAATTATTGGGGTTTTAGGTTTTATCTGGGTCTCTCTTGGTGTGACGGTGGTGTGATTTGATTTTCATAAGGAGATTCAGGGGTTTTCGTTAAATTGGTAGGTGACTCTATGTTTATGAAATTTATGTGAATTATGTTGATGTGTTTTTTATATTTTCATTTTTATTTCATTATATTATGGATTCCAAAATTAGTTTTAGTGGTGTTTGTATTGAAAATGGGTTTGAAGTGCCATTTTTAGGTGAAATTGGTGGTTATTCTTAGAAATATTTTAATGGATCAATTTGGGATGCCCTAAAAATACTTAGTTGATTTTTTTGAACTTTAATAGGGCTTTAAAGCATGTTTTGAATGTTTATCCCCTTTGGTTGTTGCTACAAAAATGTGTTTTAATGGTGTTTGTGGAACATGTGATTTTTAAGTGTCATGTCTATGTGAAAACTGAGGTTTTACAAAGTTATCATTCCTTGGATCACTTGGGGATGCCCAAAAATTGATTCGTTGGTTTCATTTGAATATATTGGTCTTCCTTTTCTATTTTTGGTAATTTTCATGTTTTCACATAGTGTGAAATGTGTCAGTTTTAAAGAGTTTTGGGTGAAAAACAATGCGAGGGTATTGAAAATATGTTTTATTGAAAATCAAAGTGTTTTGTTGTGATTTATAAGTGGTATGAAATGTGTTTAGCTACTGCAATGATTGTATATGACCTTTAGTGGTGTTTGATATGAAAATGTATTTATTCAGTATTTTGAAACAGTTTGAGCACAAAGGGGAAGCCCAGGTACCTAGGTGGGGTGGATGTGTACTAGTACGACTAGAGGACCTGATGGATTTTTTCCCTGATTCACATAGAATTTGGATTAAAATAACTCTAACTAAACTATATGGATGATGAATGGGGACCACCAGGTTATGGGTATGTTCCCTACTTTTTTCTTGTGCACAATAATGGATTTTACTATAGTTAATTTACACCGAAGTATGTGGTGCATGGGGCCCGAGATTATCTAGTGCCAAGGGGTGTTCTTTCTTTTTTTAATCATTTTATTTGTGGTATTTTTCCTAGTCTTGGAAATTTTTTTGGTAGTACTTTATAGTAGCTAACATTTCTATTTAAATTTGTGAATGTTCTGAAAATTTTAGCCTGAAAACTATTTTAAATTAAAAGTTTCATTTATTAGAATTTATCACTGCTTTTCTTTGTATATTAAAACTGATTTCTATTTCACATTGTATTGCATGCTCTCCAGAATCATTGGGTGGTATCTTATTGGGATTAGGATAACACCCAACTTACTCCCCTTTGGTGTAATTAGACATGGTTATGTTTGACTTAAGTATAGGTAAGGTTTTGGGTGGTGGCGGTTCGGGGTGTTAGTTCCCATCCTTGGTTCATAGTTGTAGAGACGACTTGTGGGGTATGACCCCTTGTCATGTAGAGTCCATGGTGCCATCTTAATGATATATTTATTTGTATTTGGGCCACTTTTATTTTCTTTAAACCAACTTATTCAATTCTAGTTTTTTCTTAAGACTTGTTTGGCTCGAAAATTTCAGATTTATATTTTGTATTTTTTTAATGTTTTATGCTTTCATACTCAGGTAAATCATTCCCAATCCTACATTAATGATACCAGAACACTTTTTCCAGCTCGTTGGGATAAGGAAAACCCTTCTGTACTTGCCACGGGCCAGGTTTGGTGTCGTTATTGGTGGCGAATAGATTTTGTTGTTAACAAAATGGTATCGGAGGAGGTTAATGTTTTTGGATTATGTTTCTATTTTGGGATGAGTCCGGATAGATAGGAGCTAGGAATGTTAGGGCTCAGGGTTTTGGTCGCAAGTAGGGTGCTCGTCCAGAACCTCTAATGGAATATATTGAGTGACCATGGGATGTTGGAATTGTATTATTAATTTCACTTCCATGTGAGACATGTGGGCTGCAGACCACACGTGGACATCGGGTGAGGGTAGAGTAGTTGTTTCTTTTATTAGTGAAATGTGTTTAGTTTATTTATATTTTATGTATTTGATTAAAATTTTTAGAATTGTGGTATTGAATATTGTTTTGTGACTGTTTAATTTTTTTTACCAACATGCTTTCCTAGAAAGCTCACACGCGCCCAAGGGAGGTAGCCGAAGAGAGTTCTCCCACACCGATCAATCAGAGGCTAGTCGAGGTTGTGGTCCGAGTTGTCCATGCTCTAGGAAAAGGACCAGTTCCTACTCCTATTCCTTATATGTAAGAAAAGTAGGGTCCTAGAAAAGATAAATCACAAGAGTTCTTGAAGAAAAATCCCCCTACATTCCGAGGCAGCTCAGAACACCATGAAACATATAAATGGCTCGAGAAGATCGAGTGTATGATTGAGTTCGTGGAAACACCCAAGGATCATAGGGTTAAGTGTTACTCTTTTCTATTGGAGGTTCCTAGTCGTATGTGGTGGGAGTTGGTTCTTTAGACTGGGAGGAATGAATAGATGCACTGGGGAGATTTCAAGGTCATCTTTAATGAACAATAATGCCCTAAGGTGTTGGCTTATACTAGGTCCCGAGAGTTCAAAGACCTTGTGTAGGGGAATATATCTATGATGTTGTATTCCAATTGTTTTTCTATGTTGGATCAGTAAGTTCCATAAATCGTCACCAATGAGTAGGTGAAGGCCCATAGTTTTGTGAAAGGATTGAGACCAGAGATATACTCTCAGCTGTTCTTGTTTAAGGTGATGGCCTATTCCGAGTCATTGATCGGGTGTGCATGGTGGCGATTGATAGGAAAGGTAGGGTAGGTTTCTCTATTTCAGAATCAATAGCGGGTAGTGGTAGCTTCTCAGAGAAGAAAATGAAGCAGGAGGAACATCTGAGGAAAGGAGGTGGTAGTTCATGCCACACTTCCATGCAATTTTTGTCAGCGGCTTCTAATATGAGATCGGCCGTGTGCCATCAATGTTGGAATTAGGGGTACATCTGACCATCATGATCACATCCTCCAAATCCCTTTTACTAGTTTGTTGGCATGAGTCATTTAATGTGCTTCTTTGGTGTGGCACGTCCACTTCCGAGTGGGCTAGGGTCGGTGGCTTTAAGAGGAGTTCCATCATAGTCTGAGCCATCAAGGACTGTGGGATCACGATTTGGAAGCCATGGTGGTAGGGCTATTTAATCTTTTGGGCATAGCCAGTACAAGGCACAACCACAGACTAGCAGTCATCCTCAGGTAGAGACTGGACATCTTCTTGTGGTGGATCAGGGCCCATCAGAATCAGAGGTGGGACCGTCAACAGTTCAAGGTACCATTTTGATTGCATCTTCTATAGCTGCTACACTTATTTATATAGGCGCATCTTTTTCATTTATTTCTTCCTGTTTTGTGGACAAGATGAATTTTCTAACTGAATTGATGTGTTTGATGATGGACATGGTTACGCCACTGGGAATTTGGAAGGAGTAGGATATCAAGAGCCCATCGTGTGCGCTTTCCATGTTAGGGGTTGAGATGGAGTGGGACCTCTTGGTCTTAGACATGGATCATTTTTATGTCATATTCAGAATTTATTTTCTAGTGCACTTGCAGGCACACATCGATTTCTACTGGCGGTGTGTGAGTTTCATGGCACCTGATAGAAGTCTTTAGGTTTTTCGTGGAGAATGGGATCCTCGATCCGGTCATGCAGGACCTCCACTCCTAGATTTGGGAGGTATTATCTTCCAGTTGTCATCGATCGTGATAGAGGACGATGTTCTAACCCTTGAGGGTTCACGACCTATTGTAGTGAATGAGTTTTCAGAGGTATTCCCAGATGATATCTCAGGTTTCCCCCCAGAGAATGATGTGGAGTTTTCAATTGATCTGGCTCCAGGAACACATCCTATTTATATTCCCTCTTATCTCATGGACCCCACCGAGATGAGCGAATTAACGATATTGATAGAAAACTTAGAATACAAAGCATTAATTCCCCTGATCATATCTCCTTGGACAGCTCCTGTGTTGTTCACGAAAAAGGCTGACAGATCCCTTCAGTTGTGCATTGACTACCATAAGCTGAATAAGGTAAAAATAAAGAACAAATACCCTTTTCCCAGAATAGAAGATTTCTTCGATCAGTTGAAGGGGGAAAAGTGTTTCTCAAAAACAGACTTCTGTTCAGTCTATCATTAGCTCCGGTTGAAGGAGTCAGATATCCCAAACACAGCCTTCCAAAGCAGGTACGACCACTTGGAGTATTCGTTCAAGCCCTTCGGATTGACCAATGCTCCAGCGGTATTTATGGAACTCATGAAGTGGGTGGTCCTTCGGTATCTCATTTCCATCTTTGTGGTGTTTTGGATGACATTCTAGTACACTTTGTATCTAAGAAAGAGCATGAACATCACTTGAGGATCGTCTTAGGCACTTTTCGGGATCACCACCTCTATGAAAAGATGTCAATGTGCACTTTCTAGATCAGAGAAGTGAGATTTATGGGGCATGTGATCTCTGAGCAGGAGGTTTTAGTGGACCCCAAGAATATTAGTGTAGTTATTTCTTGGGAGCAGTTGAAGAATGTGTTCCTGATCAGAAGATTCCATGGACTAGCTAGTTATTACAGGAGATTCATTCGAGATTTATCTCTGCTTTCTTCACCAATGACCACTCCCACCTGATAACAGGTGAAGTTTGTATGGGGTCCAAGAATGTCTGGAATCATTTGAGGAGCTGAATAGGTGGTTGACTACCACCCTAGTGCTTATTTTTCTATATGTTGGAAAGGGATATGTGGTCTATTTTGATGCTTCGTGTATGGGTATTGGGTGAGTTCTTATATAGGATGATCATGTGGTGGCGTACTGATCTTTCCAACTCCGACCACATGAGGATAAATACCCAACCCATGACTTGGAGATTGCAGTGGTGATGTATGATTTAAAGACATGGCGTCACTACCTCTTTGGGGAGAACGTTATGGTCTACTCTAATCACAAAATCATGGACTATATCTTCTCACAGTTGGACCACAACTTGAGGAAGCATCATTTGATCGAGTACTTATAGGGGTTAGACTTTGAAATTGTCTATATTCCAGGAAAGGGTAATGGGGGGGGAGATGCTTTGAACTAAAGAGTTTTAGTGCAGGTTTTGAGGGAGTCCAGTGATGAGTGGACTTTGATGGGGCTCTTTTTTCAGATACATGTGGTGACCAGGGAACACATTGGAGGTGTGTTCTCTCCAAGTGTCTAGTTGAATACTTCTCTATTGGATTTGATTCAGTGGGAACAACCCAGTGATGAGATTTGTTAGTGGTCGAAGAAGTTTATTCATGTTGGGGAGACATCCTCGGATTGGTTGTCTTCTCCCAAGTGAATATTGTGATTGAATGGTCGTTCAGTAGTGTCATTATGTTTGCAGAAGGTGGTGGTGGAGGAAACCCACCCTTCTTAGTGGGCGGTCCATTCAGGTGCCACCAAGATGTATTATGATGTCTGTTGGAAGTTCTGGTGGCTTGGTATGAGACGATACATAGCAGACATTGTGTCAAGATGCAACAGATGCCAGAAGGCGAAAGCAGAGCATCAAAGGCCCTCTGGTTTTCTCCAGCCATTACCCATTCTTACCTAAAAGTGGGATAATGTCTCCATGGACTTCATTTTTATATTACCTCGTACACCTTGGGGTAAGAATGCCATTTTGGTGGTGATTGATCGTCTGACCAAATCTTCCAGCTTCATTCTGATCTGAGATACAGCTAAAGTGGATGAGTTTCGCTGTTTGTATATTTAAGAGGTGGTGAGACTCCAAGGTGTTCCATCAGCAGTTGTCTCAGATAGTGACTCTCGTTTCACTTTTCGGATATGGGAAGGCCTTCAGAAGGCCTTGGGGTCTCAGATTATGATGAGCATGACATATCATCCTCAGAAAGATGGTCAGACAGAGCAGGTGAATCAAATTTTGGAGAACATTCTTCGTGCATGTGTCCTGGACTTTGGAGGTACATAGGATATCCATTTGGGGATAGTTGAGTTGTCTTATAATAAAAGTTACCAATCCAAGATTTTAATGACTCCTTTTTTGGTGCACTATTGTCGGCCTTGTCGCCTCCCCCCCCCCCCGTGTTGGGATGAGGTAGGTGAGACCTCGCTGCTCGGGCCGAGTCTGGTGCAGGAGACGTCTGAGAAGGTCAAATTGATCAGGCAGTGGTTGTTGATGGCACAGAGTTGTCATAAATCTTATTTGGATTGGATGCATTGAGACCTAGAGTTTTTTGTGGGTGATAGGGTATTCTTGAAAGAGGCCCCTCGTCTGGGCCATTGTCGATTGGGGATGCAAGGGAAGCTAAGACTATGATATATTGGAACCTTTGATATCACCAAACATATTGGCAAGGTGGAATACTGGTTGGTATTACCTTCTCTGTTGATGTCCATCGCTGACGTCTTCCATGTCTCCCAGTTGAGGAAATACAACCCGGATCCGTCCCATGTGCCGAGTTGGGAATAACAAGAGATAGATCCTGAAATGCCCATTTTTGAGCGTCTAGTGCATATAGTGGAATCCCAAGAGAATTTTCTTCAAGGAAAGACTATTATGTTGATTTGAGTTCGTTGGCAGCATGGTAATGATACACATGATACATGGGAGCAGAAGTCATGGGTTGAGGAATAGTATCCATTCCCGTTTTTTGATCATGATTCATGTTGACTTTCCACGACAAAAAGTTTTCATGGTGGAGTGAATTTTCACATACATGACATATTTGAAAGTTATTTTTCATTTATTTTCCATTCATTCTTTTTTGGGGGGTTTCCCAAGCTTTTATGTAGGAATGGGTTTGTTTTCATGAATTGAGCCAAACCGTGAGCCCAATTCCATATTTAAAAATAAATATTGGTTCTTTTATAACATTTTAATTTTTTAATATTTCACACCAATTCTAATTCCTAATTGTCCTCCCACAACATATTAACACCACCATTCAAATTTTGAACCTTTAATAATCCATAATAATGGTGCATTTGGTGTTTTTATTTAAGGAATTGGGTCAGCCCGAAGGCCCATTTCTAGTTTTAAATACAATTTTTTTTAAAATAATAAGTTACTAAAATTTAATGTTTCTTCAGTGATTCCATGTCTAACCCAAGACCATTGAAACTAGCCACACTCCCAACCTCTTTCCCCCCTCTTTGGAGATTTTCATCATCATGTATTAGTGCATAATAGTATAGGGTTTCTCATATCGTCCATAATTGAAGACGTAACATCATTACTTCTTAACTCACTCAATTATTACTCTTTTTCCATAATTCTAGTTTATACATAACCTCCTCATCCTTATTCAAACATCCCTTTATGTTTGACTGTTTTAAAATTCTTATACTGGTGTATTTTTGGCGATTCTTCAAGATCCCTTAGGTAAGTGAGTCTCTTTCAGACTTCTTTAAATTTTCTTAAGGTTTCATTCATTGTTATTAGGGTTTCTTAACTTTTCCTTGAGGTTACTATCGTCCAAAAACATGGTTTTAGAACCTAGGGTTTAACCATAGGTTTTCTTTGTCAACTCTTGTGGTTTTAGGTTTGATCTAGGCCTCTCTTGGTGCGATGGTGGTGCGATTTGATTTTCACATAGAGATTCAAGGGTTTTTGTTAAATTGGTTGGTGATTACTTTTTTATGCAATTTATGTGAATTATCTTGATGGTTTTTTGATATTTTCATGTTTTTTTCATTTTATTATGGATTTCTAAATTAGTTTTAGTGGCATTTGTATTGAAAATGAGTTTGAAGTGAATTTTATGTGAAATGTGGGGCTTTTACTTGAAATAATTTAAGGATTAAATTGGGGATGCCCTATAAATACTAAGTTGATTTTTTTGAATTGTAATAAAGAGTAATGTCATGTTATTTAATTTTTATACCCTTTGGTTGTTTCTGGGAAAATGGGTTTTAATAGTGTTTGGGGAACATGTGATTTTTAAGTGCCATGTTTGTGTGAAAAATGGAGGTTTTACAAAGTTATCATTTCTTGGTTCACATGGGGATGTACAAAAAATTGATTTTTTGGTTTCATTGAAATTTATTGTGTAGAATTTTCTATTTTGGTAATTTACAAGTGTGCAAATAGTGTGAAAAGTTTGGTTTTTAAAGATTTTTGGGTGCAAAACAATGCGGGGGTTTTAGAAGAAGTTTTCTTGAAAATAAAACGGTTTTGTTGTGTCTTTTAAGTGTTAAAAAATGTGTTTTCCTTCTATACTGATTTTATATGACAGTAATTGGTGTTTTATATTAAAATGGATTTATGTATCATTCTGAAATTTTTTGAGCACAAAGGGGGAAGCCCGGGTACCTAGGTGGGGAAAATGTGTACTAGTATGGCTAGTAAACCAGATGGGTTTTGTCCATGTTTCACTTAGATTTTCGATAACAACAACTCTAAATAAAATATATGGATTATTAATAGGGATGACTAGGTTATGGGTAGGTTACCTACTAGTTCCTCGTGCATGAGAACATATTTTACTATGGTTACTTTACTTCGAGGTATGAGGTGCATGGGGTCCGAGACTGTCTAGTGCCTAGGGGTGCTCTAGATTTTGTTTCTCATTGTATTTGTGTTATTTTTCCATGTATTGGGGTGTTTTTGGAAGTAATTTACAGTATCTAAAATTTCTACTTCAATGTTTGAATTTTTTTAACATTTTAGCATGGAAACTATTTTCAATTGAAAGTTCCATTTCATAGAATTTATCACTGCTTTTCTTTGCATGTAAAAACAGTTTTCCATTTCACATTATATTGAATGATCTTTGTAATCATTGGGTGGTATCCTATTGGGATTAGTCTCACAACCTACTTACACCCCTTGGGTTTAAGTAGTATTGGTTATGTTTGACTCAAATAAAGGAAAGGCTTTGGATGGTGGGGGTTCGCGGAGTTAGTTCCCATCCTTTGTGCGGAGTTGTGGAGACGACTTATGGGTGATGACCCCTTGTCTTGTGGAGTACTTTGGGATATATTAATTCTGTATTTATTTGTATATGGACCACTTTTATAGTCTTTAAAACAATTTATTTAGTTCTAGTTTTTTCTAAAGACTTGATTGGCTCGAAAATTTCAGATTTATATTATAGATTGTTTTTAATGTTTTATGCTTTAATACTTGGATAAATCATTCCCAAACCTAAATTAATGATACCTAGGAACATTTTACTGCCTATGGGGATAAGTAACACCATTTGGTCCTTACTATGGGCTTGTTCTGGTGTTGGTATTGGTGGGTACCAGATTCGGTTCGTGACAAATAATTTTCCATGTTGAAATTTTTAGAATAAAATTATTGCAAAATTTAGATTCAAGATCACAACTGGGGTTTTAGCATAACTTTTACACCGAATTTGTGTTTCCCTTACCTATTGTTGAATGACTCTTACCTTAGCTTCCATTTCTTCTAAAAAATCAGGTCCAGATATATTTCTTTCACAATCTTCATTCCAGAATGTTTTACCTCAATGCATATTTGTATATAGGGATTCATAAGGGGACATCAGAATGCTCATGTGAAAACTATTTTTGTATAAATTATCAACTAGAGTATGTTTTTGATCTCAAACACCTATAATATCCCAAAAAACATGATTTCACCATTTCATATAGGGTTTTAATGGTTCTATTAGAATGCACATCTTTATATGGATGGTTATCACTATTGATAATCAACTCTATATCAATAGCTTGCTAAATACTTCTCTAGAACATTCAGCTAAACCTCATATCCCAATTTGATACAATGGAATATGGAACACTAGAAACCTTAAATAATCTATAATATATATCTTAAAATGATGATATGTAGAGTAATTTTCTCCAAAAGTGATGAATTCTACTATCTTTTTAATGCGATGGACAACAAACCGTATAACATTTTCCCCTTATATGTTTTGTAGAGTATAATGACCAAATACATGGTGATTTTTTACTATTCCTATTATAGTATATATAATGGTTGTAAAATGAACATAGACATTTATCTCAAAGTTTTGACCTACTAAGATACCATGAACTGTGATAAAATTGTGAAATATCTTTTTTTTCATCATCCCACTAGAAATATTCTATCACATAGAACAGTGGTATGGGATATACCCTTGTCACACAATGATTAGGGGATGAAGCCTCGCAGCCATTTTGGATGTGATAGGTTGTCACCCAACATGTGTGGTTTGTTTTTCAAAAAAAAGTATTAATATTATTCTTATTACCTTCTATATATACCTAAGAATCAATAATAATATCAAACATAAGGGTTAATAATACATTTAATTCTATATGCACAAAATGTAAATGAATTCCCCCACAAATAACTTTTTTAATAGATTATATAAAACAAAATTGGGTTTTTTCGACAAATATCTCCCAAAATATACTTAATTGTGATAAACTCTCATCATATAAAACCTCAAAAAGATCATTTAAGAATTTTAATTATGATCAATCATAAACCAATAAGTCCATGATTTTATATATAACTCTTAAATCAATCTTACATGGATAGATATACAATTCTAAAATATAATTCACACTTTATTTCTTTATTAAGTTATCATCTTACACAAAAACATTAATTTTAGAAATTTTGAATCATATTTTCATCGATAAAATATAGAATATGATTTTTTTATTCTAGAATATATGTAGAGGGAAGTAATGAATGATTATAATCACATAAATTTACATAAAGTATGAACTATAATATTTTCATAGGCATCCTTCATAATAAATCAAACATGAGAAAAAAATTATGTAGTAGAGAATCTATATTGTATAATTATCCTGATTCACTTCATATATTGTGATTTTATAAGATTTAACATTTTCCTTTTTCCTTAATGGTTGTTGTGGATTTTAATCTAAATTATATTTTGGATTGTAAAATTTATTCACATAATTCCAAAACTTATTTCACTTAAATCATTGGAGTGTGGATGGTGAATTATAAATAGATTTATCAATATTTACTTTATTAGATAATATATTCCCTATCACATAAGAAGTACAAATCTCAACGATATTACTTCAACAAAAAACAATTTTATTTATACCCTTAATAAAATTCACTCCATGGTTCCTTCCACAGACCAAGAATTAAGGAAATATCATGTTATTTTCTCCCTTGGATTTTGAGTTTCCCTTATATTTCATATTTATCTTCTTATCAAAACCATGTGATCGATGAGTATTTAAAATTTATATTTAAACCTTGATAGCACGTGGAATGATTTCCTCATAGCTATGATAGTAAATTATGGATGACTCCTTCAGGATACCTTGTTTTAAGACACTGAATAATTAACCGACCTTAATTTAAAATTTAATGATAATACCAAAATCATGTCATATAATTCTGGTAAAATTCACCTCATATGTTTCAAGATTTTTATCATCCTCCTTCTTCAACATAACAAAAATTTTCATGTATTTTCATGAGAAGAATATGAGGAATATATTTATTGAAAAATAATTTCATAAACTCAACCCATTTCATAGATTAAAGTTCATCTTGTTGAATTTTATTCTTGATAAGAGTCCATCGTTGATACATTTATTAGCATATATGATATAGAACCAAAATAACTTTTTTAATTTGATAATTTTATAAAGGAACATATATTCTCAGTTGTACTGATATTTTACTTATCAACTACTGGATCAATAGAACCATTAAAAGAAGTTTTATATTGCTTCATAATTTACTTAAGAGAACAATTTCCCCCTTTTCCCATTTGAATTCTCATCATGATTCAAATATTTTGAATGATGTGTGACCATGATAATGATATTTTTCATTCCAAAAACCATACCATTTTGTTTCATAGGAGGAAAATCATTACATTTACCATGACACTCAGAATTTAAATTCATCTTTGATGTTCAATCCATTTAATGTAACTAAAAATTATTGTATAAGAAATAATAATCATAGTGGGGAACCATTTAAAAATCAATAATCACTTATATGGTGTGTAAATCCTTGAACCTTATTTTAAATATATGACACCTTAGACATAACCTGGGTCATTCATGGTCATTATTTAAACCATTCATGATGGTATATAAGGATTTTGTGAATATCCAATGCATATTCCCGAGGTGTGTCAAACTAGGTGTATAGTAATGCTTGTTTTCATATATTATGTAATGATCAAGTCATTCATGATTTACCTTTTTTGGATTTATTACACCTTTGTATAACTATACTAGAACCATTAACAAATATTGTATCTTAAAATAGATGCAATATCTTAGAGACGAATATCTACATATATCACCATATATTAGAGGATAATTTCCTATAATTTGAATTATCCATAAACTTATCCTTATACATATATATCTGTATATCACTAAAGTTTTCTATTATATGTTTCTACATGTTAACTAAACCTTAATCTAATACAAATTGTAAATACCCAAGCCTCTTATAAATAGATATTACAACAAAATAAATGGATTTTCACAATATGACATAATGATTCATGCCAGAATCGTTCATTTTTAGTGCCTTTGGAAACTAGGAAACATAAACAAATAGTCCATATGTGATCTAAGTTAACTCTCTCAACATTATTCATAATTATCACCCTTCTAAGTCATATCATATATTATATATTTCTTCATATACATAGGAAAGTAAAAATAATATTGGGTGATAATAGATGCCCTATAAGGGTAATAAAGGGAGATAGAAACATAACATTAGCATAAGGGAATGAGAACATAATAATAAAATTTGATAAACCATTACATGAATATCCTATATCATAAACATGAGTCATGGAATACATTTTTTACATTAAGAAAACATGAATAAAAAATTCATAAAATTTCATGATATATGATATTGTATCATTGGCATAAGATGTAGATTTATGTCACACACATAAGAATATATAATTTTATTTCTACTCTACCCAATAATACTTTCTTAACATGTTAGGATTGAGATAACCACCAATGAACCTACATTAGGTTTGGGATAAACTCCATTGTAACCTATTTCAAGATTGGGATAACCTCTCAATTACCCTCTTTTAGGGTTGGGATAACCTCTCACATACCTTTTGAGCTCCTATAACATAAATAATTACCTAGTACATTGGTGGGAGATATATTTCCTTCCCAAAATATAACCTATAAATTTTGGTTCTATAAGATCATAAAATATTCATTGAAAAATATTTGGGTTTCATAAATATTTTTCATAGTATTACTGATGGAAAAAAGGAGTTTCATAATCATTTCATCATTTCAACCCTGCATAACCCTTGAAAAGGAATGAGTTTCATAAACATAAATTCATTATAAAAATAAAAAATCTAGTGATAGAATAAAGTTGGAATCACTGGATCAGGCCCCCACTAAATCATTGTTATCATCAATGTATTTTATATTATATGAAAAATTATATTGAAAATAAAATCACTTTGAAATTTTCTTTTACAAAATTACATTTATAACTTTGATAATCTCCTTCTCAAAACAATATTTTAAAAAACCATTGTGAATTTATTTTATTTCGATTAAAATTTTCAAAGTAATTTAATCATTAAAACCTTGATTGTTTATGATGGAATGAAATTTCTATCAAGATATACACATTAAATAAGGCATTCCTTTTCAATTTTCAGTAAAATGTCAAAAGTCACTATTTATTAAAACCAAAAAAGATCTAATTGAAAACAAATTTTTTTAAATCCAAAAATTGTAAAAAATTAATTTAAAAACATTTGGAGAACAGTAAAAAAATTCTGTAAATCATGTATAAATATCATGTATATGGAAGAACAAACATTTTTGAACGAAGAGTAGAATAAAGTCAATGTTTTCTTAATTTTTTTCTGATCGCTTGAGTACTTAATGATAGAAAAATTAATGTAAAATAATTATTTTCACAAAATAAAAATAGGAGAAGATAGTTCATGAGTTTCATTATATATAGATCAAAAGATATCATCATTGGAAACTTATACATGAATAATAATTATAAACAACAACATTGTAACATTAAATTATTACCACATTCATAAAATTTGAATCATATGCAACATTAAAGAGTAGAATTAAAATAAAATTTCAATATAAAGATAATAATAAATATATTATATAAAATTTCAAAGGGTTTTTATATAAATCTCAAAATCGAATACATGTACATAAAATAACATATGACCTAAAGAATGAAATTTGAGACAAAATCACATACTTTAAGTCTCAAATTCCTTTTTACATGTTCGAGCCTCTTATATAAAAACTATATTTTTATTATAAAAATTTTATTAGAATGAAATTATTATTTATCATACCATATATGATTTAATTATGGAATTTCTTTACCATCTAATTCAAAATTCATTGTTAAAATCACATTTCATCTAAGATTTGGTTTGGTATAATTGATCAATTCATTTTGAAATTGGTTAAATAATATAAATATCTGTAACCATTATATAAATGTAATATATATTAATTATATAATTACATATATTAATACATTAAGTTTAGAGATAGAAACATGATTAAACTGTTCAAGGAGATGATCTGTCATTTGTACGCATGAATGTTATTTCCAATTTGACAATTAATGAATAAAAATAAAGTTAAATAATATATTATATTTATATAATAGTTATTATGTCAAATATATTACATATAATCATTAAATTTACCATTATTAACTTATAGGTAAATTATAATTGAAAAACAAAACTCATCATTTCGCAAGATAATAGTCTTTCGTACAGACAAGCAACATTATATTATTCCCGCTGAATAAAAATTGAGAAGGTATATTTGATATAAATAAATAAAAAGTATAATAATATCATAAATATCATATAAAAACAATAAATTTATCATTTTATCTTATTATTATAGGTGGTTATTAAAAATGAATAACATTAGTTTACGAGGTGGTAGTCTATCGTACATACAATCGCCTGTTTCATTTCACATTTTATGAAAGAGTTGATAAATTTAGTTCATGAAATTAACATTATAACATCTAAGTATATTTTGTATAATTTATTTAATTTATTATAATATTTTAATGCTTTTTAATGAGGTGTTGTAAGAAATAAAACAAAAACAGAGGTTTAATAAATTTTCGACCTTTTTAGATAACCTATTTAGGTTTATACATAAAGCCTTATTAGGATTGGTTAATAATAAAAATAATCACTATATTATTTTTGGAGGTATTTATTTAATTGAATGGGATTTTTATTTTCTAAATTCAATTATTTGGGATGTGTGAATAAGAGTGGATATGTGTTACTATTTATAAGTGGGGGACAGGGCACTCCAAAATTTTTTGGGAGAATAAACTTCAACCATGTTTTTTCATGTGACTTAAGGCTCAACGATATATCATTATAAATAATATGTGGTTATAAGGTCATGATATTAAAAAAATATGGGATTCTAAAAAATTTATGGGTCTTTATAACACTTATATTTTCGTTTATCCCCCAATAAAATAGTTTTTTATTAACTATGATAAATAATTTTTACAATTTTTAATATTTAGTTTGAACAAAAATTTATTTGAAGTTATTATATAATATTAATTATTAATATTAAAAATAGGGTTTTCATTAATTAAAATTAATTCCAAATAATTGGGAAAATAAAATTTGAAATTAAACTCACAAATGCGAAAAAAAAAGTGGTTTTCCAAAGAGAAAATTATCAAAAGGTTAAAAAGATTTAATATTAAAATTAAATATGATATTGATTAAAATGAACTATTTTTTATCAATTATAATATAATGGACCTATTTTTACTTTTTTAAAACATTCACAGAATAAATAAAACTTTATATATTCTTTAAACTACAATGAATTTCTCAATAAAAACGGGTATTTTACACCATTCATCTAAAAAATGACATTTTTATAAAAATCCCATGAGATAATCATAATTAAACTTTTAAATGGTGATTCAAAAAATTAAGTTCATTTTTTAAATAAATTTTAGAATAGTATATAAATTTAATTTAATTATTTATTTAAAATAATCGTAAAAAATTATAGAAAAAAAGTGGTTTTCAAAGCACATAAATTCCATTATAAAAATTAAACACTTTTTAAACCTATGAATTATATATATAAAAATATTAAACTGATTTTTAAATTTTTATTATTCCTATTAATATCATAATATTTAATGTAAAAGAAATAATGATCATTTTGAAATAATAATATTAATAGTTTGTCTCATTTTCTTGAAACTTGGGGTTGAATGTAAAACAAGATATCAAAGAAAATAAATTTATTTGAAAAATAATAATAAAATTATTTAGGTGATACATAAATTTTAAAACATAAAACATAGTATTCTGACTTTTTTTAGTTTTATATGAACTAATTTTAAAATTATCATTTCAGACCCTTAAATTTTTTATTTGGAAAAATAATTTCAATTATTTATATTAGATGTGTCAGGTTATGTAAAATGTCCAATATTAATTTTTATCATTAAAATTAATTACTAGGAGTAAAAATTAACTACTAAGGTAAAATTCAGATGGGAGAAAATTTTAAAAAGTTAAAAAAATATTAAAAAAAATTTATTGTTTTCACCAAAATAGTTGGATGGGGATACTGTCATCCAACACACGCATTTCGTGAACACGTATCCATTTTTCAGAAATTAAAATTTCAATAGTAACACTATATTGTTGAAAATGTAATGGATACATCCCGAAATACCCTTCACTTCAATTATAAATTGTTAACACTTTACCCAATTCAAGACTCACTTCCCCTTTAATTTTTTTAAATTCTTCTACATTAAATTAATAGAATCCTATCACACATAGAAATGATTTTTGTATCCTTTTTTTCCTTAGGGCTTCATTCATAATGAGTTTTCCATGTGAAAAATCAAGATTAAAATGTGAATATTACTTTAACTTAAAGTTTTCTTTTAATTAAATCCTTCTTGAATCATCTAAAACTAAATAAATATAGACAAATATGTATCAATATTATACTAAAATTATATTATATTAATTTAAAAACAATTATTCACTACTTTACATCCACTAAGAGAGACTATATCATCTATCATGTGAACATGCAGACTACCTTCTCTAGGGTGTTATGTTGTTATTTTTCATCATCACCTCTCATATAAGTTATCTAGGACGGATTTGATGAAATATAATGTTTCTATGTCAAAAATATAATTATGAAATGACCAGTTTTTAGATATTATCATTGTACACATTCATTAATATGTTGGATCGTTAATCATTTGTACGGTGGAATACCACCTCCACAAATAGTGAATTTCATTTTTCATTACTACCCTTTATTGATGTATACTAGAATGGATTTAATGAATTTATATTAATTTTATGATATGTTAAAGATTCTTTATATTTCATGTTATTATAATCTTTATATATCATCTTACTCTATAGATCATTATAACACAAATCTATTTGGGTTTATTTAACTATGTATATAAATTGTGTTATAATTCATATGTTGTAAATGATTATGGGATTTCATATCATGTAATAATTATATATTTTATAATTTAAATTCCTCACAAAATTTTTTATAGTTATTTTAAATATTTATTAATATATTACATTGAAACTGTTTTACATATTGAAAACTAGTTCTTTGAGATTTTGATTTTAAAAAGAAATTTTCATGTGATCCACCCAATAAAAATGGGACATATATAATCATTGAATAAAATATTTATTATAAATTTTTATGATCTATTATTTATAAATATGGAAACAGTTACTTAGAATTATTCCTCTTATCTTGATGTTTCATGTTAAATAAAAAACATAATGTTCTAACACCCAATGTCGAATTTAAACTATATTCAGATAATATTTTTGTAATATATGGTCATAAAATGAATATAAATAGAGTATTTTTTTATATTAAGGTTTGGATAAAAATTTTTAAGATTTTAATGTTCATTTTACTGGAGGTTGGATAACATTCGAGTAAGTTTGAATGCAAGGTTAAGGTTTCATGCATCAAATTTTTACCCATTCAGACATATTTCTTATTTTCCCCATATTTTTTTTGTAATGATGTATCTACAATCCCATTAATATGTTTTAGGAAAATAACGTAATTATTCATGTTATTTTATGCTTCAATTGAAATCATAACCATCAATCGGTTTCTTTATAAGAATTCTTATTCATTGAGACAAAATATATTCTTTGCATCATATTTTCTTAGTATGATGTATTTACATCCCATTGATGTGTTCAAATAATATTTTATTATTTTAATTTATTTATTATAAAAATAATTCTTCATTATTTATGCATTTATTGATTCATTTTCCCTCATTAGGAAGGATTTTTGGTAACTCAAATCTCTGTTACTGACTTATAATCAATCTCTTGAACTTATTTTATATATTATGGCTAAATTAAACCCATTTATTTTTTTATATAATGTTATATAATTTTTTAGGGTTATAAATTCATACCACATAAACCCTTTGAAAAATATTTCTCTGGTCTTGGGATATGTTTCATGTATGTTTGATTGGTTACTAACATATCATTTTATGAGTTATAAAGCTGTATCGTTGAATTAATTCTTCCATTCATGTGTTCTTGTACGTAGATAATTTATGATTTTGTCTTTTATGATACTCATTTACAATTTTTTAATTATAATACGGTTCTATTATACTTTTTACATTTTCGGATTTAAAGGGTATAATTAATTGTCTTATTGTATTTACCTTTCAAAACCAAGTGTTCTATCTTCCACGCCACATTTTTGTTGAAAGAATTATGTAATTTTAAATGATCCATTATTTGAGATTTTTTTAATTAAATTTTATTAAAATATATCCTTTAACAATTTTGAAAATTACATTATAGAGTGACCCAAAAATATTTATATTACTAAAATGTTTAAAAAGTGTTCTAAAAACACTTTTATATTTTCTCAAAAATTTTGTATATCATGATCAATGTGATTTACCCTAAATAATAATATGTTTCATCATTTATCCGCGAATATATATTTATATTTTGTTGGTATTAATTCTTTGTGTCAAATAATTTTATTTTTTATCTCTTCTGGTGTGATAACATAAAAAATTGTCTATTACAAGTATATTTTTCTTCTACTTCAACATACATAATACTTTCCTTTTTTACACTAGGGACATGATATTTTTCAAACATCCATGTTTTTTCTATGGGTGGATTATATAATATTATTTTCTATCAATGATATGACCTTCAACTTCCATTTTCTTTCAAAAATATCTACCATGAAGATGAATAACATTTATTCTTATTCATTTTCTTTTGAATTACTTATTTTACATTCCTTCAATTAAATGGTGTTCAACTAGATTAAATATACCAATAGATTGGGGAAATTAATAACTTAACCATATAACCATTACCTATATTTTAAAAACAACTTATTCTCCATTTTCTTGACTAGATGTAATTTTCCTATATTGTTATAAAATAGCTTTTGATACCAATCAATTTCCATTTGTATGTCATGTTTCGATTAATGTTAAAATTATTATTATTTTTCTTATAATATTACATTTTAAAGGGATATTACACCTAATTTCAATCAATTAGGTCTTTATGATATGATGAGAACTATTGTTTTGGTATTCATATATATGAATGATAATGAATGGAGTCCAATATCTCTCTCCAATGAATTATTTTATGGTTTATATCCCAATATATAGATATTAAATAATAGATTTATTTTCTCATAGGCATGGGAAATGATGGTTCTGATCATAAAATTAATATCCCATATACTAATATTTTTGCACATTTCTATGTTATCCTAAAGTGACACTCTCACAGCTTATTTTTATCGGCTAATATTTCCACAATATTTTTATTTACGAGTCTTTTCCTTATGTGACAATTTTTCTCATATGATTTGTTATGCCAAAAATTCTTATATATATTGATTATAGAAATTTTTTATGTTATTAATACTCATTTTATTTTATTTCTATCACATATATTCACCCTTATAATGTATCCAAGTACACCAACATCTTATGTTTTCTTTTCCACAAGTTATGTAATATGTGTCGAGAAGGTTATATTATGTAAAGTGTTTTTGGTAGATATTGAAGATTAATTATCATTTTACATTATGGTAAAATGACTATTTTTTGTAAAATTAATTTTTTTCACTACTTTTTCTTAATTCTATAAAACACTAATCATAAAAGATTAGGGGAATGTATTTCAATGAAATAATTTATTTATACCATGCAATTTGGATGGTCACATCCAAGGAATAATATAGTTGGTAACATATATGGGTTTACATAAATTTAAAGATTAATTTAGTATCATATAATGATAAATTAAAAGTTATAATATTAAAAAGGGATGATTTTTTATGGTTTATTATAATTTTAGAAGTATATATAACGCATTATGTTTGTTGAGGTAATATTTTGTGTTTTAGGTTAAGAAATATTTAGTGAACTCTTATGTATAAGTATAAGAGATATTATATGGGTATTATAACATTCCTATATTTGGTAAAGATGATAATGTGTGGCTTTCGATGAAATTATATCCCTATATAAATACTAAAAGTTTATACATAATTTGGTATAAATGTACCTATGGGGAAAAACCCTAAGAGCTGTATAATGGGTATTAACTCAATCATAACTTGGTGCATGATTAAAAGACCAAACCATAAAACTAATTTGTAACTCCCTATGGATATTCTTTGCTCAATCACATTATATATACAAATGATTTTTAAGGATTAATATCCTTATTAGTTAAAAGAATTATGATGAAATGTAAAATAGGAAAAAACATATGAACAAATATATATGTGGAAGTAAGTATATCAATGGTTGAAACAAATTTTTAATTATAAAATACATATTATGATTAATTTTTCATATTCATATGATCTTTTAATATGATTTTATAAATAAAAAATTTTATTTATTATGTGATTGCAATAAGATCATGAAAATGAAGATGATGAAGGTTAGTATCCAAAACCTAATATATCTAATGAATGAATATAGGATCGTACTTAAATGGTTCAGAATTTATTATATATATATATATATTATGATTTAATAATGTGAGTACAAAAATATTAATTATGGTAGTGAGGGTGTGATCATAATAGAAAATATTTTTTATAATATTAGGTATTTTCACAAGTGTGTGAATGGTTTTTATTATATTTTGGTATATTCAAAAAACATGAGAATTAATTGAAATAAATAAGGATTCATTACAATAATATTTTCTTAAATAATTGGATATATATATTAAATTCAATAAATAACCTTCATATCAGATTTTATAACATGGTTATATTATGGGAATAACTATTAGAGAATCCATGATTGATTTAAGAATAACTCTTTGGAATAATATATTCTTTATTTTGAGGTAAATATGTGTTGAGTGATTTTAGGAAAGGTAAGTAAGATTGTACTTCTAACATTCATATTAATGGTTGAGTCAATATGTATTTGTTGTTAATATCCTGTTGTGATTATGTTATATATTGTATAGTAAGTGATTTTTTAAACTATTTGTTGATTTGATTTCAGGATTGAAGATAAAACTTATTTTTTGATGAATATATGTTTTTTTGATTTTATTTGATTCCTTGAAGAAGTAGGTTACTTTTGTAAAAGAATTCCATTTATAATATAATATTAAGTAATTTTCATACCTTGGAATATGATTGTATACTTTTTTTAAGGAAAATAGAAATATTTTGATCATTATTAATTAAATAAAATAATAGTTTAATAGATGTTATTTCCTGATTGGTAATGTCCCTAACTATCTTCATTTGTGATCAATAATTGTAATTGTAATGATGCAATTTAATTTAAGGGTAGATTGTAATATCCCATGATTTTGGTCCATAAATACCTATAATTTAATAATATTATTGAGGACTCATGACACATAAAATAATGAACTAAAAACTTTAATATTTAAAAAATATATAAAATATTACCATTGTATATAAAAATTGTTAAATTGGTGGGTATAAATAGTAATTTCCATATTAAAAACTCAATTTAAAAAATAGGTAGTATGGAATAAACATGTATGAATATTCTTTATGTATCCCATTTCTGTGATCATGAAAAAGAGGTGGTATCGTTGAGGTTTACCCTAGTTGAATCCCCAGAAAAACTCCAACTAGTACCATTTGTGAAAAATCATTTGTGGGATAAAGTTATACTTGTAATACTCAATAAAAATCCATTCTATTTGACTCACCACCTAAGATCTCTAAAAAAAATTATCTTACCCATATATATTTTTAGGGGTTATGTGGAGTTTTCTAAGTAAAAAGTATTATCATATCAACATATAATTTCTATTTATAGTATATAATGAGAATATTAATATAAAAGACATTTTATGCTTAATACCTTTTATTTTTTATATTAATAATTCTTATATTAAAATTATCTTTTATCAATTTTAGATACAAATATAATATACATAATAATAATTTTTCATCCATAAAAAAATTATATATTTTCAAAAAAAAAAATAACACATTTTCATTATATTTAACAATACATAATTATTAATATATATATCATCTTCTTGTGACATTATGTTTCTAAAAATTAATATTAATTTTATAGTATTCAATTAATCAAAAGATCTTATGTTTTTAATTCATTGCTTCAAAAAATACTTAGTCTGAACATTTTATCTTTTTTCTCAAAATGCAGGCTTTTTAGTTGAAAAATGTTATTTTTACAAAACATAAATTTCTGTGGCTATATTAATATAACATACTAGATTAGATAACATTATATAATATATATATATATATAATAAATTAATTTTAAAAAATTATTTAAACAAATAAATCCTACGACTATCTTTTATAGACTTAAAATAAAATAATACTTTAATAAAAACTATTATCCATATTTTCTTATAATCAAGAGTTCTAAAGGTGAAATTTCATTTTTTTTATTTCATTAAAATCCAATGACCATGATGCTTTTAAAATAAAACCATTTTCACTCATAAAAATTAGTATCTATGATAATCATATCATATACATAATTTTTTAAAATTTAAACCACAAATTTCTGAAAAAATATTATGCATTATGTGTCATTATATTAAAATAAACGTTTCAAAACATTAAAATTTTTATTTAGTTAAATGATTTAAAATTATTAAAAAATAAGGTTAAAATTTGTCTGGAGTTCAAATATTAATCATTTTTTAATATTATTTACTAATTCTAATAGTTAATTAACTAGATAAAAGATCATTTGGGTAATATTGAAAAGTTAAAAGAGAAAAAAAGTGTTGGAACCATGGTTGTTCTTTCTTGTAAATGGTGTATAGTTTTTGTTTGTGGTTAATACATGTTAGGTTGATCATGGAGTTTGCATGGAATGTGGTCTTATTAATTAGGCTAAAAGTAGTATTGAATGTGGTACAATTTTGCAGTGTTGGCTGAATTTTGGGGCCACAAAATCGATAGTTTATTTATGGAAATGGAATAATTTCATAAAAGGAAGAAAACTATGAACCACATAGAGGGAAAATTTCATAGATCATGAAATATGTTATGCGGAATGGTAGAAAATTATCCATGTTGTGGTAATGGTTCACAAAACCAAAAATAATTCACAGTGAAGTCCTGTGGTAAACAGGAAGGCCTGCAGTGTGTGGAAGGTGTGCTGGTTCATGGGATGGCTTTTCTTTGGTGAAATTGAGGTGGAGATTTGTTTGTATAACAGTTCATTTGTTGTGAAAGGATGAGTGGTTGTATGTGGACCACATAGGGGAATAATTTTTGAGAGATTAATGGTATGCGTTGAAGTTATATTTGTATCAATAATTTTAGAAAATTTCATTACAGTAATTCATCACTCCAAAAATTCTACTAAGTCTGAAAGAGGTTCGTGCAAAATCAATTTTTCTGAATGTTTTTTCAGAGTCTTTAAATACAGTAGATGAATGAATAGGAGAGTCTATATTCTGATGAAGAACTCTATTTGTGGTAATCTTATAGTACATGGAAAAGGTGAGGTGGTACACAGAGAAAGGAAGTTAGAAAAGGAAGGTGGTAGGTGAAATATGGTTTATAGAGGAGAAGTTGGTCTGCTTTGAAGAAACAGTATGTTAGTGTAGAAGTGAAGGATGTATGCAAGAGCCGAAGCATAACTAGTATGCGAATTCAATTTGTGAAGGTGGTACACAATCATAGTTTGCAGAGTCATTATGCGGAGGTGGTACGCAGTGCACTTCAGTACACAGAGGAAGAAGGCCAATTCACGAAGGACAAGTTTTCGAAATAATAGTACGTGGAAAATTTGATTACATCTATAGGGGAAAACATGACTTCAAAAGATAATCTATCTACAGTTAAATATTCAGGATTTAATTCCAACCCATGAAAGTGACCTTCATGTAAATAAAATGTGTTTATATTCCCCCCAACACAGTGATTAAGGGAGGGTTAATGGAAGTGATTGAAGGGACGCATTGTGTTATCCCTAAAAACATTAAAAGGTAGTGTGACTGCAATAGGGTGACTATGCTAAAAAAAATTACATCCTAAATAATGAAGATTTGTGTACTTTTTTGCAATTCACAACATATATACATATGCTCCTTGGATATATCCCTTAGTTGAGGAAAAATTATAATTTTTGTATCTTCGTTATGCATGTGATTTTTTGTTTTATACAGTTTATCATTAGAGAGGTTTAACAGGTTCCTACCATTGTGGGAATTGGATCCATCAGTTTAAAATAGAAATTTGACACCCTAATTCGCCCCTCTCTTCCCATGGTGTTCCTGGAGCCTTTAAAAATAAATAAAATTTGTATCCAAATTTTGTGGATGAGAAAAATATACACACACAAAAACAATTATTCTCCACTTTTGTCAATTTTGGAACCATTGAACTTTGAATAGTAACATTATATTATTGAAATTGTATTGGTTACTTCCAAAATTACCATTCTATTCAATTATAAAAAATAACACTTCAACCACTTCAGGAATCATATATACATCAAATTTATTCTAAAATATCTTCAAATGTATTCTTACTATATTCATCTCACAATTACATATGGTTTTAGTGACCATTAATTTTATTAATTACTTCATTACAGTGAAGATTTCCTAGAAAAAGCTCAATATTTCATCTTCACTATTACCTTAACTTACTCTTTTATTTTAATTTACTCTATCAAAATCATATCCAACATATTTATTATTGTAAAATAAATGTTACTTTTTAAAAAAAATATCATTATATTCATTTTCATAAATTATTGACTAATTTTAATCCACTGTGAGGGACCAAAAAAATGGGCATGTATATGTGCGGATTGCCACCTCCACAAATTAGTGTAGTTTGTTTTTCATCATCACCTCTCAAGATTGGTATCATTGTTGGATTTAATGAATGAATAAATTTTAATATCACAAATAAAATTATAAAATGATCATATTTCATATACCATAATTCTATCAATTCTTTGAGAAATGGGATCACTAATCATGTGTATAGCACACTATCACCTTGATGAATATTGAATTTCAATTGTCATCAACCCACATCATTGACCATATATATATAGTATTTAATGAGAATATTTTTTTAAAAAAAATCAAGGATTATATATATGTATAATTATAATTATATACATACATCCCCATACTCGTTAAATCATTATAACACATTACCATTTGGGTCGATATAACTACCATGGTAAACCATGTAATATTTTTTTCATAAATGATTATGTGATGTCATATAATGATAATATGTGTTAATAAAGATATATTTAATATGTTTTTTAGTTATTCTATTAATTATTTCTGTTATATAAAATATATATCAATACATCTCCTTTCAATCATAAAACACATAAAAAACATGTAATCATGATTTCCATTTTCATAATCAATATTCATGTATTACATATAATGAAAATCAGAATTAATTAATTGTTTAAAAAATAATTATTATACATTTAATTATCTAGTAATATTGAACTTGAAACCACATAGTGATAATTTCCCGTGCCTTTATAATGTTTTTTTACGAAACAAACAAATTTTCTAATACCCGATGATGAAAATAAACTCTAATTTTTTAATATAATTGAATAATATGAAAATAAATAGATACTGAAATGGTATTATATTTATATTATGTTTAATATCTAATTTATAAAAATAGATATTTTTATTATAAAATATTTTATAGAATAATAAAGTAATCATGAATACAAGGTAACTATTTCACGTATCAAATTTTCACTTTTTGAGACATATTTCTTATTTTATGTCGTGTATTATTTTGAATAGTATATCTAATGCCCCATTAATTTTTTTTATAATCTAATCCTTCATGGTATTTTATTTTTTATTTAAATACAAACCATAAACGGGTTTTTATTCAAACGATTCTAATGTTGTAAGGGTTTTCTTGGTCTCAATGATGATTGTTTGAGACATAAAACACTTTCTGTACCATGTTTTCTTTATATAGTGTTTATAATGCACATGGATTTATTATTTTCTTTATTTTTTTTATTTTATAGGTTTTACTATCAAAAAATGTTTCCTTATTCATGTGATTATTGATTAAGCTGTTTCCCCAACCGTAAGGATTTCTTGTAACTGGACTTTATTTTTTTTAGTTATGATCATTATCTTGAATTTATTTCAAATAAATTGCCTAAATTCTTCCATATGATAATTTTTTGTGGTATTTAATAATTTTTTCCTTTGCAAATACATTCCTACCATATAGAACATTTAAAAAATATTTCATACTTTTTGGGATTTGTCGCCGATAAGGGTTCTTGGTAACTCAAATATTATTCTTTGAGTTGTAATATATTATTTTCAAAAAAATTCTTCCCTTCAGAGGGTTCTTACACAATAATATTTTATTATATAGTATTTTAAAATCCTTAATGAAAAAATTATGTTTTAATAAAAAAAATTCTAGACTTTTTACAATGTGTGTTTTAAACAAAGGTATATTAAGATATATTATAATAATTTCCCTTTCAAAACCTTGAATACTATATTCTACATCATATTTTTTTTGGAAAACAATAATATAATTTAAATTATTATATTTTATATATTACTTCAAAAATTAATTTTTTTTAAATTCGTCAATACGCCTTTTTTAAAATTACATTTTAATGTTACCGAAAATTTTTCTTTGATAATAATGTATAAAATATTATTGTAAAAAATAATTTTTGTTTTATATTAAATTTTCCTTAAGGGTCATGTTAAATTATTTATATTATTATATATATTTATATTTTGGTGGTGATATTTGAATTGAATGTAGTAAAACATTGATTCTTTATCCCCTATTGCGTGTTATTTTTGAAGAATTATTTTACAAAGAAATTTTCAACTATGTTAGTATCCTTATGTGTTTAATTTCTTACACTGAGGATATTTTTTTTAAACCATACACTATAATTATCTATACAGATTATTTAATTTTCTTTTCATTCAAGGATGTTATCCATCACTACCTTTTACATTACTGAAAATAAAAGGTGAATAGGGATAACTTTTCTTCATATATATTAACTTTGTGATACCATAAATTTATTGGAGGATTTATTAACATAACCTTATACCCTATATCTATATGGTGTAAATACCACATTCCTAGTTATATTGATTGAATGGTATTTTTCCAGAAAGTTTCTAAATATATTTGGTTACCCTTTTGTTTTCAATTGGTATAACATTTTACACTTATTGATGGAATTATGAATGTTGTTATTATATGATTCCATTTTAAATTGGTGTTAAAACTATTTGATTTAAATAGGTACTTTAGGATATAATAATGGATTGTTATTTTGGAATTGATATGTACAAATGAAAGTGGGTGGGGTCCTATATCATTTTATAATGAATTTCTTTATGGTTTTTACCTAATAAGAAAGGTAATCATGAGAACATTTAAATTACACATATTCATGGGAATTTTTTATGTGGTTCATGAAAGGATTATTCCGTATACTAATAGAATTTTATTATTTCTATTGTATCCTAATATTTTCTCTCAAAGATCATGTTTATTGGATAATGCTTCCACACTTTTTTTGATTCATTAATTTTTCCTGATTTAATGATTTATTAAATATATTTTTTTGGTTTTATTTTATTAGGGATCATGATTATACCCATATGACCATATTATGATTATATATGACATTTTATTTTTATTTATTATTTTTATCCTTATTGAGAATCTGAGCTCATCCCTTTTATATGTTTCTTTTTCACCAGGTCACATAAGATATGCTTGGAAAGGTAACATGTCCATTAGTTGTAAAAGATCTATGTTTTTTAGTAAATAGTTTTTTTTTCAAAATTACCTAAAACTCTAAACCTACAAGTTCTTGGTAATTTATTTAAATGAAATATTTTCATTATGGAAAGAAATATTTATAGTTATATCAATAAAATACTATAATTGGTATAATATATGGGTTTAGATAAATTTTGATATTTAGATTATATCAGTTTAGTATAAAATGACAGTTACAAATACCATAAAAAATTGATATGTTATGTTCAATTATAGTTTAAGTGGTTCAAATAAAACATTATATCATTTTAGGTAATATTATATTGAATAGGATGGGGGGATTGTATTGAAAATACAATTGATAATACTACGAGGTATTTATAATTATAGAATAATATCTTACATTTTTTTTAAGGTATATATTGAATGATTTGTATGGAAATTTCATCCAAAAATAGATACTAATAATGGATTTAGGCTTTGAAAAAATATATTGAGGGGTAAAAAACCAAAAAATGGGGTATTGGGTATGAACTCAATTTCCACATGCTTCATGATTAGGAGCCCCAACTACATACCTCATTTGAAACTCCCAAGTCTTATTGATTGGTTAATCACAATATCTTTTCAAAAAAATATAAAGGATTTATTTTATAATTATTTAAGGTAATATGTTATGATTTTTAAGAGAAACCATTATAAATAAAATTATATTGAACTAGGTATATTAAAAGATAAAATGATGGTGAATCTAGAGAAATATATTAATATTTATGTTTTTAAAATCATATGATCATATATTATAATTTTATTAATAAAAATTTTGGATTCAGTATTTTCGAAGTGGTATTAAGAAAATTATACTAAGAAGGGTATGCATCCATAAACCATTTTTTCTTATAAATTAATAGTGGGGAATACTTTAATGGTTGATAATTTTGGTATATTCTTACTATGATTGAAGATTATGACAATACTTTTCTTAGAAAAGGTAGGGAGGATGATATATTAATTGATATTACTTAATTATACTTTCAACTATTTTAAATGGCTTGTCCGGATTAATGATGATATTATGATATATTATAAAAATCATGAAAAATATGTGAAAAACCTAAGGATCCCTATCTATTAATTTGGAATTAATATACCAAAAAATATATTAAATTATTTAAATAACATTTAAAATAGTTTTTATGTCATGGATATATTTTGGTGATAACTATTAAAGATCACGTGATTGAGGTAGAAACATCTATCAGGTTTAATTTATGGTTGATTTTTTAGTAATAAATAATTGAATAATTTTTGAATTAGTAAGTAAGATAGTATTTGAATACCTGGTATTGAAAGATGATTCTTGGTATTTTTTAAGATAATTTCAATTTTGGATTACAGAATATATAGTATAGTATGTTATATTATGTATTAGTAGTTAATTAAATTTGAGGATATAGAACAAAATCATTTTCTTTTAAGAATATATTATTCATTCTATAGTTTTATGCCTTGTAGATGTATGTTATTTTTGGAATTTAATGTGTTGTAGAATATATGATTATGCCATGTGCATACATAAAAATGAGATTGTGTAATTTTTTTGATAAAAATATATGTATCTTGATATATATTAATATATTAATATAGATATCTCATTATAAGTTATATCTTTATTTATAATGTCGGTATTTATCTTCATTAGTAATCAATAATTGAAATTGTGGGGGAACCATTTATTTAAGAGGTAGAATATAACAACCTAACATGTTGGAATATGTATACCTTTAATTTAAAAATATTATTGATGGATCATGATATAATCACCATCAAATAGTAACAAGAACATGATACAACTTAAAATATATGATATGTGAATGTTGTAAAAATAACTATTAAATTGAAAAGTATTAAAAATTTGTAACCAAATTACAAATTCAATTTTAGGAATATGTAATATAGCATCAACCAACATGATTATTCTTAATGAATACAATTTTTATGAGATTGGGAATGAGATAGAATCACTTTTCCTTGATCAGGAGAAATCTCAATCCAAACTCTGATAGGTATGGATGGAGTGAAATCATTTGAGTTAAAGTATTAATATTGTAGAACTGACTATGAAATCCATAATGGAAAAATCACCACTTGTGACTACCACTACTAATTATATTATACATTAAACTTATGAGGAGGTTATAAAGGGGTTTTAGTAGAAATTAATATGATACCAATATATAACAATTAATTATAGAATCGAATGGGGATATCATCATAAAATCCACTTTATGCATAATACATTTTGATTTCCATGTTATATATTCCTATATTGAAATGAAATTATATCAAATTTATTTAATAATTTAAGGTATATGAAAATAATTTATCATAAAAAATAGATATTTCTTAATAGTAAATCAGAACACATTCATATTATACTTTAAAATATGATTTTCTAAATTTTTTTCTCTGGATTTCAAATTTATATTGTAAAAAATATATATTAATTTATGAAATTTGAAAAAATAGAATAAATTTTATTTTTTTTTAATTTTTTATATTAGAATTTATATAGTTTTATTTTTTAAAAAAAAATTGGGTTTTAGTCAAAAAATGTAATTTTTATAAAACCAATAATTTTCATTAATTTATTATTATGACCTAGAATATTTAAAAAAAATAAGAAAGAAAATATTATTTTAATGGAAAGTATTAGGCATTTTAAAATAATATTTTAACTTATAAATCCTATTTCAATCATTTTTATAACTATATTAAAATGTTACTTTAATAAAATCTATTTTGGTTATTTTATTATAATTATTTTTTTCTAAAATATGGATTTTACTTCAATTGAAATTGAGATAAATTTTATTATTTTTAATAAAAAAAATTTTGTTATCTAAATCAATATCTGTGAAAATAGTTTCTTGAAAATAAATGTTTTTACATAAAATATACCTTTCCTAAAAAATAATTTTTACACATAGTGTGTGTTTATTTGAAAAGTAACACATAAGACCCTTTAAATTTTTTATTTTGGAAAATGAATTAAAATTTTGAAATCATATGGTTTAAATGAGGTAAAACATCAAATCTCAATAAACCCCTATACACGTTAGCTCATTATTACATGTTTCCATTTGGGTCAATTAAACAGCATTAGTAACTGCTTTTATAATAATAATGTCTTAAATTATTATTAGATTTCATATAATTGTAATATCATGGAATAAAAATATAATTAATGAATTTTAGTGATTATAGAATTGTGTTTTTAATATTGATAATATTTATTAATATATGTTTCTTTGATATAGAATCATGTTGAAAACTATTTCATCAAGATTTAAATTTTTGCAAGTCGTATTAATTTATTCAACGTAATAAAAATATAACTTATGTAATTATTTAATAAAATAAATATTCTATATTTATTTATATAGTAATTTTTTCCTTAAAACCCGTTAATGAGTATTAATCCCATATTCATTATGTTTTTACTAAAAAACAACAAAAAGATCTAACTCCTTATGATGAAAATAAACTATAATACATTAATATAATTGTAATAATTGTTTGAAAAATAATTATAACTAGATTATTATGTTTATATTATGTATATTAGACAAGTTATTGTGAAATTTATATTTATTATACATGGGGTTAGCGAATTATTAAGTAAGAGGGAATGAAATGTTTGGGTTTCATTTCCCAAAATTTCACTCAGAGATATATTTCTTATTTTAAACCATGTTTACATTAGAATGGTGTCTAAAATACTCATTTATTATTTTATCTAATGATATTATTGTTATTCATGGTTTTTTATTCTTCTTTTGAAACCATTTCATTTAATGGGTTCTGATTTTATATTTTCTAATGTCATTATTGTTTTCTTGGCCTCTGTTATAGTTTTTTGAGGTATAATACATTTTATGCACCTTGTTTTCTTTGTACGGTGTATCTTCTACCCATATATGTATTTTTATCATAATTTTTTTATTTCATGGAATTTATTATCCATATTATATTTTTTTATTCATGAGGATATTGTTATAGTGTGTTTTCATTCAATACTGATTTTTGGAGACTCAACTTTATTTTATTCAGTTAATATCATTATCCTAAACATATTTTATATAATTTAGATAAATTCAACCATTTTATTATTTTATGTGGTTTTATTTAATTTTGTTTGAGGATATAAATTCCTATCAAAAAAACTTTGGAAAATATTTCTCACTTCTAGTGATTTGTTTCTTGTACAGTTTATTGGTATATAAAATTCCATTCTTTGAGTTAAAATTTTTTTATCATATAAATTTTTCTTCTATTATTTGGTTCTTCCACACATAAGTTCTATTATAGGGTTCTTTATAATCCCTTATTGTAAAATTATGTTTAAATTAAAATAAGGTTTTACTACTCTTTTTATAGTATGGGTTTTAATAAAAGGTATATTAATATGTTCATGGTGATTCCCCTTAAAAAATAAGGAGTTATATATTCAACACCACATTTTTTTGGGAAACCATTATATCATTTTCATGGATAGAGTATAAGATATTATTTTAAAAATAATTCCTTGAAAAATATCTCACTTATTCTTTTTGAAAATGAAATTTTAAATTCATCCCTATTGTTGTATCTTATGAAAATGTAGAAAAAAATTTCAAAAAACACTTTTATGTTTTTTTCTTCCATTTACCTTTCCATATTAAAACATATTTAACCTCATGAGATTTTTGTTTCATGATTTATCCTATAATATATATTTATCTTTTGGGGGTTTTGATTCATGCCATAAAATTGTTTGATTATTTATCTATTCTTATAGGATACTGTTTGAAGCAACCTTTTACAAGAATGTTTTTCATCTATGTTGACATCCTATTGAGTTTCCTCTATTACACTAAGGATAAGATTTTTTATAACCATCCACCTCCATTATCTAGAAACATATGGATTGCTATTTTTAATCAATGATATGATCTATCACTACATTTTTCATTCCAAAACCTCCATTTTAAATATGTATAATTTTAATTCCAATTAATTTTTTCATCAATTCAATATATTCCATTCTATTGATTCAATGGTGTTCAAATTGATTCCTTACACATTCTCTAAATCCATATTTTTTATGTTTTCCAATAGACACTTTATAGTTATTTGGGAAACTCAGCTTAAATAACATTAAAAAAATGAAACCCATATTTCAAAATCATAATACAATAAACCAATTCCCAAATTTGATATATAAAAAAATCACTCATTCATATAAAAATATTGGTACCAAAAAAACTGAGCTGTGAGCTGCCTTGATCCACACCCGTGGATTTTACCACATTGCTGATGATACCCACTAAAGATCATACCAACACTACATCTATCGCTAAAACAACCCACAATATGGTCTCTTCAACCTCATCATCAATACTCTATAAACAAATATCATCGAACCCAGAAACATCTTCTAAACAAGAAAACACCTTCAATGTTTTCACTTCAACCTCATAGTCAACACTCTATAAACAATAATCATATAAACCAAAAATAGCTTCCAAAAAAGTGATGTGTAAATCTTTCCACAACTACAAAAAGTGACATACACACCACATAAATCAACATGATACAAAAATAATCAAATCCTTGAAAAACTGCAACAAAAACCCAGAAGAAGAACAAGAAATAAAGCAAGATGCACCTCCTAGAACCCTGTTTATTACTCAACCAGAAAAACCCAAATCCTACTAGGAACCATCAGACCAAAATAAAATAGATAAGAGGGATGAACTAGAATCTGAATAAGTGGTTGAGAAGACCAAGGCTGCAACAGTAGGTAGGGACAATTGATGTACCCTCAACACTTCTAGAAATCCTTATCGATATCCCTTCACTAGAGAAACACACCCCAAACCCAATTCCAACGAAGAAAAATGTCTTAAAATAACCACTATGACCCAGAATAGAATAAAATATGGACACACCTCCTCAAACACTATCATTCAAATGGTCGTCACATCCCATAGCCTCCTTGAAACCACCACCACAAATCAACTGGGAGATTTTTGAAGGTACCTAAAGCCAGAGTAGTGTTTGAATCAGCCTTGGGTGCCACCAAAGTGACTTAACCTAGACAAAACCACAAAATATAGACGTCAAAGCCATGTAGAAGTTAAAAGAACACCATGAAATATCATTAAAGTATAAGGAAGAATAAATGGTAGGGTGATATGGGACGAATCTCTGGTGTCCCCCTCCGAATCATTGTCGTCACGGGGACCCCAGATTGATAGTGTCGAGTTAGCGACTCTACAAAAAATGGATTGTTTCTGGATTTGTGCATGTCATCCTTACATTGATTGATCGAGTAAATTATTAACTTATCTATATAGGGTTTATCTACATAGTGTAAATACCAGAGGTACTAATAACTTAGTTGAATGATATTTACCTTAAACTCTACAAAATAACTTTGGATATACATTTATTTTCTATAGGTATATCATGTAATGATTTTTGATAGAATTGTAATTGTTTTCCTTATACGATTGCTTTTGGAAGGGATGTGAATCCCATTTTCATTATGTGGGATCTTTATAATATGAGAATGAATTATAATTTTGTACACATATGTATGAATGATTATGGATAGAGTCTTATATCACCCGCATATTTATGGATTTATTCTTTATATATCCAAATATTGGCTTCATCAGAAAATTATATTTTTTCACAGTCTTGGAAATTGATGGTGTTGATTATAAAATTAATACTTCCTATACTAATGATTGTTTCATTTTTTTATTGTATCATTAGGTATTCTCTCTTGGATCATATTTATTTTTTCATGTTTAAATACACTTTTTATTCTTGAATTTTAACTTATCTCATGATTCAAACATAATTATTTGTTGGGTAAAATTTTTTTGAGTATCCTGATTATACCCATATAAAATTCATTTGCTCACTTATCATAACTTATTTTATTTCCTATTTTTAGCTTTACTATGATTATAAAATATCACTTTCCTTTGTATCCTTTTTACTATGTTATATACGATGTTTATATAAGGGTATATTTTGTAATCTTTTTCTGGGTGATTTTGAAGACTACGCAGTTGTGTATATTATGGAAAATATTTCTATTAGTATTAAAACACATGTTTTTTTAGTAAATGTATTCTCATATTTATATAAATCTGTAAACCTAAAAAGGACTTTTAAATATTTTAAATTTAATATTTTATTTACTTCATATAATTTGGATAGATGAGTTTTTTGGATATTATAATGATAACTCATGAGCATACTTTTTCAATCATAGAAATATGAAACCAACCATGCTAACATAATTTAATCCCAAAAGAATATAATTTCACAAATCATCGATATTTCAAAAAGTTTTTTATGTTTGGAAAAAAAGTGATCATATTTCTTCACTTAATTTCTATTAAATATGATGTCATCGACAAATAAAATCATAAATAGTGGGTTTGTGCTATCTATCATTATATATTTATTTATTTTCATATTTCCTTGATAAAATTTATACTCTTATAAGTGTATTAAAATGTTAAATGACATGATCAAATAAATTTTTAAATCCCATTTTAATAGTATATCATCACATATTGTAGATTACTATTAACTCCAAAAATAAATCCTTCTAGTTGATCAATATATATATCATTTTAAAATTATTTATTTATAAATGAAAACATCACATTCATTTGAATGAAATTATCTTTATTTTAAGAATATATAAACTACATCAATAATTGAATCTAGAGAATAAGAATCATAAATATAATATTATTAATTTTAATGTAGCATGTTAAAAATTTGATATTTTTTGAGACTTCTCCATTCTCATTGAGTTTATTTAAAAAATATACATTTTATCATAATAAGACTCATATCATTTGTATGAGAAATTAATCACCAATTGAAATTATTCTTAATTAGTTTGAACTCATATTTCATAGATGAAATATAATCATTATGTTGAACGGATTTATTAACACTCTCTAATTCAATCTGAAAAGGTTGAAAAAGTATGATTGTAAATCCACAAACTTATCGATGTTTTAAGACCCTTGATTCCATTTAGATTTAAATTTTCAGGACCCACATATTTTCTTAATCATGAAAACATTTATACTTCTTTTTAAATTCCTTCCTCATTACTAGAAATTTTAGAATCACCTTGATAATATTTAAAGAATTCTCTTTAATTATATTTTTTTTATTCTATTGAAATATTAATCCTTTAGTTACCTAAATCCCAATATAAATTGGAAAAAATGTTCTAAATTTACATTAATCCTTCATGAATATCACAACCAAGCTCAAAATAATTTTTTTTATGTTTATAACTATAACACTTTTAGTTTCTTCCAAGATGTTTATCTCCTAGAAATATCCCTTCATCACACCACTCATCAAATTTCCCTTAATCTATTCATTTAAAATAGATATAATAGGGATGTCAAAAAAATTAAAATAATTTTATTTGTATTCTTCCGAAACCACATCCCATATGTTATATAGACAAAATTTTGATTACGTAATCATCCATTAATAATTTATATCATCATAGATAGATCATATCTCCTTAAATATTTTGATTTTACCAGATTTTACAAGATAGTTCTCCGTATATACACAAATCTTCAGTTCTTTATTTTTGTTACTCCACTTTATTAATGAATTTATAGTGTTATATTATCATTACTTATTCCATAAATCTCATGATATGTCTGAAACATATCATTAATATATTTATATAAATTGGCATAGTGATATTTTAGATTATATAAACCATTTTTTATCCATAACATATCTAAACAATTTCAACATATTTGGACACTATGCTTCATTAGATATAAAGGTAAAAAAGTGATATTTTTAAAATCATTACAGAAATTAATTAATTACATATCTTTATTGGATAAATTCATGGTAATCAAACCACACACATCTAAATAAATAATTTAATGTGGGAACTTCATTTTAAATTCCACCTTATTGTTACTATTGTTCACCATCAATCCGTTATGACACACATCAGAAGAATTAACACATTCATCATTAATTATTTAAAAATTTCTTATTTATTTTTAATATAATATTTTATATTTGTTTTTTGTCTAAAATGGATAAGACAGTTATGTGAAATATCATTTTCTTCCATCATACTCATGCAACAGGTCCCTTGATCATTTTAATTTTTTAAAAATTTCTTTTCCATTTTCCATTAGTTATGATAGTTATAAAACATGGTATCCTAATTAAATATACATTATTTTTGAAAAAAACATTAATCCCATTTTCATAATGTATTTAAGAACAAAATTGAATGTACCTCAACCTATAAATAAATTGAGAACCATTGGATTCAAATTTCTTTTATCCAATTTTAGTTCTTACGATAATAGTTGAAGTCCAAAGATCATTTTTCATGAAAGTTATAAAACCTATTTGATAAATATAAATATCCTTATATATTTTTTATATTCATATATGATGAGCATGATTTTTCAAGATCCATGGCATATAACTTTGGAATATTTTTAATAAATCCAAAATATTGTTTCTTTTTTCATGATTTCTTTTACACATAATTTATTTCTATTTTTTATTAATTTATACAGTTGTAATGTTACATATCTTTTTCAGGTGTGTCCATATTGATAATACCCACAAAATCATTTACTACAAACAAAAATAATCTTACTGGATGAAAAATTTTATTTTCCAAATCAACAAGTTTTATTCTTATTAGATATAAAATCTACTATTTATCTACATTTTACTCATGTTTAGAAGTATTATCCTTCATGTTGGATTTTACCTTATTTCTTAGCCTTTATTTATTTATGTATCAAAACCCCTTTGATTTTATTATTTTCAAAAAACTAATTGGTGTATTATTGTGTGTATCACCTATCTTTGGTGACACTAATTATTTTCATTAATATAACAATTTATATTAGTATATTTAAATATGTCAGTGTCTTAAGTGAAAGATAGATTCATCTATGGACAACATACAAGTCTCTTTTTCTCTATGTCAATATTCGCAAATGCTTTTAAAGAATATCATATTTATTTACATATGATCAGTCAATTGTTAAAAACAATGAATTATTCTCATTCATTAGAGATTATTTATATATTTCATGCAGGAAATTTTCTAATATGAAAGAAATTAACTCCATTATTAATTTAATAAACTTTAGTGTCTCTTCATATTCACTATCATTACCATTACTTAATTCATATTTAATATATGTATCATCGTAATTCATTTATTTATGCATATAAGCTTAACCAATTATGACCTTTGATCCTTCTTTCTTACTATTATTCTCATAATAAGATAACATATAATTATTTTTAAGGAAATTTCGCTTCTTTGGTAAAATTTCCTTTTTCTTTCCCTAAAATAAATTTTACCAACTCCTGGAACTGTCTACCATGATTCTCTTAAATGAACTTTTTGGATCACAATGATCCCATTTTTATTAATTATTCTCTAGGTAACCAACTACAAAGTATAAAAAAATTACTCAAATAAATCACTTAAATGATTTTCCCATTATATAAACATTTTACTATTTATATAAATTTTTAAAAAAATTATAAAGACTCATTACAATAAATGTAATTGTCTTTCTTGTATGTTTCATACTAATACGACATATATTTATATAATGTTTTTACTTATTTTAAAGGATTTAGATGACATCATTCTTTCGAACATTCCACTACTCATCAAGGATATAATACTCATAATCTCAAAGGCTACCAATATATTCTTTATCTTATCAGTGATAATATCATTCATGTATTGATCCCCTAAAAATATATTTAAACTTCAAATTTATCTAGTACGATTGTCATTAATCACTTTTAAATGGTAGTGTATTCAGTAACCTCTCCATAAATCCTTATTGATCTAAATATTTTTTTCACATGAATTCATAATACTTATAAATATTTATCTTCTACACTGTATATAAATTGAAAAATTTTGTATGATGGGTTAAAAATTATGCCTCATTTTAATTATTATCTCCTTTATGAATATTATAAATTGTTCTATAAAGGTATTTTAGTATCTTATAAAAAATTAGCTTCATTTTTGTTATTAAAATGGATGATAGTAATGCATTTTAAACTCTCATAATACCTTTATTACCCTTCTTTTACATAAAATTAATATTTGAAACCAATTTAGGTATATTTGTACCATTATCAAGGATACCAAGAATGTTTAATCTAAGAGATTGAAGACAACGAACCATCATCTCTTTCCATAAGTGATTTTTTTCAAGTATCACTAGTTTTCTTATAATTATGAGATAATAGGACCTAAAAATCATAAAACGTTATAGTAATAGATATATTTAAGGTAATTAGGGACACATAATATAACTATTTTTAAAAATTTTACTAACCATTTTTACAGGGTAACTAGTCATGGTTTTTAATGATTTAAATCCCAATACCCACACCCTTATTTTATTATTAACAAGGAATATTGTAATGAGGAAAGAATTTGTTTTAGAATTCAAAATGATAATGACAAAAAATATGAATCATAAAGTCAATTTATTTTTGAAACCTCTTAAAGATCCTTAATGTGTGTTTTAATTTTGTAGTCTTATTATTATTACCAAAACTAGTCAAATTCTATCTTGAAATATATTTTAAATTTTTGGGTCTCTATAAAAATGAGTTTTCAAAAGTTAACAATAGAATATAATATTTAAATGATGTATATAAAAATACACATTGTTGTTAAAGGACTATGATAATTTTTATATTTCAAAAAATATATATAAAAACCATGGATTTATATCATTATAACCTTAGAATTTTTGTAGTGTTTTTTCTTTCCTTGACTGTATCCCTTACCAAGACCATTATGTGTTGATATATAACCATGGCATGTATTCCATGGCATTAGGTCCATGATTAGTAATAATTATATATTTCTTATTGATCATGGTGTCCTGGGAAATTCAAAAAAATATATTCTTAAACGATAATATGTTCCATTCCCATTTTTCTTAAATAATTAAATTGTGATTAGAAAATGATCATTTTATCTTTTCATGCCAGTACATTTTCAGAAATATCTAAAATTATAGAATATTGACCATTGAGATCATGGTAGTTTCCTATGAAACCATTATATAATGATATATTAAATATTTTTGTTTTCATTTATCATGGCCACCTTATAGACCTATAAAGACCTATAACAACTACCAAGGTCAATTTTCATAAATTTTCATACGTTTCTTCAAAATGATACTAATCAAACAAGGACAAGGTTTTTCCCACCAAAAAATTTATTTCTCCAATTGAATTATCATAAACGCAAACCAATATTCTATCAATCCATGATCAAAGATATAGTAAATAAAAAAATAAATCACCTAAAAATGCATGATTGGCCTTTTCAAGAAACTAATCATAATAATCCCCCTATGAAAGATACCTCTAAAAACCACACTGTGGTATTATTTTTTTTATTAAAGATACTTACTAGTCAATATAAACAATAACACTATACTGATGAAGTATCTACTAAGATATTCTAATATCCTCATTTTTAACTCCCTTTATGAGGATTCTTCAATATCTATGGGATCCTCATTGGTGTGACCATAATTAATATTCTTGTAAAACATTATACACAAAGTTCAAGTAATACTATTGAATTACAAACCTATTCAAATATCGCTAGTTACTACTACTAACTCTAGTATATAACAGTCACTTGAATTCCATATTTCATAATCTAGCCCCACCAGAACTCTACAAGAGCTATCAATGAGATCAAGAGTGACCTAGAAATCCCATATCTATATTAAAACAAGGTAGTAGCTAACATCTTGTTTATTCAAATATTTATTATGTAGGAATTTCCATTATGTTATGAAAAATTGTTACCATGTCCACTAAAACTATTTTACAAAACTGTTCAAATAAAATAAATAAATAAATATCTAAATTCAACATATAATATCATATGTCTCAATAGAAACATAAAATATTATTCACCATACAACTCCCCTAGCTCATATCTTAAAAACCTCATGATGAAACTAACTTCGCCTAGATTTTTCTTGATATGATCCGGCACATATGAAAACAATTGATAGTAATGAGATTAGTATAGAATAAAAATCAGTTTTTTCTAACTTAAAAATCATTCATTCAATTTTAATATGAAAAATAAATCCCTAGAGAATGAAATATATAGAAATTATTTATTTAAAGACCAAAACATGTGTAAATAAAATTAAATGTAAACATCTCCTGCATTTCATGAACCAACTCTTTCACACCTCCCAAAACACAATATAATAATGACCAAATCAATGACTACATCATTATATAAAAAACTATATTAATAATAGAAAATACCACAACAACAACCTTTCACTATAATAAGGCCAATATATATTAGAAAACAATAAATCGGTATTGATAAAATTGTAATAAAAACATCATCTATGGTGGAATAAAATACTTATTATTTTCATAAAAATAAAATAATAATACATACCTAACACCACATATATATAGTTTAATATCATATCCCTCTATTAGGAATTTAAATTACCTTCCATGAATGGTTATCAAAATTCCAAATCAAATCATTAATTTCAAAAAAATCCATAACGATTATCAAAAAACTATATAATATAAAATGTACAAATATATTTCATAGATATAAAAAATAATATTGACTTTTAATGTATCAAAATATCTCCTAGAATCAATGTTAGTGTTTTAAGGTGTAACACCCTAATATTTCATAGTATTTTATTTCTTCAATGTAATTCAATAACTTGCACTACACGCAACATCGAGTTCGAGCACACCATGACATACCAAACAAGCTGTTCAAAAGTGATTATGAATATTATTATCTGCATTTTTAATTATATATATTCCATATAAATTTTAAAATCCATATTACGTGTTTCTTAGACATATTATAAAAAAATTCATTTTTTCAGACAATGGAAGTGTTTTTCAGAAAATGCAATTTTACCACCTTTTAATGGAGAACCCTTTTTAAATCCCATATTTGACACTTTTATATATTAAATTTGACAAAATATTCTTCTCCTTTAGAATTTTGACATAAAAATTTAGTTGCGAAATTTTTTTTGTGTTTTTCTGATGACTTTCATATTTTGGTGAATAGTGACAAATACTAAATTTAAATTGAAAACAACGTTTTTAATCAAAATAATATATATTGTTAAATTATAAATTATAATGGATTAGAAGTATAATTAGATTATATTTTTATCATTTAATACAATGTTGGTCATTATAAGTAATTTAACATATAAATTTGACCTAAACACATGTCAATCTTTTGATAGTTTCTACTTTTTAAAAACCCGCCTTTTGGTTTTGAAAATAGGAATTAATTTTAAATTAATAAATGAAACTTATATATTTTGAATTTGGTAAAATAGACATAATTTTAGAATTAATAATATCAAAATTATCTTAGGGTGATTTTTTTGTATTTTTCAGAATACTTTCAAGTTTTGATGAATAGGGAAAAACACTACATTATTATTTAAAATCTGCTTTTTTTAAATAATTATTTATTTAATTTATTTTTATTTTTAGTTTAAAATAGATATATAATACCTATATAAGTTCAATTTAATTCTTTGGATTTATTTTATAATAAAATTATATGTATAAAATTTGATTGAAATTTTTAACAATTTTTACCCACCTTCTAGGAGCATTTGAAAATTTCCATAAAACATAATTTTACCTCTTTTGTGAGTTTAATTTCAAAACATTGGGGGACACGGTTGATATTAGTAAGTAATATGTGGTTAAATAAGATGAAAATAATTTTTTGTGAAAATAAACGTTTGACTTTTATTTACCGTAGTTAAAAGTAAATAGGGTAATTAGGGTTTAAAAATGATATTATAATTACCCTAAAAATGTCCTAATTATATTTTATAAGTGTAATTTGACATAAAAACCTTTGGAATAAAACTTTATCCTCTTTGGTCCACTTGGATTAGATTAGGAAATTTATTATTATTTTATTTAAAGAAAAGATTAAGGTGTTAAATTCAATGTTTATTAACAAAACCATTTTTAATATAGTGTTACACACAATATAAATTCAACTAAAAATATTCTTTAGAAATATAAAAATATTTCCTATATAATGTTTTTTTATTTATAATTTTTAGAAGTTAAATAATTTAATTTATTTATGAAACAATGGTGATGCAGTAATTACCTTATTAATGAAATACTAAGAAAATTGATATTATAAATATCCAAATAAAGGTAAATAGAAAATTTTGATTAATTAAATTAATTTTCTAGGTTAATATGAAATGTTTGGTTTTATTATATAAATTTTTTTTGAAGTGATAAGGTTTTTTTACATTCACAAAAACAAAATACCAAATTGTGTCAAAATTGACATAAATTAATTTTTTTTAAAACTATATTATTGGTTGATGTTATATTCCTAAAAATATAATGTACAGAAAAAGGGATTAACTAATATTATATATTTCATTAATTAACCACTTAAGGTTCTCTTTTAACTCTACATTATGTACATTAACCATATAGTGTAAGAATACATGAAGTCATGGTAAAAGTTAAACTATTTAACTAAGAGGTAAATCTAAAAGATAATGTTAAAATTGTAACCTAAACATGTTTAAAGACAATTTATTAAAGGATTTTTACCCATAACCACCTCAGTATCTAAATAAGTTAATTTGGATCCATTATAAATTTAATAAGATTGCATAATAAATTAATATTTTAATCTTTTCCTAAAGTGACCCTTACCCCTTTTATAAAAGGGAACTTCCCCTTATCTCAAAATGAAACCTCCAATGCCATTTGGATCAGTTAAAACCTGAAACAATATCCTATAAAATTCTCTCACATCAACCTAGATTCCTTACTTTGATCAGAAATCCAACATATGGACCCCTTTTGATCAACTCAAAAGGAAACACCCGAAGAAGAGGTAATAATTTCACCACCCTCTTTCATGTTCTTTTCTTATTCCACTCCCACTTTTTTGTTGTCTCCATTAAAAAATAATAAATCCAGTTCCTCCTAGATACTTCTATGTTTTTATAAATATGGTACAACTATATTCGTTAATCAATCTATCCTACAAATGACAATGTCACCATACGTGCGTACGTACGGCTTACCTTCTCCACATCGTGGTGTAGTTTGTTATTCAAACACTTCATTATTTGGATGGGTATAATAATGAGTATAACTGATGTATATAATAAATATAACATTTTAATGATTCTTTATATATTATATACTATCCAAATACATATTATTTCACCATCAATATAATGATATAGTCCCTCATGCGTACGTACGGATTACCGTCTCCATGACGCGATGAGATTCATTCCCTCCTTCACCATTTAACAATGATTATAAAAAAATATATTTTTAATAAGTATGTAATATATGACATAATAATCCTACTAGAGATATATATATATGTATGCACTTACATATATCTTATTCACCTGCTTTGTTCAGTAATGTATGAAAACGGAAACTACGTTTATGCGTACGTATGGTATACCATCTCTATAAACGGTGTCTTCCATTTCATATATATATATCTATTAGAAATATATATATATATATATATATTATAAGTAAATTTTTTATATTATGGTATTATTTAAATAATGATCTAAATGATATGATCAAGAATAACAAGTTAAAACACGCATGATAAAGAAAGCGATTATTATCCAAAATGTTAATTTAACATGAAAATCATTATTAAATGGGTTGTATAAAGTCATAAATGAATCATTTATGGTATAATAAATATTAATATGGATTCTATATAATTTAATAACTTACTATGGTCATTATACAGAAGGTTAAATGTACCCTCGACCAAAAGAAAGTGCAATGTAAGGGTTAATTTGACAATCGATTTATTATATGAGGTTGTTTTTACGTATGTATATACTACGACAAATTTATTATCCATTTCTATGTTTCATAAAAGTGTTTTAAAAGGGATTATTTTTAAGGGACTTTTTTACACAAACATTATTTTACATGTTTTAAGGGTTTATTTTTCCAAACCTTTCTCAATAATGTCCATGTTTTCAAAATGGTTTTAAGGATTTATTTATATGGAAATGAATGTTTTAAAATGTTATTTCCATTAAAAATAATTAAAGTGGTATGGGACACTTTGATCCAAAAATATATTTTAAATGACTTCCTTAATAGATTATGTGACTTTTAAATGATTTCATGAAAGAGGGATATTTCCCTCAATGATTTTTACCGACAATTTTCAACTATGTCAACATCCTTTATAGGATATTATTCTTGATTGATATTGATTTATTATGTTACAAATATTCCATACTGTATTGAAGGTTTTGTGATATGCTTGACTGTATATGTTTTATTTTTATACCATTTATGGTTTATGGATAATGTATTGACATGTTTTATGCTATATTTAATACGAATGTTTATGTTATGTTTAAACCTTTTCATATGAGGAATGCAATGTACTTAGTAAGTGATGGGTGGCTCCCACTATAGCTCCTTAATGCATAAGTAGGTCTCATGAGAAAAAATATTGTCTTGTCACATGGCCTTAACAAAATCTTTTCTGTAGTCTTGGCACAAAGCCTCAACTATGTGGTTATGAAGTCTGGCATTATGCATTCCATCATTATTAAATTGGCTATGGATGTTTCATGTGATTATTTGTCCAGTAGAATATCCACGTGATTAAGTAAATGTAATTATTTTATTTATTGTTTCCCTATTATGCTGATGTTTTAGTTTTATACATTACCTTAAATGTTTATGTTAATTTTTAAAAGTTTCCTCTATATTGTTATCCCTACTGAGAATCCGAGGTCACCCCTTTCTTCTGTTTTATTTTCCAAGGATTACAAGAAATGTATTATGATTGATATGGAGGGTTAAGCTAGGGGATTAAGAGATTTCTAAAAGGATCATTTATGTTCTGTTTTATTTTCTATGGTTTAATGAAACGTTCATGTATGTAATCTGTTTTCCAAGACTGTTAAACTGATAAGTCTTTCGGGACATGATTCCTTGTAATCTTGCTAATGTATTAAAATAATGCACTCACTATGGGCTTCTGGGGTCTAGGAATTACAGTTGGTATCAGAGGAAGTTTAGCAACAACCCTAGAAATATATTTAGATAATCTCTGATTAGATAACATTACCCTAAGATAGACTTTGATGATTAGTATAGAAGAACTTCCTAGGGTTTTAGTGATGTAGATATTGTGTGTATTTTCCAAGAAATATATCCCTCTTTGGATACGAGCAGGTAGAGGTGGCTCTGGAACAGATGTACCTAGGAGAGAAAACTATAACAAGTAGATTTGGGCTTGACCAGGGGTATCCTGGTACATGACAATGGGTCTTACTGCACTCTTGGTTATGAAACTCCCGAGGGATATGCTTAGGATAATTCACATTTTCTTTACAAGCCATTGTGAAGGATTTAGGAGTAAATAATTCCTCAAAGAAAAGATTTTATGATTATAGATTATATGAATAATATTTTCAATATATGTAAGGTATTTTACAAGACTGGAATTATTCATTGTGATTCATAAACTAACTCGGTGTATTCCATTGTTTAAAAATGGCACCTAGTATAAGGAATGTGAATTCTAGAAATACGCATGATCGAAAGATAAAAAATGATCATATATTTCATTGTTTTAAGCCAACATTTAAAAGGTGGATAACCTCCCATGTATTATCATCTTATAAAGAAATAGTATCATGTGTTAACATGATTATTAAATAATTCTCTGTGTCCTATGGCATTGAAGGGAAGCAAGAGAAGAAATGGATGGTAGAGAAAAAGATGGATAAAGGGAAGAGGGGAAAGAAGGATTTTCCCATATCTGATAACTGTGGAAATAATCGCATTGGTAAATGTTGGATGACAATGGAATTTTGTAATATGTTTGGAGAAAAGGGACACCAAGTACGTGATTTCAAGGGTAAGAAAAAGGTTTCAAATGTACAATTCTTCATCTAAAAAAAGTTGGGACACTACGCGAATCAATGTTCAAATCATCAGAGTAAACCCCAAATGCTGCTATTAAATAATAATCAAGTTATGATACTACCGAATATAAAGAGGAATGAATAGAGTTCTTACGTTTTTATTAAATTATTGTTTCATTTTGGGTATTGTATTAATGAAGTAATTTTAATAAGAATTATAGAGTATATAAGGATTGTACTATAATACTTTTTCATTAAGGACTTGAGATTGTGTGGAACCAAGAGAAGTGACTCAATACCAGTTTAATTTTTTTTAGAAAATATATGGTTGAGAGAAAGATAAACCATAAAATGTTTCAGATATCGAGATAGTGATTTTGGAATAATATATGATTGATTTGGATAAATTATATTGGATATTCTTTACTACCTTGAATCTGATTAATGATTTGTATATTTCATCATTGTTGGAGTTTACAACAGTTTTGGATAGTAGAAGTATATCATGTATTCTATGAGGAATAAGGGATCATGAATGTACTCAATAAATTTTTATGGTAATTCAGGGTGTTACAGTGTTATAAAGAATACACGATGAAGGTATTCACATGTTATTACATGGAAAAAAGGATCTTCATTGTGTTTACATTCCTTATAAATTTTGGACTGTGAGTTTGGTCAAAATTATTTTGGATAATTATAAATTTCTGAATAGATTAAGCTTGACAGTGTATACTATTGTTATGGTTAAATCATTTCTTCAGATTATTTTTTGATTGTCCTAAAAAGGGTGACCCGGAGGTCGGGTGACAACACGTCACGTCCGACAAGGCCACGAGACGTGAACCTCCAACCGAAGGGCGACAAAGGTGAATCACCTACAACTGGTGTACATGATTTCTTGGTTTGTATAATGTAGTTTATTAAAATAGTCTAACAAATGAATTATAAGTTAATTATTTTTGGAATCCAATTAGATTTGGATAAATATAATATTTTTGAATTCTATTATCTTTTGGAATGAAAGACGAGTATGTGGTAGGAATTAGTTGAAGAATGAAACTCTACTTGTCATTATATTTTTTCCCTTTTATTCTATGAATAAATTAATTATTAAACTTTATGGAGGGGATATTAAAACCCAAAATGTGTCATCATAATACCTCGTGTTTTTTTTGAACCGATGATATTTTAAATCATCATAGATTGATGGCTTTGAGGCCCTCAATTTTACACTTCTTTGTGATTGATGACCTAAATCACACCCAATAAATATTTAACTTTTTCCTCTAATTATTTGTTTCTAATTTCCACCAATGTTCATCTAATCGAGATCATAATTTGGTGGTGACTTTTTCATTTCCCTTTCCCTCTTATTAAAGCTAAATTTTATTAACCCAATTTCTGCTGTGGGTCTTCCATAAAAGTATTTATCTATTTTTAACCTTTTATTTTCAAATAAAAATTTCAAATTGAGAGGGTAAAATTTATTGAAGAAGCGGATAATTTAACACCCCAATATTTCATAGTGCATTATTTCTTCAAAGTTATCCAATAACTTGCGCTAAACGCAACAACGAGTTCGAGCACACCACGACTTACCAAACTTGTTTTTCAAAAAAGGTTATGAATAGTATTATCAGTATTTTGAATTTTATATATTCCATATAAACTTTAACATCCATATTATGTGTTTCTTAGACATAATATAAGAACAAATTCATTTTTCAGATAAAAGAAGTATTTTTCAGAAAATGCAATTTTACCAGCTTTTAATGGAGAACCCTTTTTAAATCCAATATTTGACACTTTCATATATTCAATTTGAAAAAATAAACTCATTTCATAGAATTGAAAAAAAAATTAGTTTTAATATATTTTTGGGGTTTTTTGATAACTTTCATATTTGGGTGAATATTGAAAAATACTAAATTTTAATTAAAAACAACTTTTTAAACAAAATCATTTATAGTGTTCAATTAAAAATTTGAATGGTTTGTAAGTATAAATAGATTATATTTTTATCATTTAATACAATTTAAGTCATTATAAGTAATTTCTAACTTAAATTTAACATAAACACATGTCAATCTTTTGATAGTTTTTACTTTTTAAAAACCCTCCTTTTGGTTTTGACAATGGGAATTACTTATAAATTAAAAAATGAAAATTATATGATTTTAATTTTTTAAAATAGACTTCATTTTTTAATTTAGAATATCAAAATTAGCTTAAGGTAAATTTTTGGTATTTTTAAGAAAACATTCAATTTTTGATGAATAGTGAAAAACACTACATTATTATTTAAAACCAACTTTTTATTTAAATAATTATTTATTTTATTATTATTTGTTTTTAGTCAAAATTGATATATAATACCTATATATGTTTAATGAAATTCATTGGAGTCATTTTATAAAAAAATTAGAAGTATAAAATTTTATTGAAATTTTTAACGTTTTTTACCCACCTTCTAGAAGAATTTGAAAATTTGCATAATACTTAAGTTTACCACCTTTGTGAGTTTAATTTAATAAATCTGAGAGACACAATGTACGTAATTAAGTATAATGTGGTTCAATATGCTTGAAATTATTTTTTGGTGAATGTAAACTTTTGACATTTATTTACCACGATTAAAAGTAAATAGGGTAACTAAGGGTAAAAATGATATTATGATTACCATAACACATTTACTAATTCTATTTGATAAGTGTAATTAGACCAAAAACACCCTTAGGAATAAAATATGTTCCTCTTTGGTCCACTTGGATGAGATTAGGAAATTTAATATTATTTTATTTAAAAAGAGTTAAAAGTGTTAAATTCAATGTTTAATAACTAAACCATTTTTAATATAGGGTTAAACACTATATAAATTCAATTATAAAAATTCATTATAAATAATAAAATATTTCCTAAATAATGGTATTTTAGTTAAAATTTCTAGATATTAAATAATATAAATTATTTATGACACAATGATGATGCAGTAATTACCATATTAATGAAATATTAAAATAATAGATATTATAAATATCCAAATAAATGTAAATTGAGACTTATAATGAATTACAATAATTTAATAGGTTAATATGACATTTTATGGTTGATTTGAAAAAAAAATTCGAAGTGATAAGGGTTTATGACTTTCAGAAAAAACAAAATACCAAATAGTGACAAAATTGACATAAAATAATTTTTAAAACAAATAATATATTTTTGGTTGATATAATATTCTTAAGAATCTAAGGTTCATCAGAATGGATTAAATAATATTATATGTCATTAATTAACTACTTTAGGTTCTCTTGAAATTTTAGAGTAAATCTATTAACCATATAGTGTAAGAATACTAGAAGACACATTAAAAGTTAAACTATTTAACTATGAGTTAAATCTAAAAGACAAGGCCAAAATTGTAACCCAAACATTAATAAAACATATTGGTTGAGATTATTTCGACCCATACCCACCTAAGGATCTAAATAAATTTATTTTGAGCCATTATAAATCAAATATGATTGTATAATAAATTAATCTTTTAATCTTTTCCTAAATTGGCCCTGATCCCTCTTATAAATGGGCACTTCCCCTTCTCTCAAAATCACACCTCCAAAGCCATTTGGCTCAGCCAACCCCTGCCAAAATATTCTCCAAAACTACCTAAAATCATCTTAGAGTTATTACTTTGATCAGAAAGCCAGCCTAAGGATCCCTTTTGATCAACTCAAAAGGAACCACTCGTAGAAGAGGTAATAATTTCACCACCGTCTTTCAAGTTCTTTTCTTCATCCACTTCTTCTTTCACTATTGTTTCCATACCAAACTAATAACTCCAGTATATCCTACATACTGTGATATTATTATAAATATGTGACAACCATATTTGTTATTCAATCCATACTATAAATGTCAAAGTCACCATACGCGTGTGCGTATGGCTTAGCGTCTCCACATTGTCGTGTAGTTTGTTATTCAAATACTTCATTATTTGGATGTGTATAATAATGAGTATAAATAATGTAAATAATAAATATAACATGTTAATGATTATTTATATAAGATATAACATCTAATTACATATGATTTCACCATTGATATAATTATATTTTCGCTCGTGCGTACGTACGGATTACCATCTCCACGACGTGGTGAGAATCATTCCCATGTTCACCATTCAACGATGACTATAAAAATATATATTATTAAAAATTAAGTAATATATGCCATAATAATTCCACTGGATATATATACATATATGTATATATGTATGTATGTACTTACATATATCGTATTCACTAACTTCTGTTCAATATAATATGAAAACAAAAACAATGTTTATACGTACGTATGGTCTACCGTCTCCATAAACGGTGCCTTCCATTTAATATATCTATATATTATAAATATTTGTATATATATGATATATAAATAAAGGTTTATATTCTGTAAGTATTTAAATCATTATCTAAATGATATGATCAAGAATAATTCGTTAAAACACGTACGATAAATAAAGCGATTACTTTACAAAATGATAATTTAACATGGAAATAATTATTAAATGGGTAGTATAAAGTTATAAATGAATCGTGTATGATATAATATATATGAATATGTTTTTGGTATAATTTAATAACATACTATGGTCATTATATAGGTGGTTAAATGTACCCTCAACCAAAGGAAAGTGCAAGGTAAGGGTTAATTTCATAATCACTTTATTATCTCAGGTTGTTTTTACGTAAGTATCTACTAGGAAATATTTATTATCCATTTCCATGATTAATAAAATAGTTTTCCAAGTGATTATTTTTAAGGTACGATTTTACTAAAACATCATTTTCAATGTTTTAAAGATTTATTATTCTAAACCATTCTCATTAATGTCTATATTTTCAAAATGGTTTTAAGGATTTATTTATATGGACATGAATGTTTTAAAATTTTAATTCCTTTAAAAATATTCAAAGTGACATGGGACACTTTTATTCAAATATATCTTTTAAATTAATTCTTTTATAGATTATGTGACTTTTAAATGATTTCAGGAAAAATGGATATTTCTCTCAATGATTTTTAGTGATCATTTTCAACTATGTCAACATCCTTTATGTGATATTATTCATGATAGAAGTTGATTTATTGTGATACAAATATTCCATATTGTATTTAAGGTTTTTTTATATTTTTGACTGTGGATGTGTTATTTTTATACCATTCATGGTTTATGGATAACGTTTTGACATTTGGTATGCTAGTTTTAATACGAATATTTATGTTATGTTTAAACCGTTTCATATGAGGAATTTATTGGACTTATTAAGTGATGGGTGGATCCCACTATATATCCTCAATGCATCGGTTGTTCTCACAAGACAAACTGGTGTCTTTGCACAAGGCCTTGACTATGTGGTTATGAAGTCTGGAATTATGCATTCCATCATTATGAAATTGGCTATGGATGTTCCATGTGATTATTAGACTAGTAGAATATCCACATGAATAAGTAAGTGGCATTATTTGATTTATCTTTTACATATTATGCTGATTATTAAGTTTAAAAGGCTTTTGTTTTAGTTTTATACATTGCCTTAAATGTTCATGCTTATTTATGAATGTTTCTACTATGCTGGTATCCTTACTGAGAATCTGAGCTCACCCCTTTCTTATGTTTTGTATTCCCAGGATTCCAAGAAGTGTATTATGATTGATAAGCAGGTCTAAGTAGGGGATTAATAGCGTTTCAAAGGATCAGTTATGTTGTGTATTATTTTCTAATCTGTAATGTAACGTTCGTGTTTATAGTTTATTTTCCAAGACTACTAAATTGATCGGTGTTTCAGGACTTGGTTCCTTGTAATCATGCCAATGTATTAAAATAATGCACTTACTCTGGGCTTCTGGGGTTGGGGCGTTACATAAGGAGATCATCTAATTATCATTAGTACTGAATGACGCCCATAATATTCTTGATATGTCATCAAAATATGTTACATGTAGAAAAGAAAGAACATAAAAACATACATGTGATGCATTATACTCCATTGTGAAATTCATATTTCTAGATGGAGATAAAAAAAATTAAAATAATATTTTTAGCACCAATCCTTGTCAAGAGGAACTCAAAATTTTCAATGGGATGTTAGTGCATTCTTTTAAAGATTATTGATTGTTTGAGTAGAAGAGATTTAAAAAATGGGATGTATCAATCGGGGGTATCTCAATGTGATTGATCGTGCCCCTTTTATATATTATCTTCAATAAATAAGGAGATTTATAACTTTGTAGTTTCATTTTTATTCTCCTATCTTGTGTATCACACTATTTTTTGTTGAAAATATTCATTAAACACATCAATGAATCAATTTAAAGCTATCATTAAACCAATAGCAAAAACATATAACTTATTAAACTGTGTAGTATAAGTGTTTCATACATGTATATTCTATATCGTATGATTGATCATACTATGTAATTAATTCAAATAGAAACATATCAAAACTAATTAGGATATATATATGTATATTTTTTCCTATAGTAATAATTATATGAATATTTCTTTATTTGACTTGGAGATATCATAAAATATGATATAGCTATAATTTGTTAAATATTCAAAAATATTCAACTTGAATTATGTTCTCTCAATATCATTTTGAAAAAAATTACATCTCTTTGTGAATCCATAGAAAACTATCTTTGATATGGATTATCAAGCTCTCTTCATTTTTGAAAAACACCTTGTCCCAAACATAATCCTATCTAAATTCCTAACTATGTGACCCTACATGACTCTGTATAATTTTCAGTAATTATGAAATATTAATATCCTAAAAATAATCAAAGTGCGGCCTCTATCAATGTATATGTTCTAATCAAGCTAATAATGGTTCTGGAGTGATATCCATCAAATATACTCATGTATCTATATGAATATATAGAAAAGAAGACATATTATATATATTATATGTATACCAATATAATAATTTTTTAATTACTTCGACTTAATAACAGCCATGGAATAATTTCAATTCAGTATTTTCCATCTCATTGTTCCTTCATTCACAAAAAAATGAATAACCTGGTTGATGAACTCATCACATGTTTGTGAAATAGTTGAAGATCACAACACATGACCCTCTTATATATTGATGAACACATCATATTTGAATAACCTATGACTGGACGTGAATTTCCTTATCCTAATTCAATCAATATATTTATTTATTTTTCTATCATAATAAATAAAAAATTACATATTTGTAATTCCTAATGGATGACATGATCATAAACATTCCTTTCCAACCCCTGATTTTCTAATCTTATTGGATTTCATAAGAAGGGTATTAATGTATAGAAGTTTTCATGATAAGTATCTTCCCAACCATTGGTAAATAGCATTAAAATAATTCATACAGATCTATATACATTGATAAATGTATAAAATTCAATATGATATACATTTATGGGTCACTATAAATAATAACTCTCTACATATTATATCATGATTCCACTATTCCGGGTAATATTCAAATATCATTAAAACCCATAATACTCTATGATGGTTATTGATTCGAGACAAATGGATGTTGAAATTTCACATTTTAATCTTCTTTGAAAAATCATGTAATATATATTTCAATACCCATGATTGAAAAATATACATAGAATGCATTTAATTATAAGACCATGAGATATTATTCAACCATTGAATCAATATCTTATGTATTATATGTAAAAAAACTCAACATGACCTTTGTGATTTTTCTATAATAATGGTTTCATTAATGGATTCATTACATTTTCTTATGTATCCACCCAACATATCCTATAATCATGCATCTCAATGATCTCTCTTATGATATGGTAATTGAAAATTCTTTTTTGGTCCTTTATAGAGATCATGATTCTTTTATTTTAGAAGAGGTTCCATAATATTCATAGTACATCTCAATCAAAAACGTTATTCTAGAGTAACCTCAAGTTCAGAATTAAACACATTTATCTAAAATAATATTTGATAGCATTTGATCTGGGGATGTACTCTTCCAGTATTTTAAATTCCTCCATGGTGGTTTTTTTGGAACACTTTCAGAGGATAGATCCATTATTTTGGAAAAACACAAGACCAGATTGAGATATCAAGTCATCTATAAAGATAAAAATGATTTTTTATACAAATATATTTAATATTTTTTAATTAAATTTCAATACATTACACAACATATTAAAAAGAACCATAATAGTTTAGTGTATTTGAGGACTAGGTAGGTAGTCTTCAAATTTGGGTAAATATCATAAAAATCTATCATAAAGATCTTATACTTTAGTTCCCTTCACCATAATAGCCCTCATAAAATATTTCTTCATAACCTGGTGTAAGGAATCATAATAATGGGTGAGCTCAGATACTCAGTATGGGTAAATAAGGTAGATACATAATCATAATATGTGCATAATTGAATTATAACTCTAGCATAACATTTTACAACTATACAGTATATATTAAAGTTCAAAATATTGAATTATGGAATAAATATTGTGAGTTTATAAGAAATGAATCGCAAGGGAATTAAAGAACATGATCGATGAGGGCTTCACATTTTCCCAAGACATGGAATTGTGGCATACACATAAGCATAGAATGTCATTACTATAGTATTGAAGGCTCCATTACAAGACTATCATAGTTCAAAGGGACTGCTCCCCAAACCATCATAGTAGTTAAGGATCACATACAATACATCATTGAGGAAAAATTAACTTACATAATTAGACTCACAACCCATTCCATTTCTGTCTATCCCATGAGATATAAATATTTTCCTAGTGCATTGGAGAGAGATATAGGTTCCATCCATCATTTTTATAACACAACCATGTTCCCTAGTTATAATAGAACCACAAGAAATAGGTATAACAAAACCACCATCACATAATGAAACTCATACATATATGTTCAAAAAGGTCATAAAATATCCATCTTATCATAACCCAAGAAATGAAATTGGTTTCATAAAAATTTTATCGTATCATAACCTATGAAAGAGATATAGGATTCAAAATCGTTTCTTTATTTCATCAAAGCATAAAGTATGTAATTTAAAGTGGGTTTCAAAATAATTTTATCATGGTTTAAACCATGGAAGAGAAATGTGTCCAACAAACACATTTTTTACATAATTATAAACCATTAAAATAATGAAAATGAATGGTATCAAAGGATAATATCCATAGTAAAACCTAGTTTTAATAAAAATATGTCATATTATATGGAAAATTATTTTCAATGGTCACTTTATACATTTCTATAGAAAAAATAAATTTCTTTTAAAATCAATTTTATTTACTAAAAATATATAATTTTTTTGAAAGAATATTTTTTGAATATATATTTTAAAACATATAAAGGAAGATCTAAAAATAATTTAATAAATGTCTTTAGGAGAATATCCTTTCTGATTTGAAAAAATATTAAAACATAATATATTTTAAATATGATTTTCATTTAAAATAAAATTCAAAATTATAACATAATACTTAAATAAATAATATCCATGACTAAAAATAAATTATGTTCATGTCATACATATTCGAATAATGAATCCATTCAATTTTTTTTAAAAAGTGAAATGGGCATTGTATTAAAAAAGGCAAGAAGATACATTTCAAATCATTTCAAAAAAAATGTAAAACATGGTTAAAAATGTGTTTAATAAATCATTGTAATGATTTTAAAAAAATTTACTCATTTTTAGAAAACATGGTTTTGGATGAAAAAGGGGGTTTCAACCGAAGAGAAAAATAATGATATTTTATGTAAAAAAATTCATTTGATTTATTGAGTACACAATTGTTTGAAAATGAATGAAAAAATGTATTTTAAAGAAATAACCATATTGGAAGATTTTATTTATTTATTGAGGGATATATTTCCATATTTTATTATTAGAAGCATAATCATAAATAATCTCAATAAACAATGAAATGGTGACATATAAATACTACCACTTTGGTAAAATTGAATCATAATCCCTTTGAAATAATAAAAATAAATTATTTTAAAAATCATGAAAATAAGTAAAATAATGATATTTCATGTTAAAGGGGTTTTATACACCTCGTAAAGGATGATAGGTGCATAATATATCATATGTATCGGTGAAGGAAAATCGTAAAAAATCCACTACCGTTCTGCATTCTTTTTTACTGAAAACTACATAAAAGAGTGGTAATCAAATGGATATGGAATTCACTATAAATTTCAGCAGAAGAATCATAATGTACATGCATGGGTATTATACAAACTGTATTAAAGAATCACGTGGTGAATATGACATGTGTGTTAGAAAAAATTATTGTGTGATGGAAATCCCTTTACGCTTTAGTAATCTTTTGAATCATAATCACTAATACATAATAACATAAAATAGAACATTAAATATCATAAAAATAATTAGAATCTCAATATAACATTTCATGGGGAAATTATATATACCATACAAAATAATAAGTGAAAAAATTTTATATGAATTCAAGAAATAAAAGAGAGACTATAAATTACTTACAATGTTATTAATCTATGGAATCATAAGAACCATCAAAGAATAACATCTAATGAATCCTTATATATGATGAAAATTATGATATTAGTGATATATGATGTCAAATTATAATAATATAAAAAAACGAAATGAAACAAGTGGTGAACATGGGTTTGTCTCCCAAAAATAGTATAGAGAGAAGAAATCCATTATATTATGTCTCAAAATCTTTCGTACACATTTAGACCTCCTATTAATAAATATAAAAAAATTACAAATCTATTATATAACAATACTTATATATATATTACCATATATGATTTACTTATTAACATTTATGAAACATATCGTTACCTTTTTAAGTTATTCATTGACCCATGTTTTTATGCACTATAATTTGGTCTTATTTTGGGGTTTTTCTGAGGGATTTTTTGAATTTTGGGGTGATTTTTGGTTGTTTCACTATTGGAGAACATTTTGAACAAACCGTGCACCCCCAGTTAAAACTATACATCCCTAGAAAGTTGGGAATTCATAGATTATGCATGGTCTCCCAAACCATGTTCCCACTGAGGGGAAAACATGTGCCCTAAATAGAAGGGGAATAAAGATGGTGTGTGGTTTCACCTAACTGGGATTCCCCCTCTAGCTAAACATGCATGAATATTTTAATTAGTCTAAAAAATAATTTCAAAATCTTAAACCCCTCAATTAATTTTACTAATCACCCCATTAGTTCCTAATTTTTTTTCATCATTATAGGCCTACTAGAAGCAATTTAGAAACTTGTAACCTCCACCATTGGTGAGTCAATGTGATAATGAAAGATTTGATCCCTTCTGATAAGTGAATCTCGTCATGGGTGTTCTCTTCTATTCTTCCTTTACACCGACCTTAGAAATTGTCTGATTATCTTTTTTTATAGATCTAATATCCAATTTTATGGATCTATTCCTCGTCTCATTAGATCATAATTCTATATCTGATTGGTATATATTCTTCACATTCGATCATTATCGAAATTCCCATTGTGGGTATTGATTGTTTCATTCTACGGTTAAAGGTAGGTTGTCCCATTTGATATTTTCAATGTAATTGGAACATTGAATTTATTTAGTTGATTGATATATATTTCAATTGATTTTTAAAACCTTAATTTGAAATTATTAGAGTGTGAAATTCTAAATGACCTGGATTTTAAGAAAACACCCAATTTCAATAGAATAGGAATTGTAGGGTTAATTTCAAAATTGATGGAAATTATGATTTTTTTGAGATGTTGATGATAAAAAATGGATTAAATTATATTAAAAAATACATATGATTGGTTTTACATTTAAAGGTGTTGAAATCATTTAATAAACATGCATTTGTTTTGATATTAAATTGGTATATTGGAACTGATGATTGGAAAATTAAATCGTAAATGATGATTTATTTGAAATGAGATGATTTTCCCATTATTTGTTTTTTTATTGACAATATGAGAGTATTTATAGTTAGTGATTTATTTGTGACTATAAAACTAGGATGTTGAACCCCAATAAATGGATGGATTATGAAAACACTAACAAAAACCATGTTTTGTATTGTTATCCCTGATGGGATGTTGATGAGACCTATTCATCCAAACCCGGGGGGGGAGTGTGCACAGTTGTTTAGTTGTGCTCAGTGATTTGATATGAGTAAGGATCCTATAGTTTGAAACTTACACACATTGGGAAATATTCTGTGGTTCTTGTTATGTATGTTTTGGTTATATATTCCATTTTTTATATAACTGGTTTACTTGTTCCAAATGATTTTTAAAAATTACTTTAAATAAAATGTCTATTTTAACCATTTTGGAATGTTTTAAAACCATTTATATGAATGGATATTTTGATTTAATGTTTAAAATTATACATTATTCAATTATGTGTTTTATTTAAATTCAATTAATTATTTGTTCATTATTATGGAATCTATTATGGAACACTTTGTGAGACCATATCCGGCTTTATAGCTCACACCCATCCTTTTCCTTTGGTTTTTTGTAGATTTTATTATACAAGGTCCCAAAAACGGAAAATAACAACTTTCCGGAGTGGATGTTATTGATCCTTTGGAATGTGGAGTAGTAATGGTGACTGTTGGATCAGTTTTCCACTTGTAACACATGGTTTCTGAAACTTTTTTCTTGTTTATGTTCTAGTTTCATTTATGTTTTTTATGAACCTTCTTTGGTATTCTTTTACCTATTTGACTTATGGAACTTTTTATTTTAGGAGAATTGATATAGCAACATGTATCATGTTTATCATCCACTTTGTTTTATAGAAATTATCAATCCCATTTTATTAAAATGTGATTTGGTGTGATTTTCACGAACTCGTGCAGATTCGGAATTCCCTTTAAGATTTGTTAGTTCCATATCAGGAATCAGAATACTAGGGAATCCGATATGTTTCATGAAAACCCGATATTAGAGGTGTAGGTTAAACATATTTCTGGATATCATTATGTAGTATGGGTTTTCCACATAGACAAGATTTAGGATTTATTAGACTTGGTACATAATTATGAGTGAATTCATAACCAAATTTTATCATAACAATCTGTAAGTCAACAATGGTGGTGGGTGAGTGTATTTTATGGGTAATAAGATCATTTCCTAGTCATTTCCTTATTTTATTTGATTATTTTGAATATCATATACATTCTAATCCCATTTGAGTTGATAAAATGTAATTGATAATAGTTTTCTGATTTAAGATTGATGGTCTATTATGTTATGCCTTAGAGAATATGTTTGAATGAACCTAAGGAGGGAGCTACTAATGAACCATGGTAAGATAACCCTCCAGTTGACTATAATCTTATTGATATATTAGTGCTTATTTTACAAGCATTGGGATAGTAATCCACACCAATTATCATTGAGGTTACAATCATAGAACCTTGAATTGGTAACTTTATAGATCTTCACAAGAGTTTCATTTCTAAAAGCCACTAGCTTTCCAACGCCCTAATGATCATCAAGAGATTATGGATTGGATTAAATAAATTGAGATGATTTTTGAGTTCTTTGATATGAATGATTCTATTAAAGTGAATTGTTCCACCTTTAATATTGAGTGACCTAGAACAAGATTGTAGGATTTGATGGTGATGAAGAAGCATCATGAAGCCTTGGAATATAAAGACTTCCAATACCTTTTTAGCAATCAATTCACTACATTGTCCATGGTTTTAAAAATTTCTATAGATTTTATTAATATTTAGTAAAGTGACACTACTGTGACTTGGTATGAAAACCACTTTATTGGGGGGGTCAATTTTATCCTTATATTGTTTCTAGTGAGAAGATGACGGAATGATTATTTAATATGGGACATTGAGCTGATATTTCATCAATGAGTTTCATTATAAATCTGACTACATATAATGATGTACTAGATAGAGTGTTTATGGATGTTCATGACCTAACTAGAAACTCAGTGTTGATGAGAGTTCTTTTTCTCCTAGTTTCAGTTTTGTGTGTTCCTTTAATGGAAAGAGTAATCACAATGAGTCTCATGGTGGATCCCAGTAGTAGGGTTCTTACCGGCCTCCTAAATTTCATAGAATACATCCTTTAACTTCTTTATAGTTTCTAATGTATTGGCATTAAAAATAATTTGGCACTGAATAAACCAAGATCTATAGTTCCTATGGATGATCTGGTTGCCTACAATTTTTTTATATCTCTTTTACCCCTGTTAGTGGAGTGGGATCAATATCACATAAAATTCATGTAGTGCAATCAAATTATTCACGAATAATGGTGTTCCATCCATAGGTATCTAGAATGAAGCTTCTTCATGTATTGGAAGAGTATTTAGAGGAAACTTATGTGAGTCTAATGTCTTTTATAGGTACCATGCCAATAGTTTGAAGATTTTTGAATTATTTATTTGATACTAGTGCATATCACTCATTCATATCGACCTGTCTGATTTATTTTTAAACCACTCCTACAAAATTTTTACCATTTCTATTCGATATTACTACACCCCTTAGAATGAAGGGAGAGTAGGGTCATAAATGTATTTCTTGTTTTTTCTATTTGTCATAGATCGATCTTATGTGAAATTTTATAGTCCTTGAAATGAAATCACATAACATCATTCTTGGGATGTATTGGATTGTCAATTATAAGGCCTAAGATGACTGTTATCTTTATTGGGTCTCCTTGACCCTACATGATGGGGTAAGATATGTATTTCATGGAGAATGGGATATGATATCAAGTATATCCATACCTTCATTCTCAATGTTGGGTAGTTTAATATGAGGTTTATATTTTTTTTTAACTTTTAGTGAAAAAATTTTAGTGGTAATTTCCCTCAAGATATCATTTACATTCCCAACATGTTTCCTCCAAAATTTTAAATTCTTACACTTGTAAGAAAGACATATTTTTTATGTTGATTTAGTTCTTGATACTCAACCTGAATCTATTCATTCATACCGCATGGAATTAGATGAACTAAAAGATTTGAAGACTCAATTGATTGATCTGTTATGAAATGGATTTATATTCTTTAGTGTTTCACCATGGGAAGCTACTTTTCTCTTTGCTATGAAATGTTATGGAACACTTCACAAATGTGTTGATTACTGAAATCTCAACCAAGTTATGGTAATGAACAAGTAACTATTACCACATATTTTTTATTTATTTTACAATTTGTAAGGGGTGATGTGCTTCTCAAAAATTGATCTTCGGTCTGGCTACCACTAATATCAAATTATAGACTTTGAAATTATGAGAACCACCATTCAAAGAATGTATGACCATTATAAGTATTTTTTTCATTCCATTTTGTCTAACCAGTTTTATTGTAGTCATTATGGATTTGATGAGTTTAATATTCCCATGGTATCTTGTTATATTTGTACTAGTTTTTTTGGATGAAATTATGGTTTCCTATATGTTTTTGGAGGATCATGTGTGTCATAATAAGTTACCCACTTTATGAAAAGCAATCGAAATGTGATTGTGGGTTTGGTAATTAATGTTCTTGGGACCCATGGTCTTAAAACATATTATCTCAGTTGACCCTAAAAAGGTGAGATCTATTATAAAATGTAAACAACATCATAATTTTTGTGAGATTAAATGCTACATTGGTCTATATATGGTATTATCATTGATTCAAAAAATATTTATCTATGTTGGTATCTTTGATGATCTCTCTCACCCATAATCGAGTGATGTTCTTATGGAATGAGAAATGTTAGGGGTATTTTGTTGAGGTAAAACATATTATGACTTCAAAAGTAGTGTTGGATCCATCAAAGGATGATAGTTCTACATGCTCTACTATAACACATCATGTTTGGGTTTTGGATGTGTTTTTATAAAGGTAATCACATAATTGCATATGGCTCTAGAAAATTTAGTCTACATGAGAATAATTTTCCAACCCATGATCTTGAGATCGGACCCATGATATAAGATCTTAAAGGGCAGTGAAATTTATTTTTTGGATAACGTTTTACCATCTATTCTATTAAAAAATGCTTTGTAATATATTCTCTCAAAAATATATGAATTTCTATCTGATGCGTTGGGTAGAGTACATGAATTCATTCTATTTCTGAATTAAGTATAATTAGGAAAGAGAGAATGTAATCACTGATTCATGGAATAGAAATCTTAAGACCCATGCCATGAAATAATCATCAAAACAATGGAATTTAATGGTTCTAGTTTCCTAGTTTCTCTTTGTAGTGAAATAAAATGATTCTGAATCTATTTTGGCCAATGTTTAATTGAAATCCTTTCTTCTTGAGATAATTCTTCAGGATCTGTAGCATGATGATGAGTTATGTGGAGTTACAAACTGTTGCCATGGTGTGGAGACACCATGAAGTTGTATTTCATCAAGAAGGGTATTCTATTTTTTTAGAAAAGGTGTCTTATGTCATTATACATGGGGAAGGATGTAATGGGATATTTCCATAGTTCTCGGTGGGAAGTACACTCAACTAGCATGAAGATATTCTATGATACAAAATGATGATTCACGTGGCCAGGTATGAGATGGGACAATGATAACATTGTTTCACTTTGTTATACTTTCCACCTAGTAAAAAAAGAACTCCAGAGCTTCAATTTTGGTTCATCGACTTATAGTACTTTCTTGGAAGTGGGATGATATTTATATGGAACATGAAGTTGGTTTTCCTTATACGGATCGAAAGAAGAATATAATATGGGTTTTGATCAATAAAATTCCAAATCTGATCATTCTATACACATCTGTGACATAACCAATGTTAAGGACTTGGGAATCCATTATGTATAAGAGGTTTTTAGGTTTCTTAATGTTCTATTTGTGATATTCACTAATAGTGATCTCAAGTTCACTTTGTGTATTTATACATGACTCTTGGAGGAAACGATGTCTCAGTTGATCTTTTTGATGTCATATTATCGATGGAAGGGTGGATAGATTGAATAGACTATTATGATTTTGGAAGACATGCTATGTTCTTGCATCCTTGATTTTGGTGGATCTTTGGATAACCATCATGGCCTCGTTTTTTTCCTATAACAATAGTTACCAGACTTCCATTTGTGTGTCTCCTCTAGAGGATTTTTATGGCCATGATTGTAAATATTTGTTCTGTTAGATAGAGATTAATGAGGCTTAGTTGGTAGGATATTGTTTAATGAAGAAATAAAGGCAAAGATTCAGTTTATTTTTGGGGGAATTTTGATCACATAGAGACAATATAAACCTTGGGATGATCATCATCAATGAATGTTGGGGTTTAAAATTTATGATCAGGTTTTATTCAGATTTTCACCTTGGTTGGGTCACCGATGAATTGGGAAATATAACAATATTGCACAATGGTTTTTTGTACCATTTGTGGTTGTTGAGATGGTTGAGAAATTTTAATTCCATTTATAACATACACCGATGTTGATTTCAATAAAAAAAATTTCCATGTATTATAGATTCAAAAGTATCTTTCTGATCAATATCATGTTTTGAGCTAGGAGCCTCTTGAGGTTGAATTTTATTTATCTATGATGGAGAACCTGATAAAGAATGTTGATTATGAGAATAAGTTTCTTCATAGGGGGATGATACCTTTGGTTAGTTTTCTATGGTAGCATGGTTCTTATTCTCTTGGTACTTGAGAGACTGAGGCACAAATGAGATATTGGTGACCTTATCTCTTTGATATTGAAATTTCATGAAAATATTTCATAGAATATAACTTTTTATGGTGAAGAGGTTGTAACATCATGTCACATTCTTTTTGTTATTCTTTAATCCTTTTTATCTTCTTTATGTTGTTTCATGTTTGTTTCCCATTCCCATGTATTTTGAGAATTTTTGGGGGAGTTTTAAGTTGTTTACAGATCGTGCATGGTTTTAAAAAACCATGCACCCCTAGGTGTGATCTATATTACACATGATACTGGGGAATGAACCATTGGGAATTTTTTCCCCAACTATTTTCCCACAAATTAAAAACCATGTGCCCAAATAGTAGGGGTGTATGGGTTGTACATCATTTCCCTTGTGTTTCCCATCCATCATAGATGGGTGTGATTTTCAATTATTCCAAAAATTATTTTTAAAATCCCATACCCCATGGTTTAAGTGCCTAATCACCCTATTAATCACTAATACAATTTTTCCTTCTTTGGAGGATATATAGAAGTGATTTGGAATCTTACAAACTCCTCTATTGGTGAACGAAAGTGCTAGTGGATTGTTCAATCGCATTCTGGCATGTGGACCTCCTATTAGGTGTTCACTTTTGATCATACATTCTCTCATCCATAGAGTGTACTATTTCATCATGATTTTGATGGATATAAACATTGGACTGACGGATCTAATTATTTTCTTGTTATATCATGATTCTAGATCTGATTAATAAATATTATTTTCCAATAATCATCATTTTTGTTCTTTTTATGAGTGTTTATCATTTGGTTTTTTGATTAAGTGTATGCGGTTAAATTTGATATTTTTCATTTAATTGAAACCCTGAATTAAATGATTTTTTTAAATAGATTTAATTTTTTTTATAAAACCTTGATTAGGAATTATTTTATTACGAAATATTAAATAAAATAGAGTTTGAGAAAACCAACAATTTTAATGGAATTATAATAGTGGGGTAAATTTTGAAAATGATTGAATTAATGATATGACATGAGAATTTTTTTATGAAAAATGGCATAAATTTAAATGATGAAGAACTAATATTGGATTCTAATTGTATATTAATTAAATAAATAAAAAATAATTTTTTTTAAAATTGAAGAAGCATATTGAAATAGAAAATTGAAAATTTGAATTTTAAATGATAACTGATTTGAAATAATTTGATTTTCATGTTATTTATTTATTGATTACGCATAAGAAATCCTGGGTAGCTAGTGCTTTATTTGGGGCAATCATTTTGTGATCTTAAGACCCTTATAATTTATTGATGACAAAAACACTAAAAAAACATTGTTCAATACGGTTATCCCCAATGTGATGTTGATGAGTTAAATTAAGCCTGATCTTGAGGGATGTGTTTACGTATGTCTAGATGTGATCACTGATTTGAAATGTGTGAGGATCTTATATCTATAAACAAACATAATTTGAAGCGAATGACAATTATTCTGGTAGTGTATGTTTTTATTATATTTTCAATTTTTTATATAACTATTTACACATGATAAATTATTTATATTAATTCATTTATATAAACCTTTTATTTGAGACATGTTTCAAATTTTTTCCATCCAGTAATAAATAAAGAATGTTTTGTTTTCAATATGAAAATTTTACATTATTCCATGCCTTATTTTATTTAAATTGATATCATTAATGGTTTATTATTAAGGAATATATTATAGAAAACTTTGTGAGACATTACTGGGATTTATTTCTTAAACCCTACCATTTCCGTAGGTAATTTGTATATTCTTATGGTCATGATCAAGCAAAGGGGAATATCCACATAGAGGTGGGGGATTTTCTTGATCAATTAGAACATTGTGTAGTGACAGTGACTAGGGTAGTTTTTCCCAATTTTTATACATGGGTTCTGATATTTTTTTCTATTTGATGATGTGGTTTCCTTTGAGTGTTTTATATATATCTTTGGTTACTATTTTTATCTTTTTGACTTTTTATAATTTCTCCTTTAAGGGCGTCAATATATTGGATTGTATCTTCTTCATATTCTTCTATTTCATGAAAAACATTATTCCCTATTTATTCTTCTATAATGATATAAGTTCATCTCCAACACATGGGGATTTTAAAGGACCTTGAATCTATATTTGTGTCATCTTTGGTATCAGTATACCTGGGTATCTGTGCTATTTCCTGAAAATTTGTTACTCCTTTTTTACTAAGTAATTATAATAGAAAACTAAATATTTTATTAATGATGATAGAAAACTTTTACAAGGAAAAGTATACTTTGAGAGACATATAACTAAGGGGATATAAAATAATGGAGACTAATGGAATCTACTCTAACAATTCACACACCCTAAAAAGGGAAGGAACTGTGTAGTGGAAAATTTGTAGAACTCACATATTTTGTTTCCAGTGAAGAATGAAATTTACAATCCTTGTTACCCAATGCTAGAAATAAAGAAATTCATTATGAGAATTGATAGATCCCATGAATTTATGGATTAGGTATTTAATGGACTAGGGGGAAGACCTAGACCCGAGAATGGAATTGTGGATAGTGTAAGAGTCCATTTTAAATGCAGCAAGATAAACATTCTTCGCTTGACACATGCGAAGACTGGTGAGCATCACACTAGCTCCATCTTGAAGATAATCCCTACTACCAAATTACTCTATGAATGTCAAGATAATATAATCATTTGGGTCTGAGACCACGAATCCTCCCTACATGATACCAGAAATTGATGATCCATTTGTATTGTTTTTAAGACCTTATCAATGAGGAATCCAAATAATTTCCCATCCTTTATTTCAAATAAATCCCTATGTGTGATTGAATCTCTCAACCATGTTTTGATAAAAATATGGGGCATCCCACCAGTTGAGGAAAATCCGATCATGATCCACCAGAATTTTTTTATGATGACAAGTGTGATCTACATGTACATGGTACTCTTTTGATGTAAATTATTACTCTCCTTAAAAAGTTTATAATAACCCAAAATAAGAATCTTTTATGAGGCCTCCATTTCTGGACCATAGATTCTTGGCCCCTATAGCTAGTGGTAAAGAAAGGTGTCCCTCGAAGAGGTCTGGCTATGTAGTCTAATGAATGTATAGAGGGTTCTCTAAATAGATCATTCCCAGTCACTCCCATAGTATACATTATTCATGGTCTCATTCAGTGGTATATTAATTCATTAATATCTTCATCCTAGAGTAATTCAAATTTATTTTATGTTGACATCTGTTGGGAGTGCCAATTTTCTAACACACTAATTGATGAAATTTGATCTATAAGGGAACTCCATGAACCACACAATCTCCCCAAATTATGCATTTCAATATGTTTCATATTCCCTTTAAAATAATATTTTTATTAAAAGGTTCCTAAAAATGATCTAGTAAATACATAGTGATCAGACACTAGTTGAGTTGAATAAGATCAAAATTTTGCATAGAGCATTATCTATCACAATATGGATGAATCTTTGGTACATGATGTATTTAACAAATATCATGTTCATATTTGGACAACTAGGATATCTATTCTATGTTTCCACTGATCAAAAATACCAAAAATTGATCTCCCCCTTCCAACGATCAACGGAGTGTATAGCTGGAGATTTAAGAAAAAAGGTTGGAGAAAGTGATGAAGGGAAGAAGAGTGCGATCTAGTATTTCCCATGTCACTACCATATTTCTATTCCATAAACCTTCCATAGAGTGTACTACATTCATTTATTTCACATTACTTTTTTCCTTGAAATAATTGTATATAAGTAGAAAAATTCATGACACTAATTACCCCACCCTTAGTGGACTGTCCATAATCTTCTACGATATCCTATGGCATTTTATATTAACACAAGCATCCCATATTAATGTCATAATGACTTATTTAGTACCTAATATGTCTCCCTTCAACACAATTATAGACTACATGACAGGCATGGTGATGGAAATTAAAATTATGTTAACCAATGTGATTATTCCCCCAAAATATATGATGTGATTCATCTAGTTCATATTTTGAACTATGGTTCTGTCCACAATATTATCAAAGTGTTGGATGTGAATATGACCTAGGGATATAAAATCACCAAGATAATTAATTTTTATATCTATTTTATAGATTCCCAAGCTACTTTGAAAAAGTTATAACACAAATATGAGAAGTGGGATGAGATTTAAATGCTACTATGTTAATGGTTATCCACTTTCCCACTCTAATTGAACTAGACCTCAATGATAATATAGATACGATGATTATAATTTATATTTTCATTAGCAATGATGGAGGTGTCATCAGAAAATATGATTTTAGATATCCCAATTAAACTATACTTACATTGATTTGGGAGAATGATTCTCGATGAGAGACTCATCATGATAAGGTCACTAAGGGAGTCTTATAAGAGAATTAATAAACATTGAGAAATTGGATCTCCCGGTTTCAATATGCTAATAATCTTGATGAGGCCACAGTTCATACCCATAAATGATATGTTGATCGACAGAGTGAAAGATCATCTAAACAGGAGGTCTCTGACCCATGTATAAAATACGATGAATGTTAACACCTTATGAATGAAGTTACATTAAATTGATCATATGTTATCCAGGTCATGTTTGATAGTATTATTATATCCCAGGGACTATATTTTGATGTCAATGATCATTTTATTGGAAATTACTATTTCTCCTTGGATTGATCTCCCCTTAAAGAACCTATAAAATTCCTCAAAAATTTGATGATAGAGGTTCTTTTCTATGTTTTTGTTAATCGTACACAAAATAACATTATATAGAAAATTTCACATTCTGATTACTCAGTAGTATTGGAACATGGAGTGGACTTTAATAATGGTAATGAGACCCAGTATGCTGGAACAATTCCCATACATTATGTTAACTCTATTGAAGAAGTAATGAATCGTAGACATACGGTCAGGTTTAACCAATTCCTATGAGCCCTTATGGAAGGAAACTAGGAACATGTCTAGACCAAGTGCACTCTTGGAATTGGGTTTTGAAAGTACCTCTTGTACCTCCTTCTATTCTAGATTTTTTTCTGGAGATGAAGTTTCGAGATCAGAAACACGTGTATGAATAATATTTAAATGCTACACTTGTAAACATAGATATCAACCATGCCTATTATAATTGGGCCAGCTGGAAGACATATAAAGTGTTCCTCATCCATTACTCCAACCACTACAAGATCATTTTAATATGATCAATTGTGAAGGATGATGTTAGGAATGATGTGATGTTGCTTTTTGTAAATTAGAGCCTAAAAATAAATCATATTTTGATCACCCACCCTAATCCATATGACTCGGGACTACTCATGGTCCAATGATTCATTCCTAATAATAATATTGGTATAAAAACTATTTCAATTATTGAGTTCATCAATATTGGATTCACTCCACAAGCATTCTTAGCTGGCTTCCAAACATAGAGTCTCTCAACTCACCACTACAAAATCTAGGTAGCGAGTGGGAAAATTATTAATCCAGGTCTTAAGTTCATTTATAAGGTGACTGAAGTTTTTTTGGAGGTTCAACCTAGGACCCCCATGGGAAACCATTCTCTAAGACTCAATAATATCCAATTATATTCCAGGTAATAGCCACTAGGTTTTTCATATAAATTTTTATTTTTTATTTTTGGTCCTCTTACTTTCACCGTGGTTCCATATTCTCCAATATAATAATCATAAAATAGTGATCATATTTTGATATATATTATTATTTTTAGAATAATAATAAAATATGGTTTTGAGGAATGATTTACACTGTGATGACAAAGATAGTTGGTCATATGTACCCATGAATAATGCTTACATATCTCAATGATATTTCAATGAGTGAAAAAATATTTGATAAAATGATATATTTTCTTTCCTTAATGATAAATATGACATTATTATCATAAATTTTTCATTTATTTCACATATATACATTAAATTCATAATTATTATATTTCACCTAATGAATTTTTTAAAATTTAATCACATCTCTTTTTGAGGTGATAATCCACACATAAACGAAGGACCCTATCATCTTTTAATAGGAGAAAATGAAAGAAATGGAATTATATACTATAATTTATGAATGATAAATATGTAAAGAATATCATAATAATTTGACATATATATTATATATTAAATAACATTATCTTTATTATATTTTATGTAAAGTGTTAGCTAAAATTAATCACATCACATCATGTGGCGGTTTTCCTTCATACTCATGATCCACCTTATCCTATCCCCTATGGAATGGAATTGTAAAAATGAATATATTAAATTAATAAAGAATATGATTAATTATAAAGTAAATAAAATTAATATACTTTATATCTGTCATCACACACAATCGTGATAGGTAGTAATGAAAAAAATAATGACTTCAGTTCTTGAGGCGGTAGTCCACCGTACACACGAATTATGATTTCATAACCAATTTGATGGAAGCAGATATGGTTGTAGGTCTTGTACATGACATAAAAATATAATTATATGGAAGATACTATATTTTTTATGTTATTATTCCTTAATAATAATATAATGAGGTGGATTAACAAATAAAATAATGAACACTTTTTGAAGAACGCTACATCTTCTTCGGGTAGCCACCATAGGTTCTTAGAAGAAATTTCTTAGGCTGGATTTATGAAAAAATTGGTCTTCTATGATGACATGAGGGGTTTTTGGAATTTATTTTTTAAGATATTTTTAGAAAAAAAAGGGTTTGAAATTTAGAACATGAGAGGAGAGTGGGTGGTCTCTTATAAGTGAGGTGAGTAGAACACTTATACATTATTGAAAATATAACGGTTTGCGCAGATTTTTATAATGAAACATGGACTGATAATAGTGTATTATAGATACTTAGATATAATTGGTTCAACATATGTCCATAAATTATATTTTATATAGGTTTTAGGTTATTTAACTCTTATATTTTTAGTTTAACCCGCTCATAATCCAATTTTAACCTTAACCACAGAAATAATTTTTTACAATTTTACCATTTAATTTTGGTAAAAAATTAATTTGAAGTAGTTTTATAATATAAATTAATTCGATAAAAAATATGGAATATATTTTTCCATTTAAAATTCATAGAAATGGTTAAATATGATTTATAATTAATCTCGCTAATGCAATGAGATATCGTGTTTTCAAATATAAAATGTTCAATAGTTTACAAAGTATCTATATCGAATTTCAAAAAGAAATTGATTCCAATTACCTAAATTGGATTAATTGATATAATAATTTTTGAAAATTTATTTTTTATCCAATTTAAAATATAATTTCACTTTATAAATAATATAAACATGAATGATGATTTTAATTAAAATGCAATATTTTTTCATATTTGTAAAAAAGAAATATTTTCGATAAAATTATCAAAAAATCACCCAAATATAATTTTGATAATAAGATATCAAAAATTATATATTTTTTTCAAATAAAGTTTATAAATGTTTCAAAAAATTAAATTTAAATTATTTTTACAAAAGGAAAAACAAATTTTTTAAAAATTGTTGTTTTAATCTTGAAGTTTTATAATTTGTAACTCTTGTTTAGTAAAAAATAAATGAATTTTAAATAATTTATAGAATTTTTAATATTTAAATATAATTATAATCATTATCCTAATGGTTTATAATTAATTCATTGAGGTAAAATATATTTTTTCAAATTGAAAAAAGATTTCGAAAAAAGATTCACATTATTTTCAAATTTTTTTATTTTCATTTGATATTAGTTATCCAAAAAACATTTAGTTTATATACATGTGAAAACCATATATTTTCACAATTTTTTTAATTATATTCATACCACCCATTCCAATTTCTATAAAATGACGGTCATAATAATATTTTAATAGTATGTCTTATTTCATTTAAACTCAGTGTTAAGCATAACACAAGATAAAATTGGTATTTCATGTAATGAAAAGTTCCAAAAATATTAATGTCATTTGAGATAATATATTTCACAAAGTCCCTGGGTGATATATTCTACCCCCTTATAATAAATTTCACTATAGAAAATCATCTCTGTTTTCGAATTACTATCATTTGAAAAATTACTTGATATAAACCAATTTTTTTAATAAGGATAATAAAACATACTCTTGAAAATGAGAAAGTGATGTGAATATGTCATATTGAATAACACAAACTAGGTTTTCAATAGAATAAAATTTGTGTAAGTCAAAACATGGTCTTATAAGAAAAAAACACCTGAATACCAAAGGGCAGTGATATAGAACATGGTGAGGAGAATGTTTATAACCCAAAATCCATAAACTAAAGAGGCTTGAAACATTTCATTAATTTCATTAAAATATATAATAATTGAATAATATTTTATTAAAATATCATTTTCTTAATTTTTGGAATCAATTTTTTCATCGAAATGAAGAACGTATGAAATTTTACTTCTTTATATCTTTTTTTATAGGAACAATTTCATCCATTGTTGTGCCTTGGTAAATTTAAACATCATATCCTTCTCTAAGAAATTAATTTTTCCATTGTATAATTCTCTAAATAAAATATTTAAATGAATGATAAGTCATTCCTTCTATCTATAGTTAAAAAATACATTAAAATGGTTATTCAATATGAAAATAGTTAACACTAGTTATCCAGTATGGACAAATATTAATATGGAGATGTAATACACGAATCTTCAAAACATGATCCCAAGTACAAATTAACCATTCCATAAATGGTTAAACTAATTACCCTTCTAAAGTTAAAATTTATAAAAAAATGTCACTAAATTTACAAAACGAAACATTAAATGGTTAACCAAATTACCCTTCTATATATCTAATAATGTTTTAAACCCAATCAATGATAACATGACCATCCTTTTTAATTAATAGTTTTTTAGTTTTAAGGTCATCAATACTATACAATTCACATTATCCATATCATCTATCTCTTTATCCAAAATAAAAACCATTTTCCTAACCTTAGAAACATATTAATGGTTATATTCCATTAATCATGTGTTTTCAACAAAATATTACCTTTCAATTAAATTTCTCTTCCAGTCCATTAGTAATATTAAACATATTATTCCATATCCTTAAAGAAAAACTTATACCAGTCAATCCTTATATATTTCATGATTCAAATATCATAATTCATTAATTTTGATGCATAATAACTTTAATAATCCCACATCCATCTCTGAACATTAACTTTTCTTAATTTTCTTTTATCATAACACTTATTTCCTTTCATATGTATTTTTTAGTATCTTCTTCATCAGAAATATAACTATTACTCATACAACCTCACTAATTCACTTAATGATCTTTCCCCATAATACATCGATTTTCCTAATTCATTTAATTTAAAACATTAAAAAATTCATCCATTGACAATACCATAGGGATAAAAATATTTTCATCTATTTTGTTAACATAACCTTTTATTTTTCCCCCCTAAATTTCTTACTCTATGAACATCTTATCTACATATAAAAAAACTTCTTGTTCCATTGATATATTCCCTTGAGTGAATCTTCCAATATTCTCAACATATATGGAACCAAATCTTCTTTGCTCTATGGTTTCCACTACTCTAACTCTTAGAGAACTCTATCTTTATCGTCTTTGGTGAGTTTGATAATTTCATTAGATATATAAAGTTTATAATTTTTTGTGATAAGAAATTAAGAATAATCACAATATTATTTAATCTATATATTGTCCCATTTATATTCTTAATTGAAAATTATCTTTCATATTCATTGTTATCCCAATTCCTTTTAGCTCTCCCCATTGAAAAGAATAAAACATAATAGTGACAATATTCATTGTGGAAAACCATAAAATTATTACAAATCACTTATATGATGTCTAAATAATGAAACCTTCATTCAAATAAATGACACGTTGTACCTAACATGGGTCATGCATGGTCATTTTGTATCTCTTTAATATTGGTTCATAACTTGTTGGTGAATTTCAAAAGCATATCCCCCGTAAGGGTTAAAGCATGTGTGTAGTAGGTCTTATTTTCATGTAATAGGTGATCAATTATCCTTAGACTTATCTTCAGCAATATCTATACACATATTCTCAGAAAGTTCCATAAGATTCTAACTAAATTCTTATCATCCTTATTTCCAAAGGCTATCTAAATACTATCCAATACCACTTTGGAACCATGGTTTTCATACTAAAAAATAACTTTTTAGATGAATATTCAACAAACTATACAACACAAGCCTCAATATTATAATTGTTCGTTGTCACTGTAGAATTGGAAAAAAAAAATTCTATTTTAGCGAATGATCATCGACATCAATCATAATGATATCCTCATATAGTACAATTTTAAAAAATATCATTCTTATAAAAATTATTTATAGCCTAGGGAAAGGAAACATAATAAATGGTGATCTAAGATACCCTGTAAGGGTAAACATGGGAGACACATATGAATAACTTGAACATAATATTTTGAGAACATGAGAATAAAATTTGAAAACCATTAAATTCATATCAAAGATCACAATTATGGGTCATGAAATTATGATTTCTCTACTAAAAAATATGACTTTTATAGTTCTAATAATGGTATTTATAATTTCTAGTTAACTGATGAATACTAGATTGAGATTAAAATCACTAGGATTTATTAGTTCAAAAAAATAACTGAAAAATGTATCATTTTTCATGTCTAAAAATGCACTGATAAAGGCTTCTATTATCAGTTCTTTTAGGGAAAAATATTTAATAGACAACATTTATTAGCGCATTCATCTAGCACTAGTAAAGAGGAATACTATAGTGTTCTGTTATAGAACACTACAAAACCAATGCATTGTGTTGTAACGACACACGAAAACAGTCAAACACCCAATGATATCAGAAAAAATTAAGAGCCAATACATAATTGGAATTAAAGAGAATTTACAAACTGAATGAGTTATTCCAGAAACACAATGTATTAGATTGAGTGGCAGTTTATTCAGGCATGTCACACCCTTTCTTGTTCATCTTCAAGGATTATCTATATGAAAACTAACAAAATAATAATAAGACAAAAATGATAATGATATTAATGAATTAGTAGAATATAAAATGATGAATAAACGACCTAGGCTCATTTTCTCAGTTTTGGAAGCATGATGAACACTTTAAACTAAAATGATACGTATATATTCTAAATATGTACTTGGATTCATATCAATATCATTTTTCATCGTATTGAGGTGATGATATTTAAACACACCACAAATTACATATAGATCATTTTATTGAAGTATAATAATAATCCAAATAAATTTTCTCAGTTTTGATTATATAATGTCTCTTTTTTACTAAAATTTCATTTCAAAATTGTATCATGCATTTTGAGTCACATCGGTCACATTGTCTGTCTTTTTTATGTGATACTAATTCAAAAATTTCATAAATGACATGTGAATTATTTCACTAAATTATCAATAAAATACAACTTTTTTTCTTGGTTTTTACTAACTATAAACTTTTGAAATAGTATATTAATTTTATACTTATAACAGACACTCTGAGTCATATCGGGAACATCGTGTATTGAATTTTTGTGTGAATGATTCCTACATAGAGAAAATGAATTATTTATCATTTTAATAAATTCTAAAAACAATAAAAATATGTTTTCTAGATATTTATTATATCATTTTAATTTTTTACTAAAATTTTAATACCCTGAGATTTTTATGAGATTGGTTTTTTTATTTTATGTGATGTCTTTTGTTTTAAACTACCCCATGATAAGCTTACGCAATACGCAAAACAGGCTTGGCTTGTGATATATAAAATTTTATTCTTGGATTTTTATAAACATAATTGGGATTTATTTTGGTAGAATTAATATCATGTAAAGAAAATTATAACTTAAAAACTAAATATTATTATTTTACCTTAAACCCTAGTCATTATAATGGTGGGAATGAACAATGTCATCTTTCTTCTGAAATTTTTTTTAAAGACAAATTAATGAATTTATAAAATAATAAAAACACTCTTTATGGATTTTATTTATAGAATATATGTTTAATATATTCAATATAATGTTTAAAATTTATATTATATTTTTTCTATACTTGATATAAGAACAAATTCTATTTTTCAAATAAAGGAAGTAATTTTTAAAAAAGGAAGTTTGCCACCTTTTGATGGCACACACATTTTAAATATAGTTTTTGACTATTTTATATGTTCTATTTAATAGAATAAAATTCTTCTTTGGAAGTCAGATATAAAAAATTATATTGGAGGAATATTTTACATTTTCTTGACAAGTTTTGAGTTTTTATAAGCAGTAAATATCCACTTAAATTTAATTAAAAACAACTTTTTTCATTGAAAATTCTTTTATGGTTAAATTATAGTATTGAATTTTATAAAAGTATATATATAATATATTTTTATCATTTAATATAATTTATGTCATTGGTATTAAATTTAAATTGAATTTTGATGTAAAAAAAGTTCAATATTTTCCAATGTTTTACCTTTTAAAATCCATTTTTCATTCTGAAAATGAGATTAATTTAAATTTAATTACTACAACATATGTATTTTAAATTTTTGAAAATGGATTCTATATTTGGAATTAGTATTTTCAAAATATTTTAAAATCATTTTATTAATTTTTGGAAATTATTAATAGAAACATAGGTAATTTTTATTAATACGGTAAAAGGGTAAATCCGGTAATCAAGGGTAAATATGAAAGTGTAAAATTATCTTACCACCTATCCTAACATGATTGGATATGTTATTTTTTACCTAAACCATCATAGGGTCGAGAAGATACCCTTTTCATGCCACTTAAATGATATTTGGACATTTAATATATATTATTTAAATAAAAGTTAAATATGTCATACTCAAATATTAATATATTAGTCATTTTTAAAATAAGAATATATAGAAGCTAAATTCTATTATAAATTCACATTTAAAAAAATCTATTCTTATAATATATTTTTAATTTTCTAGAAATAAATAATTACTTTAAAGGATTATACATTGATGATGAGGAAATTATTTAGTTGATGAAAAAGTATTATTGTAATTTTTATTAAAATTTTAATAATTAATCAAAGACACAAACATTGAAAAAATTATTATTGTTCAATTATTTCTCAACCATAGGCATCTAAGGGTCGAGTTATTGACTATTTGGAGCCTTATGTAAGTGATTATGACACTTATATTATTTTATTTAAGGTGATGTTAAACATGTCACATTAATGTTTTAATAAGTATTATATTTTTAATGGTTTAGTTTTTAGAAGATATATTCAACTAAAAATATTATTTTGAAATATTTTATATGTATCTACATCATAGTATTTTACTTTTAATTTTTATTCAATAGATTATTGATTTAAATAATTACAAAAAATTAATGTTGTGATAATTTTATTAATGGAAATATCATATTAATGTTATTAAAAATAATTAAATAAATATAATTTTGGATAATTAATCCATCCAATGAATTTTAGAGATTTCCTTGACACCATGGGGATATAATAAATATTTTTTTCGAGGATGAAATCTTATTTTGATATTTTTAGAAATCAATGAAGTGAATATTATCAAAATTGACACTATTGTTTGTTTATCAAAATAATTTTTTATTAAATTAATTAATTATAAAAAATCATTTTAATTAAAATTTATATTAATTATTATGTCATCTGAAATGTTCTATGTTACATATTTATGATTTAACTTATATTAAATAAGTAAATATTTCTGCCTTTAATATAGAACTATTTGTTCTCTTAATTAAAATTAAATAGAATTACAAACTGTTAATTAAAATGATAATTTATAAATTCACATAAAAACATATATGAAATTTATTTATTGATGATATTACAAAAGTTTTTTCATCTGAACTTATAAACTATGAAATTTTGGATTTTTTTTAAGGGTTGATATTTTATTATAAAATAATATTTTTTGGAAATTCCAATAGTTCCCCAACCTCAATTATAAAATGGAACCTCCTGACTCATTTCTTAATAGTTCATTAAGAATTAAATATCATTAATATCATACCCATTTATCTTCTCCACTTCCTTAGTTGCATTTTTAGAGGTTTTGGTATCCTCAAAAAACTTACTCTAGTACCTTTAATAGATGATCTAGAAGGAGCACATCAACAAAGAGGTTATATCCTCTACTGATTCATTCAAATTATTTCTTCTTATAATTCCACTTCATGAGTTGTTTCCATTATAAATTAATAATTCCATTATAAATTATATTCTTTGATGTTATTATGGTTATTTAGAAACCATATTCCACATTCTACCCATCGTAAGAAAAATGAAATCACCATGTGTTGGTACGCATGACTTACCGTCATCACTCTGTGGTGTAATCTATTTTTCATCACCACCATACATGTATGGATATAATGATATATATAATAACTATATAGGATTATTAAAACATTATATGGATTCTAGAACAATTTATATATCATTTATTTCCATACTATTTCAAAATTAGCAGAATGATATCTCCGCTCATGCGTACGTACGACATTCAGTCTCCACGATATGATGTTATTCTTTCTACAAGATATCTATCAAAGAATGATTATATAATTGTAATTAATGATTAAATTTACTATATATTATTAAAATGATAGTTTTTAATGATATAACTATGACCTAAGAATGAGAACCAGATCTTATTCGACAAATCATGCATAAGAACATAATGCAATTAATACCTGAACAATGAGTAACAATAAAATGTTACTAAAATAAGATGATAATATCATCATATATGATATAAAAAATTAATACTATTTTATAATAAGTTTATGAAATCATTTTAATCACTATATAGGAGGTTCAGATATATAAAAAGGATATAGGACCTACGGCCATGGATAATTTCTCAATCATATTATTATTCAAGATTATTTATATATAATTATTTATTGAGGTATATTTATCCTCCCTGTCAATTTTTTCTAATAATAATGTATTCATAATATTTTTACTATTGTCTTATATATGTTCAAAGTCATTTTTAAACATTTTTCACTTTTACTACATGGGTTTGAAGGAATCATTCTTTCGTTTTCAATACGAGTACTTTTTGACATTTCCAGCAAAATCATGAGAAGAATTTTTTTACCTTATACAACAAGAATGGATTTTTATGCATTCATAACACCTTATTTACATGAATATTCTATTAAAAGTTTTAAATTTTATTTTCAAATAAATTATCTACTTTTAAAATAGTGTAGTGATTTAAGATAAAGAACATTTTTGAAGAAGAATGGATATTTTCATTAAGAATTAATCTCATGTGTTTTATCAAAATTATTCTCCATCTAAGATTGAGGATATTTTTCAAGAATAATTTTCCTATTATTCTATTGGTTTGGTTATGTTTATGATGGAATGTTATTTATGAGATATTTTTTCATGGATTATTTTATGATGGAATGATATTTAAGAAACCCATTTTATTCCTTAAGATATATTATGATGAATGATTTATGTTTTTGTGTCACACATAAGTATGGTTTTAATTACCAAAATGGTGGGACCTATATTTACCGATAATATATTAGGTAAATATTTTTATCTCATGAGATAGACTTGACTATAATGACAGGTAAATCCAAATCAGTAATACCGGACCAGAATGACAGGTAAACCTGGTTCAGTAATGGACTTTGTCCACTATAATGGTCTTAGAAATAAGCCTTGGATAATTTGAAAATAATTTTCTATGTTTATGTGTTTCCCAAAATTCCATGTTTTTATTCCAATCTATTTTCCTGATAGGTCATATTATTTTAGGATTTATGCCTTACAAATTACCATGATTTATTCCATGATGTGTAATTTTTATATATGTTATACATGGTATGATTTTGAAAATGTTATTCCCATGTTTTCACATTCTTATGTTCATGAATTTTTTAACCATAATAAGAATCTGATTTCACCCTTTCTTATGATTCCATTCCTCATGTTATACAAAATGATTTCATGAATGAGTAGAAAAGGGAAGATATATATTAGAGATGTTGAAGATCTTTCAAAAGATTGAAGATTGTATTCTGAGTTTCCAAAGAAACTAAACTATTACGATCCTTAGGAGCGCATTTTTAAATGTAATTAATATTCATCTTAACTGATGTAATATTCCTATACATCATGATTGGGTCATTGTAGTTAGTATTAGAGTAAAGCTTTTGTCAACCTTTGGAAATGAGTATCTGAACAACTTAGTGATATCCCAATATATATTTATAAGGATATGTCTTGGGATTTCCTATGGATAAGTGTAATTATAGGTTAAAATACTATAATTATGTTAACTATCATGAATAAAATAGGAAAAATCATTGATGTTAGAGTTTGAATGTAAACCCCTTTGATTTTGTTGTTTTCTGAGTATGATTTTTTCCTCTCACACAATTCTTTTTAGGTTTTAAATAATGGATAAAACCTGAAGGAACCATGTTAATGATAAATGTAATAGTAAATGAAAATATTGTCCTTCTGAGAAACCAAATGTTATTGGAGATGGAATGCATAGTATTTATTTTATGACCACAAAAACTTATCATGTCAAGAATCCATTTTGTCATTCAATTGACTCACGAAGGGAAAAAGATTCTCTTGAATCTTTCTTAAGGAAACATCAACCTAATTTTTGTGGAATGGTTGTTCCACTAGTTAGCAAGAAATGGATTTGTACAATTTAAAGTATATTTTTCATTCTTCATTGATCATAATGTGAGAAGTTTAAGTTGGACACTTATTGCTTAGAGGTTAAAGGGAATATGTTGTGGAACATTATAATTAATATGAGGAAAAAGAGAATATTGAATCAACAGATTTGGATGAGTTCAAGAACATATTTTTCAGCATGTACATTCCGTCTACACTTCTTACAAAAATGGATATAGTAATTTTCCATATATATCACGGTAATTTCAAGAAAAGAATTATAGATTTAAAAGTAGTATAAAACATTTATGGTGAAAATAAGTTTAGATATTATTTATGATCTACGTGTTAAAGAACATATGGGGTAAATTTTCTTAACAGGACTGATAAATGTTCAAAGTGTAAGAGGGAAGGTCACTCAGCATTTTTTTCCGAAGTAATGGGAATAAATAGAAATATCCAAAGACTGATACTTCTACAAATCCATGATTCAAGTGCAGGAATATGTGGAATTTTTATAAAAAAATACATATATAATGAAATTGATATTAAGGATGGAAGATGTCAAAAAAACCTCTTAAGGAGAAATTAAAATACAAATCTCATGTAATCACTATTGGCTATGTGGTGTATGACAACAAAGTGGTTGAATGATTGAGTGTTTATGAAATGGGATTCTAGAATAATGTTGTAGAATCTCGTTTCTAGTATTATGGAATATTGAAATATCTATATAGTGTCCCACTATGGTTTTCTACATGTATTTAAAAGTATATGTTTAGTGGTAGTGGTAACCATGAAAATTTATTGAGGTAATAAGGTTATGTTTTTGGGAAACACATTATTAAGTGAAGGATAAGCCTTAGTACGATCATGATGTCGAGATAATGACATTTGGATAAAAATATGTAAATTGGATCATATTAGTTACCTTGGAACTAGTTAAGGATTTATTGAAATGTGGGTTATTCTATCTCTATTGCAGTTTAAAGCTTTTTGGACATAAGAATAAGTAAACATGCATGTTTTTAATAAGGATATTTGGTAATTTCGGTTGTTATCATGACTTAAGAGAATACATGATGATGGATTTCGAATATTTTGAATTTGACCAATCATGGATACCTTATGATATATGGAGGATAAATTTTTAATCCGAGTTAGTGAACCTTTTTATATAGTCTTGGATTTTCAGCTTTCATAAGGATTATAAAGTTATCTATTTATGGAAATTTTAAGTTAAACATCAGATGATGTATGTAAGAATAATGTATTATGTCACCATTTGTGGACTTATGAATATTTGATTACATTCAGTAACATTTTTCTTGTGATAAATATAGATCTAATGACCTATTATTCTCTTTATGGATCATATGATCTTCAAACACTTCAGGACTGAAAAAATCAACTTCATTTCTTTGAATAAGAGATAAAGTGAAAATTGTTAAAGGCATGAAAAACTGTGAGATTGTACTGAAATAATGTAATTATTTCTTCTTATATTCTTCAAATTTAGGGAAAGGAACATGAACACCAAAAAAATCATTATAAATTCTTACCCAATGAATCAGATAGTCTCTTAGATCTTCCAACATTTATAGCATTGTGAGTGTTAACTTTTTCCTAACTGTACTGTCTATCACTATCCATCATAACTTGATAGTTATATTTCACTACTATATTAGTATTTTTACATCCCACCTATGTTCTCCTAAGTGGAAACCCAATAATTAGTTACTTTTGGTAAGAGTTATTTTTCTGCTTTTCCTTTTTAAAAAGAATCATTTTGTATTATTTTTTTATGATGTGATTTTCTATAAATAAACATTCAAGTATAAATCCTTTTAGAAACCCAAATAATTTTGAGGTAAAAATAATTTTAAGGAGGGTATAATGTAAGATCCCAATATTTTTATGAGATAGGTATTTTTTTTCATTGTTGTCTTCTATTGTATGCTTCCCCAGTATAAGCTTATGTAATTCGCAACACTTTATTTACCTACGGTTTATGATATTATATGCTTGGATTTTGATACACATAATTTACTTTTATATTGGTAGAATTAATTTCACACAAGACCAAGTATAATTAAACAAATAAATATTATTACGTTACCTTAAACCCTAGTCATTATAAAGGTGGGTATGAATATTATTAACATTCTTTTGAAAAACTGTTTGAATGAAAATAAGTGAGTTTATAAAATAATAAAATCACTCTTTAGGGATTTTATTATTGAAAAATAAGTTTAATATATTCAATATAATATTTAAAATTAATATTATATGTTTTCTAGACATTTTATAAGAAAAAATACAATTTTTCGGATAAAAGAAGCAATTTTAAGAAATGTTGTTTTTTAGCTTTTCATGGTGCACCAATTTTAAATCTAGTTTTTGACATCAATTTATATTATATTTAGAAAAATAAAAGTACTATTTGGTAGTGGGATATAGAAATTAACTTTTTGTGTCTTTTTCATTTTTTCTGATATGTTTTAATTTTTTATAAATTTTAAAAATACACTAAATTTTAATTGAAAACTACTTTTTTCATTGAAATAATTTATATAGATAACATATATTATTAAATGGTTTTAAATTATAAATAGAATTTATTTTTATCATTCAATATAATTTATGTCATTTTCATTAATTTAACATTGAAATTTTTATGTAAACACATTTCAATCTTTTGCATTATTTTAATATTTAAAACCCATTTTTCATTCCCACAACGAGATAAATTTAAAATTAATTACTAAAACTTATATGTTTTTAATTTTGGATAATGGATTTAATATTTTAAATCATTTGGTATAAATTATTTTAATATCCTTCTTTTATTTTTTGGGAATTTAGAATAGTGACTTCAGTAATTTTTCGTAATACAGTAAAATGGGAAATTGGGTGATTAAGGGTAAATATAATTTTATTAATTTACATTAACACGTATCTTAATATGATTAGATGAGGGTTTTTTGACCTAAACCATCATTGTTTCAAGATTATACCCTTTGGATTCCACTTGGATGAGATTTGGACATTAAATATATTTTACTTAAAGAGAAGTTAAACACGTCTAACTCAAATATTAATAAATTTATAATTTCTAAATTATGTATATACAGAATCTAAATTCGATTATAAATGATCATTTTAAAGATATTTTATTATTTTTAATGCCTATTTATATAAAAATTTTCGGAAATAAATAGTTACCTTAAAGTCTTATACATTGATAATGCCGAAATTATTTTATCGATGAAAAAACAATAAACTATTTTTTATTAAAATTATAATTGACCATAAAATGACACACACACTTTATAAATATTTAATAGTTCAGTATATCTCTACTATAATCATACAAGGGTTGAGTTATTGACCATTTTGATCCTTATAGAAGAGATTTTGAAACTCATATTCTTTTATTTAAATTAATGATAAACTTGTCACATTCAAATTTTAATAAGTTTAAAATTTTAAATTATTGATTTTTCAAAATATATTTTCGACTAAAAATATTATTAAGAAATATATTATATTTAAATTCAACATATTATTTTATTTTTATTTTTTATTCAATAGATAAGTGTTTTAAATTATTGCAAAAAAAGTAATGTTGTAATAATTTTTTTAAGGGAAATATAAAATTGTTGTTTATAAAAATTTAGAAATAAATATAATTTGGTATTATTAATATATCCAATGAATTTTATATGTTACTATGACCCCATGGGGATATAAAAAAATATTTTTTCTAGGATAACATATTATCTTAATATTTACAAAAATCAATGAAATGAATAGTGTCAAAATTGACACTATTGGTTGTTTATCAAAATAATGTTTTATTACATCTTTTAAAAGACATAAACATTTTGAAAAAAATATATTAATTAATATATGGTAAATTTTTTTGAAAGTTACTTATTTATGGTTCAGTATACATTACATAAGAAAATATTGTATTCTTTTATTATTGAAATATTTGTTCTCTTGATTATAATTAAATAGAATAATTAAGTGTTAATTAAAATGAAAATGTTTAAATTGATATAAAAAGTTCTAAAAATATTATTTTTAGTGTATATTATAACTTATATCATCTAATATTTGAAAATAAGAAAGTTTGGACGTTTTTGGATGGGTTTTTATTTATTATAATTTATTATGTTTTGGAAATTCCGAAGGAGCCCCCAACGTCAATTTTAAAAGGACACCTCCTCCCTCATTTCTTCACAACTCATTAAGGATTAAAGTTCGTCCATTACCTTATAATATCACTTCCCCAATTCAATAGTTACATTATATCAGTTCTTTTCTTCTCAAAGGACCAACTATAGTGCCTTTAAGTGGAGATCTAGAGGGAACACGTCGAAGAAGAGGTAATCTTCTTTACCAATTATTTCAAATTATTTCTTCTTCTAATTCCTCTTTATCTGTTTTTTACAATATAAATTAATAAATATAGTGTAAATTATATTATGAGATTTTAGTATGGTTATCGAACTGCTATATTTCACATTCTATCTATCCTATGAAAAATGAAATCACCACGCCTGCGTACATACAGTTTACCATATCCACATTGTTGTGTAATCTATTTTTCACCACCAGCATACATGGATGCATATAATGATGGAAATAATAACTATATATTATTATTATTATAACATGATATGGATACAAGAAAACATATACACCATCCAATTCCATACCATTTCACAATTATCATAATGATATCATCGCTCATGCGTACGTACGTCCTACTGTCTCTATGATGCGATGTGATTCATTTTACGAGATATCCATTTAAGAATGATTATAAATATGTAAAAATTATTAAATATGGTATATATTATGTTAGTTTCATTTTATAATGATACAAATATTACCTAATAAGGACACTAAATCTTATTCGACAAAACTAGCATAAGAATATAAAGTAGTAAATTCCCAAATAATGAGTAATAATGTAATGTTACAAGAAAACAAGTGATATCATTATCATATATGTTATCATAAAAAATAATATGAATATAGAAAAAGTCAATGAATTAATTTAAATCATTATAAAAGAGTTTATGGTACATACAAAGGATTTCAGATCTAATGCAGTGGATAATTTCACAATCACCTTACTATTTGAGATTGTTTACACATAATTATTTATTGGGGGTATATATGTCATCCATGTCCATATTTTTAAAAAAAAATTATAAAAATTCTTAATATTATTCTATGTATGTTTAAAGTCATTTTTACCCATTTTAGACTTTTACTACATGGTTTGGAAGGAATCTTTATTTTATTTTCCATTTGAGGTACTTTTTGACTTTTCTAGAAAAAGTATGAGAAGAATTTTTTTAACTTGTATGGAATGAATGGATTTTTACACTTTCATAATTCATTATTTCCATGAAAATTTAGTTATATGTTTTCAATGTTAATTTAAAAAGAATTATTTTATTTTTAAATTGTGAGGTGTTTTTTGTAAAGAATTCATTTTTCAAAAAGAAAGGATATTTCCTTAAGAATTGATTTAAAGTGTTTTGTCAAAATTATTTTCCATCCAAGGTTTTGGATATTTTTAATTTATAATATCTATATTATTATTATAGTTTGATTATTTTTTTAAGGAATTTTATTTATGAAATCCTTTTTTTACATTGATTATGTTATGAATGTATGATGTTTAAGAAATCCCTTTTATTACTTGTATTATATAATGATGAATGATTTATTTTTCTATGGAACACATATATATGGTTTAAATTATGTAATGGGTGGGACCTATATATCCCTCTAATGCACTGGGTAAACATTTATATCTCATGAGATTGACATGATTGGAATGGTAGGTAAATCTAGTTTAGTAATACATTGTTGTAACGACAAATAAACCTAGTTCAGTAAAGGAATTTTTCCGCTATGATGGTCTTAAAAATGATCCTGGGAAAATATGGAAACAATTTTCTATAATTTTTTGTTTTCCAACATTAAATGTTATTTTCCAATTCTATTTTCTCATGGCTCACGTTCTTTTAATATTTATGCCTAAAAATTACCAAGATTTATTCCATGAGGTGTAATTTTGATATATGTTATACATCGTAGGATTTTTAAAAATATTGGTTCATGTATTAACATAATTATTTTAATTTATTTCTTTTTTACACTAACTGGGCATCATAGCTCAACCTTTCTTATGTTTCTATTCCTCATGTTATAAAAAATGCTTTTATATAGGAGTACTAAGGGAAATATCTTTATTGAGGATGTTGAAGATCATTCACAAGTTAGAAGAATGTATTCCATTTTTTCAAAGGCGCTAAACTATTGAGATCCTCATGCATGCATTAGTAAAATGTAATGAATATTCCAATAAAAATATTTAATATTCATATATTTCATGCTTGGGTCATTATAAAAATTAATGCCAATTTTAAATAAAAATACGCAATTTGTGTCATACCCGTCATTCCTTTTATTATGTTTAGGTGTGACTAATTCCTACATGTCACAAATGACTTATATATCACTAAATTAAATATCAAAACAATCCTAATGTGTTTACGTAGTTTTGAGTATGTGAATTGTCTTTGTTATAAAATTGATGTCAATTTTAAATAAAAAAACACACTTTGATTCATACCAGTCACACCGTGTATAGGATTGAGTGGAGAATGATTCCTATACATACCCAATGACATATGGATCGTTTTTCTAAATTTTCAAATTAATATTAAATCATTTTCTTGCTTTTGAGTATGTCACTTTCTTTTTTACTATAATGTCATTTTAAACTGTAATCACACACATTGATTCAAAACAGTCACATCACGTATCAGTTTGATGTGAGAGTAATTTCTAACCATCATAAATGAATTATTAATCATTTTATTTAATAATCAAGGGAATCTATTTTTTTTCTATATTTTTAGGTAGTAACACTTTTTTAACTAAAATGATACTTTTAAAACCGATAACATACACATTATGTCATAACGGGCACATCATTAATAATATTTTGGTGAGGTTGATTCCTATACAAAAACAATGACCTATGGATGATTTTAATAATGTATAAAAACAATTTAAATGTGTTTTATTGGTTTTGAGAATATCAATAGTTTTGTTATTCAAATTAATGTCAGTTTAAAATAAAAAAATATGTACTTTGTGTCATAACAGTTACACCATGTGTTGGATTAAGGTGAGGCTAATTCTTACACATAAATAATTACTTATGGGTCATTTAACTAAAGTGTAAAAATAATATGAATATGATTTTTTGGTTTTGAGTATATCAATTTTCTGTTTTACTAAAATTAATGTCAATTTTTAATAAAAAGACACACTTGGAGTCATACCGGCCACACTATGCACCGTATTGAGGTGAGGATGATTTATACACATCCCAAATGATGTATGGATAATTTTGAAATATTATAAAAACAATCATAATTTTTTTATTGCTTTTAATTATGTCGCTTGTCGATTTACTAAAATGTCATTTTAAACTAGAAACACACACTTTTGGTCACACCAGTCAAACCATGTGTCAGTTTGACGTGAGATCGATTCTTACACATAAAAATTTACTTTTGAATCATTTTTATAAATTATAATGACAATCCTAATGTGTTTTCTCAATCTTTATTTACTTTCACTTTTTGAACTAAAATATCAATTTTAAATTTATAACAAAAACATTGAATCATACCTAGAACATCGTGTATATGATTTAGGTGCAGCTAATTCCTAAACCTCTCAAATGACATATGGATCATTTTTATAAAGAATAAAAACAATATGAATTTGTTTTATTGGATTATATTATGTCAATTGTATTTTTACTAAAATTAATGTCAATTTTGAATGAAAATGCATCTCTAGAGTCATACTAATCACACCATGTTTCCTATTGAGGTTATAATTATTCCTACTCGTCCAAAATGACATATGGTTAATTTTCCTAAATTTTCAAAACAATTTGAAAATGTTTTATCTAGTTTGAGAATGTATGTCCTCTTTTTTACTAAAATAATTTCATATTTAAATAAAATGATACACTATGAGTCACATTGATCACACCATGAATCAAATTGATTTTTATCTAATACATACATGTCGAAAATGAAATATTCATTTTTCTCCTAAAGTATCAATGAAATATGAATGTGTTTGATTTGTTTTGAGTATGTCACATTAATTTTTACTAAAATGTAATTTTAAACTAGAAATATACACTTTGAGTGATACCGATCATATCATGTCTCATTTTGATGTGAGATTGATTCATACACATAAAAAATTTCTTATGAATAATTTCACCAAATTATCAAGATAATAAATGTTCATTTTATATCCTTTTAGTGAATGACGCACTTTTAGTTATAATGTCAAATTTAAACTGATAACAAAAATTGTGAGTCATACTGTTCACACCACATGTTGGATTGAGGTGCGGATGATTATACAAATACAAAATGTATTGGTGATCATAAATTATAGTATAAATACAATCCAAAAAGGATCTATTAATTTTTAGTATGTTAGTTTTATTTTTTGTTAAAATTAATTTCATTTTTAAATAAAAAACACTTAGAGACATACTAGTTACATTATGTGTCAGATTGAGGTTCAAATGATTCATACACATCCAACGTCTCAAAAAAATACCAACTTAGAATTTTACCATGACTCCCATAGGATTTTATTGTCCATTTTCCAACACTACATATTGATCATTGAATTGTGATGTTAGTAGTTCTACAATTAAATCCAATGGAACGTGTGTTAATATTAGTAAAAAAGAAAATGTAATATCTTTTTTGGATTATAGGATATATTTTAATAAAAAATATGACTTCCTAAAATATCTTTGAAAAAACTAAGTATTACATAACAAATAATAGAGAAATTAACTTTTTAATAGTATTTAAAATGATTAAAAATTAATTAAATAAGATGTGTGAATTAAATTTTTCATGATGGTTGTATACATTCTTTACCTAATTTTTGTATTAATTTTTAAAGTTATATCCCTAAATTCAAATCTCTTGTGACCAAGATATACATAAAATAAAAAACCCAGCTCAAAAAAATAATACTCTAGTATACAAAAACAATTCGTATGTGAGTAGTACATAAAAAAAATTCAACATAAATGTGAAGCCTTAAATTATTTCTTTGGAAAATTATTTTACTATGAAAACATATTGATTACCACTAATAATGAGTAGAGGCAACTATATTCCTTTTCTTGAAAAGGTAGCGGAGAGAACGTGAATGAATGTGATAAGTCCGATCATCGTTGGGGTGGAACTGTATTGAGAGATAAGAATTTTGTGGATGTTTCGGTATATATTTTCACTATAGAACAGAAGAAATATTCTAAAATGAATAAAATATATGAATAATAATGAAAAATTAATAAATATTTCATTATATATTTTTTTTTAAAATAGAGAAACTACATCATTACATTCCATTTACATTTTCCCCGAGGTTTTTCTTCATTACAGTCCATTCTTCCATAGGATTGGAAACATCATCATTTGATGAAGGCATTGTCTGTATGGGTAGCCACACATTTGATTTAAATTATTTTAATATAGTAGATAACAGATAATATTATTAGGAAAAAATAGTATATTAAAAAAACAATAATCTTCTCATTGATCTCTAATTATATTTTTAATGGTTTTCGGAATTTGGATCCAATATTGAGAATCCAAATCTCGCCATTGTGGTCCCCTCTAACAAAATATATATTTTATAAATTGTTAAGGGTATGTTATGATTCTTTATATCGTAATTTAAGGGATATCTTGGATTGAATTTTCATATAACAAGGTAGTTTTTTAGTCACCTGCATGAAAATAGACCAATTATTGTTTTATAGATCTTAGACATAATATACTTGCACTTATTTTCATTCCATTATGATTGTTTTATCTTTTTTCTATTTCAAATTGAACTTCACCTTCGTGAATCCCATTTTATAAACTTTCACAACACTCTTATTGTCAACCAAATTTTAATGGAAAATAGTTACCAAATATTTTCTAGAATCTGACTTGTATATCTTTTGATAATTCCAAAATTTGTCATATATTAATAAATAATATTTCTATCTGTGGAACAAGATATGTGCATCACTTATACCACATGATTAACACCATGATTTTTCATCGTAATGTGTTCATTTGGTTTTTTATATATAACATCACTATTGATTATAAATATAGTGTAAGATATAACATTTTTATTCAGTCCTTTGGCTAGCGATTGAAGTTATTCAGAAATTGAATTTGGATTTTTTGATAACTCTTTAAAAAAATGATATTGGAACATTACAATAAACTCTTCATTATCTGTATATAATATCCATACTTCATCCATTAATGGATTGAAATCTCAAAGAATTTATTTGTGGGATTCAATATATGGATCAACATATTCACTATTATTTAAAATGTACAGGTTCCCTGGATATAGCTCTATGAAGGTAATTGTAAAATCATATTTCCCAGAAATCCATTTACCCATATGGTGTCCACTATGATGAGACATTGGGTCAATGGTATTTTCAACATTTGATATGTAATCTGTATAGAATTGAATAGATTTTCAAAAATATATTGTACTGCATTATAGACCCATCAAAAACTTTGATTCTTAACATACCCTTTTAGAACCTTCATATACAGGTCAATGGGGAACATCCATCTGCAATGAACTGTACAAAATTATTGGATCTCTCAAACTAAAAAAACCATTTGGTTTACCATTATATCAATGAAATGTGGTGGTAAAATGATATATAATTCAACAACTAAGACATAAACTCCCTTATATATGATTAGAAACATCATTGGGTCTGTAACTTTACTATAAACAGATTTGAAAAAGATGTAGATTTTGGTTAATGTATGTCATAAATTATTATGAATAATGCAATGGAAATAAAAAAGCCTCAAATCATGCATCAAAACATTAAAGTCGTGTTATTTTAGTCTCTCTAAATTCAAAAAGCATATTCCCATTAATTTGTGGATATTTTATGAATAATGATCTAAAATTTTTTCATAGTTAAGGATAAATAAAAATATCAATTTTTCAATTATGGATAGAGTGTAAGGTGTTGGAAGATGAAAAATCAACACTTTACTCGTCACTGGTTCCAAATCTTCCATTATACCCTTGTCAATCATATCCAACCTATCCTTGAATGAATATTTCTTTTATAAAATAACATTTAATAATGTTCCAATAACACTATGAAATGATTTTTTTTCTAAATTCATGACATCAATAAAATTTTCGATGTATAATCAATTATAATATTGAAATTCAAAGAAAATTTGTCTCTTATTACAATATTATTACATAAGGTTTTTCAATAATGGTTTATCAAAAACAGTTTCAATATGTTTTACTATATCGAACACTTGATCACCCATTTTTAGAGATAGTGTGGTTCCTTGTTCGATATTCTCATTGAATGTTATCATATTGGATTGGTATTTATGTTATCATGTTTAAAATTAATTATGTCCTAAAAACAATGTCTTTGAGGAATGTTTTAACCAAACCAAGTGAGTGAATTATTCATTAATGGGACACCCCAACATTTCTTTAATTCTAAATCTTGATAAATTTACACAACTTTGGTAGTAATTTATCATCCCACAAAACATGAACCTCAAAGTGAATTCTTCACTTCTATAAGCATCATACATTGTAACACATGTATCCCATATCAATTTTAGTTCTTCAATCAATGAAGCTAAGTAGACATCAATATCATTACCTGTTTCCATTATTCAAGATATATTCAGAGACAACATCATGTATTTTCACTTCATGCATATCAATGGAAGATGTAATAATTTACCAGCATAATGGGCCATGTATTGTGAGTACTACTATGTACACCAAAATGAAATCTTCCATCTATATATAATGAAAGTTGAAATATTCTTGGCCCAATTAAAAATTCAAGATTCTAAAATAAACATTCTTCTACCGAGGAGAATCTATTGGATGACATAGGTTCCAATATTTTATTCTTGTATATGCATGCCATGACAGTTGTCCAACTATTTCCTGAAATCCATATAGTCTTTGAAAAAATAGAATGATAGAAAAGTTACATACATATTTATTTATTCATGAATCATTTTTATTGTATCGTTCAACACCACACTTAGGGTATTTTATGAGTGATTCATGGTCCTTGTGGAACAATATGTTGTCATTTTGAAAAGCATTTATTTTTTAGAGATTATTCCCATTGAATATGAAATTTGTTAATCTTCATAAATTTGACATGTTTGATAATTTTCTCACTGTATTTTAACATTCATAAGACCAAATACTTTTGTAAATATATTATCACTCAATCCACTACCATCATTCATATTATATAACTTTAATATATTTTACAATGTTTTGTATTTTGTACAATTGGTATAAAATTGTCTACTAGAGCAACTAATTATCTTCTCAAACACCTTTGGGCTATCACGAAGTTCATCTTCAATTCAAATTATCATTTCATCCATGGGATATTCATCATCATTTTAACAGGTATTCATATCAAATGATCCATAAACCACAACATCATCTAAATCGGTGTGCACATTCAATTTTTCAACAATTTTATCGCCTAATTAATATCTTTGATATTATATTTGAAAAATAAAATATGTTTTCAACTCTTACGGAGTATTTTTTCTTTAATAAAAATAGTGTAATCACATAAAAAGGATTTTTAAATGGTCATATGCATGCTCTATTGAAAACCTGATGAACTCTTTACCTCTATCTTCATACTATTTTTCAAATAATTAGCATGTATCAATTTTGGATTCATATCCATCATATGGGGTTCATAAAATATTATGTTTATATAACAAATAAATAAGTAAAAATATATATTCATTATCAATTGTGAAATTTATAGGTAATTATAATAATTTAAACCCAACATTTTATTGTTTCAAACAATTTATGTACTCTTGGAAAAAATGTGTAATTGAATTTATGAAAATAATTACTCCACTGTGCTTGGTTCTATCCTTTAAATTCATCTAAATGTGAGATTTAAAAAAAAAATCATTCTCATGTTTCTCCACAAAAATAGATATCAATTTGTTTTATTTTTTGACACGCATCCTCCATCTCTTATAGATATTCACTAGTATTGCTTAAAATAATCTAAGCATTATTAATCTATGGGATAAATACTAGGTAGAGTATTACAAGAGACATAAAACAGATGAGGTATGAGTCTCAAGTATCAAATTATAATAATGACTATTCAAGAGATGATGCTAATGAGGATGACATTAGTACTTAATTTTGTACTTTGAAGGGGGTAATACCTCCCATTTATATGAATTACACCATTGTAAATAGTTATTAACTCATGGGATATTGAATGTGAGATTTGGGTGGAATACACAATATTATCTAGGATTCAAGGGGCCTTGTAGGGAACATGTTATGATATTTTAATCCTTGGGGTCTCTGTTAATTCTATATTTATTGGAGAAATCGCACTTTTAATAATTTCAATTTTAAAACTATGACTAGTCTGACCTCTATTAAAATGTCCCATCAAATATTTCTTAAATCCCGTAAAAATGAAATTATAATATTGGTAATTTAGAACTAATAAGATACCCAAATAAGATAAAAAAGAATAATAACTCTCATTCCATCATCTATATGATAAAAATCTATTAATAAACTAGTTTAATAAATAAATAGTTATTAGATTTACATGGATGGAAATCATAGATTCCTAGGGGTGGAACCAATACATGTAAAACTAAAATGATGAATACCTAAAAATATTTTCTAATAATTATTTCAACGTATATAGAATTTGATAACCTCCATCTTATTTTTATAGAACAACAATGTAACACCCATAAGAATTATTACATTTAATATTAAATTTATATCAAATATTTGAAAAAATCTCAAAAATATAATTTCATGTTCAATTAAAAATTGATAAGGAGTGGAAAAAATAAATTTAGTAAATGAATATAAGCATTGATGATCGGGGATTAAAACATATAAAAATTATTATTTGATAGATTGATTAATGTTATATGTATATAAAAGATAAAAAAATAATTATTTTCAAGTATAAGATGAGTATGCTCTATAAAAAAGTTTCATCTTTGTGGAAATTATGAACTATATAGTATTTTTTGGAACATTGTATAAAATTTCATTCATAATGAGATAAATAATAATAATTATGGAAGATATATAGGATTTAAGATAAATGGTAGATGACCAACTCTTATAAAATAGTTTTGAAGAGAAAGTAATATTTATAATCAAAACTAGATGATTAATTCCAACCATTGAATGAACTCTATTGAACAAGTGACAAATTAAATAGTTGTATGAAGTATTTTCACAACTTTATAAAAACATTGATTATGTTTTCAAAGAGTTTTAACTAAAAGAATATACTTAAATCATAAATGTAAATGGATAAACACTAGGGGAGTACCCTCGAGGGATATAAAATGCCATTTTTCCTTTGAGGATTGATATATGAGAATGCCTAATACTTGTCCATATCATTCTCCCTAGGAACCTCTCTTCTTCCTCCTTTTTACATAGTGAGGCATTAGAATGGCATGGAGAGAAAGAATCCCACTTTCACATTAGGTGATTCTTTCAACCTATTGACGCATCATAAAGAATGGATTCCTTCATATTCTTATAAATAATGTTCAACAAACCGCTATGAAGTATCTTAACTTTAGTAAAAGGTTTACATGTGTTATTTGATTAACCAAGTGTTATATCTAAATTATGTTAGGTCTTAGGGGTGTGGTTTCTTATTTTTTTCAGTGTATTGATTAAGTAAAAATTTATCTTTATAACAATACACAGAATCCCAACCTAAGGGTTAACCTACACATATATTTTTCATTAATTATAATGAATTTACTAAGCCACAAAACCTAGCTACCTTAACCCAACAACCTCTACCAAACTAATATACATATAAACCCGACATCAAACGGGTACTAAAAACTTTATTAAATTACCATTTAATCACATCATTATTAAATTATTGATTCACCATTATTATTCACATTACATTCATTTAGAAAATTTTCAATTCAATTTATATTTTCTCCCTTATTCATATTAATTATTGTCCTCAAATTTTTTATTTAAATCAAAATTTCAAATTAATTCATTAATTAACACATTGCTAACCACATTCGAATCCATTACTCATCATTTATTTTATTAATACAACCATGTTCCATGCTACCAGGAAACTGAGACTCAATCCCACCAACCCCTCATAGTATCACATCAACAGCCACAATATCCCATACCAACAGGGGCCACACCATTTCCATATCTTTTGAAATAGCTATATCTATCCGATTTATGAATATACCAGCCATTCCACCACCATAACTATAACAAAACATCATCAAATAAACCCCCACCACCACAACCAAATCATTCCACTATCCCAAAACCGTCCTCCACAAACCATAACTAGAACCACCAAAACCATATTAAAAAATAGCACAAAAAACAATGATTGTAAATAGTAAACATAGTACTAAACCACACTAAGTATTCTATTATTAATCATACTTCAATATTATTTAGGAGGATGAGAAAATAACATACATTGTATTGAAGCTTTCATTCATCTGAAAGAAGTTATAGATATCATAAAACCATGAATTCATTTGAGACTTGGGATTATTCGAGCCTTGACTCGATCCTTGACTTAGGACATGATTCAATGAGGAGGAGCACAGGAAGCAGATGGAATTTATATAAAGAATCTGATATCTCCAATGGTTAGGGTTCTTTAAAAAGATCGACACACTATTACTAATGATTCCAAAAAATCACTCCCAAATATCACTTTTAAAAGTTCCAAATTAGTTAGCGCTGGTAAAGCTATATTTTTATTAGAGCTAAATCGTTAGCATTGAGAAATGATTTATAAATTATAAATATAGAGTTTTGTAACTATATTTATATAATTATATATATTCAATAATTATATATAAAAATAAATATAATAAATATATTCATTATTTAAATGTATTTATTATAATTTTATAATTATTTTAATATACAATTATTTATTTATAATTATATAAATAATTTTTGAAAAAAATAATATTTTCTTTATAATTAGAAATATATGAATGCATAAATATATTCTATATAAATTCATAAATATATTTATTTAAAAATATTTATTTAAAAATATATTCTTATTAATATTAAGGAATATTTAATCTAAAGTACAAGCATGTTAAAAAGGAGTGAAATTGAATAATTAAAAATTAGTATACATTAACAATATTGAAAAATGAGTATGTTGTATTGATTAAATATAATTTATTAAAAGAATATAGATATATTTTGAGTTAAATATGTATAAATATAGAACATATTTGAACAAATTAAATATATATATATAAATAATTAATTTAAATTTATTATATTTTCAAAAAAAACATAAAATATATAAAATATAAAATACAAAAAATGAATTTATACCAAATTTTAATGAAATATAAAACTAAATAAATTAAATTTATATATTAAATACATGATATATAAAATCTATTAATAGTGAGATTCTAAAATTAATAATAAAATGTAATGTCCTATGTTTTGAACTGAAAGAAAAAGTGAAGGAAATTAAATTTTACTGTAAACTAGGCATGAAATTTTTAAAAATCGAGCATTGGAACTTTTTTGTTTCTGATAGTCGACACTATGGTGTTGACAGAATAAAAATGTAAAGTTTATTTTATTAATATGTGTGTTTTTTTCGTTTCAAAAAATTAAAATAACTCTCAAACGGTGCGTCATATGAGAAATCTAAGACCACTGTTAGGTCCAGAATGTCGGGTTTACTCTAGGCAGGGTATAACCTTGATTCGCATCGGGTGTTTGGCACCCTCACACATGACAAATCAATCTTTACTTTTAATTAATTAATTATTAGGTTTTTATATAATAAATAATTATTTTCATACAAACGGTCCATCAAATGAGAAATCTGAGACCGCCGATAGTTTTGGGACATGGTGTTTACCCTAGGCAGGGTATAACATTTGTGAGAATCAGACGTTTGGCCATATCTCACCCAATGATAATTTAATTGGATTGAATATTTTTTTTGTCCGTTAGAAATAATAATAATAATTTTATTTTTAATGTTATTTTTGCATTTATGTCAACAAATAAAAATATACTTCCATAATTAATAAATTTATCGCGTTGTAATTAATAACCGGGTAATGTAATAAATATGATATTATTAATTTTTCCAATTAAATAAAAATGCCGAATAAATATTTATTTAATAACCATTACCCTTTTTATTAATGGCTGTTGTCATTAAAATATTTGTGGTGTCATTGATGGGTTGAGTTAAATAATTATTATTATTTTAATAATCATTATTATTATTATATTGAGACAAAAAAATTGATGTGTATATATATATATATGAGGTATATCTATATATATGAGATTAAATATATATAGTTATATAGACATGAGCATGTGTATATATATGAATATACATGTGTGTATCTGTGTATATATATATAACACGTATATACATGGATAGATATTTATTGTTGGGTTAGATAAAATATAATTAATTACCTACATAAATGCATTTAACATGTTGACTTAAATCAAGTTGTGTACTTCTAAGTCTGTAATCCAAATATTTAAAGTGACCTAGGGCGCGCACCTGCGCACCCTGTTGTGGGTCCTGGGCAGGTATTAAAATTAATTAAATGATTTTTTAGGATATATGTAAAATATTACGTCATTCCATAGTGTAGCGTTCGAGTTAAAAATAATTAAAAAGGTTTAAAGGATATTAATGAAATTTAAATAGGAATAAAAATCAATAATAAAATAGATACGGTTAGAGAAAAATTAAAAATAATTATAATGAGGTAAACTTATTTTAATTATTTATTTCATTTCTTCCGCCATTTTATTTTTATTATTTTATTTATTTAACTGTTTTTTATTTTTTTATTTTTCTTTCCTTTCCTTTTTTTTATTTTTTTATTTCTTATCCTCCTCTCCTCCTCCTCTCCTGTGTGTGGCGCACCTCTCCTCCCTAGGTGGTGCACACCACCTTCTCCTCCCTTCAGAAGATTGTTTGTGCCACCATTCTTCATCTGTTTTCATCACCGTTAGGTAAGCTATGAACCTCCCGGTAAGGATTATCAATGCACCAGAAATCATACATCCCCCTTCTCTATCCTTCGCACAGTTCATCACGGAAGGAATTTACCATATTTTTAGGTTTTTCTAAAATCTTCTGTTTTCATCCATTTTAAGTCAAATCAAATCCTACCACAGATTAAAGGATCGTCTATGACCATAAATTAGGAAGTCTACTCTCTTTCCCTCCGTTTCGTTGCGATTTATAAAAACGCACAACTGTGCCGTTAGTCGGTGCCTACTGGCGTTGTGAAAATTCACCCAAATTCATTAATTAATTCTTTTTTCCTAGTTGTTTCAGCCGTATTGATCGGGAATTAATTTGTTTAATTTTTTTCTATAAGGTCGGACACCCCTTGGGGCGTGCCGACGTGGTCAGTATAATTTTTATTAGTCGAAACATTTAATTTATTTAATTTAATGTGTTGCGCAACCTATCTTTTGTTGTGTTCAACTTAAATAATTAATTTATATTAATTAAAAATCCTGAATCGGTGAATCATTAGTTGTTGGTTGTGCTGGTTTATTTATTATTAAAAAGTGTATTTATCTGTATGTTTTGCACAACCAATTTTATTTTGTTTAATTTAAATAATTAATTTAGATTATTTATGAACTTTTGAATTGTTAGATCTTGGTAGTTTTTTGGTCTAATTTATTTATTTATTTAAAATTGAATTTATCTGCTTATGTTGATGCGGTACTTTTCCTTCTTAAAATTTCTATGCTGAAATATTTAATTTTCACTATGTGATGCAAGGGTGTACCTGTTTGGTTTCAAGATTCAATTACATATGTTTATTCATATCTTCTGCTGTGAAAACATTAATTAAATTCAGGGCAGAGAAAGGAGGTGGGTCATGTATTAAGGTCCATGCTTACACCCTTCGTTCATGACGGTTACCTCTATGTGTTGGGGGCAGTGTTCTTGGATTTGTCAGACTGAGACTTCCCCGAGATTTCTAATACTTACGAGTGATATCGGTTCCAAAAGGTCCAATTGGGACGGATCTGTTGGCAATGTTGCTAAGCCAGCCTCGGGTGACACCAACCCCTTTTTGTGAGATCGGGATGGACTCAATGTAAAGCCATGGCACGAGTGATACTTGGTCTTTCAACAGATTGCCTTGGATGGGCTCGGTGGTATTGGATAATTGAAGGATGTTCTATAATGATACCATCAGGACGATATCGGAATCCAACTCTCAACTTGAACCTTAATAATGATTCACTTAAGGTTTATATTAATTTTAGTGTCAGTCTCTTGAGATTTGAGATATTTTCTGGTATGTTGAAGAACACATGGTTGACACATTACTTAGACCCCAAGTTAAAGCACTAGCTTGGGGGTATGCTTCTTCCTTGTTCTACCTTACTCTTTCAGGATTCATATATATGCATATGTGAATTCTATTTATAGGTACTCCTTTCAAACTTCCGTCTTAGGCCGAAGCAGGTGAATAGGTATGGGTGCCGCTTGAAACCCAGGCTGAGTTAATTATTTCATTTCCCTTAATAAATTATGTGCAATTGTTATATAATGGAACACTAAATTTAATTATTGTATGAAATGGAAATGTTTATACACCATGGGTGCCAGCCTACTGAAATTTTATCTCACACCCTACTTGGGCATCGCTGGCACCCGAGTAGATTATATGTTTGCAGGTATTGGAAAAGGGAAACATGTTTCTTTCAATTCTTGATTTATTTTTGCTTCTTAAGATGGATACTGGGGTAGAGGACCGTGCCTTTCTCATGATGAGGTTGTCACACTTTTTTTCTTTTCTTTTTAGTTGATATCTTGCTTTGGTTCTATGTTCTGTACTTTCTGTTTTGACATACATCATGGCATGACATCATTTTGTGAGCTTCTGCACTTGAGTATTATTCAGTTAGATTATTTATATTGCTTCTGTTACTGTTTATTCATTTATATGCTTCTTCTATTTATTATTAATTGTTGTTTGATTCCACTGTGTATTACCTATTACATATGAGGGAAGAGTCTCCCCCACATACACGTTAAAAATCCCTCACTGCTAGTCGGTGGCCTCTGACATTTGGGGAGATGCGCTTGAGGTCATTTAACCCACTAGTCTGACCACCATCATAGAGGATACCTAGGTCGGGATGTTATAAAGTGGTATCAGAGGTGGTACCCAGCCTTAACTGCGGTGCACTTCCTGGGTTGATATGTGGTTCCCACAATGAGGACGTTGTGCTCTAAAGGGGGGGGTGATTGTAACACCCCAGAATGATAAAGGGTTAAATGAAAAAATAATTTGACTCCTGTCAACATAGTGCACCATCATTTTTGAGAGCCTTTCTGATTAGAACTCTACAATTAAGCGTGTTTAGCCTTCTTGGATGTTTCCCAAGGTGTGTGCGAGTGATGAAAAAGTACACTAAATAGGACATGTGTTGGCTTGTGGGGACTTTCATTAGTCAGATAACCCATTCAGGCATGTGGGTTGGCCCCAGGGTGGGGACCATGTGTCTGCGGGGAAACTGGTGGGTGGGATCCAGTTGTTATAAGTGGTATCAGAGGTGGTATTTTTTTGTCTTATTGTTTTGGGTTGGAATACAGGAGACTAGAAATGTGTCGGTGATTGGTTAATAGTCATTCCTGGGACTGATCACCCCATGTATGGGAAAGGACCAAGTGTCCAGGGTTGGGATTGTTGTTCATGCTTTTTGATGTTAAAATTTGTATGATTTCACCTCGAGTGATTTGGTGTAATTTCTGTTTCATATGAATTTATCGAATTTATGATATTTTACCCTTGACCTGTTAAGGTAAGGATAAAGCATCACATGCATCATAATAGGCACATATGAATTCAAATGACATTCTTAGTGCTATGCCATGTAGTTGCATTTTAGGATGCCTGTTGATTCAAATTGTGTTCCTTGAATGCATGACATGCATTTTTTTGCATGCATTTTTAGATTCCATGTTTCAGTGATATATTTAGCATGCTAGCATATTTCCATGCTGCCTATTTAATACCATGTTTGTCTTGTATCCTACTTCTATGCCTATTAGCGTGTCTCTATGATTAAAATGTTATGCTTCAGTGATTACAACATGTCTTTCTCCTTTAGCATCTTGTAGTGATATGTTAGCTTGTTTGTTATGTAATTGGTTTGTTTGCCAAAAAAATTATTAGTTTCTTTTGAATGGGCAACAAATTCCAAATACTATAAAGTGTATAGTTTTTTATTACGTTGATATCCACCCATATATCTAGGATAATATTTTTTTGAGCATGTTATAATTTCAAATGAATTGTTCAACTACCTAATGGAACAACTAGGACCAAGTAGGATAGTTGTTGCATGTTCCTTATGAGATAACCTAGTATGGGGGTTGTGACTCTTAATAATTAAACAACTTTTTTTGGGTTGCATTCTAATGAACTCAAGTCAGTTTTGAGGGACCCTTGTAGGTCTCCTTATCTGCTTAAAAGGAATTTTTGTGATATATTTCCTAATTAAAGACAAGATTTCAATCAATATAAAATGTTTTAAAAAGGTGTTTTATAAATCTTGCCTATTTTTTCCTTGAGGTGTTGGTTAAGGTCAAGTACCTTGTGTTTTGTTTTCAAAAATGGTACTTGATATTTGGATTAAATATTTGGATGATTAAAGATTAACTGTGATTAAATATAAAGGGCTTGGATATGGAACCTATAGTGATGTCCTCTATTTATGAAACTGGTATAAGAGTAGTTTGAGATTCTCCTTGAGTTTCTTTGAAGTAGAACTTTTCACATGTCTTTGTCCCTAGTTGGACCCCCTTTCTTAAAATGACATCCTTGTTCATACGGGTGGTCATGGTTTCCTTGAATTTTTTTTCGATCTTGAGCATCAGTAATGATCATTTCCATCAGGTTAGGAATGACTTAAGAATGGATAGTTACTTAATAGGTCATTCGACCCTCTCTTCTCCATAGTGATAGATGACTTGGTACGTATTCATACATGTTAAAAGTTATCTTTATTCTATATCTCCTTGGGGTATTATGTGTTCACGTACGCGGTGACGTCAAGTACTTATTGTTGGGATGAACCAGTTGAGTTTAGTGTAATCATAAATTATTGCACTAATAAATACGTTTTGGGTAATCTAGGTAGTATAGTGAATTCTCTGTTAAAAGAATCATGTTTTTCCTAGTGCACGGGATGACTTCTAGAGACTAAGGTGTTTTGAAACACCAGTCAGTTTGGTTGGGATTTTATGGTAGTTGTTTAATTGTTTCCATTATGGTAATCTTATAATCCTCTTAGTGTACTCTACCTTAAGTGGTGAGCATGTCCCCTATCTTTCCTTCTTCCTTGATACACTGAGAGAGCATCTGTCTTACGTCATACTAAATCATTAAATGTTCTTGGGTTTTGTTAGGGTGGTTTTTCTTAGTGTTTCATGTTGATGAATCATTCTTATCAAGGCTTGTTTATTCTTGAGTGACCTTTGTATTTCTGTGTGGGCATTCTTGACGAACTCTTCTACACCAACTTTTTCATCTAACTTGAATGGTAGGATTATGCTGCTCTGGCTTCGTTTAATGTTTTGATATGGGAATATTTCCCTTGTACTAATGTCTCATTCATAAACATGTAGAATGGAAAACACTATGTTAGTTTTTTTTACTCTTGTTGTTCCAATCCAAGGTTACCCAAGACTTACTATTGGGCTCCGTGATGCCTAAATCAAAGAAGATCATTGGAGGTCAGGTATGAACTTCGATGGATGTGTTCACGGTAAATGAGAGATACCATGGAATAATACATCATATATTCATCTATAAACACCTTCCATCTAATATAAGAACATTTTTAAATGGTTGGTTAGAGTGTCTTGACTAGTTCTCTCTATGGATCAGTGAAGTGGTCAGTGAAGGAACTTTTTCTGACACGTCATCAGGTGAGACAAGTGAGGTTTGATTCAATCAGGGATTTTCATAAAAATATAGTACAACATGGACTTTATGTGTGATGGGGAATCGACCATTTTATCCGTTTCAGAAATCATACGAGAAGCATCAGTAGAATTATTATGGGAGTGTCATGTACGAAATTCTAACAGAAGAAGGTGTCGTGACCCGAAATTTTCCATCTTCTAACATTAAAACCTAAGGTGGGAAGTAAATTTGACAAAATGTTTAATGAAATGATGACATGTTCGTGTATCCAACTGAATGAGTATGAATAAGTACTGTCTCGTTGTATGAGTTGTAAAACAAGCTTTGGCTCAGATCTTAATGGATTATGTGCCGCTTTCCTAACCAAAGTTTTAACTTGTGTTGAGTCTTTGAATACCTTTTGTATGAGACTGCAAGACCTTGTAGATCGGGTGAGGGTTACGTTGTTCCTGAAGGCTTCTCTTAGACGAGAAGTTCTATGTTGAGAAGGTTTTAACATCCCGTGTTTTGAACCGGATGAAAAAATGAAGTGAATTAAGTTTTTCCGTTAAGTATCCAGGCCAGTTTTAAAAATCGAGCAACAGAACATTTTTTTCTGATAATTGACACTACGGAGTGGATAGAATGAAAATATTAAGTTTATTTAATTAATATGTTTGTGTTTTTCTTTAAAAAAAAGAAATAACTCTCAAATAGTGCATCGTATGAGAAATCGGAAACAACTGTTAGGTCTGGGACGCCGAGTTTACCCTTGGCAGGGTATAACCTTGATTTTCATCAGGTGTTTGGCACCCTGGCACATGATAATTCCATCTTTATTTTTAATTAATTAATTATTCTATTTTTTATATAATAAATAATAATTTTCTCACAAATGGTGCTTCAAATGATAAATCTGAGACCACCGATAGTTATGGGACTTGGGGTTTACCCTAGGCAGGGTATAACATTTGCGAGCATTGGAAGTTTGGTCATATCACACTGGAAGATAATTTAATTGGATTAAATATTTTTTTTGGATGTTACAAATAATATTAATAATTTTATTATTCATATTATTGTTGTGTTGATGTAAACAAATTAAAATACACTTCCATAATTAATAAATTTGTCACGGTGTAAATAATAACCAGGTAATGTGATAAATATGATATTATTAATTCTTCCAATTAAATAAAAATGTGCAATCATTATTTATTCAATAAACATTATCATTTTTATTAATGGTTGTTATCATTAAAGTATTAATGGTTTCATTGATGGGTTGAATTAAATAATTACTATTATTTTAATCATTGTTATTATTATTATATTGGGACAAAAACATTGACGTATATATATATGAGGTATATCTATATATTTGAGATTTAATATATATATAGTTATATATACTTGTGTAGGTGTATATATATGAATATAAATGTGTGTGTGAATATATATAACACGTATATATATTTGTGGATATTTATTATTGGGTTAGATAAAATATTATTAATTACCTACATAAATTCATTTTACATGTCGAATTAAATCAAGTTGAGGACTTTTAAGTTTTTAATCTAAATCTTTAAAGCGACCCAGGGTGCGCGCATTCGCACCTTGTTGTGGGTCCCATACAGCTATTAAAATTAATTAAATGATTGTTCAAGCTTTATTTAAAATATTATGTCTCTCCATAGTGAAAAATTTGGGATAAAAATAATTAAAAAGGATTAATGGAAATTAATTGAATTTAATGAGGGATAAAAATAAATAATAAAATAGATACTGTTAGAGAGAAATTAAAAATAATTCAAATGAGGTAAACCTATTTTCATTATTTATTTAATTTCTTCCACCATTTTATTTTTATTCTTTTATTTATTTATCTCCTTTTTCTTTTTTTACCTTTACTTTCTATTTATTTGTTTCCTCTCCTCCTCTCCTCCTCCTCTCCTGTGCTTGCTGCACCTCTACACCCTAGGTGGTGCGCACCACCTTCTAATCCCTTTGGAAGATCACCGAGCCTCCGTTCTTCGTCCTTTTTCTTCACCGTTAGGTGCGCTATGAACCTCTTGGTTTGTATTATCCCACGCACCAAGAATCGTATGACCTCCTTCTCTATCCTTCATGCAGTTCGTCATAGAATGATTTTACCCTATTTTGGGGTTTCTCAAAAATCATTTATTTTCTTCTGTTTTAGGTCAAATCAAATCCTACCACCGATCAGAGGATCATCTAAGACCATAAGGCAGGGCATCTAATCTCTTTCCCTCCATTTTGTTGCAATTTATAAAAATGCATCATTGTGCCGTTAGTCAGTGCCTACCAACTTTGTCCAAAATCACCCAAATTCATTAATTAATTTGTTTTTCCTAGTTATTGCAGCCGTATTGATCGTGAATTAATTTTTTTAATTTGTTGCAACAAGGTCAGACATCCCTTGGGGCGTGCTGAGGTGGTCAGTATAATTTTCATTATCCCAAAATTTTAATTTATTTAATTGCATGTGTTGCGCATCCTATTTTTTGTTGTGATCAATTTAAATAATTAATTTAGATTAATTATGAATCTTGAATTGTTGAATCTTTGGTAGTTGGTTGTGCAGGTTTATTTTTTATTAAAAAGTGTCTTTATCTGCATTTTTTCACAACCTATTTTGTTGTCTTTAATTTAAATTATTAAATTAGATTAATTATGAACTTTGTAATTGTTGGATCTTGGTAGTTTGTTTGTCTAATTTGTTTTTTTATTTAAAAGTGAATTTATCTGCTTATGTTGATGCGGTACTTTTCCTTGTTAATATTGCTATGCTAAAATATTTAATTTGCACTGTGTGATGCATGGGTGTACATATTTTTCTTCAAGCTATAATTACATATCTTGATATCATATATACTACTATGAAAACATAATTTAAATTCAGTGTGGGTAAAGGAGGTGGGTCATGTCTTAAAGGGCATGCTTAGACCCTTCGTTCCTAACGGTTGCGTCTATGTGTTGGGGGCAGAATTCATGGCTTTTCCGGACCGAGACTTCCTTGGGATTTCTAATACTTTTGAGAGATATTGGTTCCAAAAGGGCCCATCTGGAAGGATCTGTTTGAAATGTGGAACACTCGATCCCTTTTTGTGAGATCAAGACGAACACAAGGTAAATCCATGCCATGAGCAATACGTGGTCTTTCGAATGATTGCCTTGGATGGGATCAATGGTAGTGGATAATAGACGGATGTTCCATAGCGATACCTTTGGGATAGGCTCAAACTCCAACTCTCAACTTGAACCTTAATAATGATTCACTGAAGGTTTATATTAATTTTGTTGTTAGTCTCTTGAGATTTGAGATATTTTTTGGTATATTGAAGCACTCCCGATTGACACATGAATTAGACCCCTTATAAAGCACAAGCATGGTGGTATGCCTCTTCCTTGTTTTACCTTAACATTCCAGGTTTCGTATATATTCATATGTGTATTCTAGTTACAGGTACTCTTTTCTGAATTATGACTTATGCCGAAGCAAGTGATTAGGCACGGGTACCGCTTGGAACCCAGGCTGAGTTAATTATTTCATTTCACTTAAAAAATTATCTGCGATTGTTATATAATTCCACACTACATTTTATTATTTCATGAAATGGAAAGGTTTGGACACCGTGGGAGCCGACCTACTGGATTCTATCTCACACCTTTCTCAGGCATCTTTTACACCCGAGTAGATTATATGTTTGCAGGTATTGACAAAGGGAAGCATGCTGCTTCCAATTCTTAATTGATTGTTGCTTCTTAGGAGGGAGACAAGGAAAGAGGACCGGGCCTTGCTTGTGATGCAGTTGTTGCACTTTTTTTCTTTTCTTTTTAATTGAAAACATGCTTGGGTTCTCTTTTATGTACTTTCAGTTTAGACATACATCATGGAATGACATCATTTTGGGAGCTTCCCCACTTGATTTTTATTTAGTTCGATTATATATATTTCTTCTTCTATGGTTTATTCATTTATATGCTTCTACTGTTTATTATTAATTGATGGTTGATTCCACTATGTATTACCTATTACCTATGTGGGTAGAGTCTCCCTCACAGACCTGTTAAAAATGCCCTCACTACTAGTCGGCAGCCTCTGACATTTGGGGAGATGCACTTGAGGTCATGTAACCCACGGGTCCGTCCATCGTCTTAGAGGTGGGTTGGGTCGGGATGTTACATAAAATTTTTATAAATTACATAAATATTAGGTGTATGTGTTTCTATATAATATTTCATTATGTAAATATTTATGTTTGTTTTGTATATAAAAATATAATAGTTACATATATATGTATGTGATATCAATATGATACACATTGGATATTTGTTATATTGAAAAATCCAATGACATTCAATTATGTCCGCTACTCAATGCAATTAGTTATTATTCTTAATTCATATTAACTCTTTATTAATAAATCATTCTTCACTAAATATATGACATATATAATGTATATAATAATGATTTTGTATTATATAAATCATATTTATATAAATTTATATATATATTTTCATGACCTTGTCCCCACAAAGTGTACCCCTCTTGTGCTGGTAATGTGAGAAGGGATATAATGACCCCCGAGTCCCGTCTCTAGTAGGCCCCGGGTTGGCGACTTGCACCGAGGGTATAGTAAACACACAAATGGGAGGCTTTACCCTTTAAGAGAACACATGTGGAAGAGGCAGATAAGATAGACACCGACCAAATCTAACTCAACCACCAAGATGAAAGAAATACCAAGTACCAATATTAAATTCCATGCAAAACTACTACAACTGAAAAGGGAAAAACTGCAAGTACCCAAAAGAAAGTAAAACAGCAGTAACCACAAGCCCGAAAAACTCCTGCAACCACAAGCTAGTAGTAACAAGCATGATCTCCAACCTTCTCCAAGTGACCTGAAAACAGTTTATATATACATAGGATGAGTACAATAGTATACTCCGTAGGATCCTCCCTGAATCCTCTCATGATAAAGTAAAGAAAGCATGCTAAAGCACAGTGAACAAAAAGTGAAACTAACTCGTCATATAAATAGGTATAATAAGTTCCCGGCCTCACTATAGCTACTCTCACCAGGTAACACATACAAGAGTATATAATGTAATAAAAAAATATCAAGGGTACCCCGATACTACTTCCCCACTGGTTTTCCGCTTTTCCCCAACATCTCACACCCTGAGCATCTCTCTCCAAAAAGGCTTGCCCGCAGACACCTGGGAAAAGCACCACAACATGCACCTCGTGCAAAAAAACACCACGTCCACATAAAAAAAGTAACCAGGTAGTTTTTGGTATCCACCATAGTTTGCATAATGTGTATCATACATCGAGTATTATACCTCATGCCATTACAGCCCCTACACCGAGTAAGGACCCTCAAGCCATCACATCCAGTACACATTACACCCATAGTATTCCAAAGAAACCTATATCTAGAATATATGTGTGTGAATAACCACAGGCCATTACATCCCTCTACACACATATATGGGTAAAACTAACCAATGTTCCTTCCAGCACAAGTAAATACCAACAGATGAGTGAAGGGCCAAAGGGGGTAGTCAGCCATTCGTCCTCCGATCGGAAAGTTGGGGAAAACACCCCCTAGGGCATAGAATCCCCAGGGTGTCGGATTCCCTTACTGATAGGGTGGAGTAGCATATAGAAACAAAAAACGTACAGAATATACTATTGCTCACAACCACACTATGGGAATAACCTAGTTTTAAACTCAACTGTAGCTAACGTCTCTCGGACTCCGGGCTTCCACTTCTAAGACTAGGTATCCCATAAGTACACAAACATTTAAAGAGATTTATTATATTACTTAATTCCCTTTTTATTAGTTACACATTATGTTAATTAATTATTTAAACATTATTTAACCATGAACAATTCCACATTTAATTTCATTAGCATCACACCAAAAGTTCACTGTCCCTTTAAAAATTACAACATCATCATTATGTTCCAGAAACATCCACCCCAAGGGTTAACATAATTTATTCAATTATTCATTACTGAATTACTTTCCCATATTCAGAGTCATTCTAGAAAAACATTCTATGCTAATAGAGACAAGGGGCTCAACACGATGAGTAGATGTACTACCCGTTGAGTCTTTTCCACCTATAGCAATAGCGTAGACCCATCCTCCCTTTAGAAGCTAAGAACGGAAAGCACGTTGCATACCCCATGCATCTTTGCATCTTTCAAAAGAAGGGTAAGAAAGAATAGCTACCTTGAGAAGTGGGGAAAAGTAAAGTAGATAATCAACCAATAAGAAACAAAAAGCATCCAACAATCACATCCATCACGTTCCATCATCCCTGGTGTCCTCCCCGACACCCATATGCATAAACTGATGCATCTCGCCACTCTAGGAGTCATCTGTTACCACAACCAAAAGGCCTCCATGCCCCCACATACCACAAAAGTCATCCAGGTTCACATCACAACACATGCAGTAGGTAAACAAACATCTTAACAATTGGGCGCTTAGACCTTTAACGATAAAGAGGGTATCTCAGAACCCTTCAAGAAATTATCAAACAATATGTTCTTTACTACATCTTTAATAAACCGATTTATTATTCATAGGTTCCAAATTCAGGAAACCTAATCAGTAATCTATCAAATAAATAATTAAATATGCTTATTGCGCCAACTTTATTAACATCAAATTACAATAAGGAGAACTAGATTCATCTACATGAGTCTTTATCTTTTGACCAAACAATTATAAAATTATTAGTGCTTATTTTCATTACAAATTTTCATCAAGAACAAATAGATAAACAAGAAAGCATAGATGTCACACTATCTAGAAAAACAGGAGGCAATAACATACAATCAGTATCAATTTATTTATCCGGTTAAAATATTTATTATGTCAATTACATTGTCATACAGTGGAATAAAACTCTCTAACGATACAGTTTCATGTAAATGAAGAGAGAAGCAATGAATACTCTACCTTAAACAGTTCTTGACATTCTTTATACGATAACAGTCCACACAATAGGTCACGGTCCTCCTCTTGTGACAACTGCATCCACCCGAGGATGTCATAGTACGACCACACCAACCAAAACCTAAGAAAAACTCCACTAGAAGCGTGGATATTAAATGATATAATATGGAAAGGAGAAATAGGAGAAGATGAACCCCAAAATGACAATGATAAAACATACCTTATATCGAAGATTGATTGATACATCTTGGTTGCATCAAAATAGAGAGAAACCAATCCGAGGAGAAAAGTTTGATTATGCAACTCCTATGAGAAGGAATGGGATGTTCAAGAATCTCTCACCCAAGATCATGGAGAAAGAATTAGGGAGGAAGATATCTTGTCCCTTTAGAAGATTTAACTAAGCGATGATTTAATATAAGCTTAATTTACCATTAAAAGTGGATCGCATTAAACCACACAGTTTGACCAAGTAAAAACATCTTGAGCCTTAGGGATAATTAATATTGGAGTTATGGCCTTTGAATCAGCCTTAGAGTCCTTAAAATAAGATTTTAAATGCATTTTACATCGAAGGAAACGTCAATGGGGTGAAACAGTAGGAAGTTGGAAACATTGTTCACCGTTGGAACCTCACTGTTCCAGAAACACTGTTCATGAACCACACTGTTGAAACCATACCATTCTAGAAACATTGTTAATGAACCTCAATGTTGGAACCTAACTGTTTGGGAAAAACTATTCATTAACCTCACTGTTGAAACCTCACCGTTGGAACCTCAACGTTCTGGAAACATTGTTCATGAACCTCACCCTTGGAACTTCACAGTTCTGGAAACACTATTCATGAACCTCACCATTAGAATATCACCATTATGGAAACACTCTTCCCCTAAGGTTATCGTTGCACTATTCACAGAAGGTTAATGTTGAAATTGTTCACCTAAGGTTACCGTTTCACTGTTCACAACAGTCTACTGTTGGAAATGTTCACAAAATGGCACTATTGCAATGGTCATAATGGACTACCATTGTAACTGTTCACCTAAGGTTACTGTTGCATTGTTCACAATGATCTACCGTTGGAATTGTTCACCTATGGTTACAGTTTCACTATTCACAAGGGTCTACTATCGGAACTGTTCACATAAGGACACTGTTGAACTGTTCACAATGGTCTACCATTGGAATTGTTCACCTAAGGTTAACGTAGCACTGTTCACAATGGTCTACTGTTGGAACTATTTACCTAAGTTTACCGTTGCACTGTTCATAATAGTCTATGTTTGGAACTGTTCACCTAAGGTTACCGTTTCACTGTTCACAATGGTCAACCATTGGAACTGTTCACAGAAGATCACTGTTACACTTTTCACAATGGTTTACCATTGGAACTATTCACAAATAAGTCACTATGACCTCCTGAAGCACTCAGACACTAGATTTTCACAAAATAAAGGACCAGAGAAGTCTTGGAAATTACATCAGATACATCTCAAAACATTCTTATCCTCAAGTATTCAAAACCCACCTAAAGGGAAAACGAAACGGGGTCCGAACAACCCCCCATCGAGATACCTCTCAAAAGTTAGAAATATACAAGAAGCAACAACAAAAATTCATATTATAAGCATGAATGGTCTAACCCCAAAGGGGACATCGTTACATGAAAATATTCAAACATCAAACAACTCTGTGTATAGAGCACGTATCTGTGACTCATGTTCCAAGGTACTCTCATCCATGCCACTCTGTTGCCATAAGACACAAATCAAGGGGATAGAACGCCCGCAAAACAGCTTCTCCTTATGGTCTTCGATCTCCAAAGGCTGCTCCTCAAAGGATGCATCATCATCAACATCGATCTCTCTCCAATCAATGATGTGAGAGTCATCATGAAGATAATGACGGAGATTTGATACATGGAAAACATCATGTATCCAACTTAGCTACAGGGGAAGTGCTACTCGATACGCCATAGCTCCAACATGAGCTAATACCTTAAAAGGCCCAACAAATCAGGGAGAAAGCTTACTCCTACGACCAAACATTCGCTGCCCATGATGGGGAGCCACCTTCAGAAACACATGATCCCTAACATTAAACTCTAATGGTCTCCTCCTTTGATAAACATATGATTTCTAACTATCTTTTTCTATCTTCATCCTCTCACAAATCGCCTAAACAATATCTGTTGTATTCTGCACTAGTTCTCATCTGAGAATTGCTGACTCTCCGACCCCAGTCCAGCACAATACAGAACTGCAAGGTCATCCATACAAGGCTTGAAATGGTTCCTTACCAATGGTGGAGTAAAAACTATTATTGTAAGAGAACTCCACCAAGGTTATGTGCTTCATCTATGAACCTCCAAAATCAAGAACACAAGAGCCTAACATGCCTTCAAGTGTATGGAGGGTTCGCTCTGTCGGACCATACGTTTGAGGATGAAAAGAAGTTCTAAGGCATAGTTGAGAACTGAAAGCATGATGGAGACATCTCCACACCCTGGAGGTAAAATGAGGATCTCGATCAGAATTGGTCATCCTTGTGACTCCATGATGTCTCACCACCTCCTCTAGATACTGCCTCGACAAAACGTCCACTAAACTTGACTCCTGGATCGCTATGAAGTGTGCCAATTTTTTTAAATGATAAAATACCACCCAAATAGCATCATGTCCTCCCATAGCTCGAGGTAAACCAGTAACAATGTACGTTGATATGTCCTCCCACTTCCACTGAGGAATCTCAAATGGCTGGAGAAGACCACCAGGAACACGGTGTTCGGCCTTCACCTTCTAGTAGACCAAACATCGAGACACAAACTCCATAACCGCACACTTCATCCCTGGCCACCAAAACAGGCTCCTCAAGGCTCGGTACATCTTTGTCATGCCAGGATGCACCGCTAAAGGCGAACTATGAAAATCACTGAGAGCCATCTCGTGCATCATCAAAGGAACAAAAATCTTTCTATTATACAACACTCAATGTTGTTCATCCTCCGACCAACTATCAAGGGCCTCTACACAAACAACTCGGTCTCTCTAGACCTCTACCTCTAGATCCCCCAACTGGGACTCTTCCACCTTCTACATCAGGGATGATTGTACCATCATCTGAAAAAGACAACCTATACCCCCATCTTCTCCCATATCAAAATGTAATACTGATAGTTCTTCCATTACTCTCCAGTAGTCACTAGATTCACGCACAACATCACTATGTGACTTTTGACTCATCACATTAGCTAAAACAATCCCCTTTCCAGGTGTATATGATATTTCGAAGTCATATTCCTATAAGAACTCCTTCCATCGATGTTGTTGTAAGTTCAAGTCATAGTAGGAGAAAAAATACCTTAAACTCTTATGATCATTGAAAACCACGAAACGCTTACCAATGAGGTAATGTATCGACAAATTCCAAGCAAACCCCACAGATTCCCACTCAAGATCGTGAGTGGCATAGTTACTTTCATTGGGACATAACTACCGAGACCCATAAGAAACAACCGATCTTTTCTGAAGTAGAACACATCCTAACCCCATTTGAGAAGCATCATAGAAAACATCAAACTAAACTCCATCAGCTGGAAGACAATGAATTGGAGAACTTACTAACTTCTCTTTTAGATACTCGAATGCTACCTGACACTGATTAATCCATATGAAATCCTGATCATTCTTGGTCAAACCTGTCAGAGGAGTCGCAAATCGTGAGAAATTGGCTATGAACCTCTTGTAGTAGCCTACGAGACCAAGGAAACTTCGCACCTATGACACTATCTTGGGGGCTTCCCAGGACACAACAACTTCTATATTCGATGGATCCATAGCGACTCCCGGTTGGGACACAACATTCCCCCTGAAACGGACTTATCGAGCCCAACAATCACACTTCAACAACTTCCCAAATAGGTGATGTTGTTGAAGAACTCTCAAAATGGTGTGAAGAAGCTCTTTATGATCCTCCTCAGATGTTGAGTATACAAGGATTTCATCAATGAAAACCACCACGAATGTGTCCAGGAACTCAAGAAAAAAAAATTCATTAATCCCATGATCACACCTGGAAAATTCGTCATACCGAATGGCATTACAACAAACTCATAATGCCCATGACGACAACAGAAAGTAGTCTTCAGGATATCCTCATACTTCACACACATTTGATGATATCATGACAGCAGGTCGATCTTTGAGAACCAACTTACACCCTTCAGTTGATCGAATAAATCATCAATCCATGGAAGAGGCTATAGATTCTTTATTTTCACTTTGTTTAAGCGGTGATAATCGACACAAAACTGCAAACTACCATCATCCTTCTTCACGAAAAATACTGGTGCACCCCATGGTGACACACTTAGCCAAACAAAACCATACTGTAACAGACCATCAAGCTGTATACGTAGCTCTCATAACTCAGAAGGGGCCATCCTATATGGAGACATAGAGATAGGAGACACTCCTAGTTGTATAACGATCCCAAACTTGATCTCTTGTTGAGGGGGTAATGCTACAACCTCTTCTGAAAAGACATCAGGGTACTTATCTATGACCCTAGGAAACACCAACTGCTGATCCTCTGAAGAACTCAACATCTTCTCAGCTATCATGGATGATAAGGACAGAACACACCTATGACCCTTCCGAGGATCTTGCTCACCAAAAAACACCACTGGCTCTCCATCTGCAACATGGAAAATGACCCTCTTCCAGAAGAAATCCATGATAGCCTGCACCGAATACAAACAATACATGCTGAGGATGACATCATATGGTTGTATTCATAAACATAAGAAATCTCCCCAAGAGTGGTGCTACCCCAACACTAACTCACAGTCTCTACAAACTTTAAACAAGTTAGCTCAACCTCCAACTAGAGTAGTCAATTCCAAGGGCACTAGAAGCCTCTCAACCTCATGTACCAAATCCTGGACAAGGGTAGGTGATATGAAGGAGTCTATCTCTCCTGAATCAAACAAGGCATACACCATGGTAGAAAAGAAGCAAAGGGTACCTTGAACGACATATGGCTCACCTATATCTAGCAATTATAGAGCATGAAGCTGACCATGAACTCCTCCACGCCCTCTCTAACCCTGATGACGACCACCACCATGGTTGCGCTCTGCTCTCGGAGGATGGGGAGCGTCATAGGGTTGTCCTCTGCCTGCATCATCTACCCTCTGTTGATCTAAATACGGTGTAACCTGCTTCTGCTGCCTCGGTTGGAATTTCATCAAGAGAGGAACCTGGAGCGTAGAAACTGGTGCATGATGACTGCTCTGAAAGGTCGGGCACTCCCGCTGCTGATGACCAATACCACCATAAGGAAAACAAGACCTAATCCCTTGTACAAGGCCTGAGAGTTGTTTTCTATAGAAATGAGATGTGAAGGGCTGTGACCTACACCCTACTGAACGGAAACTCTTCAGACCTGAAAACTGGGAACCCCGGACCACAGCTCTACTTCATGTGGAATCATGACAATTCCCCTCTCATAATGATCCAGTTTTGCCCAAATTCCTCTCGATAACCTCCTCCCTCACCATCACCTCAAGATATGTCTTTAGCATAAATGGGGTGACCTGGAGCTAGATCTCTAGATGTAAAGCCTCCTGTAAATGCCTTACCCTAGCCTCCTCATCTAGAAATAGGTTCAAAGCCTATCGTAAAAGGTTCCTGCAAGGGATTCCAATCTATCGCACACTGGAGCTCCCCTGTCGAAGGGTAAGAAGCTCCTGGCAACTAGACACCTTCGCACTCAAAGAAAGAAACTCGACTCTAAACATTTCTTGGAACTCCTCCCATGAGATAGCTAACTCCTCACAATCCCTAAGGAACAAGAACCACCATTGCCTCACTACTCCACGTAGCATCATCACAACCTAGGACACCCAGTGCTCCTTCCAAGCACAGATCGAACTGAAGTCGATCTTGATCTTCTCCAACCAGTCTTCCGGGACTTCATCTAAAACGGAGCCCTCATACTTTTGTAGACTCTGGTGTTGAAAATCTCAAAGTGTCTTCCTCCATGTGTCTTCTTAGTCATCCTCTACCCTACGGCTATTTGCTGAAACAGCCTGCTGGACATCTTCTATGCAAACCTGACGAGGACGTCGACCTGGAGCCATAACTATAAAATAAAAAATTGTTAGAGCTCCTAAACATGTAATATGGAAGACTCAACATTAATTAATTAATTGTTTTCTTTCATTGATTTTAGGTTAACCTATCCCATGTTCTACCCATTCAAACACATGCACAAAAAAGAATGATGCATGATCCTTTCCTAATCCTCTACCCTGCAACTAGTGTCACCTTGTTTAGTAACCATTTTAAACTTAATTGTGTATAAATCATATCTTAGTGGGCACTAAATGCCTATGTCTCAGTCGGTCTCTAGTGTTTAGATCACTTTCTAAACATGAATGCCACTGTTTCCCTACCAACTCATGCAACCTCGCTTGTGCCTAACACCAATCTCCATCCTATCCATCAACGAAACCTCTGATACCAATTTGTCAAGACCATATCCCGACAAAGTGTACCCCTCCTGGGAAGAAAATGTGATATGGGAGATAATGACCCCCCGAGTCCTGCCTCCAGTAGGCCCCAGGTTGGCAACTAGCACAGAGGGTATAGTCAACACAAAAATGGGAGGCATTACCCAATTAGAGAACACATATAGAAGAGAGAGAGATAAGATAGACAAAAACCAACTCCAGTTAAACCAGGAAGATGAAAGAAATCCTAAGCACACATATGAAATATCATGAAAAACTACTAAAATTGAAAGGGAAAAAACTACAAGTTCCCAAAAGAATGTAAAACAGCAGCAACCACAAGCCCGAACAACTTTTACAACCACAAGCTAGTAGTAACAAGCACGACATCCAACCTACTCCAAGTGACTTGAAAAGTGGTTTACATATACATAGGGTGAGTATAACAGTATACTTAGTAGGATCCTCCCTGATGCCTCTCGTGAAAAAGGAAATAAATCGTGCTAAAGCATAGTGAACAACAAGTGAAACTAACTCGTCATCTAAACAGGTATACTAAGTTCCTGGCATCACCATGGATACTCTCACCAAGTAACGCATACAATAGTTTATAATATAATAAATAATATCAAGGTACCCCGCTACTACATCCCCACTGGTTTGCCGCTTTTCCCCAATGTCGCACGTCCTGAGAATTTCTCTCAAAAAAGGCTTGCCCGCAGACACCTGGGAGACACACCACAACATGCACCTCATGCAAAAAAACCACCACATCCACATAAGAAAAGTAACCAGGTAGTTTTTGGGAGCCACCACAACTCTCATAACGTGTTTCATACATCGGGTATCATATCTCAAGCCATTACAACCCATACACCGAGTAAGGATCTTCAAGCCATCACAGCCTATACACGTTACACCCATAATAGTCCATATAAATCTATATCCAGAATATATGTGTGTGAATAACCACAAGTCATTACAGCCATTTACACACATATATGGGGAAAAATAACCAATGTGTCGGCCATCACAAGTAACTACCAGGAGAAGAGTTTGGAGCCAAAGGGGGTAGTCAGCAATTCATCCACGCACCAGAATGTTCGGGAAAACACCCACCCAGGGCTCAGAATCCCCTGGGTGTTAGTTGCCCTTACTGACAGGGTGGGGTAGCATATAAAAAACAAAAAAAGTACAAAATATATTATAGATCACAACCACACTGCGGGCATAACCTAGTCTTAAACTCAACTACATCTATATTCTCTTAGACTCTAGGCTTCCACTTCTAAGACTAGGTATCCAATAAGCACACAAACATTTAAAGAGCATTAGTAGATAACTTCATTCCATTTTAATTAGTTCCAATTTACGTTAATTAATTCTATAAACACTAATTAACCATGAACAATTCCACATTAAATTTCATTAGCATCACACCCAAAGTCCACCATCCCTTTAAAAATTAGAACCTCGTCATTATGTTCCCACAACTCCACCCCAAGGGTTAACACCATTTATTCAATTATTCATTACATAATTACATTCCCATATTCCCATGCATTATAGAAAAACTTTCTATGCTACTAAACACAAGGGGGCTAAACACGGTGAGTAGATGTACTACTCGTCGAGTCTTTTCCGCCTATAGCAAGAGCATAGACCCATCCTCCCTTGAGAATCTAAACATGGAAATAACGTGGCATACCCCGCTCATCATTTCTTCTTTTAGAAGAAGAGTAAGCAAGACCATCTACCTTGAGCAGTGGGGAAAAGTAATGCAGATAATCAACCAATAAGAAACAGCAAGCATCCAACAATCACACCCATCGCATTCCATCATCCCTAGTGTACTCCCCGACACCCACATGCATAAACCGATGCATCTCACCACTCTAGGAGTTATCTATTGCCACAGACAAAAGGCCTCCATGCCCCCACATTCTACAATATTCATCCACACTCACATCACAACACAAGTAGTATGAAAACAAACATCTTAAAAATTGGGCTCTTCGCCCTTTAACAATCAAGAGGGTAACTCATAACCCTTCAAGAAATTATCAAACAATCAGTTCATTAATCCATCTTGAATTAACTGATTTATTATTCATAGGTTCCAAATTTGGGAAACCTAATAAGTAAGCTATCAAAAAATAATTAAACATGCTTACTACACCAATTTTATTAACATCAAATTACAACAAGGAGAACCAGATTCATTTAAATGCTTTTTTATCTTTTAACCAAACAATTATCAATTAATTTTTGTTTATGTTCATTACCAATTTTCATCAAGAATGAATTGCTATAAAATCAAGCATAGATATCACACTATCTAAAAAAACTAGGGGCAATAACATACTGTCGGTATCATTTTTTTTATCCGGTTCAAATATTTTTTATGTCAATTCTTGTGTCATCCAGTGGGATTAAACATTCTAATGATATAGTTTCACGTAAAGGAAGAGAGAAGAAATGAATAATTTACCTCAAATAGCCATTGATGTTCTTTATACGAGAACAATCCATAAAACAGGTCACGATCCGCCACTTGTGACAATGATATGCACCCGAGGATTCCACGGTACGACCGCACAAAAAAAAACCCAATAAAAACTCCATTATAAGTATGGAGATTACATGATATAATATTTAAAGTAGAAACAATAGAAGATGAACCCCAAAAGAACGATGATAAAAAATACCTTATATCGAAGATTGATTAATACAACTTGGTTGCATCAAAATAGTGGGGAACCCATCCAAGGATGAATGTTTGTTTGTGCAACTCCTATGAGAAGGAATTGGATTTTCTAGTGTCTCACACCCAAGAACAAGAATAAAGAATTTGGGAGGAAGATATCCCATCCCATTAGATGATTTAATGGAGCGATGGTTTAAGATACTCTTAATTTCCCATTAAAAGCGGATAGCATTAAACCATGCGGTTTGACCAAGTAAAAAGATCCGGAGCCGTAAGGATAATTAATATTGATGTTATGGCCTTTGAATCGGCCTTATAGTCCATAGGATAAGGTTATTAATTCCTTTTACGTCAAAGAAAAAATCAAAGGGGTGAAACACTAGGAATCTGGAAACACTGTTCACCGTTGGAACCTCACCGTTCTGGAAACACTGTTCATGAACCTCACCGTTGGAACCTCATCATTTTGGATACTCTATTCATTAAACTCACTATTGAAACCTCACCATTGGAACCTCAGTGTTTTGGAAACACTATTCATGAACCTCACCATTAGAACCTCACAGTTTTGGAAACACTGTTCATGAACCTCACTGTCATAACCTCACCGTTCTGGAAACACCTTTCCCTTAAGGTTACCGTTGCACTATTCACAGGTGGTTAATGTTGAAATTGTTCAACTAAGGTTACCTTTTCACTGTTCACAATGTTTAATGATTGGAATTGTTCACATAAGGTCGCTGTTGCTTTGTTCACAAAGATCCACCATTGGAACTATTCACCTAAGGTTACCGTTGCACTGTTCAGAATGGTATACTATTGGAACTGTTCACCTAAGGTTACCGTTTCACTGTTCAACATGGTCTACTGTTGGAAATGTTTATAGAAGGTCACTGTTTCACTATTCACAATGGTCTACCATTTGAAATTTTCACCTAAGGTTTCCATTGCACTGTTCACAACGGTCTACCGTTGGAACTGTTCACCTAAGGTTACCATTTCACTATTCACAATGGTCTACCTTTGGAACTGTTCACCTAAGGTTACTATTGCACTGTTCACAACGACATACCATGGGACCTATTCATAGAAGGTCATCATTGCACTGTTCACAATGGTCTACCGTTGAAAGTATTCATAGATAAGTCACAATGACCTCCCGGAACACTCAAACAGCAGATTTTTACAAAGGAAAGGACCAGGGAGGTCTGGGACATTACAACTATATATATAATATATAACATTTCTTAGTACTATCAATAAATATTTAAATAAAAAATTATTTATACTTTTTTAATTTACTAATTTTTATTTTTTATTTGATTAGTTTTCATGTTACATATATCTATATTTTTAATATATTCTATTTATTAGTAATTATAATTTATATATATTATATTCAATTTATTCAATTTTATCTATCGATATATATTTAATGAATAAGAATTTTACTATTTTTTTAATAAAATCATTTCTATATTTATTTATTTAATTATATCATTTTTTCAAGACCTTTCTCATCTATAAAAAAAGAACTGTCAATAGATCTCTCTATCGTCACTAAAAATAAAGAGTTGATAAATGGAGCCATTTATCAATGCTAAAAAAATCACTGATGAAGGATACCATTTATAAGATCTGATAAAACATACCATTTAATAGATCTAAAAAACGTTCATAAATGGTCATGTTTATCAGTTATAGTAAAAGGAACTGATAATATGTGGCCTTTATTAGTGATTCTTTTAGCACTAATAAAGGGAACCTTTAGCAATGCCTTTTTCTAATGCTGATAAAGGCCAGAGCTGTTAAAGGTAATTTTTTGTAGTGTTGACAATTCATAAGATATGAATAATTTGATAATAAGAGAAAATGAGGCATGATAACATACAACTGACATAAAACATAGAATTATATCACAAAAATAAGAATATAAACTCATTTTCATATTAGTTAAGTCTCACTACCAATGCTATCATAGTGGAATGTGTTCAATATCCAAACCATCATAATATTAAAGAATCGCTACCAATACCATCAAAACGGATAAAGTCCCTTAATAATGTTTATTCACTCCCCATTGTAGTCATATATATCTCTTGAGATTTAGTTCATTACCCAACACATTCAAAGGACATATAGGTTCAACTAATCATTGGTTATAATGAAATCGTTGGCCCCAGTTTTGTTGTAACCACCATCCCTAGTTTTACAATAACCACTATCACATAATGAAAATCATACATACTCATTCCAAAAAATCATATAAAAGTCATCTTATTGTAATGAAAGAAATGAAATTAGGCTTATAATGTTTTCATCATATCATAACTGATGGAATTGAGATATGTTTCATTTTCATCTCATCATTTCATCATAGAGTAACATATTGATAAAGAAGTTGGTTAATCAAAATTTAATCATTGTTTTACATATGGATGAGAAATAGGATTCCTATAAATTTTTTCAGCATCAAAATAATCCATTCAAATAGTGAATATGAATGATAATATTAGATCATATCCCCATAAAAGAATACGAAGAATAAAAAAAGTTTATATTAGATGTAATTTGATTTTTAAAGATAACATGAAACATTTATTTAGAAAAATATCTTTTCATTTAAAATAAATTTTCAAAAAAATTAATAAAACAACTTTAAATCATTTTCTTTGCAAATTAACTTTAAAACATAATAAGTGATGACTAAAAATCACTCAAAAAATTTCTGGAATAAAATATCCTTTCCACATTGGAAAAAAAATTTAAAACATTTTAAAAAAAATAAAAATATTCTACTTTTAAAATAAATTCATAACTTTAAAATGTGAGTTAAAATAAAATAATGATTAGGATGACAAATAATTATGTTAATGTCATACATGTTAATATAATGGTTCCTTCAATATTTATGTATTAAGAAAAATAAAAACAGTTTGGAAAATGAAATGAATATTTCTTTCATGTAAATTAATAAAAAGTTACACATGGGTAAAAATTTCTTTGATAAATCATTTGAATAATATTAAAAGCTTTTATTATATTTTATAAAACATTATTTTGAATGAAAACAAGGTTTCCAACTCAATAGAAAAATAAGATGAATTGTATTAAAAACATTTTTTTAATTATTGAGTTCATAAATATAAAAAAGGGGAAACAAGTATTATAAATAAATTCCTATGTGAGAATAAAATTCATGATTTTATTGGGGGATAAATCATAATATTTCATTATTGGAAGCCTAATCTTAAACAATCCTGATAAATAATGATATGGTAATATAAATACCCCACCACTTCGGTAAAATTGATTAAAAATCCCCAAGAAGTAAAATAATTTAATGAGACATATATTGTCAAGAAAATAATAAAATTTATGATATTACATGTTAAATGGGTTGTATATACCCCTCATAAAATAATATAGGTTTATAATATAACATATATCTCGATATCGGAAAATTGAGATAAACATCCTTTACCGCTTTGCTAATATTTGCACTATAAAACTCATGAAATAAATGTCCTAAAAGGGATATTTAAATAATAATACCCTTAAATATAATAATAATGAAATAAATTTATGAATATTATATAAATCACCTAAAAGAATCACATTGTGAATATGGGATGTGTCTTATAGAAAAATAAAAGGCAGATTAAAATCTCATTCCACTTTAGTAATATTTTTAATCGTTAGAACCAATCAATAATTACATCATATTAAACTTTATATATCATGATAAATAATAGATTAATGTTATAAAATTTTAATGGTAAGTATATACACCACAAAAGACCAATAAGGTGTGAATTTGCATATGTCTCCAAGAAATAAAGAAAGACTTGAAATCCCTTACTGCTTTAGTAATAATTTTTATCATAATCCTAAATAAATAATAAAATGAAATGAAACATTAAATATCATGAAAATATTGATACTGATGATAGAAAATTTAAAATGGTAATTATATCAATCTCAAAATAGAAATGAGTGATCAATTTGAATACGTCTCTCAGAAATAAAAGTGATACTTGAAATCCATTACATTAAGTCTCAACTTCCTTTGTACATGTTAGAACCTATTGTATAATTTATATAAGTTTATTATAAATATATTATTGAACAATAATTATATATATTATTCCATATATTATTTCAATTTTACCATTTATTTCCTTTTTATTAAAATTCCTTGTCAAAATTACATTTTTGGTAGTAACTACTTGATTTTTCTTATATGTTTGGATTTTTTATTTTTGGTAATCTTAATTTTATCATGGGTCGAAAATATCTAGAATTATAATCATTTAATAATAATCATATTTATAAATCAATTATACTTTTAATCACAATCATTAAATATGACTTTGAAAAATTATGGGCATTCCGATCATTTAGACGGTAGGCCATATGCATGCATGAGTAACATTTCCATTTTTTGGAGACCATTATGGATTGGTGGAAATTAATATTTTATCTATATATAATTATCATTATATAGTAGATAATATATTTTTTTATTAAATATAATTGTACATATCATCCATGTGGTTTTGTTGTGAAAAGATAGAGTCTCATTGCTTTGTGACGGTGGTACTCCACACATACATGAACATCGTTATCATATTTTAGTGAGTGAAATAGTAATAATAAAAGTGATATATTATCATATAATAATGATAAATATGTCATTAATATCATAAATACGTCATTTTTATCTCATTTATTCATAAAATTTAATTTATTTTCTTCTATGTAAAACCTTAGTGAAAAATGAGTCACATTGCTTTGTGAGGCAATAGTCCACCGGTACCTGAATGACATTATCATCTTTTAGTAAGTGAAAACTCAAGAAATAAAATGATATATTATATTTTAAAATTTTTAATTATTCCATTAGTATCATAATAATTCCATGAATATCACATATTTTAATTACCTAAATATTTATTATCTTCTACGTAAAGGGCTAGTAAAAACAAATCGCATCACTTTGCATGGTAGTAGTCTGGCGTACACACGAGAGATGTTATCATATCCCATACATAATGGAAATTTTAAAAGTTATATATGATATAATTACTCTATAGATTTAATTATGTTATATAAATCATATATATACTATATATCAATTATAATACCAAACAGTGAGAGGTGTTAATGGAAAATTGAAGGACATAGATTCCTGAGGCGGTAGTCCACCGTACACACAAACAATGATTTTTTAACCATTTTATGGAGTTACAGATGTTTATAGTACATGTACATAAAAGAAAAAAATATATTTCTATTTAAGATGACTATTTTATTACATCATCAATTTTTTAAAATAATTGAATGTGGTGGAGGAAGAAATAAAAAAATGATAATTGAAAAACCTTACCTCATCTTCGGGTAACATCCTTAGATTTGAATGAAAATGATTACTAGTTTGCATATATGACCTAAAAAAATATTCTAGGAAGATAGGATGGATTTTTTTATGTTATTTGGTAGGTCTTTTTTAAACCCAATGGTTTTGATGGTTTGAATATGTGAGGAGAGTGGGAGACCTTTTATAAGAGAGATGTGTTCCACACTTGTAATTTCATGGAAATAAAATTTCTACCAATGTTTTTTACATGAATAAATGCTCCAAAATTAAGTATTATAGAGGATATGACGATATAGGGTCAAAATATTTCCATAAAATATATTTTATACCGATGTTAAAGCTATTTTAATTCTTATATTTTTATTTTAACACACAAGTGAACACATTTTTACCAATACTATGGTAATTCTTTTTTACTATTTTAACAACTCATTTTGGTGAAAAATTAATTTTACCTTATTATATAATATATTTTATTTTGATTAAAAATATTTATTCCATTTCCCAAATTCAATTCAAATAAATTATAAATTTTCATTTAAAATTAATCTCAAAGTCACTATGAGAATGTGGGCTTTTAAAGAGAAAATATTGAAATGTATACAATGACTTTATATCCAATTCCAATATTAAATTTATTTAGATGAAATAAATTTAATATATATATATATATATTAACTAATTTTAAATAAAATAAATTTCTATTAAAATTTGTAACATCCTGGTTCCGGAAGCCACCTAGAGGCGCCCCGTACCCAGTTGGTCACATGGCCTCAAGCGCATTTCCACAAATTCCAGAGGCTGCCGACTAGTAGCGAGGGCCTTCGATGTGATAGTGGGGAAACTATGCCCTCATTGGCAGAGTACACAGTGGAAAAAAACAAATAGACAATAGCAGAAACTGTAACCATCCATAAAAGGGTCAACAATAAACAACAGAAGAATAACAGTAAACAACTGGAGCACACACACACACATATATATAAAATTATGAATGATACATATGTCTAGGAAATCAGCCAAACAACTCAGAATGATGAATACAATAATAAACCAAAGCGCAAAAGAAAATAGGTAAACTCCTCAGCATCGCAAGCCATAGCTTGGTCCCATGCTCTCCAGCTCCACAGCAAGTCATGTACCCGAAGTAGAAGGGTGCTTGCCCTTATCTATACCAGCAACAACATAATATGTTTGGGACCAAAAGCATGGCACAAACAGGGTGTGAGACAAGGTCCCAGTAGGAAACCACTCAATGGTCTGTTCCTAACAGTCAGTGAATACATGGAATGTTGAAGTGGTGGAAGCAGTAAACAGGAAAGAACATAGCAGCTACAATCCACAATATCTGTCATATAAAGTACACAAGTCACATCCAAACAACAAAAAGAACAACGGGTAACCCCCTGTGTAATTCTCACATCCTACTCCTTATGGTTCAACCTACAAATACTAGCAACCCTCTGGGAATCGCACACAGTCTCACCCCTCTGGTTTAGCTAAATAATAGACTCTCTGAGGAAGCACTCACCATCAATTCCCCCTATAGTCTCCTATCAGACTAAAGGATCTCTGGGGAAGCACTCAATGTCTCATTCCCCCTGTGGCCCGCATCGAGGAACTACAGACTCTCTGAGGAAGCACTCAACATCAATTCCCCCTGTGGTCTCGCATCGTAAATTAAAGACTCTGGAGAATCCCTTACGCCTATTATCTCTATGGTCCACTACACTAGGTTCTCTCAGCCCTGTGTAAATCAAACATGCAAAGCGCGTGTATCGCCCCATGTAAACCTCAAGAACTAGTTGGCTATCATTCTAAGGTACAACAACATAATAGTACAATAGTTCCAATATCCTACAAATAGGCATGGCAACTCAAAAAATGCCTAACAGGAAAAACATGCATGTAAAATCATCCAGAGCACAGTACAAGTTACCCTATTCACAATCATTGACCTCTACTCAAGAAATCAAGCAAAGCAGGCAAACAACATGGCAATAATAGAAAACACACAATACCCCATTGAAGGGAATTGGTGGAATTGCACAAAATATTCAAAGACATCCTACAGAAAGGTACAAATCACCTACCTTGATTCTATGAGATCAATATAATTGAACCAAGTGGATTTATTCTCCTTAGAACGTCAAATATCTGAGAAAACATCCAAAACGCTCAACCCATGAAATCTTGAGAAAGAGGAGGAATTGGAAAACAAGCCTCTAGGAGAAGGAAGGACTCACCACTGCGATTCCAACACAATAGACAATGGTCAATTCGTATAATGGACGGAGGATCGGGGGCTCAGAGAAGATTCACGGTCATACGGGTCACTCTCTGATGAAGAACCTGAAGAAGAGGCAAGTTCTATCCGTTTGGCGCGACCCCGGTCTGTTTAATGAAAAAAAATAAAATACATGGAGTGTACATCTAGAGTACACGGCGTGAACTCGTCTTTTCCATACTCTACTTTAAGCGGCCTCCACATTTCCCCTACACACCGTGTGTGTGGCCCAAACATGACCAACACATGGCCTGGTGCAGCAGAAAAGTTCACGGCATGTACTTATGAAATTTCCATATTTCCCCCTTTTATCAAAAATGACCAAAAAGGAAAAACATACCTAAAAAGAACATACGGGTTCTTACGTAATTTAACTTTAAAATAATTTAAATGAAGTGGGTATTTTCAATTAAAATTTAGATTTTTTTCATAATTCATCAAAAAATCGTCCCATTAATAAAATTATAAAAAATTAACCCTGAGATAAATTTCATAGTTTTATTTTTTTCAAATAGTTTTTTAAATATTTTCAATAATAACTCTTAAAATAAATGAACAGATGGTGAAAAACTGCATTTTAGAAAAATATATTTTTTAAGCGTAAAATTATATTTATTTTTATCTCTTACCTTGAAATAACCTTAGACAAATGAAAAATATTTGACTGAAAATATTCGTTATAAATTTTACCAAAATCATTCAAAAAAATTATTTTCTTAATTTATTAAGGGAAAACATGTGAGTTCACACAAAATAGTTTTTCATAAAGAGATTTCCTTTATTTTCAAATTGTTTTTATTTTAATTTCTAATTAATTGGTCTCTAAGGTATTAATTCTATATACATATCTGAATCATTTATTTTCAAATTTTTTAATTCTATTTATACCCTCCTTTGTAATTTATATGTGATAACAATAATAATAATATTTTTATAGTATTTCATGTTTTTCTAAAACTCATTGTTGTGTGTAAAAAAAATCAAAAAGATTAAATTAATTTGAAATATATTATTTAAAAAAAAATTGGGTGTTATAATATATCTTGGATTGGAAATTTTCATTAGTCTAACCCTTCACGTTGATCTTATTTTTGCATCTAATATTATTCTCAAGTACATAATGATATTTTTTTAATAAATCCAATAATTTTCACTGGGATTGTATTTTTATCTTCTATTAATGCTAAGATCAGAGGAGAAATAATGTTGAGTACAAAAATCGTAATATTTAAATGATAATTTATTTGATTCAAAAGTAATTATATACATTTATATAATTATTTATAAGGAACCTAAATCAGCATAAGATTCAATCCATAAAAAACTAGTGCAGATTAATTTTTAGATTTATCTACTTTAAAATTATTTAATACTTTACCAATTTATGTGTCATAACATAGTATGAAACACCTCTTAGATCTACCACGAAATATATTCACACCTATAATGGAAGATTCTTTTTCCCATGTATTTCATAAAGAAGCACATACCCAACCACATCATTAAAGAGTGTAAAGTTTTTATTCCCTTTTAGATAATAATTATTTTTTCCATATTAAACATAAAAAACTATACAACACTCCCTCAAATCCACTTATATACTCATGAATAATCCATTTTTTATAAAACCAAACTCTTTCATTACATTATCAAATATGTTATTTTGACTATGTGAAAATTTCATCAATCCATAAATGGTCCATTGAAACTTTCACACATTATTAGACTCATTTGGAACATAAAATCCCTCATGATTTATCATATACCCATCCTTAACTAAACTTCTATTATGTAAAGGGTTTTGAAATTCATTTGAAAATTCTCATCATCAAAATGAGCTATAATGGAGGGTAATATTTAAATGCGGAATATCATCTCAATGTGTGAGAAATTTTATTTATAGTATATAAAATGAATTTTAATTTAACCATTAAGAACTGTAAATTTTTTTAGGTAGAAATTCTACCATACATATCAATTTTATTTTAAAAAATCGACTTGATCCCTTTTCATCTCACCCCTTCATGTTTATTTACAGATATCCAAACATAGTTAGTTTATATGGATTCTATTCAAAAGTCCACATATTTTATCAATTTTGAATGATTTGAACATTTTATGGTCTATTGATAAGTTAGAGGTTCATCTCTTATTAACATTACAACATCATCATTTTCTATTATAAATCCATATATCATAGGCTCTTGACGACTCCAAATAGAAATTCATTTTTCATATGTAACATGAGATAGTTATTCATCCACAACTATTTATGGAACCATATTATCTTCAATTTAAAAAAACACCATTTTTATTGGTTTTAAACAAATCAGATTTCAACTTTCTTCCCATTGACACACTTACTAATGTATACGTTTTGAAGGAAAATAACATGTGAGGCCACAAATACTTTTTTTAGTATAGTTGTACAAATAATATTCGTGATTCTTTGGGATAACAAACAAATAATAACTTTTATGATTTATGGTCATGTTTTTCAAAATCCAATATTTTTATGAGTTCTTTAAGACATTAAATATTAATAAATAAAAAATCGGGAAATTTTCACACAATAACTCATATTGTGTCTTCATGGTTTCTTTACGTGGTAATTTATTTAGTAGGAATAAATAATTTGCAATAGTATACCCCCTGAATAAAAAAGGAAGGCCATAATGTATCATCATCAATCGAGCCCTGTCAAATATGGTATGATTCATCATCTGAGGAACAAAATTACACAATGATGTTCAATTTAGAGTGAGTTGAAAAAAAAGATGAAATATATTAGTTGATATGTTAACTCTTAGATCATGTGTTGACCACCCTGATTCAAAGAGATAATCTTAATACTTTTTCCTAGTTTGTTTTTTACCAAATTATGAAACTCTTTGAGGTTTTCAATCAAATTTTATTTTTTTCTCACCAAAAACAATTACCATTATGTCTAAAGAAATCAATAAAAATAACTAAGTGACTAGTACCACTACTTAATGGGGTACCTATTGGTCCATATACATCGCTATATATAAGATCCAGGAGCCCACTAGCCCTTTAACCTTTTCTACTGAAAGGAAATTTGGTCATCATGGGTAATAATTATATGAATCTCCCATTTATATTTATAAGAACATAAAAAATTTATAAGAACATAATTATAAAGGTAGTTGGGATAATAATCGTATTTTATATTCTAAATATAAATTTTATTGTTATGGTTACAAACTATGGGAATCTATAAACCCCTTACCATGTTATATGTGACATAAAAAATTCATTATTTTATATAGAATAATTTTTTTATTAACAATGAATGAGAAACCCATATTTTCCAAAGAAGGTATAAAAAAAATTCTATTTACAGTGGGAACATAAAAACATTTCTCTAATTCCAGAATGAATTCATGGTAAAGTCAGATCATAAGTACCTAATCCATCATGTATTTCCCCATTATTAATATGGAGATTTAATTCACCCCTATTCATTTCTATCCTTTATATGAGTCTATTTTTAACAACAAAATTGTGTGATGTACAACCAATATCCAATAATAATATGTTAGAGTTTGTGAAATTAGAATTTATAACATTCACAATCAGATACTCCGAATGATTCTATTTGGGAAAACATATTAGTCTTAGATACAAATAATGAGTTGTTATATAGTTCATACCTATATGTGATAAAAAAAATATGATGTAGGCCCTAATATATAACAAATAAATATATATGGGTGATTATTGGGTTTTATATCTTTCCTAAATGAATTTCAAAGAGAGTGGTCCCACTAACAATAATGACCTTGTAATTATATCCATTTATTGAGCCATGATCTACATTTCATTGAGTATTGAGTTTGAAGGGGAATTTATCCAACCACTTATTTATTTATGTAGGGAATTTATTTGGATACATTTTAAAGCACTTTGATGCATCTTTTTTACAGGTTACTATAGTTTTACCGCCAATATACCACACCACTCAGCCTCACTGAAACCCGCAGCCACCGCCAACCACGGCTTTACTACCTCTTCTCCCCAGGTCACCACCAGAAGAACCCTCCACTACCAAAACAATGTACCATCCAACAGGTTCCAGGATGACTCACCACATATGGGATTCACCTTCGGTGCAAATCATCTCCATTAGCGCTCAGTGCTACTAGACTTACTACCACCGATGTCTCTGTCAGACAACTCCTTCTACCATTTCCAGGATCTGCCGCTGAAGCACCTCTGAATCCATGAAACCCACAAAATAGTAACAATATGAACTTGAAATTGAAAAACACATTTGTTTGGAATCAACTTAGAATAATGAATTTTACTGAAAATTTATTTTTTCTCAGATCTGGAAGAGAGCCTTCGAGTCACGGATGAAGGCTGAGCCATCACTGGAGAAGACTATACTAACCATCGATGCACACTGATGCTGAACCCCTCGCTGTCATGTACAAAGGATGCCACACTTGAAAAGGTATTATTGGTTGAGTCTTCCATTGACGTCAAGCTATTGAAGGATATAGAGGCTGAACTACCATGCACAATCCACTTAGCTATCCAACCGATTATGCCGAAACACCACTCAATCCCATATGAAAGCCTCCTCTCACCTTCCATCCATCGAACCCACCCTCCTCCAAAGCCTGAATCCGAACCCCCACTCCCTTTTTATATTTTCTTATCTAAAATTATACACCTATTTATATAATAATAATAACAATAATAAAAATAAATTATGTATAAATTCGTTATTAACAAGCAATGCATATATTTATTGAATAATATAATAATGGTATGTAATTTATCAATAATATTAAAAATAAATAAATATAACTGTAATTATAAATGAATATATTTAAAAATGTATTATTAATAATATGTTTACATATTTATTTTAACAAAAAAATCTGTTTATAGTTTTTAAAATTTTTAATAATATAAGTATGTAAATTTTAAAAAATAGTTTTAAAAATTTATATATTTATTTAAGACTAATATAATTATGTAATATATATATATATATATGTTAACTGGAACGATTGGATTCTAATTTTTCTTTTCCATAAAATTAGGAAAGGGGGGAATAGGATGCACGGGTCAGAGCTTTGAGGAGTAGGAAATTCTGTTGAGGGAGTTTGTTCTTAGGTCACTAACAAGGATGGGGAGGCGTAGTGAATATGCCACACATAGGAAAGAGAGGATATCTAGGAAGATGTTATAGGAGTTGAATTTCAATTATCTAATAAAAGAACAGTCAAGAAGAATCATGGGGGTCCCTTGACCCATTCTAAACACTTCAAGAGTCGCAGAATCAATTCTAGAGACTCGCATCATCCTCTATTATAGAGAAAATCAGGGAGAGGACGATACTCTTCACATTATAGGAGTGATACATCCGAAAAACACTCACCATACACCATTTGCAGTAGGTAGATGAAATAGATTAGGCCATCAGAGATTTTGGTAGATCAAACTGGGAGAAAAAACATTCTTCTTCTATGTTCTTCTATTTTCATTATTTCTACATCATGAAATTCTATCTTTTAAAATATTTTTATATTGTTAATTTTATTGTGATCATAAGATAATATTCCTTGGGAGATTGGGTTGATCTGGTAATTCTATTTTACATTGTTCATGCATATCTCATCACCTAGATGCTTCTTTCCCTTTCACTTCAATGAATAGTATTTTTCAAAACATCAAGAATCAATGAAAATGGAACTTGATCACATTTATATTCAAATTATGTTCAATATGTGTATTTCAATGAATAATAAATCAAGATAAATAGGGAAAATAAAAGTGAGTTAAATAAACCGATTGAGTTTAGTGATTTCTGATTTTTCACATATGGCAATTGAATGATTTATATAGTTGATAAACTATAGGAATTATTTTGTAACAAGTTTACCTGATGAAAAATCTGTTCAGCCACATTGAATTGAATCCATATTCTTAAATTATAAAACATGAACAAGGAAAATCATTATAAAATCCATCAATCCGATTTTCCCCATTCTATTAGTTGGTAATTCTCACTATTTGTGATACTCTACTATCATTCTTGTTATCTTCAAATATCAGTAACTTTAAGTATGAAATAAATATCATTCTCATCACTATTTCATCACTTTCCACCACTATTTCATGACTTTTTTATTTGTTTTAATTTTGTTGCCATGGTTTTGGTTACATAAAAACATGATCAGTCTTTCCCTATGGTTTAACCATCCTTCCAAAATTCTATAGTTGGTAGTAAGTTGGATTATAAATATTAAATTTTCATGCATTCAACAAGCCTCATGTCAAATTTTAGAACCATTTCTGTGGAAGTGACGTGCTACCATAAAATTGACATAAAAAACGTAAAAGAAGGAAAACACAAAACACACAAAGTTAATAAATTTAAAACATTTCAAAAAAACCTGGAAAAAAATAAAACATATTAAAAATCAGATGAACATGCTACTTTATGTAGACAATGACTATACCTGAGACATTTTAACCATTTTTTACTGATATTTAAAAACACTATAGGTACATGAAAAAGATAAAAAGAAATGAATATTGATTACAATATTCATGTTGACAATGAGAACATGAATGACCCACCTCCTAAAAATGTGGACCCACCTGGTAATGAAAATATTTATTGGAAATTATGGGAGTTATTTCCCTCATGTTTCTAGTAATCCTTAATGCATTAGTCCCTCGCCTTGGTCTAGAAATTATGAAATCAAACATTCTATGTTTTCCCATCAACATACCTTTAATGGAATGCATATTGGAGACTCCCTTGCCTTTATTATGGTATTATACTATAGTGTACACTAGCTTCCATTTAGAGGCCTAAGTGAGAAAGATCTTAAGATGAGAGTGTTCCCTTTTTTCCTCAAAGGCAATGATGGGTCATGGTTTCATCAATTAGAGGAGTAAATCATTGTCACCTGAGATGAAGTATATAATTCTTTAACCGCGAAATTATATCATAGGAAGTATAAATACGAGATTATACATAAAATCATTGGTTTCTTAAAATACGAGGGAGAGATATTCCATGATGCTTGGTATTGATTCCGGAGAATACTTAGACAATGTCCAAACTACCAGTGGACTCCCTAATTCCTCATGTAAAATTTCTATAAAAGCCTCACCCCTAACCACCAGAATTTTGTGGATCAAACTACATGAGAAGATTTTATTGATAAGACTGTTGAGGAGTTTATAAAATCATTGACACGCTGGAAACACAACTGATAGAAAAAATTCTATAGGGAAATAATCATTACAATCAAGACACCCAACCTTATTTCACAATCTGATGTCCATGCTGCTGTATTTTTCAATGAAAAACACATAATAATCTTAGAGAGGAATTCCACCATTATGGAATGTTTCATCATACAAAGACTTACAATCCAAATTTTTACAAGGCAACACAAGCTCCTGATATTGCCAATATTGCTAGATATGGTCAAAAGATACGGACTAGGGATGAATCTTTTTAAAGATACAATAATAAGAGGTATAAGAACCTCCCGAACCTCTCTTGGAGGGACCATAGAGTTATTCTCCATGATTATCCTCTAGGTTTATAGAAGCCACCTGGGTAACTCTGTTTCATTCCAAACCCAAAACCGAATCATATGACTCACATGATGAAGTGAATGTTATGTTAAAATAGTTGATAAGAAGGTATTATAAACAAAATATGAATAATTATTTTAACAGAGTTCAAATGAATTCATGAATAAAAAATTTGTAAATTAAAATGGTGTATTTAGCTAAGTTGGTTTGTCATGGAGACAGGGGTAAGCTTCTGAGTACCACTGAAATAGACTATATAAAAAAATTGATTTGGCCACTAGAAGTTGTCCCTAACCCACCAAGAGTCTTTGTAAGTACTCCACATTGATGAAAACGAAAAAATTGATGAATATGAAAATTTTAATATGAAAAATGTTGTATCGAAAAAATTGGCCAGTTTCTCTAGAAAAACATTGATTCCTACTATTCTAGATGAAAAATAACATGAAAATTAATTGAATAAAATGATAATAATTTTGAGAAATCACTTGATGAATAATTTTATGGGATTTCCAAAATTGTGGGTAACATTTATCCTATAATCCCATTCCAAAAAAATAAATAATAAATAATTTGATTCTGAGTTACTAAAATTTCTCAACGTGGTTAAAAAATTGAACATCAACATCCCATTACCCGAAGTCCTTATTCAAAGAACATATTATCTAAAATCCCTCAAGAAAATATATTAAAAAGAACAATGAAATAATTTTCATCCAATATTTGGCTGATGAGTGTAATACTATATAGCAGAATATGATACCACCTAAGATCCAAGTCCCTAGGAGATTTTCCATTCCTTTCACCATAGGATATTGATTTTTCAAATTCAATTGTCTGTGTGATTTGGCCACTAGTTTCAATTTTATTCCTCGGTTTTTTTAAGCACATGGGATTAGGAGTTACCAACCCACCAATATTATGTTACAACTCTCTGATCAATCCATTACTCATCTAGTAGGAAGGGTAGATGATATGATAGTATTAGTATGCAGACTATTTTTTCCAATGAAATTATTATACTAGATAATTAGTGTGAGGACGAGGTTCCTTTTATCCTTGGTATACCCTTTATACCCCAAGAGAGAATTTCATGGATTTATAAAATGGGAAATTTATTTTTAGTATGGCTGAAAAAAAAGAGGAGTTCAATGTTTTCAAAAAAAAATTAAAGAACCCACCCACCCAATAGATCATATAGATGAGCAATTATTAGATGAATAATCTAATAATGAAGAGTAATATGAGTTTTTGAGGATACTTGAATTGATTATTGGTGAACCAAATATCCCTGCTACAACCTGGATGGGGGTCAGATCTAGTAAGGAGAAGGGTCATGTAAATGATTTTGAGTGTGTTTTTTCTAGAACATCTAGAAGAGTTTTTATTGTTACACATCTTTCACAAAAAGGAATAATCTAAATATGAGAAAAAGTCTTCTTAAATTAACAGGGGTGAAGAAATTTCCTCCTACAATGAAGTTTTTAAGAGGGAAAATGGAGACCATGGTACACCCATTTTCATGTGACTACCGTCAAGCCAATAACTACCCAATATAGAGCTCAAATCCATCCCAGATCAATTTAAATTATCAATTTTAGGAGGAATATTTTTACTTCCTATGACCATCCCTTACATGATGGAGGAAATTCATGAGGACAATGTACTGATTGGTATTAGTAAGGACAAATATATTATTGGTTTGTCAATTGATGATATAAATGGAATAATTGCATCATTCTTCATGAATAAAATTCCCATATATCTGGAGAGTAAACCAAGTTTGGAAGCCGAAAGAAAACTTAACTCGAATATAAAGATATTATTTTAGAAGGAAGTTACCAAAATACATGAATCTATGATTAAATTTCCTATTTATAAGAGTTTATGGTTTAGTCCTTTCTAGGTAGTCACTAAATAGAGTGGAGTAACTATGGGTAAAAATGAAAAAAATGAGAAAATGCTATCAAGTGATGTTAACAAGTGGATGGTCTATATTTATTATAGAAATCATAACACTGACATAATGAAGGATCATTTTACATTCTATTTTTGAACCAAGTGTTAGAAAATCATGTATGAAATGAATATTTATGTTTTATTTATGGTTACTCTATATATTACCAAATTTTAATTTATCATTATGATCAGTAGAATACCTCCTTCACTTGTGGTTTTGAGAAAATGGCCTATCAGCAAACACCCTTGGTCTTGTCTGGTGATCCATCCACACTTTAGATATACATGGAATAAATATTATCTGACATGATTGAATGAATTATTGAATTGTTATTGAATTATTTTTATTTAATAGTAAGTAATTTTAAAAAATTTATTGAAAATTTGGAAGCTGTTTTGGAATGATTTCAAGATAAAAACTTGGTTTAAAATTGGAAAAGATACAGTTCAAGGCTACTAAATGCATTCTATTGGGTTAGAATGTATATAATAAGGGTCTAAATCTTGATTATATCATTATTTAGGTTATCTAAATCCTAACCCAACATGATAATTTCATGTGATATAAAGTTTCTTGGGACATACTAGATTTCAGATGGTGTTCATTAAATATTTTTCCTAGATCACTAGGTCACTCTACTCACTAATTTTTGAGGACCCACCATTTATTTTTAATGATAAATGCCTGGATTCCGTTAAATTTCTTAAGGATAAACTAACTACCACACCGAGTATCACTACCATAGAATGTATGTTCCCATTTTAATTAATGTGTAATGATAGTGATCTACTTGAGGGTTCTATTTTGGGACAAAGGAAGGATATGAGTTTCATGAAATTTACTATTTTAAAAAATACATTTGATTATGCATAGAAGAATTATTTCCCCATAGAATAGGAATTGGATAATTTGATTATTTCCCTTAAAAAATTTAGTCATTACTTTATTTGTTCCAAGATTATTATTTTTACTAACCATTTAACCCTCATGTAATTGTAGTCTATAAAGAACTCAAAACTCAAGATCATGAGGAGGAAACTATAGTTGGAAGAATTGGATATGGTTATTAAGGATAACAAGGGGATTATAATGTAGTGTAAAAACCCTATTCAAGGTTTTCCAACACTCAAATTGAGGAAACATGAGAAATAAACACCTCATTTACAGAAGAATAGTTGTTCATTACTTTTATGCTGCAATCTTCATGGTTTATAGATTATGAAGATTTTCTAGATGTTTGTGTTATACCGAAGGTCCTTTCATTGAACCAAATAAATTGTTATATATCTGAGTTGAAATACAAATTCTATGATTACCCTCTCTTTTTTTGAAATTTTATGATGGACTTTTGAGGAGATGTGTTGTTGAAGAGGAAATGTTAACCATACTTGATATCATCCATTATCACATTGGGGTTGCCACAATGAAAGAAAATGGATTACACAAAAGGTTATGAAAACTTGTTTCTTCTAGAAAACACTATTTATATATTAGAGGATTTTTTTAATTGGTTGTGACAAGAGTTAAATGATTGTAAATATTTGTAGAAGATTAGAGCATCCAAAAAATTAAATTCACGAGATATATGTTTTTGATGTTTGGGGTTTGGATATATTGGTAAACTTTACATACTCTAATCAATAATAATATATTCCTTTTGTTGTAGACTATGTTTCCAAATGGGTTTAGGTTGTTGATCTATCAAAAAATTATGCTTCTAGTATCATGAAATTTATCAAGAATTGTTTTTCTAGGATTAGAGTAAAATGAGAATTCATTACATACAATGGAACCAACTTCAATAATTACATGTACAAGAACCAATGGGGGAAATGCATATTATATCATATAATTGAAACCACCAATGACCAATAGTTTAATAGGCAGGCTGAAGTGTCTAACATGGAGACTAAACAGATTTTGTAGAAGATAGTTTCCAGTTTAGGAAAGGATTGATCAGTGAAGGTGGATGAGACACTATTTCCCTATAAAATTACTTACAATACTCCAATAGGGATGTCTCTATAAAATATTATTTTTGGAAAGTCTATCCATCAACATGTAGTATTTCATCAAAATTATTATTGGGAAGTGAATTCCAATAAATTTGATTTTAAATCTAATGGTGAGAGGAGGTTGTTGGAGTTGAAGGAACTAGGGGAAATTTGGAGGGAATCGTATTATAATGATGAAATTTAAAAAGAAATAAAAAACATTTCAGGACTCAATAATTCAAAATAACAATTTAAAGGTTGGTCAGAGGGTCATTATATTAAATTCTAGGATAAAGAAATTCCAGTAAATTTGAAAACCTTATTTTCAGGACCCTTCACCATTATTATAGTTCTTATCAATGGGAATACGAAATTAGTTGGAAATGGAAATAGGCCATTATTGGTAAATTTTTGAAGGATAAAAAGTTTCTTTGATGGTTGACCAAATGGATTGGATACCATATCTTTTCATGAATGAAAAATATGTCTTAAGTATAATTGAGGACTATAAACTTAGTGTTTCAAGAATACAAACCCATGGTTTCTATTTTTTTTCTTTTAGTTAACTTTTTCAATAAAGTTAACCCATTCTACTTGATTCTCCCATCTACTGCCAATCCTGTCTGATGGTGCCACATGATTTGTTACTTTATATTTTTTACTACTTCCAAAAATATGGTAAGGGAAAACCATAAGAAAAACATAGTCTAGAAACTCAAGAAATTGTCTTTAAATCATACTTTGGTTGAATAATTTTTCATTAAAATTAAATTTATGATTGTTATGCTCATTTTATGAACCTTTTAAGAGATTGAGAAAAACAACCAGATTATTTCATAAACATATATAAGGATGAACTTTTTAAAAAATAATTAATGGTCAAATATACCACATTCAGGGATGTATTGTTCAACTTTTTCAATTGTTATTTCAAAGTTATATTTTATTGTCAATTGTATGACTCTATGTGTGGGGGTGTCCCCATGATTTTCTGAAACCTATGAATAGATTTTCTTGAAAGGGTGTTAGCTTTCAAAAATCTAGAGAGTTGGATATTAATTTAAGTTATATTATGAATCCTTCTTGCTACTATTTCATTCACTCTCATTCAACTACATTTTTATAATATTATCACCATTCTTATATTGAATTTTAATAGATAAACATTATTTGTCTTTTTCTAAAATCTAATATTATGAAATTAAAAAAAACTACTTTTGGACTTCTTTTTTGGGGGTGGATGGTGGGTTTCATTTTTATATGTTTTTTTCATTTTCTTTTTGTGTGGGGAACAGTGTTTTTAGATTCACTAATACCACATCACAATCCGTTAACATATGAATTTACAATATGATTTGATATATGTTCTCTCCCACCTTAGGATTAAACAATTGGGACATTTTTGAGATTTATGTGTGGTGGATAAGGGTCTTTATGTTCTATGATATTCTTAACACATCAAATTTTTCATTGATTTCTGCTAAAAAATGTATTTTTTTTCAAGATCATTAAAAATATAAGTCTTTTTATGCTTTAATTTCCAAATTGATTTTATCTTACAATAAAGATAACAACACACGTGGTGTTGAGGGTTTCAATAAAACTGAAATTATTGGGAATCTATGATTGAAGAGTGGATTCGCCTAGTGTTTTGATAAATATTTAATTTTGGAATAGAAAAATTGAGTGATATTGGATAAAAGTTTTTTAAATTTTGATCATAACTAAAGGGAATTGGATATTTGAACTAGATTCTAGTAGACTCATATTTTGAAAAGAAATAAATCTAGGGAGCCAACTTAGTTGATTTTATTATACGTAATTTGAAACCTGAGTAAAATTGGAAAATGGGATCCCAACGTGAACATGTGAGACTCTAGGTTATCAGTTTGTGTGTAAGGCCTCTATAAATATCAAATAGTGATTTTCATAGTGGTTTATAAAAGATACATTCACGGGTAAAATTTCAAAAAAAAAACAATTAGGTTCAAAGGATTAGAAAATGAGTTAATTAAGATGAAGGAATTTTTGAAGCTAGTTGAATATGGGGAAAATTCACATATATAAAGATCATTTGGGTAATTTCCATGACGCGACTAAACAAATGAGGATTGTTTTTTGAAACATAAAGAAAGTACAAATTGAAGGTTCATTTTAATAAGATTTTATTTTCATGTATCCAACTTGTCATCACTCCTAGAATATGAACTTGAACTAGAATTGAAGTAGGACAGTAAGTAGCCTTATATTGGAAGCATGATATTTTTTGTCAATGGATGCGTTAGTGTACCATTGATTTCAAAAGTGTAATTAAATTTTTGCAGGACCACATCTGACATTTCATTGGAAAATCCTAACCTATCTTTGGTTTTTTCACTCTTTTTAAAAAACAAAGACATGGTCAATTTGAACTGAATTTAGAAAATCATTATTTTCATTTTTTAAAAGACAAAAGCCTGATATTTTTTGATGAAAAACTAATATTTATCTCTGGGGAGGTTTGATGTGGCTATTTATTAATGCACATTGCCACATCCTTTTTTTATTTTATTTTATTATATATATCAAAATATTGTATTTTAATTAAAAATTACGGAATGTTTTATTTTATATAAAATTAGTAAAACAATGTTTTTGGTGAAAAGTTGTATTATATTGATTATTTTTTATAATTGAACAATTTATATTAATTAATTAAATTTTTTATATTCATTTTTTATTGGCATGCATTTTTTTTAATTATAATTTTTTTGATCCATTAATTTTTTTCACCATTAATATATTTTATTTTGTTTTAATAATATTTTTTAATTGAATTATGAACATTCATTAATTTTTAAAAAATTTAATTTTTTATTTTATTTCAATTATTTTAAGCCAATTCACACATTATTTTAATTAATTCTATATCATTGAAAATAAATAATAATTATTTTTTTAGTTTTTACATTTTATATTAATTTTTTCTAATTTTTTAATTTTTAAATTTATTTATTTTTTTTGTTTCTTAGGTGCTTTCACCGGGTGAGTTGCCGCCCTCCACCAGCAACCATCCAAACTCAACCCAGAAAATACTCCCCTCAAATCCAACCTTCCACCAGCACTATTCTACTTTCCAGGAACTAGAAAAGGGATGGTTGTGACCCATCCTACTGTTAGAATAGGGCTTGTGGTTCCTCAAATCACTGCTACCAAAGTATCTACCACTGAGCAACCGTTATACCCACTTGAAAACATCAAAACTCAATTTGAAGGATTCAAACACATATCAAACCACAACACTGTCAGATTCCACCAAATCTACCACTCACCTATACATTACTGAAACCCAAAGTCATGACCAGCCACTACTTCATTTCATCCACTCCCGAGGTCACCACTAGAATCACCTTCCACCAGCAGCACCACTGAGACAACACGAGAAGCTATAATGACTCCTTTGTAGTGAGAGTCACCGTTAGCGAGAGTCACCACTTGGGGACTCAACTAAAGAGAGAGTCATGGCCTGTAGGACTAAACTCTAGCAGACTCATGCTAGTGGTGTCTCTTGAAGATAACTCCATCCACCACTCACAGGATTTTTCGTTGAAGATCCTCCAAATCCCAAAAACACACCATACAAAAACTAAAAGAACCCGAAATCAAAGAGTAGTTATATCTGTAATCATCATACAACACAAATTTGAATTTAAATAGAATTCTCATCAGATCGGAAAGGGAATATGCTGGTCCTGGATAAATACTGTGCCACCATCGAAGAAGATCGGCCAATCCACATATTCACACTGATGCCAAACCCATAATTGACATTGAAAAAGGTTGTTGCACCAGAAAAACCATTAAGGGATGAGTCCACCAATAATATTGGTCCATTGAGGTATCATGAGGATGAACCTCCACCCACAACCCTCTTATCCCACCCACCATTCATACCACAATATAAGTGGACCCCCGACACAATCCCTATATCCCCTTGAAGTTGTCCAACCCACCCCCTCCTCTTACACAATCTAAACGACCTACTCATTTTTTCTTATTTATTTTTATATCTAATTATATATAAAATATAATATATAAAAACTAAAACAAGAATAATAATAAACTAAATATGAATAGATTATTAATAATTAATACATATACTTTTTAATAATATAATAAAATTAATTAATTTATCTATAATAGATAATATAAATAAATATTATAGTTATAATATATGTTAAAATTTGGAATAGTATTAATAAGTATCATTTTTTTTGTAAATAGTTTTTTGATTTTAATAATATACATTTGTAAATATAAAAACACTTATATATATAAATATATTTCATAAATAAAAATTTAATTATGTCATATACATATATATATTTTAGAACTATTGGCTTCTAATTTTTCTTTTTAATAATATCTATAAAGGGGGAACAAGTTGTATGGCTTGGAGCTTTGAGGAGCTCATCATTCGATTAAGAGGGTTTCTGATTTAGTAACCAATAAAGAGAAGGAGGAACCATGAATGGTCTAAAGGTATGAAGGAGAGGTCTTCCAGGATGCTGTGATAGGAGCTAACATTCAATTGGTTAAGAGAATAATAGTAGAGAAGACCCGAGGAGGATCCTGGACTCATTATATACAGTTTTGGAGTAGTAGACATCCATTCGAGAGACTCACATCATTATCTAATCCAAGAACCATTGGGGGGAGTAGAAACACTTACAACTATGATGATATCTAAGAACCACTCACAATATACTCTTTATAGGATATGGAGGATAAAGATCATGACATCAGAGAATCTAGAGATAAACTATCTAGAAATTACATTCTTCTCTATATTCTTCTGTTTTATTAATTTCTATATCACAACATTTTACATTCTAAAATATTTTAATATGCATAATTCAATTATGATATTCAACTAATCTCAGCATGGGAGAATATGCTGAGCTGGTAATTCCATCTACTTTGTTCATCCAATTATCTTCTTCTTATTCCTCATTCTCTCTCACTTCGGAAAATAAACTTTTACAAAACATCAAGAATAAGTAAAAAATGGTATTTATTAGATTTAAATTCAAAAAATTTCCCATGTAATTTTTTAATTATATAATAAATCAATCTCAAAATAGATAAGCACACTGAGATCAAATAAAAAATTGAACTCAATGATTTCTGAATCCTCTCACTTGTTCATTTAATGATTTCTGTAGTTGTTAAACTCTAGGGTTATTTCTCTCACATGTTCACATGATGAAAAGTAAGGTCAAAAACTTTTAATCAGATATAGATACCTAAATTCTAATGTAGTAATAAGGAGAAGTCATTATAAAAACCTTCCATCAAAATTCCCCATTTCCATCAGTTGGGGTTTTCTCATTGTTTATGTTTATCTTTAGTCCTCTCTATCTGCCTGAACTTTCCCTCAATTTCAAAGTCATGCAATTGTATTTATATTAACTATTTTATTACATTCAACAACGATTTAATGTCTTTTTTTTTTGATTTTTTTTCATGCAAGAATGCACCCATTTTTAGATGTGGTCATAACCTATTACTAGATTACTAGTGTAGGTTGTATGTAGGCTTATAAAAACGAAATTTCCATGTTTTCAACGATGATCATGCCGAGAATCATCCTTATAATAAGTAATATGATTCATTGATTGTTTAGAATTTAACTCTTTATCAAAATCCTTCATATGGATTGAATCCAATATATTCCTCCCATACCATAATAATTATGGTAAGTTTTTCCATAATAAAATTCCAATAAAAATCCACTAATCCATTAATAACTATGTTAATTTTATTCTTTATAGAAGATAATATCGGGGAACGTAGAAATAACACTAAACTTCCTAGTTGGATGATCAAGATCTTCAAAAGTGATAATTTTGAAGAAATATCAAACTTAGTATTTAAAAGTTTTTCAATAATCTATCCATAGTTTCATATGAATCAATTGAGTATTAAATTGATAAATATTACATCTTATGAAACCATTATCTTTTTAAAAAAAATTCTATATGTACATACTTTTTATAATTTAGATTTGTAATCCATTTTACAACCAAAAACATAATGTGTTCACAATGCATTAATTTGTAGCTCTATATAGAACCCATATGTTTGTGTGAGTTTCCTAAATATATAAGTCAAACGTATGTATACATATCCAAATTCCCCTGATGTGTAATGTGCATAAAATTTTTATGTAGATCCATATAGTTATATAAGATTGAAAACCCGCTATGAGAAAGCCCTGATCCATAGATACACATTACTCAACTCTCTGGAATAAAAATAGGCCTCCTTGAATGGGGCATTCTATCAAAAATTTATACTACACGGGGGAACATTACTCATGAGAGAGTCCAATTCAAGATAATGCTAAAACCTAAAACGCATGAACTGTATTTTTCAATTATATTCTATCTCATAACTTCATTTAAAAATCATTGTTAGTGTAGGTGAAAATTAAATTATATAGTATCATACATATCATGTAATTCATGGAATTATTAATTTCATGATGGAATTTAACAGAAAAATATTTTATAAACAATATTTATATTAAAAAATTATAAATATGAATAACCTAAAGGAAGAAAAAAATAAACACATTAAATATTTTCTATAACATGAGATAAAATTATATATTTTTAAAAATTATTTTTTCATAAAAAATAATATTTTATAATTCCTAACACCTATAATTTATGAACATTTTATAAACCATAATAAAATTTACCAAAATATTAATTGTTTTAATGATTTTTCCAATATCCAATTTTAAGATAGAAAAGGTGTTTATTTATCATAACCTCTGATAAAGAATATATAAAAATAAGTAATGGAAAAAAACTGTATTCTATGAATTAAATTTATGAATCTTTTATAAACAAACCATACATATCAATTCATATTTTATGAGTCTTTGGTATCATAAATACTTTTTGGTAGTCTACTTTTCTAAAATCTGGGGTCCAAATATATTAATAATTTCACATATCGTATACTATGGTGTAATTCAAATATATTAGATTCATGAATTTCATGAATTAAAATATAGACAAGTCACACACTTTGACTAACAAACATTAATGAAATATAACTTATCACATTCCAAGGTATGAATTCAAATGATTTATGGTAAACATTATTTTTAAAAAATAGTAAGATTGATATTCTTATCCAATTAAGAATAAGGATATAATACCACTGATGGGTTTAGTTTGATCATCTAATGATAGTAAGATGAGTCAAAAACCCGTGATATTCCTGTTATATATTTACCACAAGCAACATATAAAAATTAGAAAACAAAAAATACCATTTTTGAAGTAGCGTCAATCTAGACTACTCAATGCTATAAAAATATTAGAATGTGAAAAATGATCTCAGATCAATAGGTTTTACATTTTCTAATGAATCCTTGAATATTTAGGGAGGAATTAAAACCTTTCAAAGGGTTTCTAGTTCCTTATTCCAAACATTAATCGTGGTTTGTGTTGAAGAGAGATATAGAATATATTACATTATTATAGAGTATCTCGATAGGGGGATCCCATCCCTTTTAAAAACTCTCTAAAAATAAAGTGTCATAATGCTGGTGTATCAACTATCATCTTATGGAATCGATAAAATGTTAATTATTTTTATTTCATTCCTTTAAAACTTCAATAAATCTATTAAAATCCATTAATAAACCAATATCATTTATTTATATATGATGAATCTATATAGATGAACTACTTTATATATGTTTATCCCATATCATAAGCCATATTTTACTCTTTTTTTGAGGAAAATAGAAGTATATCTGGCCACTTTTTGATATAGGCATATCAGAATATAGGATATTCATTATATGAATCATGTATTATATGATTTTTTCATGTTATAAAATATGATATCCCTTATTTTATAGCATATTAAACACTATGTACCTATCCCAACCATCACAATATATCTATATGTCTGTAGGAAAACTAATTCAACATTCCTTAGTCAAACTACACAGGTCAATTAGAATTTAACTACCTCAAAACAAAATAACTCTATCTTACCACTAGTTCCAATTTATAAAAAATAATAATAAAGGTCCATAATAATGGTTATCGTCATTAAAAATTGTACTCTATATAACATCACCCAATGATATACATAATTATAGATAATTATAATTAATTTTACTATTATATAAACCTCCTTTCTTATTTCACAAAAAAACCACCAATCTATACCCATTTTCCCAGTTTAATTTCTAAAATTACCATTTTCACATTAGTTTATTATTTCATTCTGATTCAAATTACACTTCCACTCATTTCCCATTAACTTTATTTATTTATCATTAAAAAAATAATGAATAATTTATTTAACCTATAAATACATCATCCAAACTATACAAATAAAGTTATTAAACATGAAAACATATTATAATACCCTTCCTCAAAAAAAAATTGTTCATCTAAAAGCCTTCTATCAATCACATTCTATATGATGATCTAATATTCTATTCATTATATCCCATATAGAAATTTGGCTTTTAAAAATTCTCTTGAATTATCCCATATGTTTTCATTGAGAATTCCATTTGGTTGTAATGCAAATTTGTGAGAATATAATAATGTTCAGGTTGTCTCTCATTATTTTGGTCTCTTTTATTGAAAACCATTGTGTGACCGACTATATTACACCATAATCTAATTCCTCCATGGGATGATCTTAAATCCATGATGTAAATTTTATCTCCCCATGAAATCTAAAATATCCATTAATTTAATTATAATCCCATCTAAAAATAATTTTTGTATAATGATTTTTACTATGAGGTGGTTCAATAATCCACTAAAGACCTTGAATTATAAGTATAAAATAATCAACCTCATCATGTCAACTAGGCATAAAACTAAAAATAAAACTCTATTCCATTACCATATGGCTTATATTTTCTCTTTAATTTTGGTCACCGAATACCTCTTTTAAGTTATTATTGAGTCTAAGAGGAGTTGGTGTTGTTTGGAGGATAATTTGTGGGATATTATAGGATGATGAGGGTTGGTACCCTAGTGTCGATATCACCAAGTACCTGATGGATTGAAATTGGGAACCTAATTAAACCCTAATATATGAAAGTCCACTAATAGAACCATTTTGTACATGGTGGACATGGAATTGGTATTGGGTTTAGTTTTATGATATTTTTCAGTATTGGTATAATTATTTAATTTTTTTTGAAAAAAAAATATTCCCAAAACATGCCATAATTGGGGATTTACACATTATTCTCAGCTATTTGAGTCACCATGGACCTCTAGTATCATTCTCCTCCATATTAGTTTTATCAAACATCATCCTTATCTTAGATGGATTCTAATTATTCCTTGAGGCATTTGATCAGTGCGGTAAGGTTATGAATATCCTCTAATATTTATTTTTTAGGTTTTCACTTATCGATGTAGGTATAGATTCATGTTTCTCTCATCCAATACTTTTGAATCTTGTTGAATTCTCTGGTTCCCATATCTTATAACTACAAAAATGATTGCTCTTAGGCGAATCTACAACAACACTAATGATTATTTTATGGATTCACTCTACTCTTATTGAAGAATTTTAAATCCATGAAATATCACATATTAGGTTAGTAAATATTGTCTTTTAGTGAAATAATCAATTTCCGAAGATCTCAAAGGAGATAGTGCATTTATTCATCTAATATGTTAACCATTTCTTCCTCTTATAATCACATGAATTGAACCAACAACGGTTTTGGGTTCCTTAAAAATAGTTTAAATATAAAAAAATTCTAATAATTTTTTAATGAATTAGTTATAGTATTGATGTTTTTTAATTAAAATTGCATTATACTCAATATTGGAATAACGTAATTAAAACATGAGTGTATCATAATAATTAAATTCCCTTTATAGCATGAAATATTATTTCGCAAGTTGTGTGGCGAGAACGTATTACTATAATTATTGTTTTATACAATCAAGTACTTTTAAAAAATTGAATCTACCATGTTGAAACTGTTTTTGTATATTTATAATAATTTATTGGATTTTTTGACTTTTCATTGACCTCTATCATGTTATTATTGTGATAATGGTTTTAAAAATTGTGAAATTGTTCTTTAATAATTACATCTCATATCAATGAAAATGATAATGGTTGGGATGGGATCATAATTTTCTAACTCATTATACAGAAATAACATTCCCACAATAAGTGGAATTAGGTTACCACGACTCATTATATCTATACCCATTCCCCAAAATAGGTCATAAATACCTCACTCATCCAACTCACATCTAACTATATAAATATTTACTCAAAATATATATCAGCATATTATTGTTATACCTCTTATAAAGGATTAAATCATTCTTTCATATGAGATCTTAGTCTTTACCAAATATTGGTATTCATAGTATGCATCATCCCTAATCCATGAGTTATATGAAATTTATTATATTTATAAGGAAATTGTTAAACATTACGTGTTGATTGTTGTTATATTGGTTGTTTAGCTATATATTTCTGATTAATATTGTTTGGTCATTGGAAGGAGTATAAGGATGAGGTAGAAACTGCCTATAGGGTATTTTTGTACTCCCACCATACACGTACTACTAGAGGATGTGTGGTGATCCTTTTGTTCTTTTCCTAGGTAAAGGTAAAACACAGATGCATGTGATCTTGTAATATTTTTATCATGGATCCTATGTGGACCCTTTCGAGGTTATGGATGGTTAGACTTTGGGATGAACTAGCCCTGATAGCCTAGTATATTGACACTAAAACAGATTATGACATAGCTCAAAGGGCATTATTGAACCCCATGGGATGAAGAATACCAACTGGAGTCTTATAAGATTAAGTTGGAAATAATTTTTTCACAATAATAGTGTAATATAAAAGATTGAATTCATTATTCTCAACACTCCAAATGTAGAATGTACTAGACATAAAAATGGTTAACAACACCCAAGAAGATTAATAAACATTCCAAATGAAACTACAATTTCAACTAGAGAAAATATCTCAAATCTCATATGTAATAGGTGGACTACCACTCTAGTGGTACCAAAGACTACTTAATGACCCAAAGATCAAGAACACCCACCACCTCTATGTGGCGATTTCCCATTTCTCAGACCTAGATTAAGAAAGTCTACAAATTCCTAAAGGTAAAGGCAGGGTGTGAGTTATAATTCCATCTAATGTATCACCATGTGGTCCACAATCATTACCATAATAATTAACCATCTATTTTATAAATATAAATAAAACAAGGCATAAGATTTGATTTCTATATTTTAAATAAAATCATTTTTCATTTCAACAGATTGATGATTTATTAAAACAACTTTTAAAATTTATTAATAGATCATTTTATATAAAACAATTTATATTTATATAATGGAATGATTAAAATAGTTTAATAGTCAATGACATGAACAACTTTTTCTTGGAAATCAATCACCATAAAAAATATCATCGTGATATGTTAGTTTCTTCATAATATGATCCTCACACTTCTCATTTATCAACATGGCTCTAAACATGAATTCACACTAAAATCACCCCCCAATTTTGGGAACCTAAATGGGAAATCAATATACACCCTAATAGGGGAGCCACTACAGGCATTGAAGTTGATATTGGTTCAGTTAATGTTTTAATCTTAATTCCACTTTCCATAGAATCAATATCCTATCATATTTGTCTTATTTTCCTAATAACTTCCCAAGTTTACATGTGCTTCAATACCAAGATTATTTAATCCTACATGGTGGATATTGAAGGTGATCACAAAAAGGGTTGAGGAAAAAAAATAAGTCAAAGGGATACCTAAATGGTAAAAATAGGATGTAACAACCTACCCACTATATACTATTTCTATCCTAATAAATTTGATGAAGATAATTATATATCAAAGGGATAAGGGAACCACTCTATCATCATTTCCTTACGCATCCAAGTATTGGGATATTTAGAACCATGATTCCACAATAAATGATCCAAAGGTATCTCCAACCCATGAAGTTCCCTTGTCTTGGAGTCAAATATCCTAACTAGATTCTTAGTCACTGATAAATCCGGCTCAGCATCAAGATCATCCCATTTCAAGACATGATATTGGTTAGAAATATATTTCAAAATATGTGATACATAGAACAAATTTATATGAATAAAAATTTCTGTGGAATTGAAAAAAAATTCCACTCCCCCCACCTACTCCATATCCTTAGAAGGTCCAACAATATATGGTGATGGATTCCACTATTTCTCAAGCCGTCGAGGACCAAAATGGGGTGAAACTTCAAAAAACACGAAGTAAACAACTATAAACTCCAAAGATTACCTATGATACTCAGCATAAGATTTTTGTTGGATATATTACATAACTATTATCTGATTAATAAACTAAATATTTGATGTCATATCGTGGAACAAACTCAGTCCAACAAAATAATAGTCATAATTCTTTGACAAAAACATTATAGATTTAGAAGGATAGACATACAATTTCTCAAAAGGAGCAATCAAAATTGATGACCGATGAATTTTATTATAATAAAATTAAACCAGCCCCAAATGGAAATCCCATGATCCACCAATATCATTAATTCAAGAACATAACATTTCCTCATGATTCTGTACAGCCCGCTTTATCAAGAAATCCATCTACAGATGATATTACATACACAAATGAACCTAAGATCTCATATCCTCTTAATGAACTCACAAAAAAAGAGTGATAAAATGGGTATATATATTATAGAATATAGTTTATTTTACTTCCTATAAATGAACAATATCTTTCAAATTGATATTTACAAGCTCCTCAACTTTGGTTATATCATGAATGGGTAATATGTGAGATGATTTCGTCGGTTGATGGATCAAACCAATATCATATAAGTTTTTTTACGGGTGCATAGAAACCCAACTACAATGCCCATTGAAAATATCATTCCCATTAAAAATTCACACTAAATGTGCTTGTATCGAACCCAAATGTCTCTATTGGTCATATTTAACCAATATACATGTATAATAAAATGAAACAGAGTCGATGATATCCTTTATTATACCTGGACACCAGTATCATCGATTCAGATAATAAAATATCATTGTTTTATTAGGTTCACCTCACATTATAAATGATAGAGATACCCCATTATATACACCCTTATGAAGAAAGGTAGAAAAAACTTATTCCAAATACCCAAGATTCTTCCATGATTGATATTCCTCACACTAATGGTCTCCCAGCCACAAAAAGATTCCCTAAATGAATAGAATTCATCATTAAGCTAATCATATAGAAGAATCGTCTCGATAAGTGTAGTTATCGACTAAAAATATTCCCTGAAAACCTTGGCCTCTTCCTCCAAGATACCTAACTACAACTATGTCGAATGATCCATCATGTTCTATTCTTATGATGATTCTTTCATGAATTGGGTTAGAAGTACCCTAACGAAATAATTAAAAACCGCATTCCACTTCACTGGGGTGTAGAAAATGATGAAGTAAACAACATTTTGAACTCCAACCAATTCAACTTATGGAGGATAAAATGTTTTTGAGAGATGATATGACTTATTATTTGTGGATGGAATAAATGTCAAAACTTTCTTCAAAGAGGTAATTTCTTTTACTCTTAATTTCATAAATCACATCCACAAGTTCAAGGTTATAATTTGGGTAGTTTCTCTTGTGTGGCCTAGGTCTTCTAGAGGCATAGTTTACCATATAAACTCCCTACATAATAACAGAGTCCAAACCTAATCCTGAGGAATCACAGAACACCACATAGCCATGAAAAAAATCTATAAGATTCACCACTGGAACAGAAGTCTACATACATTTCATATCAAAAAAATAACTCTAACATTTAATATCCCAAAATAACTTCAACCCCATTCATGTGAGAGCAGTAATTAGAGAGGAAAACATGAATAAATCATTTACAAACCATCCAGAATACACCAAAAATAACAAGAATCTCCAAATATTAGTAACATTATAAAATTTTTCTAATGTTATAATATCTCTCACCTTCTCCTGATCAATTGAAATACCATGTTTAGAGAACATTTTTTCCAATAAATCACTTATCAAATCAGAAAAAAAAAACATTTTCATATCTTGGAATATAGTATGTGATTTCACAAAATTTCTTGAAATAGTCTCAAATGATGCACATGACCCTTCTTAAAATGAGGGTAAACAATTATTTTATCCACAAATAATACCATGAACATATCAAGATAATAATGTAATATTATATTAATCAATTTAAAATTAATACAAGGTAATTTGTTAGGTAAAATTTTATTTAATCATTCTCAAATAAAATATACATGCTTTAGAAGGAATACTTTATAATGGTAGATTAATTTATTCCAAATAGGTGATAACAAGATCAAATATCAATCACTAAAAAAACTTTTCCCAATTTATCTAGTCAAACAGATCATCAATACCTAGTAAAAGATATGTTTTCTTTACCATAAATCAATAGAGTTTCTAGATATTGACATAAAGGTGATGTGATCTATCAACTTTAATTATAAAGATAATAGAAACTAACCTAGGTGACACACTCAGGAATATAATGAATTTATCTAATATATCATCTAACTGAGTATTTATCTATTTCAAATTTATTGGAATCACAGGGTAATAAGTAGTAGATACCATATTATTTTTTGGTAAAATTTTAATAAAAAATATACCACTCTTACCGGTGGAAATATTGAGAAATCTGAATGAAATGATTCAGGAAACATGATGAAAATTGGTTGGAGAACATCAATCAAGGATTCCCACTCTAGATCAAGATCAAACACTAATATTGTGTTCCCAAAATATAGATAAAAATGAAAAAATATACTCAAACTCATGTTCTATCCTCGCTAAAAACATGGAACACACCATTGAGAATAGTAATGGAGACCTACTAAAAATAACAGTCAATTTGGGCCTTATTAACAATGATACAATCCATCCTGAACTTTACATCAAGATGTTTCATATCAATAACAAGAAAAATCTTATCATTTTCAAACTATGATAAAGGAAAGCTACAAGAAAGCCAATGAAGACCTTTCTTTATATTTATTCCAATGGGTGTAGAAATATCCAACACATAAGATATAATATCTATAATATGGTTTTGCAGGGTCACAATATGTGTTGATATTAATGACTGAGATACCCTAGTATCAAATAAATAATACGCATCAAGTGACTATTCCATTATGTCAAGAAGCTTCATTCTAGCTATCTATGGCAAGAACCAATTATATATAGAAGAAAATAATTTCACCATAATATTTTTACATGTTAATGATCTCATTTCAATGTGATGTGAAGAACATATATGGAATAATTTCTATAGGATTTCTGAATGACCGAATGATCCGTCGATCTTGTGTGCCTCAATGCAAACCTATTTTAAATTCTGAACCTTACTACCCTATAATAATGTCAAAGTTTCTATTCAAAAAACATCAACATTTCTAGAGGATACCTACTATAGAGAACCACAATGATACCCATTGCGATTTCTCTTTCCTTTTAAGGGATTTATAGAACAACTAATGGGAGAAAAAGTATCACCCAAAAACCCTAACATGCTAGCCTGATCATTATTAACCATCAAATCACTATCCATTACGTCAAGATAGAAAGTGATATTTGGTATGAAAACATGTGAATGTATATCTTTTTGGAGGCCCATATCCTACCATAGATCCTAAAACATATCATTTTATATATTCTTTTGGGAAAATTTCACAAGATATGAAAAATAGTTTTCATACTATGATAGGGTGTTTTCATCCTCTTGAAGGATGAGAAAATCCTTGTTCTTGACCAGTATAATAGATTTGAAAAAGAAATGATTATTGAAAAGAACTGTAAAGTACATCCAATACAAATCCCAAATTCATCTTTTTTGTTACCATAGTATCCAACCATCTTCTTCTTGGCCATTTTAGTTTGAAGGTATGACATTTCACACTAATAGCTTCAATCATATCTAGGAAATAAAACAATCTCTCTAGCTTTTTCAAAAAATAATCTGATTCAATAGGATTATTATATCATTGTAAATATAGTGTATTCTTGTGAATAAACTCTTGAGAATTATTTTGAGGTTCATCCCATCGATGTTCCACAATTAGAGCCTAAATAAGAACAGGTGCATGTTCTTATCTTAGATTATGGAAAAAAATGAACAATAATCATGCAGTGACCTGACTTGGGTAACTTGGATCTAGTGTCTACTTTATTACAAAATAATATGATACAAGGAATAACATTTCGAAGGACTAAATAATTTATTAGTCTTGGTAAACTAGATATATAATTGAATCGTATTTCTATTTGACAACTTAAAATAAAAAAATAATTTTCAATTGAACACCATTATTCCCCAAATTGTATCCCTATATATCAATCACAAAATAAAACCTCATATTATGTATAAAAAACATAAGAAATGGGTTAGGTTAGATGCTTAGTAAGGGTAAGCGTAATGATAAAGATATGAATAATTAATGAATAATAAATATGGAAAGGTAAATAACCAAATCACATTCCATTTAATCAATAACATGAACAAAATATAGTAGGAATGAATGATGATCATGTAACTCTATAAAAATAATCACATTATATTGAAAACATAACCATGGATATTTTAACTAATCGATTAATGAAATGGAATACCAATAATTGAATTCATAAAGATTAAATGTAAATTGATGGAAAACTAAAACATATGTTCGAGGACATGTGATAAGATATCTAATAACATAGAGGATTTGTGCCAACACATCCAATACCATTGAGGTCTCATGCTTATAGTTTTTTATATACGAAACAGATCTTGTCCAAATCCATATATGGTTTGTCTCTTGAGAGATACTGATGCTTTGAGGGGCTATATAATACCACCCCCACCATTCACTATACATATAAAGCATTCTTTATATATTGAATAATCGATTTAATTCAAGAAAAATTATCCATATTATTAAATAAATGTATTGAGAAAATAATATGGATTTATAAATATTTTCCCAGATAAAAGAATATTTTCAATGTAAACACCAGATGTAAAAAAGGTATACAATTTAAAAAATAATTATATCCACCAAAAAATAATATTTTTATTTAATATATATTAAATTTCTAATTAAAATAATCATATGAAATGGATTTTCTTAGGAGAATGTCAATGATCACAAAGAAAGATATATTGTTCAATAACATTCACCACTTTGTATTTGTCAAGTCAAATCCCCTTGGATGATATAAATTATGTTAAAACATAAAATAACATTATGTGTGAATGAATTGTGATATTACATGTCAAAGAGTTAGTTTATACACCACATTAATGTGATTTGGTTCCTAATAATAGATATGTCAAAATATAATGTAAATTGGAATGGAATCCATTAATACTTTGGAAACTTTTATATCATAACACCCATGAAATAAAAAATTTCCAATGAAACATTAAATAAAATTATGATAAACAAATTTGTGATATAACATAATTTATAGTTAGTATATAAACCACACAGAGAAAAATGTGGTGAATATGGCTTATGTCTCACATATGTAAAAATGAATGGGAAACCCTTACCTCACACTTCCATTCATGTGAACATGATTTGACATCTTGTATTGTGGTTTTAAACAAGTTATTAACTTATACCATAACCATATTAGTATTTATAAGTTCATATATGTTCCTTTTATAATATATTGTTATTAGTTTGATGACAAACATTCATTATTTTCATTGTCTAATGTGTTAGTGGCCTTGTTCTCTTATGCATGTTTTGTCATGAAATTTCCGATTCTTGTGCATATTATATAGTTCTATCACTTATATAACAATAAAATAGACATATTTAACGTATTTATATATCAATTATATATTTAAAACCAATCAAGAAATATTATTTTGAAAATTTAAGTACATTATGATCAGGGAGACGGTAGACCGTATATATGCATGAGTACCCTTTCAATTTCTTAATGATAATTATAGATAGAAGGTAAGTTATATATTTTCATTCCCTAATAATCATAATATCATAAATATAAATTTATTTATTTAAATATACCTATATATATCTTCCATGTGGTGTGGTGATTAAAAAAGAGTCATTTAGGTTTTTCAAGGTGGTATTCCACACATACACGAATTATGTTATCATATTTAAGTGAGTGAAATGTAATATATAAAATGATACACTATCCTTATAGATTATAAATATTTTATGAATATCACAATTATATCATGTATATCACATATCATCATTAAATTTATCCCTATTACCTTCTTTGAAAAGCATTATTGAATGATGAGTCGCATTGCTTCATGAGGTGGTAGTATGGTGTACACACAAGAAACTTTATCATATCTATTATTCCCTTGTTGCATTTTTTTCTTTCAGTTTAATAGTTTGATAATATGAAATACAGTTTTTATTAGACTATTTATCTTTTAAATGCAATTTGGAAGACTCTTTAGGATATTTCATATAAAAAATCTAATGAAATAAGTTATGGCCATGCAATGTGAACATTATTTCATAGGGGGTTTCTATTTGGATGAATACCATGAAAGTATTAATCTTCCAAATAAATGTTTTTTCGAATAGAAACATTTTATGATCATGAAAATCCATAACTTTCAGCAAGAGAATAAGTGGATTTATGATTTCAATGAAAAATTCATATTCCATGAAATACAAATATCTGATTTTTGTGAAAAATATTTTAAGAAGATATTTTAAGTTGGCCAAGTTTGATGTGATTATATTCTATACATATAATTTTTATGTATGTATTGTGGAATTAAAAAAATTATTTGACCAACTGCTGATCCATCAAAGGGACCCAGGTGAAACAACTACTAAGGTGGGCACCAGAGTCAACCACAGCCAACCCAAATTATGGATTAAAGGGTAAAGCAAGGTAGCTACGACCCTATATATAAATCATGTACAGCAGAGCACATGGAATCAGAGAGGTGTAACTACCATTTAGGGTTCAATGTTTTTAGGGAGAGAAAAGGAAAAGTGGTTCCAATAAGTATTCTGGAATTAGGATGAGCTAATCGTATCATTTGAGTAATAAGCCATAATAGAGCACTGTAGAGAGTCATATGTGGGACATACAATTTGATCACACTATTCATTAGTCTTAAAATAGATGGACATTCCTACATCATCTAATATCACTGATACGAATCATTTAATTGGAGATAACAGTGGTGTTCTTCATACCATGTTCTAAGCCATATGTAGTAGTTTCATTGGCCACTTTTTTATCACAAATCTGATGGAAGAGCCACCTCTGACCAAACAAAAGACAACAGATGCATCAAAGATGGAAAATTCAGGGTCCTTTTTTTCTAGTGAGATCGTAGTGGACATTATAAATGATACCCATGCACTATCATGTGTGAATAGAAGGAATCTAATCCACTAGAAGAAGATGAATTTCTCAGAAAAAAGAGGATGATTTCTCCACAAGTAAGTTTTAAATGAATGTAAATGTATGAATTTTCTATTTAGTCATACATAACTATTAAAAAATATGTGGTAGTGGAATTAATTATTCATATAGATTTTAATTTCTGGTATTTATTAATCCATGTGAAAAAATTGAGAGCCTGATATCTTTCAGGTATTCAAGTTTGATGAGACCTCCTGATGGTATTCAAATGTTACATGAGAGAAAGAGTACCTAGTTATTCATGCATTTAAGAAGAGGTGAGAATGTATTGATCCATGTATTTTTTAACCATGTTTAGAAAATATAACACCTGATCCTAGGATTATTTAAATAATAAGTAGTATTCTATAATTCCTCATGATGAACATAGTAACCAAACCCCCTAGTATTTCATAAGAGTTTATTTCATGAGATACATGAATATTGAGTAGAGCCTCATGTGCGATCAAATAAGGCAACCTTCAAGTTCATTTAAATATTAATCCACACAATGCCTACATGCATTATGGAATTCCATGAGATAAAATAAGGATACCTGGATACTAAGGTATTCAGTATAAATTTCATGATAATATAACCTTTATGAAATTTATGGGGTGTTCAAATGAGTCATATAACACACACAAAAATTATGTTTAATAAAATAAGAGTAATTTAGTACGCTAATTCATTCAGGTATTTGAAATGGTGAATTTAATAACGGATAAAAATACTTATTCAGGTATTTAAATTTAGATGAATAAAAAATGAATTACCATTGTTAATGGGGTATTTATGATGTTGAAAATATAATAACATAGAGTATATGAGTATTAATATTTGAGGGAATAAGAAAAATAAATGTGTTTTATTCATAAGAAATAAAATTGATTATTTAAAAGGTGCAATTAAAATAACTGAATAATTGAGATCCCCATGCACCAAATTTGTGTATACATATGATTATATAGGTTTTGAGAAAAAATACATTCCATTGCAATATATTTTAGAGACCTTGAAAAATTATTTGAATTAATGAAAGAAGTAGTAAAGTATGGGTAATTCATTAAGAAGGAGATCACATAAACCTAAGAATTTTAAGAGAAGTCTCAAGACCATCATTTTTGATGATTTTGATAAAGCTCACAAGTAGAAACAAGATTTATCATGGAGAAAAATTATTTCCATTATAATTGGTGGTGAAATAATAAAAAAATACAATTTAATACTATTATTTATATTATAAATAACGCCACTCACTCAAGAAAACCAATTTGTTCTTGCATAATCATTTTTTACTAATGGAAACCTTTATATTTATTACACATTAATTCATGATTAATTATATAAGATGACTTAAAATAAAACCCCTATGATCAATATGTCTAGTATATTTGAGAATTAAGTACATTACAGAAAAACATAAAAGACTAGGTTCATCAAAATTATTGAAAAACTCCTTCAGATTCTCATAGTATTCCATCGTACATAAAACTAAATGGGATAACCTCGGGACGTACAAAAGAAATGGGTGAACTATAAATCCCATTAAGGTAGTAAACATGGAATAACATGATTAAAGGATTAAATGTTTGGTAATAGACATATCAATGAGACATAAATGTGGTGAGAACTACAAAAATGAAAAATGATTCCGAATATAACGTTTTAACATAAAGGAAATAGGGGAAATGTGGACATGAATTAAGACATGGAATCATAAACATCGGTAATTGTTAACATCCAAGAAATCATGATAGAACAAATAATGTGATATATTAGGTTAATTACCTCATCCCTTGCATGATTTTTGATGAGACTAAAACATTACCCAATTCATTGGAGCACTATATAATTCTTCACACACCCTTCACATTCATTTTATTCACATGTATAAGTGTTCCACATAGATGATAAAACATGGATTCATTTGTCATAAAATTTAATTCAATTATCTAGGAAATGTGGAGTAAAATCAGGTAATTACCCAATAAAATAAATATAAGTGTATAAAGGTGAAACCCCTTGATAAAAAATGATTATGGTTATTCCTTACACAATTTCATGGCATGAAAAATCAGGATGAAATTAAAAACATAATGGGGGCATATAAATGTCCATGGGATGGATTAATGAGAGTGAAAGGTGTCTCCAATCATTTATAAGTGACAAGGGATGTAACATAGATATGTGAGTATATATTCCATCCTTATAAAATGAAGATATAAGGAATATGAAATTGGTGATTCTTATATAAAGAGGAAAGGAAAATGATCCATTACCCTGAGAGGGTGATTGCCGATGATTTGTAGGAGATTATTGAGAGCCTTGTGGAACCTTTGGTGGACTCTTGAGAGGAATGGATAAAGTTTCACATGATCAATGGTTTATAGGGTATTGAAATGAGATATTGGGTTGGCATATGTAGTAAATTATTTGTGAATTCATTATTTTTTTCTCAAACATATGTTTTGGACTCTGTATAATAAATTAATCAAGAAAACAACATTCCCACTAGTTTTCCCATTATTTAAACCAATTTTAAGTGGTTTTAATTAAGTTACAAGTTCAAGGGAAAATTTATTAAAGTATTACCCTTGGTGTTTTGGAAGTGATTAATTACCTTAAAGAAATTATTTTAAAACTATAAAATATATTATTATTTTTAGAATATTCATAAAGGATTTAAAAAATTAATAAAATTAACATAAATTAAATTTATTTTAAATTAGAAACATAGTTTTTGTCATGGATACTCTTTTGATTACTTGTTATATCATTTTTGGGTCATTATGTTGTCATAATACACATTATATATTTATACCATATTCAATTTTTACCCGAAAATCTACAAATAATTTTATATTTTTGTGAATTTTCACTTTTAAAATAAGAATCAACATTCGTTGATAAATTTTGATTTTTTTGACAATAATTGTTTTTAAACCGTTAAGAAATTACATTTGAATTCATAAAAATTATACAAACATTTATATTTAATAATTCTTATTTATTTAAATAATAAACTAATTTATAAAAATTAATACATTAAATTAAATTAAAAATTTATTAAAAATACAATTTTTGTTTTATTATACAAAAATTAAAATCACTTATAATGTAATTGTAAATATAAAAATTATTGTAATGAAAATAAAATATACATATTCATAATATTTGGTTCTTGATTAATATTCCTTTAATAATTCTCTAAATTCTATAAAGGTAAGGTGCATGATGTTGAGAATTTCATTGGGTGGTTCGACATAAATGGTTTGGATCGTGATCTCGATGATCTTGAACTTATCCCGTAAAAGGATTCAGTCATTCTTTAGATGATTGATCTCAGCTTGGACTTGGTCAAGGGGAAACCCCAGTGATTATATCTCCCTTAGAAGCTCTAATAAATGGTCTTCATTGGGTATGATCATACTATTTGAGTCATCACTTCTTTATCTATGTTAATGGATTTTTAAAAACTATTTATATATATTAATCACATGATGAATGTAAAAAAAGACAATATTATCAATGGTAAAGATGATTAATGATATTTTAAATTCAATATGATATAATAAAAATATATAATTTCGTGTTTTTCCTACAAATATTTCTCAAAAAAAATTAATTTAACCACAAAGAGAATTTTATTTGTGGCAGTTTGAGTAATTACAATCTCCCCCATTTAGAAATTTCACTCTCAACCCTTTAATATGACATAGTAAAATAGATGAGGGTAAATCTATATTATCATCATCTTCGGTTTTCATGTCACTTATTCAAATGTTTTTCTCCTTATCACTTTGGAAAGGTACATTGACTTATTTTATATAAATTAATCTCAATGATCAAAGATCATCACCAGCTAGTCCTCAGATGAGAGATCATTCTCAAATGGTACTACCTTTTGATTGAGTACATGCAAGGGGTCTCGTATGTAATTCCTCAATACGGATATGTTGAATACATAATATACATGTGGTAGGTTAGGTGGAAGTTCTAGTAAATAGGACACTTCTCTAATGCGATCAAGGATCTCAATGGAACTGATATATCTAGGACCATGCATTCCCTATTCACAAAATCTCATGAATTTATTACATAGTGATATGTAGAGGAATTACTTATCCCTAACCTAAAACTATAATTTTCATTGATGATTTTCTTCATATATATTTTTTATACTATTCTATGCCTTGATGGAATGATCATTAGTCTAGAACTTTTCCACTATTTCCTCGACCAATTCAAGAACTAGTAGTTTTATTACCTAACATCATCCCAATGTGTAGGTGTTCTAAATCTCTTCCCATAAATTCCTTCAAAGGGAATCATTTTTATTATTGAGTAAACACTATTATTTTATAAGAACACTACCAAAGGAAGATGTTTATTCCATCCTCTTTTGAAGTCAATTGACAATTATCTCAACATGTCATTGATTGTCGGCATAGTATGCTAATATTGGCCATCAGTTTCAGCGTGATAATCCATGATGATGTTCAACTCGATGTTTCGAGTATGTTGGAGAATCTCCCAAAACATGGATTTAAAAATTGGATATTGACTATATACAATCGATAATTTGTTTCCATGAAACCTCTCCACTTCTCTAACGTATATTCTTACAAGTGGATCAACTTAGAAGTCCTCTCATGATATAATGAAGTGAGAAAAAATTTTAAGACAATCCAACACATTATATATTACATTATTTCATAATTATTTCTTTACAAGACCTTTGATAAATTCCATGCTATTGTTTTCCCATTTTCATGTATGTATGGGTAATGGTTATATAATCCCCTTGTATTTTTTTCATTATTCTTATGCTTTATGACATACAAGAAATCTTGATGTATATTATATGATATCCTTCTTCATATTGTGCCATCAAAAGTTCACTTTAAGATCTTGATACATATTTTCTCTTCCTGGATGGATAGAGAATGTAAAACATTGTGTATCATTCAAAAACTCCTTCAAATAAAAATTTCATGGTATACATAGTCATGAAAAATGTTACAAATCATTTTTCATTAACATTGAATAACCTGGATATCCATTTTTTATTATACATTGCCCCTTTATCTAAATTCCCATTTTATCTCTTTGATTATCCTTCATCTTCCCCAAAAGGGATAGTTGAGTAATAATTTGTGAAAGTATTCATGATGTTTACTCCTTTATGAGTTACATGACCACCCTTTTCAAGTCTAAGAAAATCAGATCCTTCCCAATTATAATCAATGAAAAAATTTTCATATATTTTCTACTAATATTGTTTGCCAATTTTTATACTTTTCATAGAAGAAGTGGATTAAGAATTCATTGTCCTTAATCAGATCAAACCATCTTCACTGGCACATATTCAACTCTTTTTGTGTCAATATATAATTCAGTCTACTAGGTTACATATATATTTCACACATCCTCCAAAAGATATAATTCCTTAATATGTTCAATGTGAGGATCATTATGTCTGACTATTGATCATGTGTTGGGTAGTTCTATTCATGAACTTTTAATTTCCTTGAGGGATAATATTTCACTTTGTCATTCTACATTAACAAACATTCCAATCCATTCTTCAATGCATCACTTTATACAATGAAATTTTCTCCACTTGTGGGATGTGTATGTACATATATAGTGATAAGTATCTTTTTCAACTCCTTGTAGCTCTGTTCAAATTCATTGATCCAAACAAACGACTCGCATTTGATTCAGCTTGGTTAGAGGGTTTGAAAATCATGAGAAATTTGTCACAAATCAATGATTGTATTTTGATACTCTAAGGATGCTAGGAAGCACTTTCTCATACTATGAACCTGTCCATCCTTTAATTTCTTCCATCATTTAAGGGTCCAAAAATATAGCATTTCATGTAATAATATAACCCAATAATTAGGAATCCTTCAACTATAACTCACATTTACTGTTCTTTTTATAAATCTTACCATTTTTTATGGTTTATAGGATAGTGCTAATATTCTCCTCAAAAACTCCTCTATTTTTTAGTATGTTGGTATATCATTTATAGACACTACCTCTAATTTTTGTATGTAATCTCTAAATACTTTATTCATCATATCCATAAGGATTTTTGTAGCATTAGTGTGTCTGAATGGAATTAGTATGAACTCTTAGTGCATGTACCTTGTAGGGAAACCAGTATTTGGTATATCATCCTTATTCTTTATTACATGATAATATCCTTAGTGAAGATAAACATTTGAGAATTATTGGGTTCCACAAAGCTGATTGAATAATTCATTAATCAGTGGATGATTTTACTTTTTCTTTATCATGATCTTATTAAGAACACAACAATCTATGAAAGGTGCATTGTACCATCATTCTTCTTGATAAAGAGGACTGATTCATCCCAAGGTGATGCACCTTTGTGTAAGAACCATTTTTCTAGATTCTATTGTATTTGTTTCCTCATCTACTCATGTTCCACAATAGATATTTTATACAGTTTATTTTATAATAGAAACACCCCAGGTATACGATTGATTAAAATTTCAACCTCTCGATTAGAAGGAAGACAATATTATTCTTCATAAAACGCATCAGTGTATTATTACAAAATGGGTATCTCATCAAGGATGATGTTTTCCATAGACTCAACCATTTGATATAGATACACTTTCTTGTATTCCCATAATATCCACCCTTAAGATGTTTGTTATAAATAAAATTAATCATTATCCTTGAATTTGAATGGAATCAATGCGTTATTCATGATAATGAGATTTATTTCCTTCTAATGAAAATTTATATTACCTCTATAAATGAAAATTCAATTAATTCATAGAATTTTAGGAAATTCCTATTAAGAGAGCATCACATGCTTCATTGAGAATTTCATCCAACAAATTTTGATAGGGGTGAATTAATATACTTGGGATGCAATAATTTACCCATTTTCTATTTTATTATAAATCTAATTCAATGATTTGTTTTGGTGCTTGAATAGTCTTAATAAACATGCTTGATATTAAGTATTGCATAGAAAAATTGACGATAATCCTATCTTTCACTTTTGGATTTTGGTTCTAACCATTTAATTCATCAAAAAACAGACTCTAGGATTATAATTTTCAAACTATTGAACTAATAAATGGTAAGACAATAACATTAAAAGGATTACTTATAATTTAAATTTATTTCATAAATTATTATTTTTAATCATTCAATCTAGGTTATCCATTTTCTATTTCCTAACATATAATCTTATCGGAGTTCCTGTTCCCTTAATAATGGTTCTTAATGGGCATGTGAATTACCAAATCATAATCCAAGGGATTGTAAAACCAGGTGTGAAACAAGGATTGTTATCATGCACAAGTTCTTAATCCGGTGTAGCCTAATGCGGTGTTTTCGAGTTTTACCCCTTGATACATCTATGCTGGATCCACATACACATGTATTATCCAGACATGGATGCATTTTCTTATAAATCACATAATATATACATCTCAAAAATTTTGGGATTTCTTATTTTATTTATTCTTATACCAAAAGGTTTTTCTATATTTTTCTAATTCTAATCCCAAAAATAATTAAACTTCCCTCTGAGGCCAACTATGAAAACCCTTTTCTTTATTAAAATTTTATTTGTTATTTATTACATAAAGTTATACATAATAAGACATTGAAGATCATCAATTCTGATGTATTTGGTAAATAGTTACATTACAAAAAAACTGAAAATATGGGGTACATAGATATTATTGAAAATTTCCTTGACATGCTCATATTATTCAATCATACATAAAACTGCATTGTATGGACTTGGGACATACATTAGAAATGGTGATATATAAATTCCATTAAAGAAATAGACTTGAAATAACATGAAGAAAGGATTACATGTTAGAAAATGATAATTTAAATGATACATAAAACGGTTAATAAACATAAAAATTAATAATTATGAATTATATAATATGATGAAAAAGAAAATTTGGAAAATGTGGAATCAACATACAACATGAAATCATAAACATAGTTCAAGGAAAAGTACCTAGGAATCATGAAGAAAAATTTCACATGATGGATTAGTTTCACTCACTAGTCCCTTTCATGATGTCTCATGAGACTAAAAGAATATCCAATTCATTGGAGTGCTCTATAATTCTGAGTGCACCATCATATTCATTTCTTTCACATTCATAAGTGTGAAACAAAAATCATTAAAATGTATTCATTTATCATAAAATTTATTCAAAGATCAAGGAGTGTGTAATAAAGACATTTATGTTACCAATAACATAATTATATCTTTAAAACTGTGAACATCCATGAAAGGAAATGAGTATGGTTATTCACTACACAATTGATTAGAAATGAAAATTGAGGTGAAATTTCGGTAGCATAACAGGGGAATATAAATGTTCATGGTAGAGATTAATGAGATTTAAAGGGTTTAATCATCATTTAGAAATTATATGGTAAGTAAGGGGATATGGAGGAATATATACCAACATTTTTAAATAGATATAAAATTCATAATAAATTTGTGATTGTTGAATAAAAGGGGGAGAGGATCCCCTTCCTGGAGAGGGTGATTCCAAATTCATGGGAGGAACTTCATGAGAGATTTGGGATCCTTCGTGTTCTCCCGAGATGGTATAAATGAGTAAGGATGTTCTCTAAGGTTTATAGTGATGATAAATTGGATATTAGGAGTGTATAAATACGAAATGTGTGGGGAATTCTTTATTATTTCTTGATCATAGTATTTGGAATCTATATAATAAATTAATCAAAAAAAAAATCATTACCTTGGGTTTTCCCATGGTTTATTCCAATAGGGAGTGGTTTTCATTATTTTATATGTGAATAGTCCATAAAATTTGAAATATTGTAGTTGGTGATGTGTATATGATTCATATCATTAAAGAAACTATTTCAAATATATTAAATTGTATTATTGGTTACAGAGGATTCATAAAGGATTTATAAATTTAGTAAAACAAACATAAAATCAAATTATTTTAAGTTTAAATCATTTTTTGGTCATGTATACCCAATATAGTATTTATTACAACATCTTTGGGTTATTACGATGTCACAAAATACACTCTATATTTATAATGTATTTAAGTTTTACTCGAAAATTCAATTGTCTTGTAAAATAATGAAAAATTCACCGTTGGTGAATTTCAATATTATGATTCCAAAAATAATATTTACATTATCAAAATAATTTAACAAACATTAGAATCATAAAATATAAATTAATAAACATTTATTGAGAAATGTCGTGTTTTTTTACAGAAACAATATTCAAACCTGTAAAAATTATATTTTTCTTCATAATGTTTATAGGATTATTTATATTTTATAAAAAATTACATAGAATTAATATTTTATAAAAATATTATCTATTTCAAAAATAATTTAATTATTTAAAATATACATCTTAATTAAAATTTAATATTAATTAAATATACTATTTTGTTATTGTATAAAATGAAAAATCATTTATAAAGTAGAATTAAAAATAACAATTATTATGTTGAAAATATAATATACATTATCATAATATGATGTCTTTATACATAATCCATTAATACTACCACAAATTACCTACGGTGAGGTTCATAAAGGAGACACTTTACTTGGGTGGTATTGCATATAGGTTAAGCGTTATGATCTCGATAAACTTGAACTTCTCCCATAAACGGTTTCCCACATTATTTAGTTATTGGATATAAAGTGAGGATTAGTCAAGGGAAAACTGAAGAGATTCTATCTCCTATGGAAGCTCAGATAAATGGTCTTTATAGGGTATAATCCTACTGCTTGAGGCCATCACTTCATTTGTCTCTGTCCTTTGGATTTTTCAAAACCCTCTATTTATTATAATCATATGATCACATTTAAAGAGCTATATTATCAATTGTAAAGCTGGTTAACTGTATTGTAAATCAATTGGGATATTGAAAAACCAAATAATTTCATATATTTTCTATAACCATAACACATAATAATACATTTATTTCATCCTAATTTTTTTTTACTAATATATGTTCAATTCGTTACAGTTCTATTTATAGAAAATTGTAATCATTAGAATTTATAATTGTCACGACCCGACCTCGGGCCCGTGCCGTGACTACCCCAAGCCCGCCTTCCATAGGCCAGGGGCTGGCGACTAGCACCAAGGCGTAAAATCCCGGTAAACAGGGAAGGCATTTCCTTTATAAGTAACAACCACCACAGAGTCAGCAAGCGGAAAGTAACTACAAAGTGCAGAAAAGTAAAGGGGGCCGGAATACAAGCCCAACTGAAAGTACAACTGAAAAGGAAAAGAACAGCAACTGAAGAAAAGACGGTGGCCTCGTGTCGTCCACTGGAAATCCCACCTGAAGGGTGGGTACAGATAGCCTTCCGGCTCCTCGGGTCCCACGTCCGCTCCGAGCACGTCCCGCCCAGTGGTCCGCCTCCAGGTACCGTCCTGCTCCACGCCCCAACCGAGATCAGCGCTGTCCGTCGTCTGCATCCAACATAACAAGGTGCGGGCATAGCCCGTGCAGGGGTGAGTATAAACTACTCAGTAAGGACCCCGAGACCCCCGAAGGTCTCCCGAAATCCACAAAGGATATAGCACAAAAGAAAGGGGCAACCACGAAGAAACAACTGACTCGACTTAGGTATATGCCCATACATATACCTAAGTCCCCATTTCTAGCTCTGCTCTCGAGCTCAAGGTCAACTCGATCCACACAGGAAAGCAAGACTCAAATCCACCAGGGAGAGTAAATAGTAAATAGTAAATCCACATAGGATAGTTCAACACAATCCACAAAGGAGAGTAACATAAGATTCAGCTCAAACAGGTATACTTTTTCAGATGACGTCAAAGATGATCACTGATCCATCTAAGTCGTCGGACCCACGAAGGATCGATAGGTACTAACCTCGGCAATGACCCACACATGATCGGGCCCACACAGAACCTGTAGCAATGGCTCACACAGAACCGTAAGAGATGACCCACACAGGATCAGGCCCACACAGGATCTGTAGCACTGATCCACATAGGATCGCTGAGTGCAGTAGTCGACGCAGTCCACTGAGGATCTCTGCACAGTCGTCGCCGCAGTCCACGAAGGATCTCTGCTCTGTCGTCGTCGCAGTCCACGGAGGATCTCTGCTCTGTCGTCGAAGTCACAGCCAGCGCTAGGGTTCCCGCACACAGCAAGCTCGTTTAGGAGGGTCCGCTCCACGAGCCGAGAGGCTGATACATCAACTGACACGTAGTCCGAAGTTGATGTATCCAAAAGTTCCGTATCGACAACAGGATCTCAACGCAACAGACGGCGCGTCAATCAGACGCCCGGTGTGGGAGTTATTGGCATTTTCGTCCCAGGGGCCCGGTTGGTTTTTAGGGCAAAACCAACCCCATCGTACTCCGCCTGTGTCCGATCCTCGGGCGGAGTATGCCAAAAGTTCCATCTCACTTAGAGGAAACTACCACAGCTGACGGTACGTCGATCGGACGTCCGTAGCTCAAGTTATGAGCGTTTCCGCTCTGAGGGCCCGGTTGGTTTCTTGTACGAACCAACCCGGACGAACCCAAAGTCTTCCGAAACCTTGAGTGTAATATACCGAAACGACCGTATCGATCCAAGGATCGCGTAGCCGCTGAGGGATCGTCAATCGGCGGTCCTAGGCCCAAGATATGGGCAAAAGACCATAGAGGGCCCGAAAACGGGGGTTCTGGGCCCGGGGCGACCCGGCCCGAACCCCCCCTGGGGGTCGGCCGAACCGGGTCGACCCGAACCGGGTCGACCCGGCCGACCGGACCGGCCGGCTCGACCTCGGCCGAGCGGCCAAGGGGCGCCGCGGGTTTGACCTGCGGCTTAGGTGGAACGCGGCCCGCGCGGGCCGCGTGTTGGGTGGCCGGACCGCGGACGCGGTCTGGCGGTTCGCCGCCGCCGCGCCGGCGACCCGCGCCGCCACCGCCTTCCGCGGGCCGCCAGAGTTGCTCCGGTGGCCCGATTCCTCTCCCGTCTGCGCCGTTGCTCCTCCCGGGGGCCGATCTTCACTACGGGATCAACGGATCGCCCTTGCCGCACGGTTCGTCATCGCTTGCCAAAACCGCACACGAAAAGGATCAGCGGAGGGTTGTCGGGTCTTGTTCGTTAGACCCGCACCCTCCGCGTTAGTCATAAACAACGGGAGAAAGGGGCTACAACAATTTTTAATCAAGATAAAAATTGTTCATTTCTTTTTCTTTTAAACGGCAATTCAATTTTAATTAATTGAAAATATTCATGCCGGTTCATTATTCAAAAAGAAATAAAAACACGGGAATGAATCATCAAGAATTAAATCCCTACATTGTCGTCGTCGTCAGACTAGAGGTCGTCGCGGATTTGGTGATCGTCGCGGAAGAGACGCTCGTCGCACCGCGGGAAGGAGTCGCGCCGACGATCTCCGGATCAAGATCAAACGGATTTAATTAATTTAAATCCGTTGATATCGAATTATAAAAAGGGAGAATTTAGAAGATTCGATTCTCACCTTTAACCGTCGATCGTAGGTTTGCCGCGGAAGAAGAAGCGCCGAAGAAGAAGAAGGTCGTGGAAAAAGTTTGTCAACGTCGCGGATCACGGTGTGCGTCGTCGAATTTTGGTTCCGGCGTTCTTCGCGTTCTTCGCGTTCTTCGCGTTCTTCGCGTTCTTCGCGTTCTTCGCGGGGAGGGTGGAGGCCGAGAGAATAAAGAGTAATCCTCCAAAATAGACACGTTGGTCTATTTTATTAATTCGCCAACGAACGCAAACGCTTAAGTAACGACCCATTAAATTCGTTGAATTAATTCAACGAATGAAACAGCCCATTTAATTCACGAAATAAACCGCCCAATTAAATGGTCTGTTAAGAAATTAAAGAAAACGCGCCGGTTGACTTTTCAGTTACTTTGACGGGTTTTCGCGGGTGCGTTACTTAGCGAAAGAAACGGCGGGGCTCGTGCGGGCCCCACCTCAAAAATATCCTACCAAGGGGTAGGGTATTTCCAGATAGCACCCTATCCGCTTTAACTCAGTTCAAGTGGCTTCCAAGCGGCTTAAGTGAAATAAAATAAAGTTGTCGCACAACCTTTATTTTATTTCCGACTTAAAGCCCAAAATTTTAAAAACCACGGTTGAGCAAACGCAACTCTGGAAGAGGCGTTTCTAAGCAAATATCGGTGCTGCGATTTCATCGGTGCCCTCAGAATTCGATTCCGGGCACCGGTTCAAAAGATAGAAAAACCCGCTCGTCCGTTCACTGAACGTACCCGAGCCAAACTTCGGAAACTGATTCCGGGCACACCGGGCCTCAGAATCAGGTGCCGTCTGAAGCTGCGCTCTTGTAAAATTCCAAAGAAAATTAGGAAAAAAATTTCCTTGAAATTTTCGGGTCGTTACATTACTCCCACCTCAGGGCTTTACGTCCCCGTAAAGATACATCAAAAACTAGCGGAACAAATGGGGGTACTGAGCACGCATCTGAGCCTCCCGCTCCCAAGTGCTCTCCTAGAGGTTCTCGTGCTGCCATCTGACGCGCACAAGAGGAATCGACCGCCCACGTAGGACCCGCTCCTGTCGATCCTCGATCTCCACTGGGACCTCCGCAAAAGTCGCCCCATCGTCCACGTCCAGCTCCCCAAAGACGATGATGTGCGTCGGGTCGTGCACGTATCTCCTCAGCTGAGACACGTGGAAGACGTCGTGCACCCGGTGCAACTGAGGTGGTAGAGCCAAGCGATAAGCCACCTCTCCTATCCTGCTGAGGACCTGTAAAGGCCCGATGAAGCGTGGAGACAACTTGCCGCCTCTGCCAAATCTCTATAAACCACATCGAGGTGAGACACGCAAAAAGATGTGGTCGCCATCCTCGAACTCTAGTGGCCTCCGCCTCCTGTCAGCATATGACTTCTGTCGGCTCTGGGCTGTCCTCATCCTCTCCTGGATGATCTGGACCTTCTCTGTCGTGGCTCGGACCATCTCTGGTCCCACGAGTGCTGACTCCCCAGGGTCTGTCCAGCACAACGGTGATCTGCAGGGTCTGCCGTACAACGCCTCGTATGGTGCCATCCCAATGGTGGAGTGGTAGCTGTTGTTGTACGCGAACTCCACCAAGGGTAGGTGGTCCTCCCAGCTGCGACCAAAGTCGAGAACACATGCACGGAGCATGTCCTCGAGTGTCTGTATGGTCCTCTCAGTCTGACCATCCGTCTGAGGGTGGAAGGCTGTGCTCAGATGGAGCCGCGTCCCGAACGCCTCCTGCAACCCCTTCCAAAGCCGGGAAGTGAAACGAGCATCTCGATCGGAGACGATAGACGATGGCACACCGTGAAGCCGTACGATCTCCTGGACGTAAAGACGTCCCAAGCTCTCCACTAAGCCCTGCTCTCTGATGGGTAAGAAGTGTTCGACTTGGTGAGTCAGTCGACAATCACCCAAATGGAGTCGTGACCTCTGGAAGTGCGTGGAAGTCCAGTCACGAAGTCCATAGATATGCCGTCTGACTTCCACTCCGGGACCTCCAAGGGATGTACCAAGCCTGCTGGTACCTGATGCTCTGCCTTCACCTGCTGGCAGGTGAGGCATCGTGAAACGAACTCTGCCACAGCTTTCTTCATGCCCGGCCACCAGTGCTGTCGTCTGAGATCCTAGTACATCTTCGCCACTCCGGGATGCACCGCCAAGGGAGAAGTGTGAAACTCTCTCAGCACCTCCTCTCGTAAAGCGACTGGTACGAAGGTACGTCCTCTGAAAAGGATGTCGTGCTCTACTCCAAGGGAGAAGCCATCAGGCGCCTGACCTGAGGATATCAGTGCACGCCGGGTCTCACAGTCAGCGTCCCCACGCTGAGCCTCTCTGACCCGCTGTAGAAGTGGAGGAGAGACTGTGAGAGACTGAAGAAAGGCTGCTCTGTCTCTATCCACGAAGGATATCTGTAAAGAGGCTAGCTGCTCCGTCTCCTCCTCAAGTAGCTGAATGCCCGTCCTCCTGCTGAGGGCATCGGCTACCACGTTCCCCTTCCCAGGAGTATAGACTATCTCAAAGTCATAGTCCTGGAGGAACTCAAGCCATCTCCGCTGTCTCAGGTTCAGGTCCTTCTGAGAGAAGATATACCTGAGACTCAGGTGGTCAGAAAAGACTGTGAAGCGCTCGCCCATCAGATAGTGCCGCCAAGTCTTCAGAGCGAAGACCACTACTGCTAACTCTAGGTCATGAGTGGCATAGTTCTGCTCATGCGGCCTCAACTGACGTGATCCGTAGGCGATCACGGCCTGCTCCTGCATCAGGACGCACCCGAGTCCAGTCCCTGATGCATCGCAGTAAACTACGTATCTAACTGCCTCCTCAGGCAACCTCAAGATAGGTGCGCTGGTCAATCTCAGTCTCAGCTCCTGGAAGCTCTGCTGACATCTGTCTGACCACACAAAGGGTTTCCCCTTCTTGTTCAAGGATGAGAGTGGTGCCGCAACTCTGGAGAAGTCTGGCACAAATCTCCGATAGTATCCGGCTAGGCCCAAGAAGCTCCGCACCTCCGTCACGCTCCTGGGTGGCTCCCAAGCTAGAACTGCCTCGATCTTCGCGGGATCCACTGCAACTCCCGCCTCAGAGATGACGTGCCCAAAGAAGTGGACCTCACGTAACCAGAACTGGCACTTTGAGAGCTTGCCATAAAGCTGGTGCTCTCGGAGTGTGTCTAGCACAACTCGCAGGTGGTAGGCATGCTCCTCCTCAGTCGTCGAGTATACCAAAATGTCGTCAATGAAGACCACGACAAATCGGTCGAGGTATGGCTGGAAGATCCTGTTCATGAGGCTCATGAACACTGCTGGAGCATTGGTTACGCCGAACGGCATAACCAAGAACTCATAATGGCCATACCGACACCAGAAGGCCGTCTTCTTCACGTCCTCATCTCGAACTCTGAGCTGATGATAGCCTGACTGGAGGTCTATCTTCGAGAACCACCGCGCTCCCTTGAGCTGATCGAAGAGGTCATCAATCCGTGGCAGCGGATACTTGTTCCTCACTGTCACCTGGTTCAGGCGACGATAGTCGACACACAGTCGCAAGCTCCCGTCCGCCTTCTTGGCGAACAATCTCGGGGAAGCCCAGGGTGGAACACTGGGTCGGATAAACCCCTTGCTCTGCAAGTCCTCCAACTGTACCCGTAGCTCTCGAAGCTCGGCGGGGGCCATCCGATATGCTGGAGTAGATATCGGGGCTGTCCTGGGGCACAAGTCGATGTAAAAGTCTACCTCTCTATGAGGAGGTAGCCCTGGAACGTCGTCGGGAAAGACGTCCACGTACTGGTCCACCACTGCAGGAAAAACTGGACTCTGTACGTCCACTGCTCCTAGGATGAGGCTAGCCAACTGATTAGAGATGGGCTGCACTCTCCTCCGCGGAAGTCCATCCTGTGCTTCAAAGGTTCCCTTCTCGCCGGTGAAGGTAAACCTGCTCCCGTCAGTGCGAACACATCGCACCTTGCGCCTAAAACAGTCGATCTGGGCATGAACCGTGGATAGCCAATCCATGCCCAAGATGACGTCGTAAGGCCTCGACGCTGCTACAAGGAGATCCCAGCCGAAGCTCTCGCCTCCTAGAGTAAGCTCACACTGCCGGCACCAGTGCGTAATCGTCGAGTCTGCTCTCGTAGGAGTCTCTAGCCGTAAGGATCGAGCCAACGGCTCAGTCGGAATCTCCGAGCTCCGAACAAGGGCAGAGGCTATGAAAGAGTGACTCGCTCCTATGCCTATAAGTACTGCAGCAAGGGTGGAATAGACACAGATCGTACCTCGAATCATCTCTGGCATGTCGGGGTCGTAGGCCTCCACTGCCTGGAGCTAGGCATGTCCCTTCCCACCAGCTCCCTGTGGCCGAGGTGGCCCTCCTGGTGGTGGTGGGGGTAGAGCCTGGAAGTGTCGCCCACCACCCGCTGCTCGGCCAGCTCCTCTGCCTCGTCCGCATCCTCCCTGCGGACCGCCACGGTCGACCCTCTGCCTCTGCCTGGGTGGCCCCTCCACTGTCTGTTGTTCCTCTGATCGGCGAGTCGGGCAGTAAAGAGCCATGTGACCCTGCCCGCCGCAGGAGTAGCACAGCCTGCCTCTCGGAAGGCTGGCACTCCGCTGTGTGCCCCGCACTGCTGAGCCGGTGTCCTGAGGCCGTCTGCGTGGGCGTCTGGTCTGCCTGGACCCGAGAGTCATCCGTCGGCTACCTACTGCCGAAGACTCAGCTACCTGCCGCCCTGCGCTAGGTCTCGCCGCTGAAGAAGGCTCTGCCAAGAAGCTCTCGATCAGGAGGGCTCGCTCCAGTACTCCCGCCTGGGTCAGAATGCTGAGGGAGATCAGCGACGCCCGAATCTCCTGCCGCAAGCCCTGCTCGAAGGTCCGGGCCCGGAAGAAGGGGTCCCGTACCATGTCGGTCGAGTAGCGAGATAGGTCAGTGAACCTCGTCGCGTACTGAGCGACCGTTATGCTGCCCTGGCGCAGCTGGAGAAGCTCCTGGATGCGCACCGCTCGGAGGGTGGCCGGGACGAACTCAGAGCGGAAGAGGCTCTCGAAGTCCGTCCAGAGCAAGGATGCCTCATCGTGAACCTGGAGCATCAAGCTCCACCATCGTCCTGCCGCCGCCTGCAGGAGGCTTGCCGCGAGAATCACCATGAGATCCGCTGGTGTCCTCACTAGCCTAAAGATCCGTACCACCGCCTTTAGGCAGTCCTCGGCGGCCTAGGGGTCCGCCTCACCGCGAAACCTGGGCGGTCGCTGGCTCTGAAACTCATGCAGTGCCCTGAGGCGACGTGCATCGTCAGCGTCTGGTACTGGTAGCATCGGTGGCTCGGTGGGTAAATCTACCGCCGGTGCCACTGCTGGCAAAGGGCCCTGCACCGAGGCCTCGTCGCTCGGTGGGCTGCCGTCGCACCCTACACTCGGAACCCTAGCTGGCTGTCGTCGCGGGGCCATCCTGAAAAGGAGAACAAGAGCACCACAGTCAGAACAGTATACCTGGTGAGCTGGCACAAGTAATCACAAGGAAAACTTGAGACTTTCATGAAGCAGATCAGTATACCCGGTGAGCTGACACAAGTAATCACAAAGAAAACTTGAAACACACACGCAATCAATGTTTTCATGCATTAAGTCGGAAATCAGGAGTCAGGGTCCTGGTGTACGGATACGTCGGCCACCGCACCAACACTGGGCTCCCTGAACTGATAACCACACTCAATACACTAAACACTATTTCTTCATATAGGAAGAAAAGACGATCAGAGTCTGCGGTAGAACCGACCGCCTCTGATACCAATTTTTCACGACCCGACCTCGGGCCCGTGCCGTGACTACCCCAAGCCCGCCTTGCATAGGCCAGGGGCTGGCGACTAGCACCAAGGTGTAAAATCCCGGTAAACAGGGAAGGCATTGCCTTTATAAGTAACAACCACCACAGAGTCAGCAAGCGGAAAGTAACTACAAAGTGCAGAAAAGTAAGGGGGGCCGAAATACAAGCCCAACTGAAAGTACAACTGAAAAGGAAAAGAATAGAAACTGAAGAAAATACGGCGGCCTCGTGTCGTCCACTGGCAATCCCACCTGAAGGGTGGGTACAGATAGCCTCCAGGCTCCTCGGGTCCCATGTCCGCTCTGAGCACGTCCCTCCCAGTGGTCCGCCTCCAGGTACCGTCCTGCTCCACGCCCCAACCGAGATCAGCGCTGTCCATCGTCTGCATCCAACACAACAAGGTGCGGGCATAGCCCGTGCAGGGGTGAGTATAAACTACTCAGTAAGGACCCCGAGACCCCCGAAGGTCTCCTGAAATCCACAAAGGATATAGCACAAAAGAAAGGGGCAACCAAGAAGAAACAACTAACTCGACTTAGGTATATGCCCATACATATACCTATGTCCCCATTTCTAGCTCTGCTCTCGAGCTCAAGGTCAACTCGATCCACACAGGAAAGCAAGACTCAAATCCACCAGGGAGAGTAAATAGTAAATAGTAAATCCACATAGGATAGTTCAACACAATCCACAAAGGAGAGTAACATAAGATTCAGCTCAACTAGGTATACTTTTTCAGATGACGTCAAAGATGATCACTGATCCATCTAAGTCGTCGGACCCACGAAGGATCGATAGGTACTAACCTCGGCAATGACCCACACAGGATCGGGCCCACACAGGACCTGTAGCAATGGCTCACACAGAACCGTAAGAGATGACCCACACAGGATCGGGCCCACACAGGATCTGTAGCACTGATCCACGTAGGATCGCTGAGTGTAGTAGTCGACGCAGTCCACTGAGGATCTCTGCACAGTCGTCGCCGCAGTCCACGAAGGATATCTGCTCTGTCGTCGTCGCAGTCCACGGAGGATCTCTGCTCTGTCGTCGAAGTCACAGCCAGCGCTAGGGTTCCCGCACACAGCGAGCTCGTTTAGGAGGGTCCGCTCCACGAGCCGAGAGGCTGATACATCAACTGACACGTAGTCCGAAGTTGATGTATCCAAATGTTCCGTATCGACAACAGGATCTCAACGCAACAGACGGCGCGTCAATCGGACGCCCGGTCTGAGAGTTATTGGCATTTTCGTCCCAGGGGCCCGGTTGGTTTTTAGGGCAAAACCAACCCGACCGTACTCCGCCTGTGTCCGATCCTCGGGCGGAGTATGCCAAAAGTTCCGGCTCACTTAGAGGAAACTACCACAGCTGACGGTACGTCAATCGGACGTCCGTAGCTCAAGTTATGAGCGTTTCCGCTCCGAGGGCCCGGTTGGTTTCGTGTACGAACCAACCCGGCCGAACCCAAAGTCTTCCGAAACCTTGAGTGTAATATACCGAAACGACCGTATCGATCCAAGGATCGCGTAGCCGCTGACGGTTCATCAATCAGAGGTCCTAGGCCCAAGATATTGGCAAAAGACCGAAGAGGGCCCGAAAACAGGGGTTCTGGGCCCGGGGCGACCCGAACCGGGTCGACCCGACCCGGACAGGCCCGGTTGGGCCGGGTCCGGTCCGGCCTGGGCGCGGCCCGTCCGGCGCGACCTCGGCCGAGCGGCCAAGGGGCGCCGCGGGTTTGACCCGCGGCTTAGGTGGAACGCGGCCCGCGCGGGCCGCGTGTTGTGTGGCCGGACCGCGGACGCGGTCTGGCGGTTCGCCGCCGCCGCGGCTGAGCTGCGGCGGATCCTCCGGCGGCGCGCCGGGCGCCGCCGCCGCCTTCCGCGGGCCGCCGGAGTTGCTCCGGTGGCCTGATTCCTCTCCTGTCTGCGCCGTTGCTCCTCCCGGGGCCGATCTTCACTGCGGGATCAACGGATCGCCCTTGCCGCACGGTTTGTCGTCGCTTGCCAAAACCGCACACGAAAAGGATCAGCGGAGGGTTGTCGGGTCTTGTTCGTTAGACCCGCACCCTCCGCGTTAGTCATAAACAACGGGAGAAAGGGGCTACAACAATTTTTAATCAAGATAAAAATTGTTCACTTCTTTTTCTTTTAAACGGCAATTCAATTTTAATTAATTGAAAATATTCATGCCGGTTATTTATTCAAAAAGAAATAAAAACACGGGAATGAATCATCAAGAATTAAATCCCTACCTTGTCGTCGTCGTCGGACGAGAGGTCGTCGCGGATTTGGTGATCGTCGCGGAAGAGACGCTCGTCGCACCGCGGGAAGGAGTCGCGCCGACGATCTCCGGATCAAGATCAAACGGATTTAATTAATTTAAATCAGTTGATATCGAATTATAAAAAGGGAGAATTTAGAAGATTCGATTCTCACCTTTAACCGCCGATCGTAGGTTTGTCGCGGAAGAAGAAGCGCCGAAAAGAATAAGGTCGCGGAAAAAGTTTTTCGACGTCGCGGATCACGGTGTGCGTCGTCGAATTTTGGTTCCGGCGTTCTTCGCGTTCTTCGCGTTCTTCGCGTTCTTCGCGTTCTTCGCGTTCTTCGCGTTCTTCGTGTTCTTCGCGGGGAGGGTGGAGGCCCAGAGAATAAAGAGTAATCCTCCAAAATAGACACGTTGGTCTATTTTATTAATTCGCCAACGAACGCAAACGCGTAAGTAACGACCTATTAAATTCGTTGAATTAATTCAACGAATGAAACAGCCCATTTAATTCACGAAATAAACCGCCCAATTAAATGGTCTGTTAAGAAATTAAAGAAAACGCGCCGGTTGACTTTTCAGTTACTTTGACGGGTTTTCGCGGGTGCGTTACTTAGCGAAAGAAACGGCGGGGCTCGTGCGGGCCCCACCTCACAAATATCCTACCAAGGGGTAGGGTATTTCCGGATAGCACCCTATCCGCTTTAACTCAGTTCAAGTGGCTTCCAAGCGGCTTAAGTGAAATAAAATAAAGTTGTCGCACAACCTTTATTTTATTTCCGACTTAAAGCCCAAAATTTTAAAAACCACGGTTGAGCAAACGCAACTCTGGAAGTGGCGTTTCTAAGAAAATACCGGCGCTGCGATTTCATCGGTGCCCTCAGAATTCGATTCCGGGCACCGGTTCAAAAGATAGAAAAATCCGCTCGTCCGTTCACTGAACGTACCCGAGCCAAACTTCGGAAATTGATTCCGGGCACACCGGGCCTCGGAATCAGGTGCCGTCTGAAGCTGCGCTCTTGTAAAATTCCAAAGAAAATTAAGAAAAAAATTTCCTTGAAATTTGTGGGTCTTTACAATAATGACAATAGAATCAATGAAACAACCACAGGTTAATCAGGACAAGGATTTTTCCTTAGTATCAAACCATAAAAAATCTTTGTGTGATGGTGTATATTTTTTATTATCTTGTTTTTCATCGTTGAGAGCAGACAATTAATCCATTCCTCTTTAAATGGGGTAGAAGATTGAGAGAAGGTTGGGTTAACTAAAATAAACTAAAATTCAGTAAAATGTTTAGTACACTAATTCAACCCTCTTACTACCCCTATATGATCCATCTAACCTCTATAATTGGCATCAAAGAATAGGTATACCTCTGATTAGAACCTAGTTGTTGTCCCTAGTTGTTTCTAAAAGTATTATATATTGTTAAGATTTGATTTTTATTTTAATATACCTCAAGTTTGAGAAATATTATCTACACTTGTTGATGAATATGTGAAAGTCTCTTCCAAGACACTAAAAATAAGAATAATGAAAAAAATAAAGTACAAAAAATTTCAATCAAATCATAGAATGATCAATACTATCTTATTAGATCATTTAACAATGATCATTTTCAACAAACATGCTAAATTTATGAAGTGTTTAATGATATTGATTTTTTAAAATTATTTAATGACATCTACTCTCTTTTTGATATACATATATATATATATATAAATTTATGAATAGTGTTAATTAAAATGTGATTTCCTAGATACGTTGTTCTTTCAAGGTGGTTCTTGAATACAGATAATCTATGAAATAGGAAATTAATTTATAGGAGGATTCACTTATTAAGAAATTCAAAGGGTGAAAGGCTCTCATATAACTCATTGATGAAAAAGAAAAACATCTAACACATTTTAATGAACATATTATATTAAGTAAAGAAAAATTGTAATGGAGTAATTATTTGAGTATTATGATTAAAAATTAGTCAAGTACTACATGAAATTAACGGATTGTTCAATATTTCTATGAATATTATAGGTTCTTAACTTTATGACATATCATGTTATGTCAAGGAGATTGAAATTTTTCTGGAAGAATATGAGAAGTTTCATGAAGAAAATATTCAAAATATCCATACTCTAGAAGAATCACATCATGATATTATAAATATAATATAATCTCAATTAAAAGTTAATTCCAAAAGGGGAAAATTAAATGAAAATCTATGGTTCAAGGTAGTAAACAACAAGAATATCTGATTAATATAATAATAAGTGAATGGGGTGGAAAAATTACATTAGTTGGAATGAAAATATTTCCATCATCATTAAATGTCATAATGTAGATGTAAAATTGAATAATTTTAAGGAGACACATGCTAGAACATTCCATGTTGTGAAAAAATGAATTCTACCACCCAAACCTAGGATGGAGGTGTACCTCTAAAAATAAAAATAATAATTTAAAAAATGGAATCAAACAAAACAACTACCACTAATACTAAAAGAAAAATGAGGATATTTGTTGGCCACTTTTGGTGGTTATTGAGGTTTAGACATTATACTGCTGAATTATGGAACAAAATGAAAATGAATAAATATTATATAAGTCCTATATTCAGGGATATTAGAGGTTAATAAATAAAAATCGTTAAACATAGATGTTTCTTCCACATCAGAGAAAGAATCTACAGACAAGGAAAAAAATACAAAATCCCTAAAAAATTCTCTGAGCACTACAACATGTGTGGTCACGAATAATAATATTTATAGTGTGTAAAAAATCATGTGCATACCCTATTCTAATTAAAGACCGCAAAAATATAGAAGAAAATTAAAAAATTAAACGTACTACATGGTGAGTAAACAAATTAAAGCAGTCAATAAATATCCAAATCACACCACACCCAAGAAGAATTAAAAGTTATATTCTATGAATTTCATGTCAAATTAGAAATGTTACTTCTATTGTAGAAATAAAATACATATCATATACCACAAAAATTGGCCATTAAAATGAATAGAAGTAATCAAAAATATAGTAAAGAATATATCTTTAAGATAAATAAAAAGATTTTATTTATTTAAGAAATTCTTGTAAATGATTTTGATTGTTTACCTAAGACAGGTATCTCAAAAATAATTAAGAATCAATGTAGATTCACTATTATATAATATGTTAAGAAGGTGTGCTTGGTCATCTTGCCTGAGAAATTTCAAGAATATGGAGAATTGTAAAAATTTAAGATGAAAATTTTATTCAGGAAAGGAAAATAGAAAACAAATATTGTTCTAGATGAATAAGAATTAAAATTTCATAGGGGGGTTTCAAAAAATATAAAATTGAGTGTCTTAGAAAAATTTAGTTTAAGGCTCAAGAAAACTCATACAAATGAAAAAAAAATATTACTATTATACCAGCATAAAGGAAGATGTAGAATATAGAAAAAAAGAACCATGTATCTTGTATACTCAAAATACTAGAATGGAAAATGAGACCACGCACAATTGAATGAATAATTTTCATAGAAAATAATGGCCCAGTATTAGAGGAAATTGTCATATGTAATGTTTCCATTTATGAACATAGTGGTTATTTATTATTTCCCATTATTTTTGGTGTTATACTCTATCATAACAGGAATTGAAGGTGATTTGTTACCCACCATGGAGTTTCATCAATTTCCATGATGTTAAAGGAGTTCTTCCCCTGATGGGGGGAAACCATGATAATGAATCTGAAAACACTAGGAGAAATTCAAAATGGAGATCCATATTTTATAATCACACTCACATACCTATTTTTAATTATATTTATTTAGGGGATGTTCTTGGTTGATGGAATGTTAAAACAAATTCGTATATATATCTATTGAAATTGACCATATGATTGTGTTTTTTGATGTATGAGTAGGATTAATTGTTATAATGATAAAATCTAATCATTTACACCATCTTAAATAAGATTTGAGTAATTCTGAGTTAAATATCTCATGTGAGTATGTTTTAAAGACATCATAGACAACCGTTGTTATTTTAATATTTTTTTCTACATTGGGTTATCCTATATAGACTTATAGTTTATTATCATATAGATATTTACAATGTATCATGTGGTATCAACCCTTTCTTTTAAATTTTATGAAGATGTTTTCAAGAAGAAATATGAGGATGATAAGACCCCATACCTTCCCTTTCTATTTTATTTTATATGGGGTAAAAATGGATCACACCTATTATATTTTGAATAAATTAAGGGATAGTGAGAAATTAATGTAAGGCCAGTCTATTGTGCCCATGTTTCATTTTTTTCAATCATGTCAATGTTTGGATGATATCAAATTAAATGATCATTGAACTTAGCCAATTTATAAATTTGTCAAAAGGAATTGTTTGTATATTTCAAATTGATAAAATATTTGAAGATTGATGTGATTACCATGAAATATGAAAATTATTTCATGAGGATTTTATAATTAGATATAGACCATGAAAGTATTAATTTTCATAAAAAATGATTATGGAATGAATTAATTGATGATCATGAAGATCATCAATTTTCATGATGTGAAGAATGAGATTTATGATTTCCATTAAAAATTCATATTCTATAAAAATAAGTATATAGTTTTCAGGAACAATATTTTAATAAATGAATTTACGTTGGCCTGGTATGATGCATTTATATTTTATAGTTTGAGTTTTTTTGTTTATTTATATTTGTATTACCTAATGAATATGAACAAATATTAAGCCAAACAAGTGACTTCGGTGAAACCAGTACTGAGGACGGCACTAGAGTCAACTCTAGGTATCCAAAACAATGGAATAGTGGGGAGATCATAGTAGGCGTAGGCATGTGTAGGAGGATTGTAGAGACGCGAAAATGGGATTATAGAGGAGGTGCCACCGTGTAGTGTGACACAAGGGTAGGGAGAGTTAGAACAATGTGGAGGAATCATGTTTTTGGGAATTCTGATGAGATGATGGAACCACATTAGTAATAAAATTTAGAGTTATGTGATGAAGATAATGTGTGATGTTCTCTGTGGGAACAATATTTATCCATACTAAAATAGATAGGTAATTAAATAAATTATCTGATTTTTCTGATATAGACCATCCAATTGGTGATCATAGCTTTCTTCTTCTTACCACATTATATTACATATATAGTGTTTTCCTCTACTATTTTTGATCCATAGATCTCATAGTGACCATATTGGGCCAAAAAATACTAAAAATGCATCAAGTAAGTTTGATACAATGTCTTTTGGCCTATAATTGTCCTTAGTAGACACTATAAGTTTTATTCATGCACTAATATGTATGAACAGAAGGATCTGAGACACACAATTAAGATGAGTTCCTCGAACAAACATGATCTGATTTTTATGTAGTTATGTTTAAGATGAATGTAAATGGATGCAGTTTCCCTTACATAGATGTAAATAATGTTAAAAACTGCTGGTACTGGCATGAAAGATCCAATATTTTTGAATCTATGGGTATTTGGTAAACCATGTGAAAAAGGGAGAGTCTGATATCATTTATGTATTATAGTTTAATGATACCTCATTATGGTATTCATATGACAGGTGAAGAAGGGAGTTATGTGAGTCTTCGAGTTTTTACATCAGGAAGTAAATGTAGTGAGTCTATATAATGTTTAACTATGTGAGTAATAGAGAAAACCAAATCCTCCATGTATTTAAATATGATGATTGAGTCCCTTATGTCGTAGGAATAATAGAGGACCCAAACCCATAGGTATCTCAAATAAGTCTCATTCATGAGATACATGCACACTGAGGAGATCCACTTGTGTGATAAAATAATGAATCCTTTTAGTATATTTAATATTAAATTCACACACAGTCTGCTTGAATGATGGTAGTCTACATTATGATATAATGATAATTTAATACATATGTATTATTTATGAGTTTGTTGAAAATAAAATCCCCATAAAATTTAAGGGGTATTTAAATGATTCATATAATACACACACAAAATTATGTGGTATTAAGGAATGGAAATTTAACTCCCTAATTAATTTTGGTATTTAAAAAGGTACATTTACTGAATGATAATAGTACCATGTATAGTATTTCTAGTGATTTAAATAAATATTTAATACCATTTTTCAGTGGGGTATTTAATATGTTGAATATGTAATAACATAGAGCCTTCATATAAAAATATTTGAGGGAATAATAAAATTAAATATATTAAATTATTAATACATTTAATTTATGATATAAATGATGGTATTTATACCATGGGATAGTTAAGATTCTCTTAGACCACATTTTTTTATAAATATGCATATATAAGTGTTGATAAAATGTACAGACTGTTAAGATATCTTTTTTGAGACCCTGATATTTCTTTTTTTAATGAAGATATACAGAGTCAAATCATGGTAATTATTTAATAAGATAACCAATTAAGGCAAATAATTTTAACATAATTCCAATGACCATCATTTTTGATGTCCTTGTTGACTTTAGAAGGAAGTATCATCAATTTTATTACGGAGAAAGAAATGCTATTAAAGAACATGTGGTGCTAGTGTACACAATGCCATTGAAGACAGGTGGTATTAGTATAAATAACACCTCTCACTCAGAAGGATCAATAATTTATTGAATAATCATTGTTTTCCCACTATATGAATTTTTAGTCATTTTAATTTACAATGGAAGGAGTATCCCTAAATAAACAATAGGTTGATCACGACAATGAGTCAGTATTAGTACTGAACCTTGTAAAAATCCTTGGGTGATATTGTATCTTTTTTGAAAATGAATTACAATTTTTGAGAGCACAAAATATATCCATTCCTATTAATTGAGATAGATAGTTGTGATAAATAGGCGTTAACAATGAGAATGTTAAATATTCAAAAATGTTGGGTACACTTAATCACCCCACACTCAGTGTCCCTAGCTTGATCCATCTAGGATCTACATTATCCTCTACTGAATTGAAAGTAAATCATTATATACGATATGATATATCCATAGGTATAATAATTTTATTAAAATATTATATATAATTTTTATTCACCAATATACCCATCTATGAAATGTGGTAATGGAATAACTAATGACATTAGTTCTTGAGGCGGTAGTCCTCTGTACACACGAATGATGGTTTTGTAACCCATTTTATGGAAGTGGAGATAGTTGTAGTTGATACCATAACATAACAACATATCCATATATTTAATATACTATGGTTATTATAATAGATTGCTTAAATTTTAATTAAATGGGGTGTAAGAAGAAATAAAATATAAACACTCATTGAAGAATGTTACCTCTTCAATGGGGATCTTCTTTGGTTTGTACCAAAGAAATCCTAAGTTGTATTTTAGATCCAATTAAATATTATATGATGAGGGGATGGAATGGTGTGAAGTGATTTATGTGTGGGTTGGTCGATCCAAATGGATAGAGAGGTGTGAGTAAGTGTGTAGATTGAGTGATCTTTTCATATTGATATTTATTTGATCTCTTTTGAATACAAAAGAGGATTCGCTATTAAAAGGTAAATACTTCCTCATGTTCCTCCAAAAAAGATTAATAATGGTGTTTTGGGATGATTTTTTAGATTTATAACTCCACCATTCAATATAGAAACATTTTTTATCATGTCATTCATTAGTGATTATTTTTACATTATTTTACCATTTAAGTTCTTTTACCACTATAACTTTGGTCTTTTTATATATCAAGTTAATTTATTCATTAAGAATAAAATTAAAATGAGAGTTTATAGTTATTTTACACATCATAATTCAATATATGAATTCCGTACTATTAAATAAAAATATTATCTTTGTGTAAAATAAATTTTAATAAAAAATGATGTAATGCTTAAAACCTTGTTTTAACTATAATCACCATAATTAAATTTAAGTATTTTCATTAATAATTATTTTCAAGAATTAATTTTAAAATAGTAGATAATATAAATTATTTTGATTCCAAATATTTTATTAGTTTTTCTAAATTCTCTTTATATAATTGGAATAATTTAATTTAAAAATAACCATGTAGACAATACTAGAAAACTGTTTTTTAAAGAGATAAGTTTCAAAAGTTAACTATGTTTCAATATCAAAATTAAATATCAAAAAATATATAATAGAATAATTTTGAATAATTGATATAAATTTTAATTAATTCTACTAATAAAACAATTAAATTTATAATTTATCATTGTAAATAATTTTGATGGAAAAGGTTGTTTTCCATTAAAATTCCTTATTATTCATTTTTCATCAAAAAATGAATCTTTTCAGAAATAGCCCCAAAATTTTCCCTAATATAATTTTGATAGTATGATTAAAAAATAAAGTTTATTTTTTGATTTAAATTATCTAAATTTTTTAATTATTAATTTCAAATTAAATATGCAAATCATGGTAAAACCATTTTTTTAATTACAATTTTTAGAAAATATTTGTGTTTCTTCTAAATGATTCTAATTTTGTTACTAATTTATAGATAAATTAATGAACACGTAAACTATATATTCTCAAAATTTGGTTAATCTTATTCATATCCAATGCTCCAATGGATAGTTGATAACTATTTAATAATAATATTAAGTTGTAATTCGGTAAAAACTCGTGTTTTCATGTAGGGCAAGGTGATGAAGAAAATCATTGTTGCATGTATCATAAGCTTTTGAAGAAGTAAAATTTATTATAAATTAAATATATTTTAAATTCATGGGATGTTATATTCTCTTCCATGATTTTTTTCTCCTCATAAGATACATAATTGAATAAAATGTTATTCTTTTTAAAATTTTTGGTGTTATAAATCATAAAAAGATTCGGGTCCATGGGAGGATCAAATCACTATGATTCACAATAATATTCCTCTTGAAGAATATTCATGCATATTCTTGAATGAATGATGCGGAAATATATCCACTAAAATGGATGAATACATAAGATGATTTCTCATATCAACTAATCACACAAGAGGGATGAGAATATCAGTTCCATAAGGTAATATTTCATCATTTGGATTTCAACATACCCAAAGAAAATGTCGGGAAATAGTAGAATTTGGTCAAACTATTACTAAAGGAAACTTTTCCAAGACACATACGGTTATATAAGTCTCATTAAAATGTTATATTTCCTATTACAAGCTCATAAGTACATCTTACATCCCGATAATCCTACCTCTTGTCTAATAGGACAACCAAAATTTCATTTTGTCATAAAAATGATACTTAAAAACCATCTGATACCATGTTTTCATGAACCGGCCAAGATAACCTATTACATTGATACATGATTGAGCACTATCATATCCTTAAGGGAATTATTATTCCCCTTGGGTTGGTGAATAACATCTACCATTATATAAGATTATGAAGGGAATGTATTTTCCATAAAAATAATGGATGATAAAAGATACAATTAATTATTCTCATGACCCCAAAATGTAAAAGTACTAGAAGTCAAACAAGTAAACTATACTCAAGAATAAATATAAACATTCAAAAGGATTCTAAAATTTCCACAAGACAAAAGGACTCAAATATCTTATGTACCGAGTAGACTACATCTCTCTTAGTCACCATCACTAACCGATGGTCCAAAGGATCAAGAACAACCACCACAACTAAGTGGTATTTTCCCTTTACTAGGAACAAACATAAAAAATATAATTAATCACAAAAAAGATGATACAGTGTGATCTGTAAATCCAAATTGGATCTCACCAATTATTCCAATTCATTACAATAACAAGTAACAATTTATTTTTTAAATTTAAATAAAATAATCTTTGGAATTTAATTTTATTTTTTTAAATGAATGATTGAGTTCATCTTAACAGATATAAGATACATAAAAACAAAATATAAATAGTATTAAAATTACATTTTATATAAACTGTTCTTTATAAATATTTTTTCATGGTTAAAAAATTTCAATATTACACAACATGTATAATCACATCATTTAATGAAATCACCATGAAAATGAGTCACATGGTACATTAGTTTCTTGGTAATAGGTTCCCCATAACTCTTATTTATGAACATGGATATTGATATGTCTGCACAATCAAATTAAAATCCCATCCAAGGGAACACTATGGGAAATCAATCTACACCCTAATTGGGGATCCATTATGGGGAATCAAGCGGATCTTAAATCTATTGTTATTGAAATTTTAAGTCTATTTTTTAGGGTATCACAATCCTAGCAGGTTTTTCTTCTTCATACAATAAATACTCATTCTTATCTGTCTTATAAAATTTAATAAACTAATCAATAAAATTGAAAATTAATCATTTCAAATGATTTCAAATATAATATCCATGTTTCATTATTCAAAATTAATTTCTAATTTCAAAAACATATCACATGCTTTCACCTTTTCATGTCATTTTCAATCAGATTTCAAATTAATCAATTTATCATGATCAAAATTGCAACACATGGATATTTTCATGAAATATTTCTCTTTAAATAATTTTAATTCATCAATATATTGTGTTTGACATAATTTGAGTTTAAATAAATTGTGTGGAACTAATAATATACATTGAGACTTATAACCTAGTAATTAATTTGGAGGGAATAAAAATGAATAACTAATTTATGAAATAAATATTACTCAAAATAAATATAAAATGTTCTTAAAAAATTATCAAACATTTTTTTAGTAAAATCAATTTATTAATCAAAAACACATTTTTTCAAAAAATTAGTTTAATTTACTTTTTATTAGTGAATATTATTTTTTAGAACATAAAGAAAATTCATTGGAACAAATAATTTTATTTAGAAATTTATCATGTCAAATTTATAATAATTTTTTTTGAATACATTTATGGAATATTGAAAATACTCATTTTTATTGAATATTTTATTTTTATTTTTATTTCTTTATAAGGTAAATTTAGGTTTCGGATTGATTAATATTTTAATAATTAAATTTTTATGTAAAATAATCTAATTATATTTTGAAAAGATTTTATACATGAATTGTTTACAAATTTTTTTATTATATTTTGAAAGGGAAATTTTCAAAAAACAAATATTTTCAAGGAATTTTTTGTTGTTTTATATTAAATTAAATTCTACAACTTCTGCCTTTTGAAATTTCACAAATATATTTCAAATTTGGATTTAGGAAGTTTGAAATTAGTAAATAATTTTCTTTTATTTTTTGGACAATATGAATAATAACCTTGGAAAATTTTGTTACCATAGTAAAGGGTAAGTTGAGTAATTTAGGTTAAAAATAAAATTACAAAGAATATAATATGACTCTAACAAATGGAAAAAATTAATGGATGAATAAAATTAGACCCTTAATATCTAAGTATCTAAATAAAGTTTTTTTAATTGATTATTTTACAGGAAAATTATTTATAGAATATATAATTCATTGAATGTCATTAAATTTCACTTTCATTGTCTTTAATGTCCTTTACGTGTCACCATTAGGAAAAATTTATGTTATAGACTAATATAACTGTAATTTTTTAACTTAATAAATATATTTTCATGAGAAAATTTTATTTTTGACTCTCGAGTCACCTATATGAAATTGTAAGATTTATAATATTTTATTTAATAATTAATTAATGTTGTCACATTCATGTTTTTAATTATATAGAATTTTCATATGGGGTTAAAAAAGATAAATATTTTACTATTAATATAATTATGAAATATAAAATATTTTTATTCATCAATATTTTTATTTTTATTTTTTATTGACCAAATAAAACAATTAAATATTTACACAACACTGATGTTTTAATTATTTTATTAATGGAAATATCAAATAAATGTATATTGAAATATTTTAAAAAATATAGTTTGAGAGAATTTATTTTGTTAATGAAATTCATATATGAAATTTTACTCTTAGGGATATAAAAAATTATTTTTTTCAGTATTAACATTTTATCAGAATTTTGTTAAAAGATCAAATGATGAATAGTGTAAAAATTAAAATTAATGAAAATTTATAAAAATAAAATTCTCTTAAAATATTTTCAAAAAATAAAACATCGTTAATGATACAAAATTTTTTATGGAATAACATCTTAAAAAATATCATTTATAAGTTAATTTATATCACAAATGTAAAAATTACAGCCTATTAATATTGAAAAATATGTTACCTTATTTAATATTAAAATATATTAACTAAGTATTAATAAAAAATTCAAAGTTTAAAATAATACTAAAACTTGTATAAAATCTAATTTTTGAAGAGATTATAACATTAGATCAACATATATTATAGAACATTGATTTTTGGAGGAATTTGGATTGAGATAGAATTTATTACAAATTAATATTTTTTGAATTTCCCAAAGTTCCCCTCACTTGAATTATAAAATGGAACCTCATACCTCACTTATTCACATCCAATTTAACCTTAAATATCAACCATACCCTGAAAATTTCTCTTATAAACATCCCTATAAACATTCTAGTGGTTATGGTATTCCCAAAAGGCCAACCCTGGTGTCCCAAAAAGGTGGTATTAAGGATGTTCTCCAAAAAAGTTGTATATTTCATCTTAATGAATTATTCCCATAATAAAATAATAACTACAATAACACCTATATACTATGATATACTAAGGATTATGTAATAACCATTTTCCACGCTTTTTACATCCAACTAAAAATGAAAGTACCACATGTGCGTATGAACGTCTTACCGTCTCCATGTCGAGGTTCCATGTATTTTTCATCAATACATTAATTAGAGGGGTATAATTATGGAATTAATATATATATTCATGATAATTATAAAATTTTATTGATTCTCGAAAAAAAAATATTGCATTTCCTTTCCCTTTTAATATTTAGGGAATGATACCATCACTTATGTGTACGTACGACCTACCATCACCATGATGTGTGTGATTATCTTCCATATTCATAATTAAATATTTATTATATAAATGTATATAATTAATAAATATTATATATATTTTTAATTATTAAACTATATCATATACAAAATAATTGGGACTTATACGAAAAAAGCATGCATTAGAAAATGAGGCAATTAACCCCCCAAAGAAGAAGAATAATGAAATATTATTTATCACGTGATAACATCATCAAATATGAAATAATAAATTTAAATATGGTTATGTAATAATTTAATTATATTCATTACTCCATTATATTGATGTTTTTGATACGTATAAAATAAATCATACCTAGGGTAATTATTACTTTCAGAATCTCATTATTATCAGAGATTGTTTATATGTAAGACATTAGTGGGGAATATTTATCTTCGAAGTCCATGTTTCATCAAAATGTATTCAAAAATAATTTTACTATTATTCTAAATATTTTTATTGTCATTTTAAAATTTTTTTTAATTTTTATTAAATGGGTTGAAATGAATCTTTTTGTCATTTACCTAACAAGGAATATTTTTATTTTTTTTGGAAAAAGTATGAGAAAATGTTTTTTAACTTTTATTAAAAGAATATTTTTTTTCTATTTTAATTTTATAGTTCCATAAATATTACCAAGTAATCATTAAATATTATTATCAAATAAAAAATTTTCATATATAATATTATCACATTTTAAGAAAAGAAAACATTTTAAAAGAATAAAAGATATTTTTCTAAAGAATTGTTTTCATGTGATATCTAAAGAATTGTTTTCATGTGATATCTAAAAATTATTTTTAGTCTAAGATAAAAACAATTTATGTTACGTATGCTATAATGGGGATATTTTTCTACGATATTATACCTATTATTTGTATATTTGGTTTATTTTAATGATAGATTGATATCTATGAACTCGATTTCTTTTCTATGGATTTGGTTGTTATAGAATGATATTTATGAAAGTCACTTTATATTCATTGGTTTTGTTATAATAAGTGATTTATGTTCTTATAGAAGACATATATATGGTTTTAATTATGTTATGGGTGGGACCTATTTCTCCGTCCAATTAATTTGTTAAGTATTTATATCTCATGATATTTTCAAGACTAGAATGGGAAATGATATTGGATTAGTAATACATAGATGGAATGAGAAGTAAACCTCGTTTAGTAACACATTGCTTGTCATGAACCTACCTAGGTTCCCTAGTAACCCAATAATTGAGCTAGTCCTGACATACCCGATGGGTGTTCCCAATCTCCATGGGTTGGAGACTATAACTTGGTATTGTACACTATACAAGTGGGAATGATTTTTTCCACAAGAATGCAGAAGTGAAAGACAAAAGACAGTATGCATATCAATAGGAAAACTCCACTAGGAGTAAAAGTACCAGAATAAAAATAAGCATAAAATCACAAGTTCCACATCCCAAAGTACTAAATAGGGAAAGCTGACCCAAGGTCTCAAATTACATAGCTCACCAAGTCCAAATCTCCACAGCTGGATCCACCTCTATGATACCCCTTCTATTTTCTCGAGCATGGAAGAAGAAATTCTACAAAAAACTGAAGGAAAAAGTAGGGTGTGCGCCTTAGCCCTGTAAGATACCACTAAATATTCCATAACAAATGCCAAATTTAGATTATACCATGAAAATATTTTAATTCCCAAAATAAATAGGGTTGGAAATTTAAGATCATATTTAGAAAAACCATGGTATATATTTTTAAAATGATGGGAAATACATTCAAAGAATATTCTTTACTTTACAAGAGATGGAATATTTATAAAATAATGGCTTACGTAAAACATTTATATAAAATAGTTTATATAAATTCAGAAAGAATTTATGACAGTTTTATAACATTGGAAAACATTTATATCTGAAATATAAATTAACAACAGAGAAACAAGGTTAGATGACAAAAGGTATAATAGTATTAACCAGTTATAGGATTATGTACTCTCTAAGTGAACATATAAAAATTTTTATAGACATATCCCTATTCCAATATAAAAAGGAGACTCATTTCTAACCTATCTCGGATGTTACCCACCACAAGTATGTTTTAGAATGTGGTCATAGCATAGAGGGAATCCAAATAACTCCCCAACAACTTAAGTCTTGCAAGTGCTCTTACATGATTGGTAAACCATTTTAACACTACATTAAAAATATGATCAATCCTATTCTCCCATTTCAAATGTTCCAATTTCATTCCTTAAAAAAAAATCAGTTTTATTCAAAAACATGGATTTTTCAAAACCAATTCCATCTTTTTCACAATTTAGTTTCACAATTAAGTTCAACAATTTAATTTAAAATATTTTTTCCAAATTCACCATTTAAATTCAAAAAATCAAATCTATTAACATTCCACAAACTCGCCACAATTCAATGGAATTAGGGGTTTTCCTAATTTCCATGCCACAACTATTTCAAATCATCCAATTGATTGGAATTGGGTTTCATTCAAGAAATTGAAATAATTTTTAAGAAATTGAATTTAAATCAAGTATTGAAATAAATCAAGAAAATTAATGGTATTCAATTTGGAATGTTGGGATAGAACCACAAACCTCTTTCCTAAATAATGAAACCCACAACAGCACCTGTTAATGAGAATGAAGGAGAAGGAGGCCTTGAAAATCAACCTATAAGAAAGATCCAACAAAACATTGAATAAATCCATCAATCCCAAGTTGATATATTGAATACCAAAGAGGAGAGAAGGAGAGAATCTCAAAGAAGAGGGATAACCCTTACCTAGGAATCACACCACATATGTAATAAAGATTTGAAGCTTATTAGATTTAACTGGAAGGAGTTGAGTCTCTCAAAAAGGCACCATATCTTCCTTAAGTTGAGATCCGTGAAGCCTTGAAACAAGAGGGACAAGTAAAACCTTTTATTGCATGACATTAAGCTGGGCACAGGTTTTGGTTATGATGTGCACCAAGGGGTCCTGATGTGTAGGCCATGCTGGATAAGTATGTCGAAAAACCCATCACCTAGGGTTGAAAACCAGCTATTTAATTTCTACAAGATGGGTAACTCAGGTACAAGGTGTGTACCAGCTGACATCATGATCTCCCCATTCACGACCTATAACCAGCAACAAGTACACGGTGTGTACTTTAGGTATAAAACATATACCTATTATGTAGTCTACAGTAAACCTAGAAAAGTCACATAAAAGGATTATTAACAAAAAAGGGACTTAAAACGAATGGAAAATTACCTATTCGGGGTAACAGGATTTTAAAACCTCCCCACCCGAAGAATTGTTTGTCTCCATAATGACTTTGAATAATCTTACATTACAAAAATTTGAGGCCACTACACTATCATGAGTGCCTCACGTTCACATGTCTCGTGATTATTAGATCCATTCTTCCGTAGCACACAAACCAAATGTATCATCCTCCAATGAATTACCTTGTTCTCAGAATCAACTATCCTGACTGGTTACTCAGTCAAAGATAAATTAGGCTCAATTTGAAGATCACTTCAACTCAAAATGTGATATGGATCAGATAGATTCTTTCTCAGCTACGATACATGGAACATGTTATGTATCGACGTTAGTTTCGGAAGAAGTTCCTCATGGTATGAAACCATATCCACCTGCTCATCTACCCTGAAAGGCCCCACAAATCTAGGAGCAAGCTTCCCTTGCCACTCAAGCTGTTGATGACCCAATTGGGGTGAAACATTCAAGAACATTGTGTCACCAACTGAAAACTCTAATGTTCTATGAAATTGATCATCATAAGACTTATATCTACTATATGTTTTTAACATCCTCTGAAATATTAGATGAATCTTTGTTGTTTTCTTTAGCACAGATCTTGTTACAACCAAAGAACTTTCACCAACCTCTAACCAACACAAAATTAATTTACATGGTCATCCATACAAGGCCTAAAAGGGTTCAATTCTGATCTCAAACTAGTAATTGTTGCTATAAGAGAATTCAACCAGACCAAGTGATCATCCCAAGCACTAAATAAATTGAGAACACAAGTGTGAAGCATATCTTCAAGAATCTGTAGAGCTCTTTCTATCTGAACATCTGACTGTGGATGTTAGTAATTTCTCAAATGAACCTGAGATCCCAGTTCCTCATGAAGGCCTCTCAAAAATTGATAAGTAAACCAAGGATCCCTATCATAGACTATAGCATATTGAAATCTATTCAAATGAACAATATCATTCACGTAGAGATCACCCAACTCCTCAACTTTGGCCATATCATGAATGGGTATAAAGTGAGATGACTTGGTCAGCCTTTCAATCAAAACCCATATTGCATTGTTCTTCCTCTAGTTATGCAGCAACCCAACCACATAGTCCATATAGATCTCATCCTAATTCCATGTATGGACTGGATGTAGTTGAAGAAAACCCGAAGGTTTTTGGTGATCAGTTTTCACCTATTGGAACATAATCCAACAAGAGACAAACTCAGCAATGTCATATCTAATATCTGGTCACTAGAACTACCGTCTCATGTCATAGAATGTATTTTTGGTTCTTGGGTGAACAACCCACTAATAATTATGGAAATACATCATCGTTACATTTTTTTACTGCTAACGAAAAAACAAAGTGGTTATGATAGCATGGAACACCCTCTTTGGGGAATGACCACTGAGAAACTCTCTCCCCAACATAAAGGGATTCTCTAATGATACGAAACTCATCATCAAGATCTTGATATTGAAGAATCCAATTGAGAAGAGTAGACCTCTTCTGATCACTATCGATAGAAACATCATCCCCTTCTTCATTGACTCCAATATGAAACTATGCAAAGAGAGCCATAAAATTCCACTCTTTCAATGATTCTTTCACTGGCTAGGTTTGATGTTTCCTACTTAAAGCGTCCACGATGTCATTCCCTTTCCCAGGGGTATAAGTGATGTCAAATTTACAAGACCACAATTACTACACCCAATTACTCTACCAAAGATTCAGATATTTTTTGTATAATACATACTCAAGATTTTATGGTCTGAATACACCATAATCATTTTTCTAAAAAATTAGTTCCTCTATCTCTTAAGTATGTGTATCACTACAACATGTTCCAAATCATGGGTAGGATACTTATTCCAATGTGTCCTAAGATAATGAGATCAATATGATACTACATGATCACCCTACATAAGAAACCATCCAAATACTAATCCTAATGTCTCAGAAAATACTATATAGACCTGCCCGACTTCTGGATGAGTCAAAATTAGCGCAGTAGTCAATAGTAGTTTCAGTTCATAAAAATAACTCTGACATTTATAATTCCATGAAAACATCACCCCCTTCCATGTTAGAGTAGTCATTGGAGAAGAAAACGTTTTGAACTGTTTAACAAACCTGTGAAAATATCTAGCTATGCCCAAGAAGCCCTGAATCTCAATGACATTTCGTGGTTTCTCCCAAGTCATAACACCCTTTACCTTTTTAAGATCAATTGATACACCAAGTTTAGACACCAGGTGTGCCAATAATTTAGCTTCTCGAATCCATAAATCACTCATTGAATTCATGAAATCAAGGTGCTGATTTCTTAGTAGATTCAAAACTGTTCTTAGATTTTCCATATAATCCTCCTAGGACTTGGAGTAAACATGAATGTTATAAACAAATTCAACCAAAAATGTATCCAGATAATCATGGGAAATCTTTTTCATTAAATCCATGAAAACTGTAGGATAATTTTTCAATCCAAATGGAATAACAAGGTACTTAGTACTTCCATACTTTCTCCAAAAGGTATTATTATGAATGTCAGATTCTTTTATTCTCAAATGATGGTAACTAGATCGAAGGTCAAGATTTTAAAACAACTTCACCCATTTTAGCTGATCAAATAGATCATCATTATGTGGAAAGAAAATATTTCATCATTATCATAACTTGATTGAGATTTCGATAATCAACACATAAGAGAAGAGAAACATCATCCTTCTTAGAAAAGAGAACCGGCTCTGCCCAAAGTGACATACTTGGATGATTAAATCCTTTCTCAAGATGGTCCTCCAACTGAAAATTTTTCTCTTTCAACACATATGGTTCCATGTGGTAAGAGGGGATACATACCATTTTATTACTGAAAATCCAGTTAATAGAAAACTCAACCTCTCTCATCGGCAGCAGACCATAGAAATTTGATGTGAACAAAACAAAAAACTCAGCAACAACTGGAGGAATATCACCACCCATCAAGTCTCACATGAGGCCAAAAAAACAATGATATCACATTCCAAAAAGTTGGATTAGAAGGTGTGGCTCTGCTTGATCTTGCATCCCATTCTCCTTAAAAAAACAAGATCCATACCATTGGGTATAGTAAATTATACCCATCGAAGATAAAAATGAATTCAAGCTTTGTTGGAAATGATGCAATCCATCCCTAATATAACGTTAAGAGATTTCATATCAATAACATGAAAACTCCGAACTAGATTGACTCTTGATAGAGAGAAGACACAAGTGGGTCTACAGAGGCCATGATCTCTCTTTATACCATGGGGGAAGTGATATCAATTGAATAAGATAGTTGATCTATATGAATATTAAGCATATATACAATACAAGATGGAATAAAATAGTGAGATGCACTATTATAAAAACTAGTAGTCAATAATGACAAATAAATGGTAATGGTACCTCTCATAGTCACTATACATGTGTCTGATTTCTCTAGATTCTGTCCCACTATGTGAGGAAGATTCGTTCTATATTATTGTTGCTAAAAACCTATTAAACATGAAGATTTTTTTTATCCAAATTATTAAGAGGAGCTGGTGATCCTATCCCACTACACGAAGTAAAGAGGTCATTAAAGAACCTCTATAAGTGTCTCTATCGTCCATAAGAGATACAATTATTAGGTTCCTCAGTGAAAACCCTCCTTGAATTTCCTAGCTTTACACACTGGTAGTAAGTCAAATAAATTCTTCATGGAGCTGTCGGAGGTCTGGAATAAATCTTCTATCGAGAACTTCTATAAGGAGAATCACTCTTCTATTTTCCTTTGAAGTAACCAACCCTACCACTAGGAGAAAAAGGAACTCCTATCAACCCTGAATTTCCATCCAAATCCGTCTCAACCATCATCAACCTATCAAACACATATTAATAATTTAGAATTCTAAGCAAGAAAACTAGAGAACATATATCTAATCAAATTCATAGATTGTACCATTGAGTCCTCATCATCACATTATATACAATCTTAAAAACAAAAAAAATCAACTTATAATAGATATTTGAATACTTAGTCCCGATTTTTTCAGCCCAATCAATATTGAAGAACTCTACACCCTTTTCCAACACCATCGACTCTGGATAGAACTGATTGGTGAAAAGAACCTTGAATTCCATCCACTGTAAGACCTTATGTTTCCTTATCATTACTATCGTTTCCCACAATATCTTGCTCAGTACCTCCAGTAAGAAAGTGTCACACTTTACCCTGATTACTTCGGGTGTCTCTAATAATTCAAATAGATATTCTATCTGGCACAACCATTCCTCACCTTGTTGAGTGTAACGACCCGGACCTGGCCACCCACCCGAACAGTGCCAAACGGGTCGAGTGTCACTACCTTAGGTGCACCTCTCTTGAATGCCATAGTCTGCCTACTAGAAACGAGGGTATGTTAGGTATATTGGGGAGGCTATACCCTCTCGGAGGATCAAAATAAAGCTACTGGTCCAAGTATAACAGCAAAGATGCAGCAGAAAGAAAGACTCAACAGACTCGATCCAAACCCGTAGAGCGGAAGCACAATAAATATAGATAAACAACGGAAGCAGAAAATATAACAATAGAATTGGAAATAAACATTACACCATTCTGATAAAATGTAACTACTACTGAACAATAAAACATGCATCCAAAATAGGTCACAGACAACTGAATATAAAGAGGGTGCCAATGTCTAACCAACGGTAGCTATAATAAGTAATCATGCTGATACAGAAAAGAAAACAAAACAATGTAAACCCCATCTAGGCATGACCTCAAGGTCCATACCATCTCCACGCGACAACTAATGTATCCTAGCTCCAGAAGCTAGCCTATTTCCTGCACGTAAGTCCATTAAGTCTTCACGCGTCCCGAAGTGCCCATTCAAGGTGTGAGACAAATCTCAGTAGAATACCACCCAATGGTGCCTACCAAATATATGTGTTTAAGTAGTCATGCATTTCTAAGGAATGTAGAAAATAGTAAATTGCACAAATAAACACAAACTCCACTAATTCTCAACAACAACCATGGAGTGTCACTTCGTTCGGCTAATGTCGGAATCTCTATCATGTAACCCGGCACCACGTGCCACCCGACACCTCGTGTCTCAAATACCGATGTCCCAAAGGCACACCCAAAAATAGTAACTCTGAACCATGTGCCTACTGACACATTGTGTCTCAAGTACCAACATCCCGAAGGCATGCCCAAGAAGAGTGACCCGACACCATGTGACTCCTGACACCTTGTGTCTCATGTACCGACGTCCCGAAGGCACGCCCATCCCCCTCAAGGCTCCTCTCCTCCCACGTGGATTTCTATGGAAAGCACCTCCAACCAGAATACCTAACCACAATTACGGTGGCCTCTACCCACATGAGTGGTCAAAACCACCTCATCACAGAGTATCTCTATGTGCACACTACTCAATGTCCCAGGTGAGTGGTAATCACCAAATAGTACCTAAGACACCAACACATGTGACACCTCGTGTCCATGTGACCTTGTCGCTCAAGTCCGATGGCCTCGCCATCCAAGTAACCCGGGCCATGCTCATCCTGAGAGTCGTACTGCCTCAAGCCGATGTCCATAACGCCAAATCATGTGGTCAAAACCACCCAAAATAACCTGGGAAAAGCCCCAACCTGTTTTTAGCATCACTCAAGCATAAGAGGGTCAAGCCCTACACAACCCAAAACGGGTCTTGTAGATGCAATTCAGCAATTTCATATATCACATGTTTAAACAGAAAACATAAACCGAAAAAAAGCCAAATAGTTTAATTGCACTATACCAAGTGTTGTCCCATAGCAGTACTGAGGTCTTAAATTTCACTAACAATTTATAACAGGCGTTAATAAATTAATCTCAATATTTAAACACATTAATATTTCAATTAAAACCATTTTGGCGTTCCCCAGACAAAATTCCCCAATGAGCAACGACCCCTCACCCGGCCCGCTCACCAAAACTAGTAACCGGGCATACCCAAAGGCATCCTAGAGGTCCCATAAGAAATTCAGTATGAAAAATCAGATAAAACGGATCCCGCTCAAAATACCCGAAAACGTGCCGAAGGCCGGGTCACCCAAAAAACAACGAAAACAAAAAATAAGGTATGCACCACCTACCTGAGATTAGTACGACACTACTCCTCCGATAACAGCCGCCAATTCGGTCTAAAACTCGGTGAATCAACAAAATATTCAATACTATTCAAACACCCATAATTCATTCTAGAATGAAAATAAAAAACGGCCTAAGAGGAATCGATACCTTACTGAAGGGGTTCCATCACATCAATCGGTGGTCGAAACAGGTCTCGGACGGACGGTCGGGAGGAGGAAATAGGTTTGACCGGCATAGTTCATGAAACCAGGCAAAGAATGAGTGTTCTGCCTAAAAAACGAGGCCACTGGCCATTTTAGTGCCAAAAAATAAAGAATGTACACGGCATGTACTTCATGACTACATGTTGTGTATATTTCATTTAACTGTTCATTTGGCACCTGAGATTTCGCTGACCCCGACATGAGTACACGGCATGTACCGGTGGGTACACGGCATGTACTTGGTTTCTCTTCTCTTCCTCACCGACCAACCCACACACCATGTATACCCCGCATACACTGCTATACTAAATGGTGTGTCAAATGGAACATGGCGTGTACCTGGTTTTTCCCATCCAGCAGGCCTACACGCCCTGTATAGCCACCACACGGTCAGGGTTACACGGCGTGTGTAAAACTGCACGCCGTGTTGTAAGAAATTTCTACACGGTCACCACACAACATGTACTTAGCGAGCACACGGCCGACACTCACTTAACATATACACGGCGTGTACTTAAGGTACACAGCGTGTTGTCTGTAAATTTCCAAAAACTTTCCTTTTTCTGTTATTTCCTCAGAAACTAGTCAAAAATTCATATAAGTTCAGGATTTTGACCTGTTCCAAAAACCTGGGTTCTTACAATCCCCCCACCTTAACATAGCTCATCCATGATCTATGAAATGATACCCGACGATGGCACCAAACATACCACTCCGTTTAATGAAACCCGAACTTCCATGGTCTCAATGTTTCAGGCTAAATTCCTCAAGGGGTCTCCCCACCTTAGGAATCGCCTAACCCAGTATCAACCCAACAAAGCATAAACAAACAAGGGTTTACTAACCTGTTTCCTGGACGCATTGTGCTTCTTTGATGCATCATCACCCCTGTACCTCATTGGTGCTCCTGTGTCGCTCCCAACACCCAACGTAACTTGAACCACATCGGTGTTCGCCTCCATGAGGTCTTGGTGCCTAGCACCTCATGTAACCCGCATCCACGATGCCTCGATGCCCATAACACCTCAAGTTACCTGCATCCTCGATGCCCTGATGCCCAAGGCACCTCATACACAAACACACACACACACACACACACACACACACACAGATATATATATATATATCACGCACCCGATATGGTTCCAATCCCACTTACTAGCATCTAGTTAGTCCAAAACGATCATGGGCACCACATGCACTCAAAAAAGACATGCCTCTACAGGTCATGCCATGAAGGAAACACAGAGATCACTGCCACACCGCGGTGTACCTCTAACTGTCATCGGCTCACCAACCTGCTCAGCCTCTTGCAGCTCCATGGCGTGCACCTGTCCAGAAAAATGGCTGCCTGATGCCTGACCTCCCTGCGATGCTGCTCCAGTCACCAGCCACTGACCCCTCAATTGGGTCCCACCGTCTCTGTCACGACCTCCACACATAGCTGAACCTCGATTACCCTCTATGGTTACCGAACTTGAACCAAGTCCAGATGCTACCGTCTGTCCTAGTCCCTACCTGCCGGCTATCTGAGAAGGCTGCCTGCAAAACCTCTCCAGATGCCCATCCTTTCCACATGCTCGACACTCTTTGGGAGGCCTATCGCACTGTGCCCGAACATGTCCGGGCTGTCCACACTGAATGTAAATCACTGAAGAACTACCACGAGGTGGTGTAGCTGAATCCCGGGCCAGACTACCCTATTGGAACTCATCCCACCCTCACTTCCTTCTTTCGGAACCATCACCTCATGTTTTCACCCTGCCCAACCAAGGTTTCTCTCTCTCGTTGACCTCAGCTATGAGCGTTTGATTCACTGCCTCAGAGAAAGAACCCAGCCTGAAGATGTTCACCTGGGCCCGAATTTTGTGTCGTAAGCCATCCTCGAAGCGCCTCACCCTAGCTATGTCATCACTCACCATACCCAGTGCAAAGAGAGACAACTCTGTGAAAGTAGCTGCATAGTCCCTGACAGACATATCCCCCTACTGAAGGCTCAAGAAATCCCGAGCTCTCTCTTCCCTCAGTGTCTCTAGATAGAAGTTCTCAAAGAACCTGTCCTTGAAGTCCTGCCATGCCAGTCCGTCATGCCTACGAGCCTGAACCTATACGTCCCACCAACACTTCGCCGGTCCTCTCAGCATGTACGTCGCCATCTTGAACCTCCGACCTGGAGGCGTCTCGAGCTAATCGAAGATAATCTGCATGCTCTCTATCCAGTTCTCAGCCGCCTACAGAACACCCCCACCCTAAAAAAGCACCGGGTGCTGTGAATGGAACTCCCACATCAGATATTCCATAGAAGGCTCTGCACCCTGCACGCCTCTGTCAATTCCCTGCAAGACACGTACCAGGCTAGCTCGGAGCTGCTCGTTGAGCCACGGCCCGAACGATGCCAAACTACGCTGATGTCCTACCTTCACTGGATCCTGTCCCTGAGCCTATACTTGGGGCCCAAGCTCTGCCTGTACTGAATCATGTCCCTAATTCTGCGGTACTATATCACCTCCTGTCTGACGCTCCATCGATTTATGAAGGTGTAACCCGCTGAATACCCTAAATGGGCAGACAACCCATATATGTATATAACAATATATTCAATGAAGATAAGAAAAGTAGTAAAAGGTAGTGCATAACAACTACCCTTACTCCCCATCACCGCAACCCATGCCCCACGGCATCCCAGTCTCATGGCCTCCTTACCCGCCCTTAACAGAGCCAAGAATCAAAAGTACCTCGGGCCATGCCCATCCTGACAACTCACGTTGCCTCAAACCGATGACTGAGTCACCCAATCCTGACAGTTACACCGCCTCAGCCATAGTACATGTATACTCTCATAAGAGCCAAACCCAAAATCCGGAAGCATGAAATTCTACATAATATAATGCATGGCATACACATTTTCACAAATAGAAATTCTATCAAGAATTTTCCCAATTCACATTTCATAGAATATAAGGCATGGAAATTGATTTTTATTCACATGGTATTATCACATCACAAAGCATACATGCAATCATGAAATTGAAATACCCTAAAATGTGCCTATCAAAATCCAAGAAAAATAGCCTTGCCATACCGGGCCAAGGTCCAATTCTCCCTTACCAAACCGCGTCAAGGGTCACATATCACAATCACGAACATCACACATCAAGCGAGTCACAAAGGTGGAAATTATATAAACTGTAATATGAGAAAATGAAAAACAACAATTCCCACCCATGGCAACATGGTCCATCCCTCGTACATGGGGCTGCAGGCACCCAAGCACAAGCTAGAAACCCCGTTCCAGTAACAACAACCTATCTCATGTCTACCATATCCCAAATAGTAACACCAGTAGAAATAAAAAGAGATGTCTCAATCTCATTAGTATCTAGAAAAACACTACTACTAAATCCTTGTCAATAACTCCTCTGATACAACTTTGTAACGACCTGGACCCGGCCAGCCACCTGAATAGTGCCAAATGGGCAAGGAGTCACCACCTTAGGCGAACCCCCCCTGAACGCAAAAGGCTTCCGAGTAGCAGTGAGGGTCTGTTAGGTATAGCAGGGAGGCTATACCCTCTCATATGATCATAATAAGGGTACTGGTCCAAGTATAACAGTAAAGATGCTGCGTAAATAAAGACTCAGCAGACTCGAACCAGACCCACAGAGCGGAAGCACAATAAATATAGATAAACGTCGGAAGTAGTAAATATAACAACATCATCGGAAATAAACACAACAGAATGTTGATAACATGTAACTACTACTAAACAGTAAAACATGCATCCAAAATAGGTCATACACAACTGAATATAAATAGGGTGCTAATGGCTAAAAAATGCTAACTTCAACAAGTGAGCATTCTGATATAGAAAAGTAAACAAAACAAATTAAACCCCAGCTAGTCATGACCTTAAGGGCCATACGATCTCAATGAAACAACTAACGCAGCCCAGCTCCTGAAGCTGGCCTCTTTCCTACACATAAGTCCATAAATTCTACACGCGTCCCGACGGGCCCATGCAGGGTGTGAGACAAATCTCAGTAGAATACCACCCAACGGTGCGTACCAAATATATGTGTTTAATCATTCATGCATTTCTAAGGAAAGTAATAAATAGTAAAATGCACAAATAAACACAAACTCCACTGGGGCTCAATAGCAACCATGGAGTGTCACCTGCTTTGGCCAAAGCTAGAATCCCTATCGTGTAACCTAGCACCACGTGCCACGTGACACCTTGTGTCTCAAGTTTCGACTTCTAAAGGCATGACCAATAATAGTAACCTGGCACCATTTGCCTCCTTACACCTTGTTTCTCAAGTACTGTTGTCCCAATGGCACACCCAAGAACAGTAACCCGACACAATGTGCCTTCTGAAACCTGGTGTCTCAAGTACCAACCTCCCGAAGGCACGCCCATCCCCTAAAGGCTCCTCACCTCCCACATGGATTTATATGGGAAGAACCCCCAACCAGAACACCTAACCACAAGTAAGAGGGCCTCTACCCACATGAGTAGTCAAAACCACCTCATCACAGAGTATCTCTATGTGCACACTACTCAATGACACGGGTGAGTGGTAATCACCAAATAGTACCTAAGACACCAACACATCTGTCACCTCGTGTCCCTCCGACCAAGTCACTCAAGTCCGATAGCCTCACCATCCAAGTAACCCGGGCCATGCCCATCCTGACAGTCGTACTGCCTCAAGCTGACATCCATAACGCCCAATCTCATGGACAAAACCACCCTAAATAACCTGAGAAAAGCTCCATCTTGTGATGAGAATCACTCAAGCGTAACTGGGTGAAGCCCAAAAAAACCTAAAAAGGGTCCATCAGATGAAATTCAGCAATTTCATATATCACATGTTTAAATAGAAAACATAAACCGGAAAAACAAGACAAATAGCTGAATTGCACTATACTAGGTGATGTCCCATACTAGCACTGAGGTCTTAAATGCCTCTAACAATTTATAATAGGCATTAATATATTAAACTCAATAGTTAAACACATTAATATGTCAATTAAAACCATTTTGGAGTTCCCCGGACAAAATTACCCAATGATCAACGACCCCTCACCCAGCCCGCTCACGCAAACTAGTAACCGAGCATACCCAAAGGCATCGCAGAGGTCGCATAAGAATTTCAGTATAAAAAGCAGATAAAATGGGTCCCGCTCAAAATACCCGAAAACGTGCCGAAGGCCGCGTCACCCAAATGACCACGAAAACACAAAATAAGGTATGCACCACCTACTTGAGACACGTACGACGCTACTCCTCCGGTAACAGCTGCCAATTAAGACTAAAACGTGGTAAATCTACAAAAGATTAAATACAGTTCAATCGCTCATAACTCAATCTAGAAAGAAAATCAAACAAAATGGCCAAAGAGGAATTGAGTCCTAACCGAGGGGGTTCCAAGGCATCAATCAGAGTTCAAAATGGGTCTCAGACAGATGATCGGGAGGAGTAACTAGGTCCAGCTGACATGGTTCGTGAAACTAGGTGAAGAATGAGTGTTCTGCCTCAAAAACAAGGTATTTCCCATTTTAGCACAAAAAAAAAAGAAATTACACGGTGTCTACTTCATTACTACACGCCGTGTATATTTAATTTAAATGTTCATTTGGCGGCTGGGATTTCTCCGACCTTTCGACATGAGTACACGGCGTGTACTAGTGGGTACACAGTGTTTACTTGGTTTCCCTTCTCTTCCTCGCTGACTTGCCCACACGCCATGTATATCCCACATACCTGGCTAGACTACATGGTGTGTCCAAGGGAACACAGCGTGTACCTAATTCTACCCAGCATTCAGGGCTACACACCTTGTATAGCCACCACAAGGTTGGGGTTACACGGCCTGTGTAAAAATACACGCCGTGTAGTAAGAAATTTCTTCACGGTCACCACACAAAATGTACTTAGAGAGCACAAGACCAACACTCACTTAATATATACATGACGCGTACTTAAGGAACATGGCGTGCAGTCTGGAAATTTTCAAAACATCCCTTTTTCTACTGTTTCCTCGGAAACCAGTCAAAAAATAAATCAGGGTCGGGATTTTGACCCGTTCCAAAAAACTAGGTTCTTACATTGAGGATCATTGGAGCCTTGAAGACAACTGGCATCTGGTGAAGTATCTCTTAAGAATTATTTTGAAGAACATCCCCCCTGAGGATCCACAACTGGACCCTGAGCAGGAACTAGAGGTGGTACATGTCCTAGGGCATGGAAAGTGTGCACAATCACCTCAACCAAATTCGAATCAACAACAGTATTTTTATGATGGGGTTCAGAAACATCTTTTTCCTATATATGATTATAATTACTTCTCAAAGCCATGATTCTACACAACATCACAAGATAAAAGGAGACATTAGATTGACACACAAACTGAGTATAAAGTGGAAATATTCTCAACATAAGGGAAAAACAAGATTTGGATTTCTCTCTATTCAAATCTCAATAGGGAAAAAACTAGAACTAATCCACATGATTTCTTTCCCTAATCACCCTTGGCGACTTAATGATCATTACAGTGAGAGATAGCCAGGAACATAATCACAAATACAATCTATTTCCAAACAATATTTCAAAAATTCTAACTAACTTTAAAAAATAGGAAGATCAATGACCTCTATTGATAAATTTTTTTTATGAACCTGCCCAGTACCCTATAAACCCGATTACAAAGCTGGTCCTCACATATCCGAAGGGCATTCTTGATCCCCACGGTCTAGAGACTCGCTCCTAGAATCGTACAACATACAAGTGGGAATAATGGTTTCCACAAGAACACATATGAAAAAGATAAAAGATAGTATTTATATCAATAAGAAAACTCCACTGGGAGTAAAAGTACAAGAATACAAAGAGGCATAAAATCCAAACTACAAGAAACCAAATTACTAAAAATGAATAACTGCCCCAAGGTCACAATGGAGAAAACTCACCATGTACAAAGCCCAAAATATGGATCCACCTCTAAGATATACCATCCCTTTTTTTAGGCCTGAAAGATGAATGTCTACAAACACCCGAAGACAAAAGAACAGTGTGTGCCTAAGACCAATATGATACCACCAAAGATTCCATAATAGATGAAAAATATAGATTATCCATGGAAAATCTTTTAATTTTCAAAATAAATAGGGTTTTCAATTCAATAGAATATTTAAATAGAACATGGTATACATTTTTAAAATGAAAAAAAATAAATTCAAAGCACTTTATTTAATTTAAAAGAGATGGAATATTTCAACAACAATGGATTAAGTAAAACATTCATATAAAACAATTTATATAAATTCAGCAGGCCTTTAATGTTGTTTAACACTATTGGAATACATTTATACCTCAAATATAAATAATCAAGCGAGCAACATGGTCATCTTTCAATTGGTACGATATTATTATCCATCTATAGTATTCTAAACTCTCAAAGTGAACTAAGAAAAATGTGTATACAAACATCCCTAGTACACTAGCCAAATGATAATCACCACCAACCTATTAGGGATGTGACCCATAGTAAGTATGTTGTAGAATGTTATCATAGTATAAACTGTATCCAAATAACACAGTAGATACATAAGACTTGCATGTGCTCTTACATGATGGGGAACTATTTTAAGAGTACTTTAAAATGTGATAAATATCATTCCTCCATTTGAAAATATCCAATTTCATTCCATTTAATACCAAAATAGGTTTTATTAAAGAACCTAACTTTTTCCACAGGATAAAACCACTGGGATTCTATCCAATCATTTCAGACAAATTCATGAGTATTAAATCCATTCAAAAGCAATTACATCCTTTTAAAAAATAATTTTCACATTTAAATTTAACAGTTTAATTAAAAACATTTCCATCAAAATCTACCATTTAAATTAAATAATTTAAATCGGTTAAATTTCCATATACTCATCCCAATTCATTGGAATTAGGATTTTTCCAAATTTCTATGGCAAAACAATTTCAAATAATCCAATTAATTGGAATTGGGTTTCATTCTAGAAATTGAAATAATGTGTAAGAAATTGAATTTAAATAAACGATTGAAATAAATCAAGCAAAGAAATGGCAATCAATTTGGCATGTCAGGGCTGAACCACCTACCCCTTTCCTGAAGAATGATACTCTTAACAGCACCCGTCAATGAGAATTAAGGTGAAGAAGAACGGGAAACTAAACCTAGAACTAAGATCTAACACCACATTGAATAGATCCATAAATCCCAAGATGATCCATTGAAAACCCTAGATGGGTGAAGGAGAGAAACTCGAAGAACAATAGAGAACGCTTACTCAGGAATCAAAATGCAAATGAAATGATGATTTAAAGCTGAATGGATGGAACCAGAAAGAGTTGAGACTCACAAACATACCAGAACTACTCTATGTCAAGATCCTAGAATTTGGGAAACAAAAGGGCTAATAAAAACAACTGAATGCGTGACTTTAATTCAGGTGCAGATTAATTCACAACGTGTACTATGGGGACACAATGTATAGGCCATGAAGGGTAAGTAATATGAAAAACCCATCACCTTAGGTTGAAAACATGTTATTCAATTACTACATCATGTGTACCTTAGGTACACTACGTGTACCGGCTGACTGGGTGATATCCCCATTCACTACCTCTACCACCTCAGTTGTACCGGGTGCACGACGTCTTCCACGTGTCTCAGCTGAGGAGATACGTGCATGACCCTATGCATATCATTGACCATGGAGAGTTTGACATTGACGATGGGGCGACTTTTGCAGAGGTCCCAGTGGAGATTGAGGATCGACAGGAGCGGGTCCTACATGGACGGTCGATTCCTCTGGTGCGCATCAGATGGTAGCACGGGAACCTCCAGGAGAGCACTTGGGAGCGGGAGGCTCAGATGCGTGCTCAGTACGCACTTTTGTTTCCCTAGTTATGATGTATCTTTACAGGGACATAAAGCCCTGAGGTGGGTGTAATGTAAAGACTCGTAAAATTCAAGTGAAATTTTTTCTTAATTTTCATTGGAATTTTACAAGAACGCGGTTTCTGACGGCACCTGATTCCGAGGCCCGTTGTGCCCGAAATCAATTTCTAAAGTTTGGCTCGGGTACGTTCAGTGAACGAACGAGAGGGAATTTCTAACTTTTGAACCAGTGATCAGAATCGAATTCCGAGGGCACCGATGAACTCGCAACACCAGTAATCGCTTAAGGGAACCTTTACCGTAGTTGCGTTTGTGCGGGTGATGAAGTTAATTAATGGGGTTTAATTAAAAAAGTAAATAAAATTGTTGAATCAATTTTATTTCATATCAAGGTGGTTTATTTCTCCCATGGGAAGTTGGTGGTGGGGCCCACTTTCACCCAACATCCCATGTGTGGATAATTGAAAGGGTGGGGCCCACACGAACCCCCAACCTATTCAAATTCCTTAACTCCCCAACTCCTCTTAACCCTTCACTTTCCTTACTCCCCATTAACTCACTTTCATTAATTTTTGACAACTTTTTATAATTAATAAAGTGAGTTACTTAATTTCAAACTCTTGAAATTCAAATGATTAGGTTGTGTTGATAAAATAAGACTTGGTATTATTCTATTATTGTTAGAGTTTTGCAAACTTGAGAGGATTGGGAAGTGTGAAGTCTTCTTCTTCTTCAAACTCAATGAAGAACATGAAGAACATCTCGGACTACGACAAGGAACATCGTTCTTCAACGAGGAACATCTCCGCCGAAGAACGCGACGTCTTCTTCCAACGATGTTACCTCTTCGAACGCACCTCGACGACAATGGAATCGACCTTCTTTTTCTGCGATGCCCGACCTCCGCGATGCTCATCATCCGCGGCTCGATTGTCATGCACCGTTCCTGAACCAAGGTAGGGGTTTATTTTTTTTAATTGTTCGTGAATACCAACTTGATGATCTTCGTGGATTAAAACCAATTGTTATCGAATAACGCGAGGGGGTCGGACCGCACAAAAACGGCCGAACTTCCTTCTTATTTTTGTGTTGGTTTTTTTGTGGTTGGTATGGGAAATCGTGGTGCCGCCGCACCACGCGGATTCATGTGGAAAGATATGCGTGGCGCCGTCGCGCCGCGCCGTGGAAATAAGTTCAAGGACGCGGCGCCGTCGCGCCGCGTCGAAGTAAAACAAAGAGGCCGTGGCCAGAGTGGGGTCGCGACGGAGGGGCGCGGTGCCGTCGCACCGCGCCGGACGACAAGGGCCGTGGTCGGTTCTGGGCCGCAGCGGAGCAAGGTGACCGGCGGCCAAGTCGGGCCGCCGGTGTCGGAGCTGGAAGGGGACCGGCCACCACCGGTCCCGTTGAGCAGGTACCACCCGGCTAGGTCAGGCCGGCCGGAAAGGGAGGATCTGGGGGAAATAAATTCCCCCGGCCGGATCAAAGCGGCCCCAATTAAGGGGCCACGGTTTCATGAAACGGGAGGGGCAGCGCCCCCCCCCCCCCCCCCCCCCCCGTGCGAGCCGACAAACGGCTCGGCCGTTTTGGCCGAGCACCGACCGCGCGCCCAATGCGCGGGTCGCCGAACCGGGCCGCCGGGCCGGGCCGCGTAGGGCCGGGCCGACCCGGACCCGGGGCGGGTCGACCCGGTTCGGGCCGACCGGGGGGGGGGTCTCAGGCCGGGTCGGTCCGGGCCCGAACCCCCCGTTTTCGGACTGTTTGGGTTCAATTTCCCATAACTCGGGCTACGTACCTCCGAACGACGCGTCGTCAGCGGCGGCACGATCCTTGGAAAGAGACGGTCGTTTCGAGATATTGCACTCAAGGTTTCGTAATACTTTAAGTTCGGCCGGGTTGGTTCGTACACGAAACCAACCGGGCCCTCGGAGCGGAAACACTCATATCTTGAGCTACGGACGTCTGATTGACGTGCCGTCAACTTTGTTGGTTTTCTCTTAGTGAAACGGATCTTTTGGAATACTCCGCCCGAGGTTTGGACGCAGGTGGAGAATGGTCAGGTTGGTTTTGCCTTAAAAACCAACCGGGCCCCTAGGACGAAAAAGTCAATAACTCTCAGACCGGGCGTCCGATTGACACGCCGTCTGCGACGTTGAGTTCCTGTTGACGATACAGAACTTTTGGATACATCAACTCTGGATTATGTGTCAGTTGATGTATCAGCCTCTCGGCTCGTGGAGAGGACCCTCCTGAACGAGCTTGCTGTGTGCGGGAACCCTAGTGCTAGCTGCGACTACTGCTGTGACGACGACGACTGTACAGAGATCCTCAGTGGATTCGGCGGCGACGACTACATCACCCAGCGATCCTATGTGGATAAGTGCTACCGATCCTGTGTGGGTCCGATCCTATGTGGGTCAGCGCTCAGTGGTTCTATGTGAGCCAGCGCCTACAGATCCTGTGTGGGTACGATCCTGTGTGGGTCTTTGCGGGGGTTAGTACGTATCGATCCTTTGTGGGTCCGACGACTTAGATGGATCAGTGATCATCTCTATCGTCTTCGAAGAAGTATACCTGTGTGAGCTGAATCCTGTTTACTTTCCTGTGTGGATTGTGTTGTGCTATCCTGTGTGGATTACGTTTGCTTTCCTGTGTGGAATATGTATACTTTCATGTGTGGAATGAGTTGTACATGGGCTCGGAGGTTGGAGAGTATTGGAATTGAGGACCTAGGTATATGTATGGAGATATACCTAAGTAGTGTCTGTTGTTACTTCATGATTGTATCTTTCCTTTGTGGTTTATCCTTTGTGGATTTTCGGAGACCTTCGGGGGTCTCAGGGTCCCTACTGAGTAGCTTATAATCACCCCTACACGGGCTATGCCCGCACTACGTTGTGTTGGTTGCAGATGATGGACATCGTTGATCGTGGTTGAGGCTTGCAGAGCAGGACGGTACCTGGAGGTGGGCCACTGGGTGGGACGTACTCGGAGCGGACGGCAGGAACCGAGGAGCAGTGGAGCTATCTGTACCCACCCTTCTGGTGGGATTTCCAGTGGATAGCTCAGCGTAGCGGCTTTTACTTTTCAGTTGTTGTTTTCCCTTTCGAGTTGTACTTTAATTTCAGTTTGGGTTTTTATACTGGCCCACTTACTTTTCTACACTTACTGTTGTACCAGTTTTTACTTAGTGTTTACTTTTTCCTCTTTCTTACTCTTTGGTTCTTTTTTACTTTACAAAGTCAATGCCTTCCCTTTTTACCGGGATTTACGCCTTGGTGCTAGTCGCCAGCCCCTGGCCTATGGAAGGCGGGCTTGGGGTAGTCATGGCACGGTCCCCGAGGACAGGTCGTGACAAATTGGTATCAGAGGATTTCGGTTCTACCGCGGACTCTGATCTTTTCTATGTGAAGAAATAGTGTTCAATATATTGAGTGTGGTTATCAGTCCAGGGAGTCCAGTGTTGGTGCGGCGGCCGATGTATCCGTACACCAGGACCCTGGTTTCTGATTTCCGACTTAATGTACGAAAACTTTGATTGCATGTGTGTTTCAAGTTTTCTTTGTGATTACTTTGTATCAGCTCACCAGGTATACTGTTCTGACCATGGTGCCCCTGTTTCCTTTTCAGGATGGCCCCACGACGACAGCCATCTAGGGTTCCGAGAGTCGAGCATGACGACAACCCACCGAGCGATGAGGCCTCGGTGCAGGGCCCTTTGTCAGTAGTGGCACCGGCGGTAGCTCTACCCGCCGAGCCACCGATGCTTCCAGCACCAGTTGCTGACGATGCACGTCTCCTCAGTGCACTGCATGAGTTCCAGCGCTGGCGACCGCCCAGGTTCCGCGGGGAGACGGACCCCCAGGCATCCGAGGACTGGCTGGAGGCAGTCGTACGAGTTTTTAGGCTAGTGAGGACACCAGCAGACCTCATGGTGATCCTCGCTGCGAGCCTACTACACGCAGTAGCGAACCGATTGTGGAGCTTGATGCTCCATGTGCACGATGAGGCATCTCTACATTGGACGGACTTTGAGAGCCTCTACCGCTCGGAGTTCGTCCCAGCCACCCTCCGTGTGGTGCGCATTCAGGAGCTTCTTCAGCTGCGGCAGGTCAGCATGACGGTCGCTCAGTACTCGGCGAGATTTACTGATCTCTCACGCTACTCGACCGACATGGTACGGGGCCCATTCATCTGGGCTCGGACCTTTGAGCAGGGTTTGAGACACGAGATCAGGGAATCGCTGATCTCCCTCAGCATTCTGACTTAGACAGGAGTACTAGAGCGGGCCCTTTTGATCGAGAGCTTTCTTGCTGAGTCTACACCAGCGCCGAGACCCACCGCAGGGCAGCACGTAGCAGAGTCCGCTGCAGCAGGCAGTCGACGGATGACTCAGGGGTCCAGGTAGACCAGACCCTTAGGCAGACGACCTCCGGACACTGGCTCAGCAGTGCGAGGCACACAGCGCGGAGCCAGTCTTTCGAGAGGCAGGCAGTGCTACTCATGCAGTGGGCAGGGCCACATGGCTCGTGATTGCCCGACCCGCCGTGCCGAGGAGTAGCAGACGGTTGAAGGACCACCGAGGCAGAGGCAGAGGGTCGACCGTGGCGGTCCGCAGGGAGCAGGCGGACGAGGCAGAGGAGCTGGCCGAGCAGTAGGTGGTGGGCGACGCTTTGAGGCTCTACCAACACCACCACCAGGAGGTCCACCCCGACCACAGGGAGTAGGAGGGTAGAGACAGGCATAGCTCCAGGCAGCAGAGTCCTACGACCACGACGCACCCGAGCAGATTCTAGGTACTATCTGTGTCTATTCCACCCTTTCTGCAGTACTTATAGACACAGGAGCGAGTCACTCTTTCATAGCTGCTGCCCTTGTTCGAAGCTCGGAGATTCCAACAAAGCTGTTGGCTCCTTCCTTATGGTTAAAGACTCCTACGGGAGTAGACTCGACGATTACGCACTGGTGCCGGAAGTGTGAGCTTACTCTAGAAGGTGAGAGCTTCGGCTGGGATCTTCTTGTAGCAACGTCGGGGCCTTACGACGTCATCATGGGAATGGATTGGTTATCTACGATCCATGTACAAATTGGCTGTTTTACGCGCAAGGTGCGATGTGTACACACCGACGGGAGCAGGTTCACCTTCACCGGCGAGAAGGGAGCCTTTGCAGCACAGGATGGACTTCCGCGGAGGAGAGAACAACCCATCACTCATCAGTTGGCTAGCCTCATCCTAGGATCAGTTGACATGCGGAGTCCTGGTTTTCTTGCAGTGGTGGATCAGTTTGCAGACGTCTTCCCCGACGACGTACCACGACTACCTCCTCGTAGAGAGGTAGACTTTTATATTGACCTGTACCCCGGGACAACCCCGATATCGACTCCAGCATATCGGATGGCCCCCGCTGAGCTTCAAGAGCTACGGGTACAGTTGGAGGACTTGCAGGGCAAGGGGTTCATCCGACCCAGTGTTTCACCCTGGGCTTCCCCAATATTGTTCGCCAAGAAGGCAGACGGGAGCTTGCGACTGTGTGTCGACTATCGTCGCCTGAACCAGGTGACAGTGCGGAACAAGTATCTACTACTGAGAATTGATGACCTCTTTGATCAGCTTAAGGGAGCATGATGGTTCTTGAAGATAGACCTCAGGTCAGGTTATCACCAGCTCAGAGTTCGAGACGAGGACGTGCAGAGGACGGCCTTCAGATGTCGGTATAGCCACTATGAGTTCTTGGTTATGCCATTCGGCATAACCAATGCTCCAGAAGTTTTCATTGCCCTCATGAATAGGATCTTCCAGCCATACCTCGATCGATTTGTTGTGGTCTTCTTCGACGACATTTTGATTTACTCGACGACTGAGGAGGAGCACGCCTACCACTTACGGGTTGTACTAGACACACTCCGAGAGCACCAGCTTTATGGTAATCTCTCAAAGTGCCATTTCTGGATATGTGAGGTCCACTTCTTGGGACACGTCATCTCTGAGGCAGGAGTTGCAGTGGATCCTGCGAAGATCGTGGCAGTGTTAGCTTGGGAGCCACCCAGGAGCGTGACGGAGGTTCGTTGTTTCTTAGGACTAGCTGGATACTACTGGAGATTTGTGCTAGACTTCTCCAGAGTTGCGGCACCACTCTCAGCTTTGAAGAAGAATGGGAAACCCTTTGTGTGGTCAGACAGATGTCAGCAGAGCTTCCAAGAGCTGAGATAGATATTGACCAGCGCACCTATCTTGAGGTTGCCTGAGGAGGGAGTAGGGTACGTAGTCTACTGCGATGCCTCAGGGACCGGACTCGGATGTGTCTTGATGCAGGAGGGGGAAGTGATCGCCTATGGATCACGTCAGTTGAGGCCACATGAGCAGAACTACGCTACCCATGACCTAGAGTTAGCAGCAGTGGTATTCTCTCTGAAGACGTGGCGACACTATCTGATGGGCGAGTGCTTTACAGTCTCTTCTGACCATCAGAGTCTCAGGTACATCTTCTCGTAGAAGGACCTAAACCTAAGACAACGACAATGGCTTGAGTTCCTCCAAGACTATGACTTTGAGATACTATATACTCCTGGGATGGGCAACGTGGTAGCTGATTCCCTCAGTAGGAGGACGGGCATTCAGCTACTTGAGGAGGCGACAGAGCAGTTAGCTGCTTTGTAGATATCCTTCGTGGATAGAGATGGAGAATCCTTCCTTCAGTCTCTCACAGTCAATCCTCCACTACTACAGTAGGTCAGAGAGGCTCAGCGTGGGGACGCTAACTGTGAGACGCGGCGCGCACAGATATCCTCAGGACAGGCACCTCATGGTTTCTCTTTTGGAGAAGAGCACGACATTCTTTTTAGAGGACGTACCTTGGTACCAGTTGCTTTACGGGAGGAGGTGCTGAGAGAGTTTCACAATTCTCCCTTGGCGGTACATCCCGGAGTGGAAAAGATGTACAAGGATCTCATACGATAGCACTGGTGGCTGGGCATGAAGAAGGCTATGGTAGAGTTCGTTTCTCGATGCCTCACCTCCCAGCAGGTGAAGGCTGAGCATCAGGTAGCAGCAGGCTTGGTACAACCCTTGGAGGTTCCGGAGTGGAAGTGGGACGGCATATCGATGGACTTCGTGACTGGACTTCCACGTACTTACAGAGGTCACGACTCTATTTGGGTGATTGTCGACCGACTCACCAAGTCGGCTCACTTCTTACCCATCAGAGAGCAGGGCTCAGTGGAGAGCTTGGGATGACTTTACGTTCAGGAGATTGTTCGGCTTCACAGTGTGCCATCATCTATCGTCTCCGATCGAGATGCTCGCTTTACTTCCTGGCTATGGAAGGGGTTGCAGGAGGCGTTTGGGACGCAACTACATCTAAGCACAACCTTTCACCCTCAGACATATGGTCAAATGGAGAGGACCATTCAGACTCTCAAGTACATGCTCCGCGCATGTGTCCTCGACTTTGGTCGTAGCTGGGAGGACCACCTACCATTGGTGGAGTTTGCATACAACAACAACTACCACTCCACCATCGGGATGGCACCGTACGAGGCGTTGTATGGCCGACCTTGAAAATCTCCTGTGTGCCTGACAGACCCTGGGGAGTCAGCACTTGTGGGACCGGAGATGGTCCAGGCCACGACAGAGAAGGTCCAGGACATCCAGGAGCGGATGAGGACAGCTCAAAGCCAGCAGAAGTCATATGCTGACAGGAGGTGAAGGCCACTAGAGTTCGAGGATGGCGACCACGTCTTCTTGCGTGTCTCACCTCGACGTGGTTTACGGAGATTCGGCCGAGGCGGAAAGTTATCTCCACGCTTCATCGGACCCTTCCAGGTCCTCAGTAGGATTGGCGAGATGGCTTATCTCCTGGATTTACCACCTCAGTTGCACCGAGTGCACGACGTCTTCCACGTGTCTCAGTTGAGGAGATACGTGCACGACCCTATGCATATCATTGACCATGGGGAGCTTGACGTTGACGATGGGGCGACTTTTGCAGAGGTCCCAGTGGAGATTGAGGATCGACATGAGTGGGTCCTACGTGGATGGTAAATTCCTCTGGTGCGCATCAGATGGCAGCACGGGAACCTCCAGGAGAGCACTTGGGAGCGGGAGGCTCAGATGCGTGCTCAGTACCCACTTTTGTTTCCCTAGTTATGATGTATCTTTACAGGGAGGTAAAGCCCTGAGGTGGGTGTAATGTAAAGACCCGTAAAATTCAAGGGAAATTTTTCCTTAATTTTCATTGGAATTTTACAAGAACGCGGTTTCTGACGGCACCTGATTCCGAGGCCCGGTGTGCCCGGAATCAATTTCCGAAGTTTGGCTCGGGTACGTTCAGTGAACGAACGAGCGAGAATTTCTATCTTTTGAACCGGTTCTCAGAATCGAATTCCGAGGGCACCGATGAACTCGCAACACCGGTAATCACTTAAGGGAACCTTTACCGTAGTTGCGTTTGTGCGAGTGAAGAAGTTAATTAATGGGGTTTAATTAAAAAAGTAAATAAAATTGTTGAATCAATTTTATTTCATATCAAAGTGGTTTATTTCTCCCATGGGAAGTTAGTGGTGGGGCCCACTTTCACCCAACATCCCATGTGTGGATAACTGAAAGGGTGGGGCCCACACGAACCCCCCACATTTTCAAATTCCTTAACTCCCTAACTCTTCTTAACGCTTCACTTTCCTAACTCCCCATTAACTCACTTTCATTAATTTTTGACAACTTGATATAATTAATAAAGTGAGTTACTTAATTTCAAACTCTTGAAATTCAAATGGTTAGGTTGTGTTAATAAAATAAGACTTGGTATTATTTTATTATTGTTAGTGTTTTGCCACCTTGAGAGGATTGGGAAGCGTGAAGTCTTCTTCTTCTTCAAACTCGATGAAGAACGTGAAGAACATCTCGGACTCCGACGAAGAACACCGTTCTTCAACGAGGAACATCTCCGCCGAAGAACGCGGCGTCTTCTTCCAACGACGTTACCTCTTCGAACGCACCTCGACGACAATGGAATCAACGTTCTTTTTCCGCGATGCCTGACCTCCACGACGCTCGTCATCCGCGGCTCGATTTTCGTGCACCGTTCCTGAACTGAGGTAGGGGTTTATTTTTTTTAATTGTTCGTGAATACCAACTTGATGATCTTCGTGGATTAAAACCAATTGTTATTGAATAACGCATGGGGGTCGGACCGCACAAACACGGCCGACCCTCCTCCTTATTTTCGTGTTGGTTTCTTTGTGGTTGGTACGGGAAAGCGTGGTGTCGTCGCACCACGCGGATTCATGCGGAAGGATATGCGTGGCGCAGTCGAGCCACGCCGTGGAAATAAGTTCGAGGACGTGACGCCGTTGCGCCGCGTCGAAGTAAACCAAAGACGCCACGGCCGAAGCGGGGCCACGGCCGAGGGGCGCGGTGCCATCGCACCGCGCAAGACGACAAGGGTCGCGGCCGGTTCCGGGCCGCGGCGGAGCAAGGTGACCGGCGGCCGAGCCGGGCCGCCGGTGTCGGAGCTGGAAGGGGATCCCACTACTACAAAAACGGGCAATAACAGCGCTAAAATCGGGCTTTAACAGCGCTAGAAAAGCGCTGTAAAGCTCAGCGCTGATAAAGGGGGGTCCTTTAACAGCGCTTTTTTAGCGCTGTTAAATGTCACCTTTAACAGCGCTAAAAAAGCGCTGTTAAATGTCACCTTTAATGGCGCTAAAAAAGCGCTGTTAAAGGATACCTCTAATGGCGCTAAAAAAGCGCTGTTATATGTTGCCTTTAACAGCGCTTTTTTAGCGCTGTTAAATATCTACTTTAACAGCGCTTTTTTAGCGCTGTTAAATGTCGCCTTTAACAGCGCTAAAAAAGCGCTGTTAAATCCCTGCCTACTGCTAATAAAAAACCTGCACTAGTACAGCCAGCCGAGCAGACCTGCACAAAAACCAGTATATCAACCACAGACCTGCACAAAAACCAGTATATCAACCACAAGCATGTCATCAACCGATCACAACCCAACCAAACAGTGTTCTTACCATGAGTTAGATACCATCTACCCAGAAAGAAAAACTACCTCATTACATAGTATCACAAAATATTCCTACACAACTCAGAAGATAAATACTAGAACATTCCACTATGCATTGTTTCTCCTTGGATTGCCACTTGGTTTTGACAAATCGTGCAGAGCCCGTGCTCCTTGAATCATTCTGCAATACATAAAAAGGATATCCTAACTCTCCCAACCATCACCCTTAGTAATTATGTATATTAATACAAAAAAGGTAACATATCATAAATTGGGGTACTGTAATGAGACATCAAGATTAACATTCTATATATAGGATCAATGTCTGGTAGGATTGGTTGCGTTGATACATGACTCTACCTGGACCTCAAAAATAGATATATGATCTCACTCCAGGACTTTCAGAGAGACTCCAACTATGTCTAGGACGTCCTGCTGAAGCGATCGTACTACCGTAAGTCGGAAAAGATACCAAAACCATCCTAGGAAGGATCATGGGAGCCAACCCTAATGAAATATGTCCTTGATATAGTGTTCAAAGAGATCAATCATGGTACATAAAATTATGTGTCATTTAAAGGGTCACATGCCTTGTCGCTTTACCCTGGGTAACTCCAATGTTCAGCTGCCTGTGTGAATATACATGTCATATCAATAGGAAATTACATGGCATGTTAAAAAACATATACGTGTTACCCTTTGATCTTGTGTCCTCTTATGCACCCTTGCCCTATGTTAGTACATGACGTCGATCTCGTGTGATTCTTCCTGTGTATCTGTACAAGGGATAAACTGCGTAGCTGGCTCATTAAAGACGTGTAGTGGGATATATTCCATGTAGGAAAGCCATGTAATCCACCCCAGGTTTGACTCGTACACGTCACATATGACCCATGGATCATTGTACTAAAGTGTTAACACAATCCTAAGGCGTTTGGTCGGTTTCCCGTATGTCAGTTGTTGATTTCACTTAAAAATAAATCCATTTTGAACAAAATAGAGGCACTTTGAGTGGTGTCGGCCACACCGGGCCTCGGATTGAGTCGGGGTTGACTCTTACACGTCAAATTTGACCCATGGATCATTGCCCTTAAGTTTCAACAGAATCCAAATGCGTTTGGTCGGTTTGCCGCATGTCAGTTGTTGATTTCACTTAAAAATAAGTCCATTTTGAACAAAAGAGAGGCACTGTGAGTGGTGTCGGCCACACCGGGCCTCGGATTGATGCGATGTTATGTCACACATGAGTCATTGATCATTGTGAAAAAGTATCAACGCAATCAGAAGCCGTTAGATTGATTTGGCGTATGTACGTAAAATATTGTCCATTTTAAACTAAATACATACACTTGGAGTGATACCGGTCTCACCGCGCCTCTGATTGAGGCGGGGTTGACTCGTACACGTCACATTTGACCCATGGATCATTGTCCTTAAGTTTCAATAGAATCCCAATGCGTTTGGTCGGTTTGTCGTATGTCAGTTGTTGATTTCACTTAAAATTAAGTCCATTTTTAACAAAACAGTGACACTGTGAGTGGTTTCGGCCACACCGGGCCTCAGATTGATGCGGTGTTGAATCGTACACGTCACACATGATTCATTGATTGTTGTGAAAAAGTATCAACGCAATCAGAAGCCGTTAGATCGGTTTGGCGTATGTACGTAAAATATTGTCCATTTTAAACTAAATACATACACTTGGAGTGATACCGGTCACACCGCGCCTCTGATTGAGGAGGGGTTGAATCTTACACGTCACATTTGACCCATGGATAGTTGTCCTTAAGTTTCAATAGAATCCCAATGTGTTTGGTCGGTTTGCCGTATGTCAGTTGTTGATTTCACTTAAAATTAAGTCCATTTTTAACAAAACAGTGACACTGTGAGTGGTGTCGGCCACACCGGGCCTCGGATTGATGCGGTGTTGAATCGTACACGTCACACATGATTCATTGATCATTGTGAAAAAGTATCAATGCAATCAGAAGCCGTTAGATCAGTTTGGCGTATGTACGTAAAATATTGTCCATTTTAAACTAAATACATACACTTGGAGTGATACCGGTCACACCGCGTCTCGGATTGAGGCGGGGTTGAGTCGTACACGTCACATATAACCCATGAATCGTTGTCCTAAAGTGTCAACACAATCCGAAGGCATTTGGTCGGTTTCCCGTATGTCAGTTGTTGATTTCTCACTTAAAAATAAGTCCATTTTGAACAAAACAGAGGCACTTGGAGTTGTGTCAGCCACAACAGGCCTCAGATTGAGGCGGGGTTGACTCGTACACGTCACATTTGAAGGTGAGTATGCATACACGATAGTTGACCTTCTTAGAGAAGGGTTTCTGGAAGAGTATAAAAGACATGAAGCAATGAAGATCATTAGAGTGTTGGAGCAAATGTGGTTGCTACAAACAATGTGGAAATCGGCTTGTGCAAAGCGACCTAAGCTACAACTTGCAAGTATTCTACTCTATTTTTTTCTGGAAGGTTTCAGTTTAAATGCATTTTGGAATGATCATTGCTAGCCATGGTCTTTTAGGTTTTTTTGACAGCCGAGGGGAAAGGGTGGGGTCTGAAGACATTGTAGGATATGTCGAAGGGTGATTTTGTGTGTGAATATATTGGAGAAATGTTAACTCCCGCAGTTCTGAAAAGAGTCACTATTTGAAAGAAAGTCACAAGTTTAGATACATCTCATGATGGTCAGTTTAAAGACATTTTGAGGGACACTACTAAAGACATGCTCAGATATGCACTCATCCCCCACTTTTAGATCGTTGTCTACTACAATGATCTTCCAAACAAGATATGCATTAGAACGCTCATGATACATAGAGAAATTCACTGGCCACCTTCGAGAATGATCTGAAGCACAAACCATGACAGCATTATGTTTTTAACTTCAGCACCTCAATTGAGAATGTGACACCTTTCAGGACTTGGCGCCATTGTATGTCGTTTCGTCCACTGAATGGGTCTATCCTTTTATTTAATTTTTTTAACTTCAGTCAAATATTCTAGAAAGATGTCGCGGCAGATCCTTCACCATTTTGTTTTGCTGAACATCTCATTACATTGTTAAAAAAAAGCAGGGTGTCTTGCATGGGCAATACGTTCTTGTATTGAAGATGATGCACTCCCATTTATTCGAACCCACATGGTTAATTATTTTGTTTAAGCCTAATGATTGATTTAATTATTGTGGAACACATAATCATGAAAATCGTATGATGGTTGTACCCAGATAGGACTCCAATTCATTGGTTAAATCTATTGTCTCATGAGATGTTATGTATGAGATTAGGGAGTAAACATAGTCCATTAAAATGGGAGTGCATCATCTTCAATACAGGAACGTATTGCCCATGCAAGACACCCTGCTTTTTTTAACAATGTAATGAGATGTTCAGCAAAACAAAATGGTGAAGGATCTTCCGCGACATCTTTCTAGAATATTTGACTGAAGTTAAAAAAATTAAATAAAAGGATAGACCCATTCAGTGGACGAAACGACATACAATGGCGCCAAGTCCTGAAAGGTGTCACATTCTCAATTGAGGTGCTGAAGTTAAAAACATAATGCTGTCATGGTTTGTGCTTCAGATCATTCTCGAAGGTGGCCAGTGAATTTCTCTATGTATCATGAGCGTTCTAATTCATATCTTGTTTGGAAGATCATTGTAGTAGACAACGATCTAAAAGTGGGGGATGAGTGCATATCTGAGCATGTCTTTAGTAGTGTCCCTCAAAATGTCTTTAAACTGACCATCTTGAGATGTATCTAAACTTGTGACTTTCTTTCAAATAGTGACTCTTTTCAGAACTGCGGGAGTTAACATTTCTCCAACATATTCACACACAAAATCACCCTTCGACATATCCTACAATGTCTTCAGACCCCACCCTTTCCCCTCGGCTGTCAAAAAAACCTAAAAGACCATGGCTAGCAATGATCATTCCAAAATGCATTTAAACTGAAACCTTCCAGAAAAAAATAGATTAGAATACTTGCAAGTTGTAACTTAGGTCGCTTTGCACAAGCCGATTTCCACATTGTTTGTAGCAACCACATTTGCTCCAACACTCTAATGATCTTCATTGCTTCATGTCTTTTATACTCTTCCAGAAACCCTTCTCTAAGAAGGTCAACTATCGTGTATGCATACTCACCTTCAAATGTGACGTGTATGAGTCAACCCCGCCTCAATCTGAGGCCTGTTGTGGCTGACACAACTCCAAGTGCCTCTGTTTTGTTCAAAATGGACTTATTTTTAAGTGAGAAATCAACAACTGACATACGGGAAACCGACCAAACGCCTTCGGATTGTGTTGACACTTTAGGACAACGATTCATGGGTTATATGTGACGTGTACGACTCAACCCCGCCTCAATCCGAGACGCGGTGTGATCGGTATCACTCCAAGTGTATGTATTTAGTTTAAAATGGACAATATTTTACGTACATACGCCAAATCGATCTAACGGCTTCTGATTGCGTTGATACTTTTTCACAATGATCAATGACTCATGTGTGACATGTACGATTCAACACCGCATCAATCCGAGGCCCGGTGTGGCCGACACCACTCACAGTGTCACTATTTTGTTAAAAATGGACTTAATTTTAAGTGAAATCAACAACTGACCATCTCGAGATGTATCTAAATTTGTGACTTTCTTTTAAATAGTGACTCTTTTCAGAACTGCGTGATATGAAGGTATTTTGGAGATTTTACTGGTTCATGCATGATATGAAGGTATTTTGGAGATTTTACTGGTTTTTTTGTCCAAAGGCCAAAGAAATGTGGTCCATCATTCTTGCATGTTACTCGTACACGTCACCAAGGACTCGTGGATCCTTCTCCTAAAGGATGAAGGCAATCCGGATGCGTCTGGTCAGATTTACGTAGGTCAGTTGTTGTTTCCAATTAAAGTGGTGTCCATTTTAAACAAGAGAGCGACCCTTTGGGTGGTAGCGGTCACACCGTGCCTCGGATTGAGGCGGGGTTGACTCGTACACGTCACCAAGGACCCGTGGATCCTTCTCCTAAAGGATGAAGGCAATACGGATGCGTCTGGTCCGATTTACGTAGGTCAGTTGTTGTTTCCAATTAAAGTGGTGTCCATTTTAAACAAGAGAGCTACCCTTTGGGTGGTAGCGGTCACACCGTGCCTCGGATTGAGGCGGAGTTGACTCGTACACGTCACCAAGGACCCGTGGATCGTTCTCCTAAAGGATGAAGGCAATCCAGATGCGTCTGGTCGGATTTCCTTAGGTCAGTTGTTGTTTTCAATTAAAGTGGTGTCCATTTTAAACAAGAGAGCGACCATTTTAGTGGTTCAACATTCTTGCGTGTTGCTGGTGCATATCATCTGTTAAAATGGAAAAATGACTCATTGGAGAAAGAATGTTTTATTTAATAACAATTACAATATTTCTACGAACATTTACATACAACAATATTTTATCTTTTGATCCCCTTAACCCCTCTCAAAAATGACCACCAATTGTACATGTCCCCAAGTCAGATCATCATTGTATTTGTGTACAATCTGTCATCAGGTATGCGACCCACTCGTTTCTGAACACATCTATATCGTCTTGTGAGTATGAGGCTTGTCGGCAGTCATAGTAGTACTGCAAAATAAAAAAATAAAGAATTAATAAATAACTTAAACGAACTAGTAATTGTTTTTGAAAATACCTCTTTAGGGATGCTAGTTTGTTGATGAAAAACGATCTCTTTCATAAATTTACAAACATAATAACCGCAATCATTATCGTTTGTTTGTTTTGGACACTGCAAAAAAATTGATCATTAGGAGAATAAATAACTTGTGTTGAGGTGTGTTTGGATAGTGAAATTTTATTATATATACCCTGATATTTGTCCAGACGTAGTACTTGCTCGGCTCCTTATTCTTAGCCCCTGTCCTCATACCATGATTTAGACGATATTGGTACACCGCCCTATCATAACAGAATCCTCAGTAAAAGATAATATATATTATATAAATTGATGTTTAGACCTAAAACGTAAGATGTAGTGTCTTACAGATTCACAAACTCCATCATGTATGGTCGGTTTGATGGATATCCTAGCTTTGAATCCAGAAAGTAAATCTTCGGAGTATCCAAGTTCACCGCAATTAGCAACCAATGTTGCCTAAAAACACAAAAAGGAATAAGTAATAAAAAAAGTGAAAATATAATTAATATGCTTTAATCGTAGAGTATTACCCCTGCATGGTTGGTATTAGGAAAAGTCTGTCATCTGTAATCTTGCGTTCAAATGTTTTCAGCAAGTCCTTCACTATTGCATCCCTTTTTGATGACTCTATTTTTGTTTGGTGTGTTGATGTGATATGAGGACTAACCAGTCCAAATCTTGGCTCATGGGAAAATCCCTTCAACTGTTTTTCATAAATGCGTCTGTCAACAATATAAAATGCATTTAGTCATAATTTGCACATTAGATCAGCTTTTAGAAAATCAATTCATGGAAACATACCTCATATATACATTTACAACAGTGACGCCTAACCAACCGTTTTCAAGGATTTCATTTACATTTTCAGCAGCAACGAAATCTTGACTTTCCTCTCCGTATATATTATCTTCGAAAATCACTATATGACTATTACCATCTTTTAGCTTCGTATCCACATGAGTCTTCAATGCTAGTAAATGTGGAAAGAGAACAGGTGGTGTTATTGTGCTTTCAGTAGCTCCTTGGGATCGATTGGTTGATCCTTTAGATGGTTTCGAGCCGATGTTAGTCACCCCCTTTCCTTTCTCCGTCTATAACAACAATCATTGATTCAGACACTCTTTTCATTAATTGTTAAGGGTTTAGCTTGAAAATAAAAGGAAATAAATACCTCTTTGTCTGCATGTACCCTTACAAGTTCTGCCGGCCATGCAATGAATGTCCCAATAGCCTTTTCAACCGTATGAATATCATCGTCATCAAGTGGAATAGGTAGCATTGCATTTGGCTCATGAGCTACAGTAATCGTCACTTTCAGATGATCTTTTGAAAGTGGTCTATTATGCAGTGTGGCATCTGGGATATTGAACACTGTAGCCCTCGCTACAAGGTGATAGGTGGGTGTTGACAGATATAAATCACAATCATTATCACCCTGTAGAAGATCAGTACAGATAAATTATCAGTGTTTGTATGATTCATATTTAATGGGAACCGTTATTAGAATATTGATTACCACGGCTAAGACATTTTTTTTAGGTGAATGGCTCGCCTCAAAGCTGGTGGGGGGTGGGGCAGGATGTTCATGCGGTGGTTGTTCCTGAGTTGTGTCCTCCCTTTGCTTCCCACCCATAAAAGTTGCTAGCAACTCTCCCTGCCATTGCAATTTTTCTTCAAGGGTTGATATTTTTTCGCTCATTTGTTCCAATTTTTTCTCTGTATCATCTATTTTTTTCTTCTTCTCAAAATATACTCGGGGTGTCACCCCAAACCCTGCACCGCTGACACGACCGTATTTTTCCGGCTGCTTCAAAGCCGTCGATAATAGGTCTGTATCAGCTACAGGAGTAGCTGATTCCTGTGACTGTCAGATATAGGAAAAAAACTAATTATTTTTATGTAATAGAAATTTTAAACAAATCTTTTTATCATCGTGTCATACTTACACATATTTCCCACACTTTTTGTGTGTTCTCATCTATTAACTTCCCTTCTTTGTTCACACGTGCCTCCTTCCATAGCACATGACGTGGGATAGAAGTGCATTTGGTTTTAGATTCATCAATCTACATATAAACATAGAAAGATAATTATGATGTTGTTTATTGGCACCTAACAATATTACTGTAAATTTACAATACATACCATTTTCTTTTCTAATGAAGCGTACCCCATCCTTGCTTTACGATAGGGGTATGTTGGATTTGATGCACGTTCCTTATTTTCAGTACAGAGTTTCTGTTTCATAAATGAAATATTGACAATCAAAGTGATGAATACAGGTATCCTCAAACAACGTATTATCACTCACAATGTACCTGAAACTTCTCATCCCCACGACGGCCAATAAATGCATCCCATGCTTCTTGGGATATCAGGTGCGCATAGACAATGGGTGGGTGCGGGTTTATTTTACCTTTAGAATCTTTCAGGTGACATCTTGTTAAAATAGTACGAAAACCTCGATGAATCTTTCCTGCAAGCCTTAGTACATAATCCTTGTGTGAGTCGTCTACTATAAATGTACTCTGCAAGAGATTGAGAAGAGTAAGACACTGTTTCATCATTTTATTTGCTAGTTAATTAAAAAAATAAATTCATAATGTTACCGTAATTTCTTCCCAGATCACAGCCTTCAACCCGGACACAACATGGTGCCATGAATCTACGTCAATCGGCACGCGTTGCCGAGTGACAACTCCAATGTAACTGCTAAACATAGCCTTGTTGGGATTCACATGTTGGCCTCGTGCATTCCATCCGACTTCAAATTTGATGCCTTTTCTTTTCGCCTTAAGAATTTTGGCTAACACTGTCAAACTACGACACACCTGTGATTTCTGCGACTTCGGTCCTTCATTCCCGACCATTTCATCGATATCAACATCATCTATATGTTCATCTACTATGATATCAACGGCATGTGCTGATGGTTGTTGGACCTCAACACTAAGAGAAGGAGCCGCAACAGCAAGAGCAGCAGCAGGAGCAGCAGTAGGAGCAGCAGGAGCAGCAGCAGGAGCCGCATCAGGAGCACCAGGAGCCACAGCAGGAGGAGGAGTATGAGCCACAGCAGTAGGAGCAGCAGGAGCCGCATCAGGAGCAACAGTAGCAGCAGAATGAGCTGCAGGAGCAGCAGGAGCAGCAGCAGCCGCAGCAGCTGCTGCTTGAGAGACTTGTTCAGTCTCAAGGTTAGGAGCACCAGAATGTGCAGAAGTCATTATCTGCAAAAGTGGTTGAACAGTTCATTCAAATTACATAAATTCTGTAATGATGAGATAATAACATGAGATAACAAGATCTATATTACAAACAAAATATAACCTGTTTACTGAACTCTCTTTCTTTTTTTCAAAGGTTGAAGAGATTTGACACCTCTATCGACAATCCAAATCCCTTCATTGTGGTCTCCTCTAACATACAAAACATCATCTGCATTGGGACCGCTCCGAATTGATTGTGACGTACCACTAAAAGGATCGTCCTCAACTGAATTTTCATCGGAACCCTCAATAGTTTTGGACGATAACAGAACAATCGACCACTTTCGGTTTGCGGGATCTGGAACATAAAAAACTTGTACCGCTTGTGATGCCATTATAAACTGTTCGTCTTTGTACCCTTCTTTACTAAAATCAACTTTCACAAATCCCCATTCATCTATTTTAACACCACTATTGTTATCAATCCATTTGCATTGAAAAATCGGCAATTGAAATGTCATATAATCCAACTCCCATATTAGTTTGATAATGCCAAAGTATGACATATTTGCATAAATTGGATTTATATCCTTACTACCAGAAACATGCATCGCTTCAGCCACTAGTGTAACTCCACTATTTTGCATGGTACTCTCTTCATCATGTTCATCCGTATAGAATGTATAACCATTAATTACATACCCACTGTAAGATAATACATACACACTTGGTCCAGCGGCTAGCCATCGAAGTCGTTCTGAAATTGAATTCGGATTTTCATCCAACTGCTTAAAAATATGGTCCTGAAACCATCCTATAAACTGGTGATTATGTGTATCTGCTAACCATTTTTCAGCCCTTGATGGATTCAACTGCCTAATAATTTCTTTGTGAGTTTCAATATATGGAGCAACCTCCCAACTGTTATGCAAAACATAAAGATGAGCCTGCTCCCGATCTGTAATACTGATTGTTACAACTTCTCTTCCAGAAATTCCCTCACCCTCAATGCGTCCAGTGTGACGAGATTTCGGGAGACCAATGCTTTCCACATCAGATAGGTATTCAATACAAAATTCAATGGCTTCCTCAACAATATATCGCTCCACTATACAACCCTCTGGCCGACTTCGATTTTTGACATATACTTTCAAAATATTCATATACCGTTCAACAGGATACATCCATCTATAGTGCACAGGACCACAAAGTCGAATCTCTCTCACCAAGTGAATCATCAAATGAACCATCATATCAAAGAATGTTGGCGGGAAGAACATTTCTAATTCACATAATATGATGACAATTTCTTTTTCCATAGCTGGCAATTTCCCCGGGTCTAAAACATTGCTACATATAGCTTTGAAAAAGAAACAAAGTTTGGTTAACGTATGATGAACATTCTTGGGTAAAATGCAACGTAAAGCTATAGGAATTAGATCTTGCATCAAAACATGGCAATCATGTGATTTCAAACCTTTTAACTTCAAATCATTCATTGACACAATGTTCTTGATATTTGATGAGTACCCCTCTGGAACCTTTACATCATTAAAGAAGTTGAAAAACTGATATCTCTCTGCCCTAGAAAGAGTATAAGCAGCAGGAGGAAGAAACATTCGATTTTCACCTTTCACGGGAGCCAACTCTTCTCGTATTCCCATGTCAACCATGTCCAACCTTGCCTTAATTCCATCTTTTGTTTTGCCAGGGGCATTTAGCAACGTTCCAATAACACTATCACATACATTTTTTTCCACATGCATCACATCAAGAAAATGTCTGACGTACAAACAATTCCAGTATGGTAATTCAAAAAAAACTGATCTCTTTTTCCAACCTATTTTCTTAAGGTTTTTCGAAAATGGTTTACCAAAAACAGTGTTCATATCTTTTACTTTCTCAAACAGCTGATCACCTGTTAGTGGAGACGGTGTTGTGCGTTTTTCTGAACTTCCATTGAATGATGTCGTCCAAGATCGGTACTTATGCCAACGAGGTAGAAATCTACGATGTCCTAGAAACACAGATTTCGATGAATGTTTCAACCTAATTGATTCTGTATCTTCTTCGCACACGGGACACCCTTGAGTTCCTTTAATGCTATAGCCTGACAAATTTCCATAAGCAGGGAAATCATTTATTGTCCCATACAACATCGCTCTCAACGTGAAGTATTCACTTTTATAAGCATCATACAACATTACACCTGAGTCCCACAATAACTTCAAATCCTCGATCAAAGGAGTCAGATAAACATCAATATCGTTACCTGGTTGTTTTGGTCCTGATATAAGCATAGATAACATGATGAATTTTCGCTTCATGCATAACCAGGGTGGCAAGTTATAATTTAGCAACATAACAGGCCATGTACTATGAGTGCTGCTTTGAAAAACAAAAGGATTCACTCCATCTGTAGATAACGCAAGACGAAGGTTTCTCGGCTCTTTTCCAAATTCAGGATACTCATGATCAATTTTATTCCATTGAGGAGAGTCGGCCGGATGATGTAATAACCCATCTTTATTTCTTTTATCTGCATGCCACGACAATTGTCTTGCAGTTTCTTTACTTCCATATAAACGCCTAAACCTTGGAATGATTGGAAAGTACCATACAACTTTCGTAGGATTGGATTTATCTTTCTTGTATCGAGAAGCACCACACTTTAGGCATTCTGTAAGTGATTTGTTCTCCTTTCGAAACAATATACAGTCTTTCGGGCAGGCATGTATTCTTTCAGAAATCATTCCCATCGAGCGTAGCATTCGTCTAGCTTCATACGTCCGTCTTGGGAGCTCATTATCTTCCGGAAGCATGTCATTCAAGAGAGCAAGTAGTTCCGTAAAACTGACATCACTCCATCCATTGCCTGCTTTCAATTTATACAACTTCAGTACAGCTGACAATGTTGTATACTTAGTGCAAGCAGCATACAATGGCGTCTTTGCACAACTCTTTAACTTCTCAAACAATGTTGGGCAATCACGGGGTTCATCTTGAATTGTCTTTGTCATTTCCTCAATACGATCTTCATCATCATTGACATCTGTAATAACATCCTCCATACGGTCTTCTTCATTATCTATATTTGTATTCATATCTGACGATCCATAAAACACAGTTTTATCCCAGCCAGTAGCTACATTCGCTTTTTCTCCGTGTTTATTCCAACATTTATAACTCCGATCTATTCCGTGACATATCAAATGTTCTTCCAACTCCTCTGGAGTAAGTAGTCTAGAATAACAACAACGTAAACATGGACAAAGGATTTGAGAAGGATCCTTTGTGTGATCCTTTGCAAACTTGATGAACTCTTTCACTCCGTTCTCGTACTCTATTGTTAAACGATTAGAATCCATCCAATCTTTATTCATCTTCATCCTATTTGAATCTCAAATATTAGTATTTATGGTTCAAGTACACAAAAGAAGACTTCCAAATACAGTAGAAGGGAACCACTTCCTTGGAAGGAGATCAAGTAGTCTAACCTATAATCAAGATTCATAAAAAAGAATATTAGACTCACTAAAAAGATGATTATCTATCACTCTATTAGGAGAAAAAGATACGTATGAACCTAATGTGACATCAAACATGGTTTTACACACTTTGGGATAAACATGTGTTCATGTTCAGAAACGATTATAAATAATAGGATACCCCCTTAATTTAGTATCTCAACTTTTATAGAAAATATGAGGCTTTGAATCGCGTATAATTGCATTCAATAGGAGTTTGTAAAGAGAGTTGCGTGCATGGTAAAAAGTTGCGTGCATGGACTTATTCTTATCGATTCGAGAATCCCTGGTGTCATAGTCTACACCTTTCTCCACCTTCATGTCCAGCGCATGTCAAATTATCTTAGACTGATTTTCCATTAAGTTACTCAGGATTTTCAAGGAATCAGTCCCCACAATATGACACTAAAAAGTTCTACCATAGTTCTAATTGCATGATTCTAAAATGAATGATTTCAAGTACTATAGTTGGTTTGATTCTATAGTAATGCCTAAGTCATTATGTTCTAGTCCAGACACCCCAAAAACTAAACATTCCCCCTCCCTTTGTGTGGGTTAGACCCATGCATGTAGTTTTAACTTAAAATATCTATGTACAGCTTGATTATTTCTATCACAAGAAACATGGTGATACATAAACATCGTATTTAGGGTCTATTCATGAGACATAAATTTCCCCATTGTCACTATGTCGGAGCCAAATCTACAGATGAAATTTTAAACACAATAAAGATTGTTTTCCCCTTGTGCTCCCATGAATTAAATAAATCTACATAGTGGAGTGAAATGTGAGGTTTTCCCCACTAGTGATATCTTATGAAAAAAATTATCCACTCCCATGAATAATCTAAATCTGTATGGGAGGATGTAATATAGGTAGGTCCTTATAACAAGACATTAAACTGTGTGGCCAATGTTCTGTCCCTATGCATGGGTCGGTCCTACATAAGGGAACCTTACCACATCGTTATAAGAGAAACCATCTCTATCATTTTCACTAGGAAATCTTGACTTGCATCTACCCTTTCATGTTCAGGCCTCTTCCTTTCAAAAACCATACACTATGCACAAAAAGGTCTTAATCCTCATATCCTTCCATGGCCATCGGAAATGAGCGGTCATCGTCCTAAGGTCACCTTTATTTGACTAATCACAATATGCACTGGTGGATCTGCATATGTTTCCCACTAAAAAGGCATGTCAACCAAAGACAATTTCGTCCTCAATAATGGATTTTACTACCATCAAACACCCTATGACATTTAAGTACCATATCAATCCTTGGATTCATGAACCCCTGGGTTAAAATTTACATCTACCACCCCCCCCCTCATGCATGATTATGGTAGAACATTCTTGGTTATACTATAGTGAAAAGGGTGAATCATTTCCCCTTCTTATCAGAACAAAATGGAAACCTGCACAAAGGTCCTGGTTTTAGGACATTAAACTACACCATGCCTCAACTCTCCATTACATAAGACAAATTCTAGTAGGTTTTATACATTCCATAACTACTTGAAGGGATTCCATGAATGTTTGAAACAAATAAATAAAACTAGAATAGAATTCATACCCTTAGTTGGTCGAGGGCGTTGCGGGTTGCGGAAGGCGGCCGCGGAGGGCGACCGAGGGCGGCCGAGTGAGGCGGAGGGCGATGGAGGCGGCGGAGAGCGGCCGAGGGCGGCGGAGGGCGGCCGAGGGCGGAAGAGAACGGCGGCCGAGGGCGTTGCGGGCAGCCGAGGGAGGCAGGCGGTGGAGGTCGGCCGAGGGTGTTGCGGGCGGCGGAGGACGGCGACTGTACCGAGGGCGGCAAGCTCCGGCGAAGCGAACACAGCAGCGGTATTCGGGAGAAGAGTAGCAGGGTTACGGTTCCGCGAGAGCTTTAGCTGCGATAAAACGAGGGCACTGTGCGACCGACTTTATAAAAAAGTCGACTAAGGTTTTATCAGCGCTAAAAAAGCGCTGATAAAGGCTACCTTTATCAGCGCTAAAATTATAGCGCTGATAAAATCTAGCTTTATCAGCGCTTTTCTAGCGCTGATAATATTATGATTTATCAGCGCTAGAAAAGCGCTGATAAAGATTCCCCGTATCAGCGCTCAAATTTCAGCGCTGATACCGGGTCTCTTTATCAGCGCTTTTTTAGCGCTGATAAAGATAATTTTTATCAGCGCTTTTTGAGCGCTGATAAAGGATACCCTATATCAGTGCTGAAATTTGAGCGCTGATAGAGGTGTTCTGTATCAGCGCTTTTTTAGCGCTTATATAGGAAACCTTTATCAGCGCTCAAAAAGCGCTGATAAAGACCAACTGTATCAGCGCTAATATTTTAGCGCTGATACAAATCATATTTATCAGCGCTTTTCTAGCGCTGATAAATATTACTATTATCAGCGCTAAGAAAGCGCTGATAAAAATTAGCTTTTTCAGCGCTGTAATATTAGCGCTGATATAGGGTATCCTTTATCAGCGTTTTTGCTTAGCGCTGTTATAAGGGCGCGCTTCCCTTGCCCGTTTTTGTAGTAGTGGGACCGGCCACCGCCGGTCCCGTTGAGTAGGTACCGGCCGGCCAGGTTGGCCCTGCCAGAAAGGGAGGAGCCGGGGTAAATAAATTCCCTCGGCCGGATCAAAGCGACCCCAATTAAGGGGTCGCGGTTTCATGAAACGGGAGCGGCAGCGCCCCCCGTGCGAGCCGACAAACGGCTCGGCCGTTTTGGCCGAGCACAGACCGCGCGCCCAGCACGTGGGTCGCCGAACTGAGCCACCGGGCCGGGCCGCGTCGGGCCCGGCCGACCGGGGGCGTCTCGGGCCGGGTCGGTTCGGGCCCAAAACCCCCGTTTTCGGACCGTTTGGGTTCAATTGCCCATAACTCGGGCTACGGACCTCCGAGCGACGCGCCGTCAGCGGCGACACGATCCTTGGAATGAGACGGTCGTTTCGATATATTGCACTCAAGGTTTCGTAATACTTTGAGTTCGGCCGGGATGGTTCGTACACGAAACCAACCGGGCCCTCGGAGCGGAAACACTCATATCTTGAGCTACAGACATCTGATTGACGGGCCGTCGACTTTGTTGGTTTTCTCTTAGTGAGACGGATCTTTTGGAATACTCCGTCCGAGGTTTGGACGCATGTGGAGAATGGTCGGGTTGGTTTTTCCTTAAAAACCCACCGGGCCCCTGGGACGAAAAGGCTAATAACTCTCAGAACGGGCCTCTGATTGACGCGTCGTCTGCGACGTTGAGTTCCTATTGACGATACAGAACTTTTGGATACATCAACTCTAGATTATGTGTCAGTTGATGTATCAGCCTCTCGGCTCGTGGAGCGGACCCTCCCGAACGAGCTTGCTGTGTGCGGGAACTCTAGTGCTGGCTGCGACTGCTACTGTGACGACGATGACTGTACAGAGATCCTCAGTGGATTCGATGGCGACGAATACAACACTCAGCGATCCTATGTGGATCAGTGCTATCGATCCTGTGTGGGTCTGATCCTGTGTGGGTTAGCGCTCAGCGGTTCTGTGTGAGCCAGCGCCTATAGATCCAGTGTGGGTCCGATCCTGTGTTGGTCTTTGCGGGCGTTAGTACCTATCGATCCTTTGTAGGCCCGACGACTTAGATGGATCAGTGATCATCTCTATCGTCTTTGAATAAGTATACCTGTGTGAGCTGAATCCTGTTTATTTTTCTGTGTGGATTGTGTTGTGCTATCCGATGCGGATTACGTTTGCTTTCCTGTGTGGAATACGTATACTTTTCTGTGTGGACTGAGTTGTACTTGGGCTCAAAGGTTGGAGCGTATTCGAATTTATGACTTAGGTATAAGTATTGGAATATACCTAAGCAGTGTCGGTTGTTACTTCATGATTGTATCTTTCCTTTGTGGATTATCCTTTGTGGATTTTGGGAGACCATCGGGGGTCTCGGGGTCCCTACTGAGTAGCTTATACTCACCCCTGCATGGGCTATGCCCACACTACGTTGTGTTGGTTGCAGACGACGGACATCGTTGATCGTGGTTGAGGCTTGCAGAGCAGGATGGTGCTTGGAGGTGGACCACTGGGCGGGATGTACTCGGAGTGGACGGCGGGACCCGAGGAGCAGTGGAGCTATCTATACCCACCCTTCTGGTGGGATTTCCAGTGGACAGCTCGGCGTAGCGGCTTTTACTTTTCAATTGTTGTTTTCCCTTTAGAGTTGTACTTTACTTCCAGTTTGGGTTTTTATACTGTCCCACTTACTTTTCCGCACTTACTGTTGTACCAGTTTTTATTTAGTGTTTTCTTTTTCCGCTTGCTTACTCTGTGGTGCTTGTTTTCTTTACAAAGGCAATGCCTTCCCTTTTTACCGGGATTTACGCCTTGGTGATAGTTGCCAGCCCCTGGCCTATGGAAGGCGGGCTTTGGGTAGTCACGGCACGGGCTCCGAGGACGGGACGTGACAGACCTTTTCTTGACGTGATCACCAACGCCTCTGACGGTTCGTCAAACGGATGTCTGGTCTGAAAGTTATCAGCTTTTCCGTTCCAGGGGTACGGTTGGATTTCAGGTTCGATCCAACCTGGCCACTACCCAAATGCGTCCAAATATCAGGCGAAGTAAGTTAAAAGTTCCATATCATCAAGAGGAATCCAACAAAGTCGACAGCACGCCAATCAGATGTCCGGAGCTCATGTTATAAGCGATTCCGCTACGAGGGCCCGGTTGGTTTCGGGTTCGAACCAACCCGGATGTACCCAAAGTTCTCTGAAACCTTGAGTGTAATATACCGAAACGACTGCCTCGATCCAAGGATCACATCACAACTAATGGTGCATCAATCAGAGGTCCATAACCCATGTTATGGGCGTTTGAACAAAACTGCCCGAGAATAGGGGGTTCGGGCCCGGTCCGACCCGACCCAATACTCCCCTAGGTCGGCCCGGCCCGGTGGGCGCGGCCCGGCCTGGCGTGGCCGGTCCGGCCCGGGGCGGCTTTGTGCTGGCCGAGTGGACATGCAAAAAGGGGGTGGGGGGAGCGGCTGCCCCCCCCCCCTTGATTAAACACGGCGCGACTTTAAGCCGCCCCCTCCCCCAAACCCAGAACGGCAAAGCCGTTCCGGTCCGTCGCGGCTCAGCCGCGGGGGTCTCCTTCGGCGGCGCATCGCTGCCGCTCTCTGCGGACCACCAAACACGCACCGGTGGTCCGTTTTACCTGTCGTCTACACCTGGAGTCCTTACGGGACCCGAAATTCACTGCGGAGTCTTCAAATCACCATTGCGTCCTGTTCCTTCGTCGCCCATCGATCCATACATCATATAAACAAACTTTGTCCTCTTCGTGGTTTTCCGGCACGGCGCGACGACGCCACGGCTTTGTTCGGCCTCCATGGCGCGGCGCGATGGAGCCACTCTTCTTCGCCCATTCTTCTTTGTTTCCGCGTGGTGCGATGGCACCGTGTCACCTTCGTTCGAGTCGCAACGAGTATGACAGCAAGGGGGGAGGAGGGTCGACCGTGTTTGTGCGGTCTGACCTCCCCCCATTATAATGATAGCAAGCGTCCAACAATTATCAACGAAGTTTGTTAAATAAAACTTGAACGAAGATTAAACCCCTACCTCGAAATTGACGTCGCACGTCGTCGAGTCGCAGAAGTCGAACGTCACGGTAGTCGGGTGTCGTGGAAGAACGGTATCGATTCTGTTGACGTCAGAAGAAAAAGAAGAATGTTTTCGTTGGCGTCGATCTCCACGGTCGACGTCTCCTTCCTTGTCATGGAAGAGAAAGTGGATGGAGAATTCTGGGACATCCAAGTCGATGTCCTTCTTCGGAGATGTAGCATTCTTCAACTAAGGAGATGAAGTAGGAAGGCTCGTTGCCATTGGAAATGATCACCGCGGTCGGCGACTTCTCCCTTGACATGGAGGAAGAGGAGAGTTGATGGCCATTCTTCGCGGAACGAGGATGTTCTTCGTTAAGACGGGTGATCGTTCTTCACGGAGGAAGAAAGCTCTCCCAAAATATTTTCCCAAAAACAAATATCTCAATAAGCCTCATTCTTTTAATAGATCTCCAAGCCATTCAAAAATTCAAGAGGTGTGACAAGGATAATTAATAAGGCCATTAATTATCATAGTCAGCCTCATTAATCTTGAGAGGTGGAGAGGCTCCACCAAAATAAATGTGTGGAGTTTCCATGCATTTAAACAAGGTAGGTGAGTTATGGGGAGGTCAAGGGGGTTATGGGGGAGGTGAGGAGTTAGGGTCTCGTGTGGGCCCTACCACACTAAACTCTCCCATGGGAGGTCGGTGGGTGTGGGCCCCAAATCTAACTCCTCCTTTGTTGAAAAAAATAACCACCTTCCCTGAATAAAATTTGTGCATGATAAATTTTCTTTAGTTCAACTAAACCCCAAAAATTAATCCTCAACCCGCTCAAAACACAAGTACAACAAAGGTCCCCTTAAGAAATTACCGGCGCTGCGGTTTCATCGGTGCTCTTGGGTTTCAATTCCGAGCACCGGTTAAAAAGATATAAAAACCCGTTCGTTCGTTCACTGAACATACCCCAGCCAATATTCGGAAATGTGATTTCAGGCACACCGGGCCTCGGAATCTGGTGCCATCAGAAATAGTGCACTCGCAGAATTCCAAAGAAAATAAGAAAAAAATTTCCTTGAAATTTACGGGTCTTTACAATCTCCTCATGATAAGATTTAGAGAAGAAGGAGATGAATAGATCTTCTGTCTAATGCATAGGATATTTGAAGGAATTTCATAAGAAATTAATTTCATAGGGGATTCTTATTGGAGTTAGTTCTCTACAACTATCAAAATTTATACATTATATTTATATAATATAAATAAATATCCTGTGACAGGATGATTATTCTTATATATATCATTAATATGATAATGTATTCATAGTATATGTCACATTAAAAGGTTATATAAGTTCCCCATTTTAATGATAAATTGTAGATGTTATAACTATATTATTAAACATTTTCATATGGTCTTAATAACATCTATCTAATTCGACACATATGATGTTTGACTAATAGTTTCTAAGGGATCATAAGACATTGAAACTCTTTCTCAAGAAACAATCAAACGGTGATTACTATTGAGGGAGGCTGTGATGATAGACCCAAAAATATGAATTCCTGGTGGTTATGTGTCATTAGATATTCCATTATACAACGGTGTTTATTGATCCCCATGCTTTAGATTATTATTATTAATGTGTATCATGAATCACATTCAATGATGTATGGATGAAAATCATGATGAAATATTCTCATGATGAGATATCTTATGTTTTGTACCACATAAGTTATATGGTTTTTATTAAACAGGTAATGGAATTATTTTTCCCTTTAATATTAATGGGTGAATATATATCTAGACAATAGATTAAAATGGAACTGTCTAATTATATCGATGGATATGGTATATCATTGGTGAGACAATTTCAAAAATTCAATGAAATATTTATCAATTATATAGGGTAACAAAACTTCTTTGTATCCTACATAATGAGATATTGATATAAAGGGATTATATTATATAGTAGCATTTGTTGAATGGTTTACATCTTTGAGACATTACTTTATCTCTGAGAGTTTCCAGATAGGTTTATAGAAATTGATATTGGACATTAGATAAAATCACCACATTCCACCTAGAATAAGGCCTAGTAGGTAACACACAATGTGTATCTAAAATATCATTAAAATCCCATTGAAAATAGTTTTAAGAAACAAATATTATTCTTACATAAAGAAGAAACAATAATGAAAGTATTATTGATTGTATAAATTTAATCATGAGATATTCATGTTTATAATATGTGAGTAAAAATTTATATATTTTTATTATTATTCAAAATGTAATATATATATATATATATTCAGATGTTGTGTGAATAGATTAATATAAATATTTATTTATTTTTGAAAAAACTTAAAATAAATATTTATACATCAGTTTAATGAATATAATATTTTTCTATATTATGAATGAATCATATTTATTTGATAATGTATTTTTTTTCAAAGGTTCAAATAATTACATGGAAGATTGAAAGGTTGAGTTAATGGCTCGATATAAATTATATATTTTAATTTAAATAATTTATATACATATTTAATGTTTTATTAAAAAATGATATTTAGTGAAATTCATGGATAATTTTAAAGAACATAAAATATTCCACATAATTATAAATTATATCTTATATGAATTTTCAAAAGAGAGTTTTAGGGTAAAATAGAGAAACTCTTGGGAATCTCTCTCAATCCCTTGAGATAAAATCATACAGCTTACCACTCATTAACATAGAGAAAACAAGATAACCCCTTATTATGATCAATAAAAAAAATGTGAAGCTCATAGTTCCTCCATGAAAGAACATGAAATATTATTTATATTTGATATATATGAAATTTATCATGTGAATTATTCATATGGTGTTATTATATAACATATACTTTCTTATTTTCATTTTTTCGGAAATATGATAAAGACGTTCGTGTGTATGACTGACTACCTCCTGGCAAAGATATTTTATTAATTCACGCTATACATGGAATGTATTAAAGATGGTTTTAATAATATTTTTATATGTGACATAAATATTATTCTTTAATTATAATATATAACATATATTTTTTCATTCAATAATACATGAAAATAAAAAAAAAATCATTCATGTGTACCTACGACCTACCATCTCCATGAATGGTGTACTCCATTTTCTATATATATATTTAATAGTTGTTTATAAATACATATTTAATAAATATTTATGATATTTATATCATATTTATAATTATTGAGATGAAGAAATCCTGACCTAAGTAAGAGTACTAAGAATAACAAGTAATAACATGTACAAAAAACAAACTGGTTATTACTCAAAACATAAATTTAATGTTGAATTGTTAATAAATGTGTTAAACAATGTCATATGTAAATCATATATAGTATTATATATATAAATATTATTATTTTAAAGATATATAATATACTTTCAATTATTATATATTATGTTTTAATGAGTACAAAGAGAATCAAGACTTAAGGTATAGGGTTTCCATCTCACTTTATTACTTTTATAAGACACAATATATATTCACCACCTATTTCATATATGTGGTTTAAATAAATCCCATGAATTTATTTTATGAAAATTATAATTAAATTTATTTTTATTTTGGTATATATTTTTGTATTTATCATTCTTGGGGTTTATGGTTCAAAATGTAACAAATTAGAATTTTTTTATCAATTTCCAATGTTTGAGATATATGTAATGATATGAACCTACATTCTTTAATGAAATGTATATACATCCAATTTTTAAATAAGTATAATTATATTATATATTATAATGATATTTAATATTACATTTTATGTTATTCCTTCATTGGGATTATGATTCAATGTTACCAAAGTCATAATTATTAATATTATAATCTCATCATTTAATGTGATTTATTATGATTGAGTTTAAAATGTTGTAATATAATAACATAAATCACATTAATTCCAATAAATATTATTATCTTCTATTATTCATGGTATTTTCATGTAATGGTTCCATTTAAACAGTCTTTTTTCTTAGTACAATTAAGAAAATGTTTTTGTAAACATCTGACATTACTTCACTCTTAAGTCATAAATATATGATCTTTAAAAACAATTTTTTCTAAATTATTTTATAAATTATATAAATTATATTTAATTCTCATGATAAAATAAAAATATTTTGAAATTTTTTTATTTTTAAAAAAATGGATTTTTCAAATAGAGGTTATTTTCCTTATGAAATGCTCTAACTGTTATTTCAAAATCCTTATCCATAAAATATGGAATCCTTTGATATTGATTAATCTTTACTAAGGGTATGAATAAAGGAAACCATTCTTATTATTTATTTGAATGTTTTATTTTATATATGAAATGTTTTTTATTAAACCTATTTCCATTCCACATGTTATATCATTATAAAATTATTATCAAAACTACTTATTTTCATGGGTTATGGAATGTTGGAATGATTATGATACCATTTGAATTTCAAAGGGTATGACATGATGAAGTATTTATGATAGCCATATCATTTCATGGGTTATGATACAATGAATGTTTATGATCTTGTGGAACACATAAATATGGTTTTTATTCTATGAATTGTAGGACCAATATCTCTATCCAATGAATTGGATAAACAATTATATTTCTACTAGGTTAGAGAGGGATGGAAAAGAGGTTTATCCTGTTTTACTAAGACATTTCTATAATATAGAGTGAACTCGGTTTAGAATTGGTCTTATTTCACTATGATTCATTGGTGGGTGAACCTAATCCACTATTAGAAAAGGGATTCTATGTGGGATGGTATTGTCTCCCACCTAGAATGTTAGTATACTAACACGGGGGTACACTGGTGATCAGCCTAAGCTAGAAAGAGGGTACATAAGAGGTCATATCAATAACATGTGGGTACAAGGGTGGATAACCAAAGTATAACATGTTATAAACGTATTAGTGGATATACTTTAGATATGATTTTATTGTTTTATGTGTATACAAAAAATTTATGTTTTATTACAATGTTATTCCCTCATAGATCATTTTCTTTTATTTACTTATGATTCATGCCTTATGAGACTGAAATATTTATTCCATGATTCATCTTTATGATATTAAAGAAAAAGGATCTTTTTCTAATGTTATTTTGATGTTATCATACCCTCATACTTATGTAATGCTTACATACCATACATTTTTATAGTTTTTGAGAATTTCATCTCACCTATTCTCTTGTTTCCTTTCCCCTGGTTATAAATATATTTTTAATTAGGGATTTTTTTTAGGAATAATAAATTATAAGATCATTATGGGATCTGTTGAAGATCCTTAAACAAGTTAGAATATTATTTTTATATGTTTCCAGTGGAAATAAACAAATATGTTCCTTAGGTGTGTGTTTGTATAATTTATGGAACATTTTTCTAAAAAGATATAATATTTGTGTATGATATTATTGGATCACTATATTTTGTATCAAAGGAAGGGTTTAGTCAACCTTTGGAAGAATGATGAGATAATTTTAGTGATATACCTAGGGTTATTTCTTGGGATATGTCTAGGTATGCCCTTATAGATAAGTCCAAGTAGGATTGATGTTTAAGAAATTGTTCTGTAAATTTTGTAAATGATTTATGGAGTGTTTTCCAAAAAATTATATCCCTTTCTGGATTCTGAAAGTGGTTGTGGATCTGGAATAGATATATGTACTGGTTAAAACCTAAAAAATACCATATTAATATGGGATCAATTAGGAAATTGTGCATGATAATGGGCCTTACTACACACATAGTTTGAAACTCTTAATAGATATGCATTGTCAATTCACAAAACATTATTGAACCATCATAAAAGATTAATATATATGATGACTATGAATTGGATAGGATTTACCTATGGTGTCACATATTTAAATGAAGGTGTCTTGAATTAGAAATATTATATGTTTTTTCATGGTTATGTCTTTTTAATGTTTTATTACTGTTCCTCACACTATGGTTTTTTTAATACTCTATCGTAGGAACCATAAGGAACTAGATTAATATTAAATGTGGTGGATGATATTCTAAAGATAATCCAAGAGGGAAGATGAATTGAGTAAATGGGGTTGTGATTATATGTAATCATTTAAAAAAAATAGTATTAAGAACATGTACCTTAACCTACTGTAATAAAACCTAGAGAGGAGAAGGAATGTGTTTGTTGAGTGTTTTAGTGATAGTAACCCAATAATAAAAGTGATTGATCTTACTATTTGTTAAAAATGTTGAATGAAGAACCCAAGTGAATGATATAAAGTAACATGAATATATTTTGATTTCGGAAAATAATAACATAAATAATGTAACTCTAAATGAAAAATGTTTAGCCTTCTTAACATAATGGATGGGAATATTGGTCTACCTATGTTTTTTTCAATGAATGAATTCATTAAATGCGAAACGTGTTGGAATTTTTACAATCAATTTTAATGGGGGAAAGTTGTGAAGAAAATTAGTAAGGTGATATGATTAATAGTAAAAATGCAGTTGATGAAGAGATGATAAATTACATGTGAATGGAAATAAGTGGTAGGGAATAAGATTAAGAAGATACATCAATTATTTGAGAATGAATTTGGATGAATTAAGTGTTTATATATCATAATTAAATGATATTGTTTTATGAATCATGAATTATTTAGTTATTTTTCAGTATCCTTTATTTTTTATGTATTTGAGAGGATAAGTTGAATGATGATTAAACATCAAGGTGATTTTTGGTTAAGCCAATAAAACCCTTAACATGTTCTTAAGGATGATTAAATGATGTTTATTAAAGGAAAATAGATTATTAATATGGATAAAGTAAATTTTATATAAAAAATGACCTAAGAACTGTGAAATGATTTGTTGAAAAAGTTATTTATACTATCATTAATGAAGCTAATATTTTTTTGTTAAGAGGAATATATCCAATAATCTATGTTATATGTGGGAAATGAATATAAATATATGTTCTCAATAAGGTATTATGGTAATTCATGTTATTACAGGTTTTCAAGAAAATAAAAGATCAAGGTATTCACATAATTGGTATGTGACAATCAAGACCTACATTATGATATATTAGAGATCAACGTTAGGTTGATTCTAAAAAAATTTGAGACCATCTTTCTAAAGTACCTTATTTCAAACATTAAAATGCGTAAAAAGGTTAACCATTTATACTAATTTTTGTGTTAACCTTTTAATAAGGATTCAGAGATTAAGGATTCACAATATTCTGTTTTATAAATATTGGACAACACATTCAAAAAAAAATTTCAGATAAATAATGATAGATGGAGTAACTTATCATTCATTTATTGGATCTTATGTTTAATTATTTCTTCAAACACAACAAATTAATCTGTATTTCTGTGAGTAAGAGATGAAGTGAAAATTGATCAAGGATCAACTAATGAATAAGATTGTGATTATGAAAACGAATTAAATCAAGTGAGTATATCTTCATGTGAAAATGTTTCATCTTTAGGAACACGTTTTCAAATAAAAAATTTCCTTGTTAAAATTGTTTTTATGGATTCAATGACATTTTGTAATCCTCTTTGGTTCTTGGATTTGTGATCAATAACTTTTTACAGACCATGACCTCTATCACTCTCAATCTGAACTTGGATAATATTTTTAGAAATTATGCCCATGAATTCACACCCCACCTATGTTCTCATTTGAGGAATACTTGTTATGAGTTACTTTGTGTAATAATTATTTTTCTTTTATTCCCTTTTCAAAAGAAGGTTTAATATTGATTTTTCAGATGTCGGTTTCTATGAATGTAACATTCAAGTATTAAAAATTTGATGACCCAAATGAATTTCATGGAAAAAATTCATTTTAAGGGGGTATAATGTAACACCTCGTGTTTTAAGAATTATTATTTTTCCAATAAATGAAAATTATTTAATGGATTGCATTGCACACTACTCCAAGTTAATATTTAATTATACCAAACACTAATTAAATATTTTTCTACATGAGACATTGAGATTAGATTTTGTAAAATGGAACACTATGTTTGGATTTTTACACAGAATATCTAGATTCAATTATATCTTTCATTATATGAAAGAAAGAGTTTTACCGAACTACAATATACTATTAATATTATTATTTAATATGATAGTTATTCCTTAACAGTTTGAGTTAAGGTAATGAATCGAATTAACTAACTTATGAAACTATATAGTTATATATATATATATATTAGTTATATATAGATTATAAATAAATTAAGAATCATTGAAAATAAAAAGATATGTTTTCTAAAAAATAATATCTTTTACAAAATTTGGGCTAAAAAATCTAGGCGAACATAATTTAAAATTACATTTTACCACTGTTCAAATAAATATTTGAAAAAATAAACATCAATTTTGAAATCATAATATAAAAACAATATTAAGGTGATTTTTTTGTAATATTATGAGAAATTTCATTTGTTGATGAATAGTTAAAAATTCATAATTTTAATTTCAATTTGATTTTTTTTCAAAAAATTTTAATTTTTCATTATCTTTTAAATTGATTTTAAGGATATAATAGTTAATCTAAAATATATTCATCGAATTTTGTTCATTGGAATCAATTTACAATTGAAATTTTATATATGAACTTTATAAACATTTAGTCATTTTTTTCATGAAAAACATGTTTTTCATCACGATTGTGGGATTAATTTAAAATAGAAATCAACTAATAATTTAATTTGAATTTGGAAAATAGATTACATATTTTCAACCAGAATAATTTATAATATCTAATAAACCAAAATAATTTTCTCCATAGGGATTAATGAAAGAAATTAAAATTAATTTCAACGATTAATGTAAAAACAAGATTACTTAGTGGTCAAATATAGAATATAAGGCATAATAATCATCAAAAACTAGTCCAAAACCCATATTCTTGAAATATTTCAACCCTTTTCATGTTAGGATTGAATTAATGATATTTTGGGACACTTTTTCGATAAAGTGTCCCAAATAATAAGTAATGTAATGAAATGCATAAAAATGTACCTCTCTCCCTTTTAATTCATATCAAGCATTGGAATTGAAAAAAACATAATTTCTATTTTAAATATCATTTTTAAAGTTAAACTAGTATTTTAATCCTTATATTTTTTTATTTTATAATCTTAATAAATACCAAAGAAGATTTATTTAGTTAATAAGTTAACAAATCAAATGATAATAAAATCATTAAAATTGAATTAAATAGAAATAATTATTATGTTACATTATTTTATAGATGAATATATTATGTTACATAGTTGTGAACATAATATATTCCATTTAAATTATTTTATTTTTATTTTTTAAAATTTAAATTAAATTAATAATGTAAAAATTGACATTAATGTCATTTTATAATAAGTAATATTTTATTAATTGATATGAAAATAAACGAAAAATACAATCATTTTTATAGTGATTTGTATATATTAATAGATATCAACTCTATTCCATTGATTGACAAGTATTTATACTATTATGATGGTATTGACTATTATATAGAAAAAATACATTTAGCATAGTCATTTTTAATGTGGGGTTTTGTGCTTTACAGGCCCTTGTGTTAAAGATAACATCCAACACACACATATTTTTTACATTATAAATTAGATATCATATATAAAATAAATTATTCAAAATTATATGATAAGTATCACACTGAAATAGCCTTAAAGAACAAAACACCAAGGTTAGAATACTAGATAATGTAATAAAAACCAATATTCTAAAATAGGGAAACATAAGAGTTATGGATCGAAATTTTTAAAATATATGAATAAATGTGTGTTAGAGGTTCAAATCGACCATATAATCACTATAAATCATTAATTATCATTTTTATATATTCTTGAGTTATTTTTCACCTCCTATTTATAAATAATTTTGAGTATTTACAACAATAAAACTCTTCCTCAACTATAATAGGTCACTCACTCTGCCACATTCATGATACCTATAATGATATTCAGATCTTACAATGTCTACCCAAATAAATTATATTATTCCAAACACTAATCCTAGAAACATCACATTGGTTATAAATCCAACCATCTATTTACTTTGGTGAAAAGCAAAAGGGGATACCCAAAGAAGAGGCAACCGTTATGAACAAATATTTTTTTACTTCTTCCTAAAACCACCTATATTATTTTTATATAAATATTATATTATAAACACAATGTATTAATATATATAGATACTTTTATTTTATGGGTAATACCTACAATGTTACAAACATCTATAAAGTGTGTTAATAAATCATTGTTCATATATATGGAGGACTACCGCCTCACAGTCTGATGTCATTTCTTATTTCCATTAGCACCATTCAATGATGTGAAAAGTTATATAAGTACTGTTTATATTGGATTTATATTACATTTATAAATTCATTATTATTAACTAAGTATTATATATGAGATAAATTCTTGAATTCCATTTTAAGGGTATACGATAATGTCCTTCATGTGCAGGGAAGACTACCGCCTATCCAAGCAATGTGATTCATTTAAATTATATATTGAATGTGTTCAGGGTGAGTTTAATTAATTTTTATCATATAAATGAAATATAATATTATTCTTTAATTATATTTTATCATATAATTTTATTTCACTCAATATGACATGAAAATGGAAATATTGTTCGTGAGTACATACGACCTACCATCTCCCTGAAAGGTGTATTCCATTTCTTATATAATTATTTTATAAATTATTATAAATACATATATGATCATTATATATAATAATTACTTAATTTTTGTATCTTGAGATATTATGAATTTTGGATCTGAGTTAGAGTTCATGAACAATAAGTCAAGACATATATGAAAAACAATGTGGTTTTTACCCAATACAAAACTGTAACATAGAATAGTTAATGAAAGAGTGAAATAAAGTCATAAAAATTAATATATAAAATTATTATTATGAATATGGTATAGTTAATGATTTACAAAAAAATTATTACATAGTACTTTTTAATGAATACGATGAGAGTCAATACTTAATGTCTGTGTTTTTCATATCAATTTTTACATTTGTGAAACACATGCTATATTCACCACCTATTTATTCGATGAGGTGTATATAAATCCCTTGAATTTATTTTATGAGGATTATAATCAATGATTTTGATATTTTCATATCCATTTTAGGATATCTCTTTCATTTGGTTTATGGTTCAAAAGTTACCAAATCGGTAAAGTATTTTGGTCTTAATTTTCATTCTTTGCGACGTATGTTATGATTTCCACATACATTATTTCATGATGTGTATATAAACACCTTTTACATGTAATATCATATATTTTTCTATTCTCGTGATATTTTATACCCTATTTTATGTTATTCCACCATGCTTATTATGATTCAACGTTACCAAATATATAACAATTTATGTTATTATCTCATCATTTTTAAAGATTTATTTATGAATATGTACCAAAAAGATAAAATATAATGATATAATTATCAATAATTTTCATGAATTTTTTTATCCAATGTCTATTTAGGTTACCTTCATGTAATGCTTCCATTCATCCACACTCTACTTAAGAGAATTATGAAAATAGTTTTAATAAAATGTAACTTTATTTCTATCTTTGGTATGAAATCATTTCTCTTTAAAAACAATGTCATCTAAAAATTATTTAATAATGTTTTAAATGATCATATAAGATCATTTTCAAGGATATGGATTTTGATTTTTTTTAATTTTAAAAAAGTAATTTTCCAATAATGGTAATTTTCCTTAAGAAATTATCCAAGGGATATTTCAAAATCATTCTCCATGTAAGATGACATAATTTGATATTGTATATAATTTACTAGGGGTATGATCCATGTAGTTCATTATTATTTGTTATTTTATTGTTTTATATTTAAGATTAAGTTTTTTATAAAACCAATTTATTTTCCATATTTAATATCCTAATAAAACGCTTATGAAACCTACCTCTTTTCAAAAGGTTATGACATGATGAAATGATTATGAAACCAATATCTTTTCTATAGGTTATGATATTATGATATGATTATGATACCCATTTCATTTCATGGGTTATGTTAAGATTATTATTTATGAACTTGTGGTTCACATAAATATAATTTTCATAATGTGAATGGTTTGACCAATATATCCCTCTAATGTGTAGGGTAATGATTTGTGTATCTGATGAGATAGACAATGTTGATACGGGTAGTGAACACAGTTATGTAAGACCTGACTGGAAGGAGGAGTAAACTCTTTTCAGTAAATTACTTCCTCTAATATTATTGTTTGCAGAGTGAACCCCTTACTTTATGGGGAAAGGGCTTCCAATAAGAATGGTGGTGTGTCCCACCCAAAAGGTTATCCACCTAAAACAAGGGAATATGGGTGGTTAACACATGCTCTAAAAGGATATATGGGCGGTCATCCCAATCCCATGTTGGATATGGTTGGATATCCTAGGCCTAATATGTTATGAATATCTTGGTGGGTATTCATGAAATATGATTTTATATTCTTTTGTGCATTCCAAAAATATATATCTTATTCCATTTTTATGCTCTCATGGATCATGTTTCTTCGTTCCCTATGATTCAAGTCTTATGGGATGCCAATATTTATTCAATGATTCATTTTTATGATATTTGATTTTCAAGGTATGGTTTTCCAATGTTATTCTCATGTTCTCATACCCTTTTTCTTATTTCATGATTATGTACATTTCTTGTTTTCCCATAATGAGCATTGGTGGTTACCCTTTCTTATGTTTTCTTTTCCTTGGTTAATAATGAGTTTTTTATGTAGTTTATTCCGATTAAGAATACTAAAGTGGAAGATATTTATGGGAGATATTGATAATCTTTCACCATTTTAGAATATCATGGTTCCATGTTTCCAAATTAAAAAAACTATTATGTTCTTCAGGATTGTATTTGTTTAATGTAATGAGTAATCATCTAATAATATGTCACATCCATGTATGAAGATCCTGGGTCTCCATGTCATCGATACAAAAGATCAATATGAATTAGTTTTTGTCATGATGTTTGATATCAAGATTTGAATCTGCCTTTCATTTCATAGAGCAACTATAAAACATCAACTACCAAGGTTGAGGCACTTGTTTGATACATTAAATTTATTTCAAAATATTTTACACTAGAGTAACATCGTCATTTGGGATCAACCCATCTCCTTGATCAATATTATCCTCTAACCAATTTTTTCCATTAAATAACACAAACAATACATCCTTCAAGAAATTTATGTAGTCATTTTAAGAACAAATCACTTGAAATATTTATATTTTTTCAATAATTTTGGGTGGAGAAAAAGCCTAAAAAATCAATACCCACATTTTCTGATTATTGATTATAAATAAGATCATATTTCTTTCGGGAAGAATTATGTTTCTCATTGATATTATTTCATAAGACCTACTTTTTTCTATGATATTTTCTCATTCCGATGTGACACCTTTTCCCATGTTATATTCTTCTAAATTTTGTTTATCTTTTCTTCGATTTTACTAATCCAATTATCATAAAATAAACACTCATCCACACATGTTCCTTAAACATGTAAAATCATGTTTATGTGATTATTTATTCTCATGCTTCTCCATGTTTTTACCCACACTCTAATAATTTTTTTAGATATTTAAATAAAAAAATTTTATATTTCATGAAAACATAAAATAAATTATGTAAAGGGAAAATAATACAAAATAGTAACTTCAAAAACAATCTTGATGTTAAAATTTCAATAGCTAAATCTAAATCATGAAATCATACATCAGAGATATTCCTATATCTATATATTTATATAGTACAATGAGGCTCAAAATATTCAACACAAATCAATATGATAAAATTAGAGCACTATCAAGTGATGACAGGATCAAAAATAAAATGAATCACCCCAACTTTAGAGCCAATAAAACCTCCAAACATACACAACAAAACACAATATACAATGATGAAACAGAAGTTCGGTACCCATCATATAATGATAATGACTTATTTTATTTATTGTCATCAGTTAAGGGAAATTTGAATGAATATATTAATATGGAATAATTATTCATTGATTATTATAGATGAAGTAAATTTGGAGGAACAAACTCATAAAGGAGAACCCATTTGAGGATTGTTACACCTATAGATTGAATAAGATTTGATGCTAATGTTGTATGTGGATGTTCTAAAAGACAAATCCCCAATAAGAACTGATTTTAGTGTATAGAATGAATATAAGATGAATATTTATTGATATACTGTCTAATTTCAAATGATGTAAGAATTAATGATGAAAAGATGAGGTTAATGATGCTGGATATTAAAGGAGAGGTATATTAAAAATTTTATATCTTCAAATACCATTTTCATCAAATGATTACAAAACTAATCATTATTGTATTTATGTCTAGTTATGAAGGATTAATAGTCATGGTAATACTCATATTATTTAGAAGAAGTGTAGCTAATATATAGGGATAATGAAGAACCAAGTGATGATTTAGAAGGAAATTTTGAAACAAGGAAAACTAAAAAATTTAATCTCAATGGTAAAACCATTGAAAGAGAATTAGTGATGAAAACATGATAATTATAATGTTTAATAAAAATAATTATATATAAAATTAATTGTGATTCATCATGTAGAATTCAAAGTCTTTTTTTCCAAAAATATGGAAAATAATTGAATTTTATCATGACCAGATGATGCATTGGTAAAATTATGTTGAATGAGGTGAGGACGATTATGTTGTAAGGAATTTATATATAAACCAACTACTAGTGTTTTCATAATAACAGAAGTAGATTCGAAAAAGAGGCTACATAAATAAATTTATAAATGAGTGACCAAAACCATTGAATGTTTCAAAATATTAATTCATATGTTATTTTAATAACCATACATTAGGAGAACATCATTTTGAAGAATAAAAAATTTCATTTAAGACAAGTTGATCTTAACAAATCATACTCTCTAGATGTTTATAATACACTTAAATAATCATGGAATTTTTTACATTTTGAAGGATTGTTCAATAGAAGAATAATTAACCATAATAATGAGAAAGTACTTGAGAATATTCATAAATTGAGGTTTATTGGATGATTGGTCATTATTAAAGACCATATAGATAATCTAAATAAGAAAAATATCCAAAAGGTAAAATCAGAAGGTGAATAGGGAGTTGATTAAAATAATGATCAAAACAGATTTGATCGGAAGAATGTAATGAAACATGATTATAATTTTATCCTAGATAAGAAAAAGTTAATTGGATTGGATTTTGATGGCATAGCTGCTCAGAGGCTAAAGAAAATTGAATAAATTATAAGAATATGTTGAGGCAAAAGGATTTCACTTACATGAAGTTTCTTTGGATGATATCCCCTACACGAACATAATTTATTCTTTACATTTTTTGAAATATGAAAGATTTTAAATGATTGAGTTGAGTAAAATGTATATTCATAATAAGTAATTGGTTATATTAGAAGACTAAATTCAAGAATAATTGAAGAATTGATTCATATTATTATAAATTCAATCAATTATAATGATGCTGAGATAGAAGTTCAGGGTTGGATATTCATGGAAGAATGTTTTTGAATCCTGACTAAATATAATGGATAATTTATGGCTGTTGATTCCAATTTATATAGGATGTCACATCCTGATATCTTCATAAATATATTAATTTTGAACAATTAAAATAGTTAAGGTAGGGGGAATCTCAAATTGTAACAAGTGTGATCCCTTAAATATGAAAGTTAAATTAACTATATAAATGTGGTTTCTAACATGATTTGATTTTGATAAAAAATATAAAATTATGAGAGAGAAACTAAATATGAAGGAGAGGTAATATGTAATCATGTACATTTGTCAGATGACCATAAGGGTAAAATTTAGGAAGACTAGAACATGAAGTTATGAAGTAAACAGATTTATTTGGATGGATAAGACCCAGAATAAGAGTTCCAAATTAACATGAATCCTCATATTTTATGATTTATATATATTTATATCTAGTGATTTGAATGTTTTAGAAGAAAATTATTCTATAAGGTTACATTGAGAGTTTCATAGGAAAATTCATCTAGAATTAGAATGATAGTGCCAACTTGTAAACTGAATATTGAGGAAGACCACAATACAGTTAAATAACCAGCCATGAGTAATTTAATGTTCATTAATTTACAAATGGTGATTCTAGTATAAATAATTTTATGGATGATGCACCTTGTGGATAGGGTGTATAATCAGTTGCTAAAGAGTCTTGGAGGCTAGAGTGTATAACTAAGTGAAGGAAGTGTGTGAGATGAAAAAGAAGAATTAGTGATGATTTCTTCTTAAAGAAATTGTAATGTTTGATGGATATTATAGTAGATAACCAATATTAGGGTGTATAACCAACATGGGAAAGAGTATGTTTATCTAACAAACATTGTAAAAATCCTTGTGTTCTGTTTAGTTAACATTATCTATTTATCATATGAGATAAGTTGTGCGTGTGAGTTTATAGTGATTCACACATACTAACTAATAAATTTTGTCGATTACCCCAATAGAAGGAAAATATAAAGTTGAACATAATTGGTTAACAGTTGGTCACCCATGATTCACCCCCTCTCATGGTGAATGAATGATCCCTTGGGAATCACAAAACAAATTTAAGAACCCAAACTACTAATAATTGATGAAACATAGGTGACCAAATATATAAGGCTAAATAATTAAAATAATTTCATGTGATGGGTTTGTAAAAATCAATATAAAAAACATTTCTACATAGTCACAACGATGAATAGAATATTAAAATTCCAACATCAAAATACTTGATCCACTAATTCCAGAACATCATGAACACTGGGAAGAGAAATGAAAGTGGTAACATGAAGTAATAAATGATTAAAATTAATTTTAAGCTTCTTATAACACCATTGACCACTAAAAAATACATTCAACAATATCTATTAAGGCCACATAAATAGAATAAACAAATAGAGGCATAAAGGAATATAAAATAAGAGTGGATTAAATTTTATAATTTAGATAAAAAATGATCCAAAACCTTTTATAGTCCCATCAACACATTCCCTTGATACCACCACCATGTAAGTTTTACCTAGTTGTAACTTCTCCAATTAGAGAACCATATAAAACTAGATATATGGGCAATATTGTCTAGAAAAAACTATTATCGATGACATATATAGATCATTCATTCTAATCCATCATTTAATTTTCACCCCTAATTTCCTAAAATCACCTTGAAGACTACCACATATGTCACACCATTATCTTTTTCGTTATTTATTTTGTCATTTTTTATTCATTGGGTAGTCCAGGTTGTATCCCAATGTAAAATTTTTTGTTCTTAATTAGGAATTCTTGTATTGGCCTTGACTGCGTCCAACTCACTGTGATCGAAGCTGGGTAGCCATGCCTGGGTCGCATGCGACCTTGCCTACTTCACCACATGGCTTGCCCGGTGCACGACCAATTAATTAGTTATTTATGAGTAATGATCAAAAAGAATTTAAATTAAAATTGGTGTTTAGGATGATAAATTTATTGTGTTTATTATTATTATCATCACATTTCCCTTAAAACTTTTATGGGCCGCGTGGGGTAATCACATGGTTACCTGACTATTTAAAAATAAAAATGATCAAAAAAAGTGTAAAGAATTATTTTATTGATAATAAAAATTGTATATTTTATTATTATTACTACAAGTTTTATTATTATTTTTCTCACGGTTTTAATTAATATAAGGTTTATTATAATTAATTTATTATTATTAACTTTTTATTAATTTTTTTTATTTTTATTAGGTTTATCAATATCATGTTAAGTTATTATAATTAATAATATAATGATGTTTATTATTAATATTATTATTATTATTATTTTGTTTCTATTTTAGTTTTTCAAGGTTTTATTTTACTTTTATTTTACTTTTTTTATCTTTTCTTTCCTCTCTTACTTCCCTTTCTCTCTATCCCATCAGACCACCCTTCCCCATCCCTTGGTGTTGCGCCACATCCCCCCTTGAACCCATGTTTACCACCACTACTCCTTTGGTCGGCCTCCATCTGGTGCCACTCCGACCTCTTCCTCAGACACCCGCCATCATTCCCAGCTCCTTCCTAGCCGCACCTTCCATTATGCCCAGCTCCCCCGGGCCTCTCCTCGATCTACCACACCCAACCTCATCTTTCCCCTCTCCTTCCGTCAGGTGAGCCTCACACCGCCCCAGCTTGCACCGCCACCCCGAACTCTTGGAAAGATCACTTGCACGACCTCCATCTACTCGACCGAAAATGTTCTCCCCTTCTTCTCCACCTTCCAGCCTCCGACACGCCACCATCTAGTGTGAAACCCTTCGGAACAACCATTTTTTGGCCAGTGAAAACACCTCCACGTGTTCCCCTCCCACCATGGTCGACCTTCATCAGAAACATGAAATGTTAACCCTTCACCGGATAAATGAACCGTCGACCCTCCTTTTTCCCCACGTGCAACCCCCTCAAGATAACTCCTCCCCCTTTCTCTTTGAGTTCTGGTATTTATAGCTGGTATAAGCACGATTTTTTACTTCTAACATGAAAATTTTGGTTTGAATTCGCGATTTTGGGTTTTCACTAGGTTTCTTGAGATTTGGTTGAGGTGAAATGGTGATTTCACACCTTTCTTCAATTTATCCTAGAATCTAGGTAGGTGGTTTCATTTCTAATTAATATTTGATGAATTAATTTGCAATTATAATTTGTTTAGAATATCATTTAATTATTTTTGTAGTGACAAGTTCGTTTTCCTTGAAGTTTTATCTTCATTTAAATGTTTAGTAGCATGTATATATTATGTGTGTGTGCCTTCTACTGAGAACTCATATCTAGTTAGATATTAGTGATTTTTAAATTGTGTGGTCAACATATTAATCTATGAAATTGGTGAGAATTATATTATCGATATTGCGGCTTGTGCGTTTAGTCTTAATAGAAAATTTTTAGTGGGTTTACTGGGTAACCCCAAGTAATTTATTTTCAGTTATTTTATAAGATTTTATTTTGGGCTTATTAAATCATGTGGTTTGTGAAAAGGTGTTTTACGTATAGTGTATGGTTTTTCATAGAACTATTTGTATGGTGTAGGTCACAAATTAATTGTTTTAGTGCATGTGAAGTTGGAATGAGTTTTGAATATATAAATGGTTTATTTAGTGTGTGTAATAACATCTGACACACTTTTTCTATTGTTTTACAAAAAGAAATTAGGGATTTTTAAATTATGTAAATGATGTGAAATGTGTTTGAAGAAGTTTTTAGTGAGAGAATTATTTAAAAATGGTATCTATGTTTGTGAAAGTTGTGGTTTGTTTATTTATAAGTGTCTTTTTAAACTGTGAATATGGTCTAATCGAATATATAACTTATGCATATTACGTTTTGAAAATATTTTGTGTGTGTGTATGATTTTAAAAGAGGGTTTTTGTGTAAAAATGGTGATTCTAGGTGTTTAAGTAACATGTTTGGTTTTTTTTCATAAGTTTGACGTGTGATATGAGCATGAAACATGTTTGATCACAAAGTTGGAAGACCGGGTAGCTAAGAAAAAAGACTAGACTAGGGGGATACTGATTCGGGGGTGGCTTTGACCTTGTTTCACTTAGCCAGATTGATGAATACAACACTAATTGAACATATTAATGACTGAGGGTCATGGTTTATAAGACCCTTTTCTAAGGGTCCTGGTTTCTAATCCACAATTTTTAAGGGTCTTGGTTTCTAAGACATGCTTCACCGAGACACGAAGATCTAGTGACCCATGTTAGCTAACACCCAAGAGGTCTCTGCCATATTCAGTGCTCCTTTTTCACATTATTCTCATCGGTGTGACACTTTGGATATTTTTAAAAAAGTAGATGTGTGTTTGTTTTAATTTAATTTGTCCCATTTGAAACTATTTTTTAATCCAAGTTTCTTTAAAACTATTCAAGCGTTTATTTCTTTTCATTAATTAAAATTGCAAATGTATTTTTCATTTAATGATAATATGTGGAACTTTTGTATTGGGTGACTTCCTATTGTACTCTTGGCTCACACCTTACATACACCATTGAGTGTATGTAGATCTTGTCCTTTGTGTATTGTAGGTTGATGCATCATTCTTAGTAATGTTGGTCTGAGTTGTTGATGGTATTCTTGTCTAGGTTGGTGTTTGTAGCTTGTGGATGTTGTACCTCCCTTTTTCTTTTGGGGTTTGAGTTACAACTTTAGTTTCTATTTTTGTCGTTTCTTTTTTGATGTTGTATCAAGTTGTAAACCTATAAATTTGGATTTAGTTTAAGGGAATGTTTGGTTGTTAGTTTTCAATTTTAATGTATTTATCATGTTAGTTTTTTTTCTATGTTTTTTTTCTGGTAAATCATTCCCTTGTTTTAATTTGATACCTGAGCACTTGTTCCAGCCCATGGGGGTTGGGAAAGCCCCTTAGTCTATATCAAGGACCGCATCGGGCATCAGTTCGGATGGAGTCCCAGCTTGGTTCATGACAAAATGGTATCAGAGGAGGTTTTCTCTCTTGGGTCATGTAATCTTGGGATAAATTTAGGGTAGAACATAGGTAAGGGTGTCATAACTCGACATTATAGCCAACAAGTAAGGTTCATGGCCAACAAACTTCATGGAAGGGCTCGAGATACCAGGGCATGTTGAGGTTTTTCTGAGTCTTTGATCCTTGCGGTTAATCTTTCCTAGGGGAAATGGAAAGGGGGTGAGGTCTGTGGTCCCAATGAGCTCCCAGGGTCTGGAAATCCATGTGTAGTCATAGATTCTATCCATTAATACTCTCTGTGGAGGTGGCATGATTGGAATATGGCCTCCAACCATATGTCTCAATCACCTATAGACACTAGTCTCCTCTTTCATCATTTCACATCTCTTTGTTTTGAATTCATATAAATAGGTTTTTTTATTAAATATGATTTGGACTTGGAAAAAAATATTTTAAAATAAAGAGAATTAAAAATAAAATGATGTATGAGGTTTGAAAAGTGTGGGTTGAATGTTTTGGTATTGAAAAAAAATTGAAAGGTCTGGTTTTGACCCTTGGTGTTCTCATGGGAAACCACATGCATGAGTGTATATGGAAAGAGAAATGGTCAAGGTAATGAGTGGATGAGTGCCTAGATAGACATGAAGTGGGTGCCAGTGTGGCATTAGAACATTCATATGTGAGGCCCATGGTACACCATTGGTGTTTTTACAACCCACGAGCTTCATTTATTTTCATAATGTTTTTTTAATTGAATATTTGATGTTTTAATGACCGGTAATTGTGTGGTGTGTCCTGGTATTTTATGGACGTTGTACGTGAGGCGTTTCGAGCTGAAAATCCTTTTTGACTGATTTATGTCATGAGTTTAAATTCTTATTGGTCACTTGGTGTGAAAGCGTGTGGTTAGTGGATTATTTTGAAAAGTGATTTGGGAAGACCTTGTTTTGGTTTCCCCTACATAATTAGTGTTATCTTGTAGTGTGTCTTGGCCATTGTACCAGTTTGATTGGGTCCGTGGTTCTCATTATTGACTATTATACACCCTTAAAATGATGTTAACATGCGATTCAAGTGTTGTCATTGGAAATTCACCATTTTCCAACCCTCTAGTTGATTAAAGTAAGGACTCTCCCTTTTGAGTGATAATGCTAAGTTTATCAATTTTTCTTCTTTGTTAAGTGTATTTTCTCATAGTGGGATGATATATGAAAGATGATTTGAAGAGTGTTTTGGTCTCTTTGAGTTGTATGAGTCCTGGGGTATAAAGTTTGACATCATTGCGTCTGAAGGTTCCCCTAGAAGCGGTGAAAGGAATTCTAGTGGGAAATGGTGAAGGTGATTCAGAGTTATAGGAGATAAATGATGCTTGAAGGGCTTTTACTGCTTTCATTGGACACAAGGGTTATGTTTAGTGACATCTCTTAGTGTTTTTTGTCATTGAAGTGCAAAGGTGGATTTCAAGAAACCCTCTGAGAATCCCTATTTTCATAGGAGCGTGTCCTACTCTTAGAGAATTCTATTTTTTCTTTTCAAAGGGGAGAGTTTGTTGTGAATATTTCCTTCTTATTTTTCTTAGTTAAGGTGAAGACTTGATAAATGTACATCATCTAAACCCCTATATTTTTGGAGGTTTCATGAGTGAGTAGTTGGATGTCGTGGTGTGGGGTTTTTGTTGGTTTTGTCTTAGTTGCAGTGTGGTTGCATGTAGCACCAAAAGGAGAATCTCTATTCAAGAGTCTTCAATGCCTGACTACAAGGTAGGAGATTCTTCAAACCTCAGGGATCTAGCCATAGGACTCGAAGTGAAAATGGTGCATTGTCAGGATCCCTAAGAATGTATGGGACCCCAAATTTATTTCTATCATCGGTATTGAAAAGTAAAAGCAGATTAATTTTTTTTATGGTTGTTCAATTCCAAATGACCCGTTTTAGTGCATGAGATTTCTCATGGATATGAGGAGGCATGGTCGTCTGGTTACCTTAAAGTTATGGAGGTTGCGTCCCTCCACATGTAAACGATTTTAGTGGTCCTTATGGGGTCTAGTGGGTAAATAGATCTCAAATTTTAATAGTGCTCATCCAGGGATGTGGAGATGTTGATTTGTCTTGGGTCATGGTTTTGATGCCCCGGTAGATGGGACCCTCCCTCCCCTCCCTGTGTGGTGGGGTGTTGGACACCGTTGGTAAATTTTCAAAGTCTCTTATCTTTTATCAGTTCTAATGGTGGGAAACCCATGGTAGGTTTCACAAAAATGTCTCTTGAATGAATTGGCATTGGACTTTTTATTAATGGTGTGGAGTCCTCTTGGGCTTCCTCATGTTGGTTTTCTAATCTCATCCTAAGATTTGGTAGGTTTATAATGGTGGGGATCCCCTTAGAGAATTCCCATGTTGGCGTTAAGTTCTGTTCCTAGAGATGTCTTAGTGGTAGGTGATAAGATTGTTCCTTATATGTGGTTGTTCTTGTTTGATCATTCTAGTAAAATGGTGTGGTTTTTGTTTAACGGTGCATGAGGTGTTTTGGTTTGTCAATTTTCTTTCCAGGGATATGAGAGCTCCATTCTAGGATCAATAAATTGGAGGTGTTATAGCTCTTTGGGTCGGGCGACACATATCAGAATGTATTTTTAAGAGTTTTTTGAGGTTTTAGTTTAAGTCACTTTCTCTAAGAATGGTGCATTTTCCTATTTTCGCTTGTTTTTTGTTGGGATCCTATTTGATATTTATTTGGGTATCAGTTTCTTCTTGGAGTCTCAACCTTAGTTGTGGATTTCCAAAGATGAAATATTTATGGTGGGGAGAATTTTTACACCCATATTTTTTTCATTATTTATTTTATTAATTTTTTAGGCATCGGGTAGTCCGGGATGAAGATCGACATAAAATTGCAAGTTCTTATTTAGAAACGATTTTATTGGCCTTTACTGCGTCCAACACACCGCGATCCGAGTCGTGTGGTCTCACCTGTGTCGCCATGCATCCTCACCTGGTTCACCACACGGCCTGCCCAGTGCACGACTAATTAATTAATTAATTAAGTGTAACGATAAATAAAGGATTGAAATTAAAACAGGGGCTAATAATGATAACTTTATTATGTTTATTATTATTATCACCATCTTTCCATTTAAATTTTTATGGGTTGTGCGGGGTAATAATGTGGTTTTCTGACTCTTTAAAAATAAAACAAATCAAATGAAGTTTAAAGAGTTGTTTTAATGATAATAAAAATATTAAATTTTATTATTATCATTACAATTATTATTATTATTATGCTCACCTTGTTTATTAATATAAGGTTTATTATTATTAATTTATTATTATTAATTTTTATGAAATTTTCTTACATATATTATGTTTATCAATATCATGTTTTGTTATTATAAATATTAATATGATAATGATGATGATGATAATAATAATAATAATTATTATTAGTATTATGGAATATATATTTTAGTTTTTTTTATGTTTTATTTTTTTATCTTTCTTTTTTCCCTCCTCATTCCTCTCTTCCTTCATTTTCCCTCTATACCGTCGGACCGAACTTCCCCATCCCTTAGTGTTGTGTTGTATACTCCCTCGAACCCTAGATTACTCCCCCTGCTCCCTTGGTTGGCCTGCATCTACCGCCACTCTAGCCTCTTCCTCAAACACTCACTGTCGCACCAAACTCTTTCCTAGCTGCACCCACTATTGCGCTCAAATCCCCCTGGAATCTCCTCAGTCTGCCACACCCCACCTCAGCATGCCCTCTCCTTCCATCCATTGATCCTCACACCACCCCAACATGCACCACCACCCAGGCCTACAGGCTAGCCCGCCTGCACAGCCTCCTTCTACATGGCCGAAGCCCTACTCCCCTCCGATTCCACTGTCTGGCCTTCGATCTACCACCAGATGGCGCAAAACCCTCTTACACACCCCTTTTTTGGCCAGTGCAAACCCCTCAACATGCGCCCCTCCCTCTATGGTCGGCCTTCATACGAAACATGAACCACTAACCCTTCTCCTGATCAATAAACTATTGTCCCTCCTCCGACCCCTTACGCAACCCCTCTAGATAAGTCCCACCCCTTTTATCTTTGAGTTTTGGTATTTCCAACTGGTATGATGCCCTACTTTAGGGTTCTAACTTGAATATTTTGGTTCGAATTCATGATTATGGGTTCGCTCTAGGTTTTTTGAGATGCGGTTGAGGTGTAATGGTGCTTTTTCAAGTCTCTTCAGTGGATTCTTGGTTCAAGGTAGGAGGTTCCACATGTAATTAATATTTGATGAATTAATTTTCAATTTTAAATTTTTTATCATATTATTTAATAAATTTTTGTAGTGAGAAGTTGGTTTTATTTGATATTTTATTAGCATTTTAATTGTTTAGTATCATGTTTATATTATGTGTGTGTACCTTCTATTGAGAACTCAAATCTGGTTAGTAGTTAATGATTTTTAAATTTTGCGGTTAGCTTATTAATCTATGCAAGTGGTTCAAATTATATTTTCTACATGGTGTCATGTGTGTTGGGTCATAATTTTTTTTTGTGTTGGTTTAGTGGGTAATGCCAAGTGATTTATTTTAGGTGGTTTTATATGGTTTTAATTTTGGCTTTTAAAATTATCTGGTTTGAGAAAAGTTGTCTTAAATATGGTGTAATATTTTCCATCAAACTATTTGTATGGTGCATGTCACACTTTAAAATATTATTTGAGTGCGTGTGATGTTAGAATGGGTTTTTGAATGTATAAATGGTCACTTTAGTGTGTGTAAATCAATGTGACACTGTTTTTCCATTGTTTTATAAATTTTTTACGGTTTATTAAATTATTCTGATGGTGTGAAATGTGTTTGAAGAATATTTTAGTGAGAGTTTTATTTCAAAATGGTATTTGTGTCTATGAAAGTTATGGTTTTTTTACTTATAGGTGTCTTTTTAAACTGCACGGATGGTCTAAATGAAAATGTAACCTATACAAAGTTTGTTTTGAAAAGTTTTTGGTGTGGGTATGATTTTAAAAGAGGGTTTGAGTGTGAAAATGGTGATTCGTGGTGTGTAAGTACCCTGTTTTTTTTGCATAATTGTGACATGTGACATGAACTTGAAACTAGTTTGACCATAAAGAGGGAATCATGGGTCGCTAAGAGGGTTGAATAGACTAGTGGGATAGTGATTTGGGGGTGGGTTTTACCCTTTTTCACTTAGAAGGATTGACTATTGCAACAATAATTGAATAAATGAATGATTGTGGGTCATGTTTTCTAAGCCAAGTTTGCTGAGGGTCATGGTTTCTATGCCACATTTTTCGAGGGTCGTGGTTTCTAAACCACGCTTCTCCAAGACATAAATATCTTGGGACATAAGTTATCTTACACTTATGAGGCCTCTCCCATATTTGGCCCTCCTTGGTTAATTTATGCTCATCGGTGTGACATCGTGGTTATTTTTAAAAAACTAGTGTGTGTCTATTTTAATTTAAGTTGTTCCATTTGAAACTATTTTCTCTAATCCTATTTTCTTTAAAACTGTTAAATAGTATAATTATTTTCTTTAATTAAAATTGAAAATGTATAGGTCATTTATTAATCATTTGTGGAAACTTTTTATTGGGTGACTTCTTTCTAAGATATTGGATCACACGCTACATACACCTTCGGGTGTATGTATATCTTCTCCTTTCTGTATTCTAGGTTGAGGAATTCTGCACATCGTTGGTGGTCTGAGTTGTTGATGGACTTCTAGTACAGGTTGGTGTTTGTAGCTTGTGGACTTTTCACCTCTCCTATGGCTTCGTGGTTTGAGTTAGAGCTTTATTTTCTTTTGCTGTCATTTATTATTTGATATTGGTTCAAGTTGTGAACCATTAAATTTGGATATTTTCTATAATAGATAGTATGTTTGTCAGTTTTCAATTGAAGTTTATTTATCTTGTTAGTTGTTTTTTATTCTTTTTTTGGTAAATCTTTCCCATGTATTACTTTGATACCAGGGAACTTGTCTTATCCAATGGGGATCGAGAATGCCCCTCATACCTTGCCGCAGACCGGGTTCGTCGCCGAGTCAGATTGTGACCCAACTTGGTTCATGACAACATAATACCAGAATGGAATTTAATGTATTGGAAAAGGTAGAAAGATATGGGAGAAGAATTATTATGGTCTTTTAGAACCATGAATTTGAAATAAATAGAGAAATAAATAAAACCAATATCTAAAGAAACCAATGGAATTTAATAACCAATTATTTAAACAATGCCATACCACCTTAAGATCCATCTCGCATGACCAATAATGTGGTCTACTATGTTGGGTGATATGGAAAGTATATTCAAAATGATAACTAGAACATGAAATGAAAATGAACAACCAAAAATCACAATGACACATCAAACCAAATAAATTAGAAGAACCGTTATGGAAGAGGAAATAATAGGTTGGGGAGAAGAAGAAAAGTGGGAAGGGGAGTATGGATGTAAGTATATGGGAAGATTCCATAAGGGAAGATAACTGAGAAACTTACTAGCCAAAATGAAGAAAAATCGGAGAGAAACTATGGCTATGTGACATGAGAAAACTATCACCAATAGAGAACCTCACTGAACACCATTTAAAGGGGGTGGGGGATGAAATAGAACTTAATGAACTAAGAGATCATGGAAGCATCATTTAAAATCTCAATATAAAATCCAATTTGTTATTTACCCCTAACATGATATCTCTAATTATATTATTAAGAGTTTTTTTAATATGTATCTATAAATTATAACAATATAACTTCATGATTCCCTTACTTCTATAATTCTTATAATTATCTTGAAATATAAAAAAAATTCTCTAATAAAAAATATTTTCTCATGTAACATTGTTCACTATTTACTGGGTTATTAATTGTTATCACCCATGAACAATGATTTTTGTAAATGATTCCAGTTCTCTAATAGAACCATATCAAATATTTCAAACATATTTTGTAGATTCTTATTATAGAATGGATAACATTCACCAAGAATTTTATAATCCCAAAACAAATCCTCATTTTCCCTCTCATAAATCATTCAATAATGGTTATATTTAATCTTGTCATATCATGGTTTTTGAAACACATTTAGTTTCTTTTATCTAGTCTCATTCCCAAATAATAAATCATATGGTGTGTTGACATAATTAGGTTAGAGTGGGCATCAAATAAAAATGATAAACATTTGTGTTGTAGAATTTCCCCAAATTTGTTTTTAATTACCTTAATGTGAAAGTATTGTTCTATGCATGTATATAAAACATATATTATTTCTCATAGTGATTCAATTTTTTTGTTTTGTGTAATAAATATTATATTCATTCCATATTCCATGATTCACAAGGTTTTATTAATGGAATTAATTATTTTATTTAGATACATTTTCATATAGGAATCTTTTTATAGTACATCTTATTTGGTTCATAGATTTCATTTAAAGTTTTCATCCTCTCATGAGATTTAGAATTACACATCATAAAATAAATATAATTAATAAGATTAAAATCAACATCAAAATTCATTAAAAACATATATGTATTGGTTGAATTATATCTCATCGACCAACATTCATCTGATTATACTAACTGAAGGCGTTAGGTGGTTTCAATTTCAAACAATTTTGAATCATTCTCAAAACATTTCTGTAATAAAATGGGGAACTTGTGTTTATTATTTCATATTTAATATTTTATATATTTTTAACAGAATCTTGATTTATCAAATCAATTATATTTTTCTAATAAATGGAAAAGTATTCTATTCGATCACTAGTTTTCTAATTTTAAACTAATCAAACATTATTTTTTAAATTTATTAATATTAGGCATACTATTATTTTTTCCCATTAAATTTTGTCATTCTATACGTTAATCTTTTTATGAGACATTAATTATTTTCTATGAACATTTATTTTCAATTATGAAAATATTTAGAAACACTATGTATATTTTTCCATAACGAATTCCTAAAGAGAACATGAAATTATTTATTCTTATAAATGTAGGGGGCTCGAAATAATTTCATATCGAGTGGTCCATCATTCCAAAAAGAGGCATTTAATTCATCGTATCATTGAATTTTTTTGAGTGATTTTTGTTTCCATTCATGTGTGTTGAGAAACTACTATCAATAATTGATTAATTCTATCATTTCATTGGATTATAATTTACCTTAAACACCATTTAAATATCATAATCATTCCTTCTAGTAAAATTATTTCGAATAAGTTTTATTCAGCTACTTTGGTACCATTTTAACCTAGTTTTTTGAAGTGTATCCATTTTACTACCCCATTCATAGGTTTCCTCATGAGAATGAGAATATTTTTTTAAAAAAAAGAACATTCCCTCTTCGTTGTTTATTTAGATGTATTTAAGGAATTTTAGGTTTACTGTCCCTTGAGAAAATTCAAATCTTAGATTTAGGGAGTAACATATTAATCTATGATACATGGTATTTAGGATTATATTATCTAAAAAACGATTATATTCTTCCAAAGGGAAATGTCATTGAATTAAACTATATATTTTTAAAATATTATGAATTCAAATTTCATTCACACAACGAATTTATAGTATTATCTTTCTTGGAGGCCTAATAATTTAACTTTCCATTTCCCTTTGAGTTAGTCATAATATTTTTCTCTTTAAACACCTCATTACCATTGGAAATATTAGTAACACCACTAGTTCTTGAATTTGGTGAATCCTCCTTAGATGATGAAATCACCATATTTTTTCAATTTCCATTACTAGAATTCAAAACGTGAGTCGTAAATTTTTTTTAATGGAATATTACAATAATCAATTTGATTCATTACAGTATTAACAAATATATGTGTTATTTTTTTATATAATACAAACCTAATTCATGGAGTTTTTTAACAAAACATATTTTATTTTTTTCAATTTTTTCATCTACATTTATATTTGACTCAAGAAACTTTACCTTTCCATTATTGACTATAAATTTTGAAGTGGTGGTCTCAATAATTTTGTATCTTACTTAAATAATTACATTGAGTTCTCCCATATGTTTTTAACTCAATTTCCATTTTAGCAATATCATTATATTTTGACTCATAAAATGATTTTATTAATGAATAATTATCTATCTTGAATTCCTTATCATCTATTACAAGTAACCTATTTCCTTTCTATATAAATAGGATCTCCACAATAAATTAAAACAAATTTAAACATCTCTTCATCCAATATTTCTTTTTCAAAAATCCATTTTTCTTCTTCACTCATGTATCTTTGGGAATATTTTATTTACCCATGAGGTATATGTTACCTCCCCCCCCCAAAGTGTTATTTCTCTATTTACCTTTCCCCCTTATAATATTTTTCTTCATGTTGTGAGAAAAAATTCTTTGTTTTTTTGGATTGGGATTTTATTTTGATCAAACATACACCATTATAGAAAATAGTTATAATTCTATTCTTAAATGGTGTTTTTGGTTGACCATTCTTCTCCACTTCTTCTGGAATCTTAAGGAAACCTATTGAGATTTATCCAATCATGAAATACATTAACCATTTAAATGTAATGATTATAATATATCTTTCCTTTTAATTAAAAAAATCATTTTAAAAATAAAAATATAAATTAATTAATGTCCAATGCATCATCTTTAACATCATTTTATTACTTGTGAGATATTTTTAAATAAAAATTTGGTATTTTTTTCATTAAGAAAAAAATCTTTTAAGAATTTTGTTCTTAGCTTTCTGAAGGAAATTTTTATTTTGAAAGAAAAAATGAAAATATTTTTGTGTTTTTTGATGGTAAACTAATCCAAGTCTGGATCCTCAATTGATGAATTGTTAACATAAAATTTAGTTATAAGGATTCTCATCAGCTAATTTGAAATTGTTGAATCGTAATGTATTTCACTATAAACATGGATCGATCTCACTATTTCTTAACTCAAATACATAAATTGTAACACACCAAGCTTCCACGGTATGTTTTCCTTCGAATAATGAAATGGTGTGCATTGTACGCAACTTCGAGATTCTAACACACCACAAACAATCAAAAAATCCATTATGAATAGTAATAACTACTTTTTGAAATTTTATAAACTCTATCTCTCAAAATGGACTTCATTTTTGGATTTGGAATATCGAATTTATCCTAAGGTGAAATTTTGAAACTTTTCGGATAACACTTATATTTTGATGAATAGTGAAAATTACTAAATTTTAATTAAAAACAACTTTTGAAATCAAAATAATTTATAGTGATAAATTATATTATTGAGTGGTTTTAAAGTATAATTATAATATAGTTCTATCATTTTATCTAATGATGTTCATTAAAATTAATTTCACGTTGAAATTGGACCTAAACAATTGTCAATCTTTTGATATATATATTGTTTCTTAAAAATACGCTATTTGTTTTGACAACAGGAATTAATTATAAAATTAGTTAATGCAACTTATATGTTTATAATTTTTTAAAGCAGAAAACATTTATGAATTCGGAATATCAATTATAGCTTAGGGTGAAATTTTGGAATTGTTATGAAAAACTTCAATTTTTGATGAATAGTGAAACTACTAAGTGGTAGTTAAAAAAATGAATTTTTCATAAAACATAATTTTACTGCTTCTGTGAATGGAATTTCGAAAATCCGAGAGACACGGTTAATATAAAGAAGTAAAATGTGGTTCAATGAGATGAAAATAATTTTTGGTGAATAATAACTTTTTACTTTTATTTACCACGGTTAAAAGTAAATAGGGTAATAAAGGGTAAAAATGATATTAATATTACCCTAAAACATGTCCTAATTCTATTGGACAAGTGTATATTGACCAAAAACAACCTTAGGAATAAAATATTATCATTTAGGTCCACTTGGATTAGATTAGGACATTTATTATTATTTAATTTAAAGAAGAGTTAAAAGAGTTAAAATCAATGTTTATTTACTAAAACATTTTTAATATAGGGTTATACATAAGATAAATTCGATTTTAAATATTAATTATAAATATACTATGATTTCCTACATAATTATATTTTATTTATAATTTTTAGACATTAAATAATTTAATATATTTATGACACAATGATGATACAGTAAATACCATAATAGTAAAAAATTAAAATAATTGATATTATAAATACCCAAATAAATAAAATTTAAGACTTTTAATGAATTACACTAGTTTTCAAGGATATTATCACATATTAGGATTTATTTAATTGACTTTTTTCGAAGTAATCATTCTGTTATGAGTTTCAAAAAAATCAACTATTGAATAGTGTCAAAATTGACATAAAACAGTTTTTAAAAACAAATATTATATTATTAATTGATATTAAATTCCTAAAAATCTAAGGTTCGGCCAAAAGACTTATATAATGATAGGTATATCATTAATGGACCACTTGGGGGTCTCCTGGATGTATATATTATGTTTATTAACTATATAATTTATAAATACAAAGTGACATGGTAAATGTCAAACTAATTAACTAAGAGTTAAAACTAAAAGATAAGGTTAATATAGTAACCCAAACCTGTCTAAATTCTATTGGTTGAATGGTTTCCGACCTATCCCTACCTTGAACTTTGAATAATCAACTTTGGAGCCATTAGAAACCGAATATGAATTTATTATAAATTAATATTTCTAGATTTTCCAAAGGTGCCCCTCACACCTCTTATAAAAGGGCACTCCTCCTTATCATTTATTCACACTTTAAATGCCTTTTGGTTCGTCCAAACCCAGCCCAAATACTCTCTCAAATTCCCTCACTACAACATAGAGGCCTTAGTTTGATCATAAAGACAACCTAAGGAGCCCTTTTATCAAATCAAAAGGAAGAACCCGAAGAAGAGGTAATGTTTTCACCACCCCTTTTCAAGTTCCTTTCTTCTTCCACTTCTTCTTTCTTTGTTATTACAATTATAAAATAATAACTCCAGTATCTTACATATACTGTGATGTTATTATAAATATGGTAAAACCATATTCAGTATTCTATCCACCCTTTGAATAACATGTCACCATACGTGCGTACGTACGGCTTACCGTCTCCACGTCGTGGTGTAATTGTTATTCATTATATTATTATTTGGGTGGGTATAACAATGATGTGTAACACATTTAAATAATAAATATAACATGATAATGATTCTGTATATATGATATACCATCCAATTATATATTATTTTAATATCAAAGGAATGATAATGTCGCCTGTGCGTACGTACGGACTACCGTCTCCACGAACGCAATGAAATTCATTCTCCATCACATCCATTCAAGTATAATTATCATTTTATTATTTAAAAATAATTTTTAAGAACTTTAGATCATTATGGATATTAATAAGATACAACCTATCCATTAAAAACATGGCTTACGTAACAAAACATATAAAAGAAAATGAGTAAGTTAACACCCGAAACGACGATAATTCTAAGATATTGTTAACAAATCAATGTTAAAAGATCATATATGATATCATATTAATGTATATGATTCATGAATAATTTAATAACAATTATTTCAACATTATACAGGAGGTTAACCTACCCCCAACCAAGGAAAAGTACAAGGTAAGGGGTTTCTTATCTCACTCTTAATTTCGTGAGAATTCCATTGTTCACCACTTATTTATTGCATGTGGTGTATGTGTACTACCCATAATTTTATTCATTTTGTATTATAATTTAATTTATGGGAATCTAAATCATAATTGTATGACCCTTATTTCATGGGCGTATGTTTCATAAGTTACCTAATCGATAAGGGAATTTGAAATTTCAATTTCCATTTATTCGTCTTTACGCAAACTTCATTGATTATTTTAATCTGAGATTATGTGTGGAATAACTATTCATTTGATTATGTCATAATTTCCACCCCCCTTTTCTGTGGATATACTTTTTATACACATAATCACTCAATTGATAATTTCTCAAGTCATCGATATGAATTTGATAAGAGTAATTTTAACTCATTCTCCATTTGTTGAGTTAAACATCCAATTCATTGGTGTTGTTTTTATAAGATAATGTGTGAATATCATTTGATTTATTTACACTTAATATCCAACTATATTTAGTGTATTTATATTTTTCGCACATAACTATATCATTGATTTATCCTTAACATAAGGATACGGCCTTTACGAGAGATTTCATCTCAATTTACATTCTATTGAGACTTCTTTGTTGTTATACACCAAATCACTTTTATGTGGTGTATATAATGTACTTTGACATAGTATATCATGAATTCCTTTATTCTCATGATATTAAAATGTTTTTATTTCTTCAATTATTTGTATTCAAGTTTCTCTCTTTTGGTTAGATACTCTAACTAAAATACCATTTTTAAATGTTTTAAAGACTTATTCTTCTAAATATTTCTCATTAATGTCCATGTTTTAAAATATGGTTTTAAGGATTTATTTATATGGACATTAAAGTTTTAAAATTAAAACTCCTTTTAAAATTTTCAAAGTGGTATGGGACACTTTGATTCAAAAATATATTTTTAAATGGCTTCTTGACAAATAGTGTGACTTTTAAATGATTTCAAGAAAAATGGGGATATTTCTCTCAAATAGTTTTAATGATTATTTTCATCTATGTCAACATCCTTCATTATTCATGATTGAGGTTAATGTGATACAATACAATCTTCTATATTGTATCAAATGAGTTATGTTTGACTGTGGATGTGCTATTTTTAAACCATTCATGGTTTGTGGTTAAAGTATTGATATTTCGTATGCTATTTTTAATACGAATTTTTATGTTATGTTTAAACCTGTTCATATGAGGAATGAATTGGACTTAATAAGTGACGGGTGGAGCCCGCTATAGCTCCTTGATGCATCGGTAGGTCTCATGAGACAAACTAGTGTCTTGGCACAAGCCCTTGGAAAAATCTTTTTTGTAGTCTTAGAACGAGGCTTTGGCTATGTGGTTATGATAGTCTGGCATTATGCATTCCATCATTATGAAAGTGGTTATTGATATTGCATGTGATCCTTCGACTAGTAGAATATCCATGTGAGAAAGTAAATGGAATTATTTTATTTTATCTTTTCCATTTTATGCAAAAGTTCAAGTTTAAAAGGCTTTCGTTTTAGTTATAAACTGCCTTAAGGGTTTATGCTTATCTATGGAAGCTTCTGCTATAATGTTATCCTTACTAAGCATCTGAGCTCACCCCTTCCAATGTTTTATTTTTCCCAGGATTATGAAGAAGTAATTTATGAATGACCTGCAGGGATAGTATGAGGGGATATGAAGACAAGATGTTGTTGTAGTTTTTTTTACCTTATGATGTAATGTAAGACTTGTGAATATATCTAGTGTTTCCAAGACTACTAAACTAATCGGTCTTTCGAGACATGATCTTTTGTGATCACGCCAATGTTATGTAATAATGCACCGACTCTGGGTATCTAGGGTCGGGGTGTTATAGTTGGTATCAGAAGAAGTTTAGTACAATCCTTGGAAGCTAGATTTAGATACACTCTAATTAGAGCATGTAGACCTAAGATGAACTTTGAATATTAGTATAGAATAACTTCTTAGAATTTTGGTATTGTAGAGATTTTGTGAGTTTTCTGAGCAATACACCCCTGTCTGGATATGAGAAGGTAGAGGCGGCTCTGGCATAGATGTACCTAGGGGTAAAACCCGAAAACACCGCTTTGAGCTAGACTCAAACGGGAACTGGTGCACAAAAACGGGCCTTGCTGCACTCTTGGTTACGACACTCCTGGGGTATATGCTTAGGATAATTTACATTTTCTTTACAAATATATTTAAAGTATTATATATATAAGATGAGAGTAAATGACCTTGGTTAATCCAAATGTGTTTCAAATTGGGAATATGGTGACATGTTAATCTATAAATTATTGTATGACTACTATTACTCACAGAATGCTTTCTGGTTTTAGTCAATGGCTGGAATCCAAAGAAGTCATAGTGAGTTTGAGAATGATGTACAAGGTGGGAACGGTGGTGGAAATGAGAAACAAAATGGAATGTTGATAGGCGTAAAAGATATCGTCTTTATACCAAATCAATTTTCCAAAAATATGATCAACAATATATATAGTAAACAATTACCATACTCAACAAAGAAGAGAAAGGTGATGAATGATAAGAGCTCCAATAGTGGTGAACATGGAGAAAGAAATCCTCAATTTCCATCATGCAGGAAATATGGAAGGAGACACCCAAGAAAGTGTCTCAATGGGACAAATAAATGCTTTACGTGCGGGAAAGAAGGACATAAAGTGAAGAATTGCCGAAGAAAAATGAAGGGTACAATGGAAGAATATAAAAATGGTCCCAAGAATCCATTTACAGTCATTTTCCGTAAATTTAGGGGACCTGGCCATTACCTGAGTGAATGTCCTATTCTATAAGATATTTTCTTGGTCAGAGAAGAAGCTATGTGGAAATAAATGTTTTAAAAAATGTTTAGAAATTATTAGTGATCCTTGTTGAAGGGTTTACTTTGGAATAATTATCTCTTGTATTTGAAACCCTAACGTTTGCCATGTGAGGATGATATTTATGGAAGAATTATATTTTATCTTGTGGATATAGTTATAAATAACCATTTGGTTTTATATCATCATTGGGTTCAGGGCAATTAAAAATTACTATAATTTGGGATGAAAATGAAAGGTATGAGATAACATTTGTGGTTAAATTATGTTATGGTTATTTTGAGGAATTTATCTCATTTTGGTCATGTTATAAAATATAGTTTTTGAAAAAGGACAACACGTAGACGGTGTGACAACCCGTCGCGTCGGACAAAGCTGTGGGAATCAAACCCAAAACCAAAGTGCGATTGGGATTTATCGCCTACCACTGGACTACATGAAGTCCCTGGTTAGTGTGACTATTATTTTTTAGTTATATGATTTTATTGATAAATAATAATTTGAATTGGGATCTTATGTCTTATCAAATGAATACCCTTAGTATAGGAAAATGATTTGGTGATTAAGTGACAAATGTTATTTTGGAAGTTGTTCACTTTTCTTAGAACACTATATGCCAAAGGAAAATAGAGTATTATGGGATTTAATTTGGGGAGTAATGGTGGATTTTTATCTATGTTTTTATTGTGGATTCATAATGATTTGGGTTATTTATGGAAATGATTAGGTTAATTACTTTTAAGTATGTGACTTTAAGAGTAATTAATGTCATTTGGAGATACAATTTAACATGGAAGACTACATTCTTAATAAGTATTGGTTTTCAATATTAGTTTTGATTATATTAAAGGATTTTAAGGGAAATTGATTATTGAATGGTATTTATTTAACTTTGGGTATTGTTGGTTTAATTTTGGAAATTAAGATTAGTGTTTATTTCTCTCAAGGAATATCCTTTTGGGGGATCATTAGATCTTGTACCAACCATTTTGGTTTTGATTATTCTCTAAAGACAATGTAAATATATAGTTCATCCTGCATGGATCATGTGATTCTATAGAAGTTTATTCTAGCTCTTCCAGGGTGACCATGTCTTATTGAATACACATCTTTTAAAAAAAATGAGTTAGTGGTAGAAATTTATTAAATAATGAATCTCTAATTAAAATGAAATTATATATCTTTATATTCTTAGTCAATATCATAAATGAATTCCTCATCCTTATGTAATGTAACTTAAAAAAAATGTTGTCTGTTACTTTCCTACTAGAAGACTAATGGTCGTTTGTCCCAATACAAGTTTGTGGTTTTATTACTGTTAACATTCTCCTGATCATGATTTCTATCCCTCTCCATCAGAACTTGACACTTATTTTATCATCCATATCCATGTTTTCCTACATGGAATCTGAGTATGGGTTATCTTGGTTGACCTTTATACCTCTCTTTATTTCTTTTAATGTGATAGTTATATTGACTCTTTTTCTGATGTGGGACTTTCCATTATATTCCCAAGCACAATTTTAAAAATTACGAGGACGCAATTTATTGAAGGAGGGGATAATGTAACACCCCAAGCTTCCACGGTACATTTCCCTTCGAATAATGCAATGGCATGCATTGTACGGAACTTCGAGATTCTAACACACCACAACCAATCTAACTAGCCGTTATGAATAGTAATTCCTACTTTTTGAAATTTTATAAATTCTATCTCTCAAAATGGACTTCATTTTTGGATTCAGAATATCGAATTTATCCTAGGGTGAAATTTTGGAACTTTTCGGATAACTCTTATATTTTGATGAATAGTGAAAATTACTAAATTTTAATTAAAAATAACTTTTTAAATTAAAATAATTTATAGCGACAAATTATATTATTGAGTGGTTTTAATGTATAATTAGAATATATTTCTACCATTTTATCCAATGGTGTTCATTAGAATTAATTTCACTTTGAAATTGGACCTAAACAATTGTCAATATTTTGATATATATCGTTTCTTAAAAACACGCTATTTGTTGTGACAGTGGGAATTAGTTATAAAATTAAACAAATTCAACTTATATGTTTAGAATTTTGTAAAATAGACATCATTTTTGAATTTTGAATATCAATTATATCTTAGGGTGAAATTTTGGCATTGTTCTGAAAAACTTCAATTTTTGATGAATAGTGAAACTACTAAGTGGTAGTTAAAAAACTGATTTTTTCATAAAACTTAATTTTACCGTTTCTATGAATGGAATTTAGAAAATCCGAGAGACACGATTAATATCAAGAAGTGAAATGAGGTTTAATGAGATGAAAATAATTTTTGGTGAATAGTAACTTTTTACTTTTATTTACCACGGTTAAAAGTAAATAGGGTAATTAAGGGTAAAAATGATATTAATATGTCCCTAACACATGTCCTAATTCTATTGTGAAAGTTTATCTCGACCCAAAACAACCTTAGGAATAAAATATTATCATTTATGTCCACATGGATTAGATTAGGACATTTATTATTATTTAATTCAAAGAAGAGTTAAAAGAGTTAAAATCAATGTTTATTTACTAAAACATTTTTAATATAGGGTTATACATAAGATAAATTAGATTTTAAATATTAATTATAAATATAATAATATTTCCTACATAATGATATTTTATTTATAATTTTTAGACATTAAATAATTTAATATATTTAGGACACAATGATGATGCAGTAATTACCATAATAGTAAAAAATTTAAATAATTGATATTATATATACCCAAATAAATATAATTTAAGACTTTTAATGAATTAAACTAATTTTCTAGGATAATATGACATATTAGGATTGATTTAATTGACTTTTTTCTAAGTAATAATTCTGTTATGAGTTTCACAAAAATCAACTATTGAATAGTGTCAAAATTGACATAAAAGAGTTTTTTAAAACAAATATTATATTATTAATTGATATTAAAGTCCTAAAAATCTAATGTTCGGCCAATAGACTTATATCATGATAGGTATATCATTAATGGACCACTTGGGTCCGCTTGGATGTATATAGTAAGTTTATTAACTATATAATATAAAAATAAAAAGTGACATGGTAAATGTCAAACTAATTAACTAAGAGTTAAAACTAAAAGATAAGGTTAATATAGTAACCCAAACCTGTCTAAATTATATTGGTTGAATGTTTTTCTACCTATCCCCACCTTAAACTTTGAATAATCAACTTTGGAGCCATTAGAAACCGAATATGAATTTATTATAAATTAATATTTCTTTCTTTTCCAAAGGTTCCCCTCACCCCTCTTATAAAAGGGCACTCCTCCTTCTAATTTATTCACACATTAAAAGCCTTTTGGTTCGGAAAAACCCTGCCAAAATACTCTATCAACTTCCCTTAATACAACCTAGAGGCCTTAGTTTGATCATAAAGCCAACCTAAGGATCCCTTCTGATCAAATCAAAAGGAAGAACCCGAAGAAGAGGTAATGTTTTCACCACCCCTTTTCAAGTTCCTTTCTTCTTCCACTTCTTATTTCTTTGTTATTACCATTCTAAAATAATAACTCCAGTATCTTACATATACAGTGATGTTATTATAAATATGTTACAACCATATTCATTATTCTATCCACCCTTTGAATAACATGTCACCATACGTGCGTACGTACGGCTTACCGTCTCCACGTCGTGGTGTAATTGTTATTCAATATATTATTATTTGGGTGGGTATAATAATGATGTGTAACTCATTTAAATAATAAATATAACATTATAATGATTATTTATATATGATATACTATCCAATTATATATTATTTTAATATCAAAAGAATGGTATTGTCGCTCGTGCGTACGTACGGACTACCATCTCCACGAACGCGATGAGATTCATTCTCCATCATATCCATTCAAGTATAATTATCATTTGATGATTTACAAATAATGATTAAGAAATTTATATCATTCTGGATATTAATAACATACAACCTATCCATGACAAACATGGCTTACGTAACAAAACATATAAAAGAAAACGATTAAGTTAACACCCGAAACAACGATAATTCTATGATATTATTAACAAAGAAATTTTATAAGATCATATATGATATCATATTAATGTATATGATTCATGAATAATTTAATAAAAATTATTTAAACATTATACAGAAGTTTAAACTACCCCCAACCAAGGAAAAGTACAAGGTAAGGGGTTTCTTATCTCACTCTTAATTTCGTGAGGATTCCATTGTTCACCACTTATTTATTGCATGTGGTGTATGTGTACTACCCATAATTGTATTCATTGTGTATTATAATTTAATTTATGGGCATTTAAATCATCATTTTATGACCCTTCTTTCATGGGTTTATGTTTCATACGTTACATAATCGATAAGGGAATTTGAAATTTCAATTTCCATTTATTCGGCTTTACGCAAACTTCATTGATTATTTTACTCCGAGATTATGTGTGGAATAACTATTCATTTGCTTATGTCATAATTTCCACTCCCCTTTTCTATGGATATACTTTTGATACACATAATCACTCCATTGATAATTTCTCAAGTCATCGATATGAATTTGATAAGAGTAATTTTAACTCATTCTCCATTTGTTGAGTTAAACATCCAATTCATTGGTGTTGTTTTTATAAGATTATGTGTGAATATCCTTTGATTGATTTACACTAAATATACAACCATATTTAGTGTATTTATATTTTTCACACATAACTATGTCGTTGATTTATCCTTAACCTAAGGATACGGCCTTTACGAGAGATTTCATCTCAATTTACATTCCATTGAGACTTCTTTGTTGTTATACACCAAATCACTTTTATGTGGTGTATATAATGTACTTCGACATAGTATATCATGAATTATTTTATTCTCGTGATATTAAATTTTTTTGATTTCATCAATTATTTTTATTAAAGTGTCTCTCTTTTGGTTAGAAACTCTAACTAAAATACCATTTTTAAATGTTTTAAAGACTTATTCTTCTAAATCTTTCTCATTAATGTCCATGTTTTAAAAAATGGTTTTAAGGATTTATTTTTACAGATATTAAAGTTTTAAAATTAAAACTCCTTTTAAATGTTTCAAACTGGTATGGGACACTTTGATTCAAAAATCTATTTTTAAATGGTTTCTTGACAAATAGTGTGACTTTTAAATGATTTCAAGAAAAAGGGGGATATTTCCCTCAAATAGTTTTGATGATTATTTTCATCTATGTCAACATCCTTCATTATTCTTCATTGAGGTTAATGTGATACAATAAAATCTTCCATATTGTAACAAATGAGTTATGTTTGACTGTGGATGTGCTATTTTTATACCATTCATGGTTTGTGGTTAAAGTATTGACATTTTGAATGCTAGTTTTAATACAGAATGTTTATGTTATGTTTAAACCTGCTCATATGAGGAATGCATTGGACTTAATAAGTGACGGGTGGAGCCCACTATAGCTCCTCTATGCATCGGTAGGTCTCATGAGACAAACTAGTATCTTGGCACAAGACCTTGGAAAAATCTTATTTGTAGTATTGGCATGAGGACTTGGCTATGTGGTTATGATAGTCTGGCATTATTCATTCCATCATTATGAAAGTGGTTATTGATATTGCATGTGATCATTAAACTAGTAGAATATCCATGTGAGTAAGTAAATGGAATTATTTTATTTTATCTTTTCCATTTTATGCTGAAGTTCTAGTTTAAAAGGCTTTCGTTTTAGTTATAAACTGCCTTAAGTGTTTATGCTTATCTATGAAAGATTCTGCTATAATGTTATCCTTACTGAGCATCTGATCTCACCCCTTCCAAAGTTTTATTTTTCCCAGGATTATGAAGAAGTAATTTATGAATGACCTGCAGGGATAGTATGAGGGGATATGATGACAAGATTTTGTTGTAGTTTTTTTACCTTATGATGTAATGTAAGACTTATGAATATATCTAGTGTTTCCAAGACTACTAAACTAATCGGTCTTTCGAGACTTGATCCTTTGTGATCATGCCAATGTTATGTAATAATTCACCAACTCTGGGTATCTAGGGTCGGGGTGTTACATAAATCATTGAATGATTCACCTACTTGTGTTATTATAGCTTAACTATAAATGTTTAGGGATTTACACTAAGACTCTTTCACCAGCTCATCTCTTTTGTGAAAATTTTAGTGTATTCTCTAGACTTTTTTATATTTTATTTCCTATAACACATAAAAAATCATTTATTGTGAGTGATGAGAGTATCATAATGCACCTTTTTCCATCATATTTGATATTTTTTAAGAAAATTATTGGCCATACCGATTATAAAAAAACAAACAATATTCATGGGGATGTCATGAATGTATAGACTAAATGATAAAAGATATATATCCATATTCTCTCTGAATGGTTGAAATACCTTACCAAAAAACATTTAAAATTATTTATTGATGGAATTATAAGGTTTATTGGTCCACATAAATCAATTATATGTAAAATTTCAGCTAAATTGAAATCATTAAGAATAATAAATGATACCAATGAGGATCCATTGGAATAAATCAATTGGCTATTGTAACTATAATCTTTCAAACTTTTGTTTTTGGAGAGAACATGATATAGAAGTTTTACATGGATAAGGATTAAGAGGTAATTTATAAATTGTTATAAAGAGTAATTCATATTTTACTAATTGATTTAATCACAAAAAACTATTTTGTTTGAGCTGGAAAAGTGTGGATGTAGTAAAAATACATTGAAATACTCATGATGAAGCAATATATGTTTTGTGGCATTTAAATAGTTTTGATGAAGAGTTATGTTTAGTTTTAATTAATTATTGATTTCATTGGATGTTTTTTAAAATGGTACAATGTGGATAATATTTTTTGGTGAAGACATGATCAAGATGAAGATATGTTCTAAAAATTTGGAGTTGTGGATTTTTTTTCTTTTATAATAATGAATTATATATGTAAAAGTAAGTCAGGTTTGGGGATCATAAATGAAGATCATGTTGTTTCATAAGATTATAATGGATATTTTAGTGGTTAAAAATGATAAGACATTCCTAAGACAAAATAACTCTGGGGTAACCAGTTCTACATCAGATTACACTAACAATACATGTAATATATATTGGAAACTCACTGAATCTTGTGGGTGTGCAATTATAAAAATAATAGAGGTAAAAATTAATAAGAATAGAATGAGATCAAAAAGGTCTATGTATATGTCAGATTAAATTTATTTCATGTATAAATTAATAAAGGATAATCCCGAGTATCTCAGAGTTAAAAGGGGCTATGTAAGTGTATGAAAAATGACGACAAGTGTTTATATGAGTAAACCAGTGATACATAAGAGTAAGATGATTGTTTTAGTACTATTAATATAGTAATATAAATTAATTTAGTAGTGTGTACATGTTTCCAAATCCTATTTGACATTAAGATATAATATTAATAGGCTATATAAGAGTAAATTAATCTCAAGTTTGATTTTACCAGCTGTTTCTAAAGGTATTTTATTTAATTTTACATGATATTTCTAGTGATTTAAATGGATTATATTATGTTTATTAAAATAAATATATCTATGAATATTTGTAACATTTATATAAGGATATATTTATGATTGTATTTAAAATTGATAAAATCATGATGATGTTGTACTATTCCCCAAGGATTTGAACCTCACAATGATTCAAGAAACACGGGATACAAGATAAGATGCATTGAATATATAAAGGATATAGTTGAATACTGAATAATTAATTACTACTATTATAGAGCCATGTTTGGATTTATATCTCATTTTTAAGAGATAAAAACTACTTAATTCTATCCTCAATAGTTTTTTACAGCTTTGGGTTGTGATGATTAATGGATTTATGGAATAGTGGTATTTCCATGACACATCTATGTGGGTGCATAGAATATTGGTGATTAGTTCAAGACAAGAAATTTAATATCATGTGAAAATATTATATTAATATATAAAAATTAAATCTAGTGTCAAAAAGATAATTATTTATTCATGGAAACACAATGGAAACAATAACTTGAAACTCGAGGAATTTAAAATGATTTCTTTACTTCATTAATAATGATCAAAATATTGAATATTTGACATAATGTCATTCCAAGAAGCCTAAAATTTTGGTATTGGGACATGAAAAATCAATATAGTTCTTATATTATAAATTATAGAAAATATCTTCTTAATAAATGATAATTATATAGGGAAAAAATATTCAATAGAAAATATACGAGTGAAACTAATGAAGTGTTACCATTAATTATCTTATTATCACCCAAGGTTTAATAAAATAATAAAAAATATTATAATGATATTTACATGGAAATTTTATTGATTAGTGTATTTTATTTTTGTCTCTGATCATTACTACTTATCTAATGGATCCCTATTTTGAGATGAAGAATAAAACAAGGAAGATATTGCACCTATATGAATTGATAATTTTAATAATGTGAGATAGAGGATGTGGATAATAATTTAGTTGATTGTCAGTCGATATTCATTTACCAAAATTATTGGAAGAGTATATATCATTTATACTCATGTTTGGTGGAGGATTGTTTTTGAACATGTTCATGAACAGAGTTGGGATGTATATAATAAAAGGTGGTGTTATGATAATAAACTTGTTAGAAGACACCAATTTTTTCATGATACAATTGTTAGGTTATAGTTGATAAATTCTTCACATTTATTAACATTGAGATATTAGTGAAAAATTGATGTCTTATATATGTGATGATTAAATCAATGATATAATCATTGACATCAGGGAAGAACCATGAAAAAAATACAATGTTAATTTCCTAAATAATTTCATATATTTTATGTAATTTGAAAGCTTTATGCGGTAATTATGATATTTCTCCATCTTAATAGGTGTAGTTGATTGAATAATTGAAGGAAGAATACATCAATAAAAGCATCAACACACTAATTTAACTTCTATTTGTATCAATTAATGATCTTTAGTGAAATTCAATTGGTATTAATGGAAATTGTTATTCATCGGATTGAATATGTTAGTTAACTATTGGTATTAACTATTACATATGATGTCCATATCTACTGAAGTTTTTTATTTCGATATCAATTAATACATAGAGGTTTCAAATAAAACATTAATGAACATGAATTAAATAGGTTCCCCAAAGATGAAAAAAATTTGTTTGTTATATAAGATAATGACGATACACAACTAGTAAGAGGTAATCAATGTTGTAGTTCTATATCATATCAATTGATTATTATAATTAATAAGTATCAAGTTTATCCAATGATTAGTATGTGATAATTGAATCGATGGGAGAATTTTATTATGACGTTAAGGGTTATTAGAAAATGTACCATTTGAAGTTGGCACATATATATATTTGAGATTAAATATGGGCTATAGTATAATAAAAAATAGTTTCCTATTAAGGTATATGACTTCAAGAAAATAATGTTGAGAAGTTAAAAAAATGATAGAATCCCAACATAGAAGTTGAATATAAGGAAAAAAATTAGTTTAATATAAAGAGAAATACTTACTCACTGAATAATAATTGAAATAAATATTTCTAATAAGTTTGATGCAAGTTAATTCTCTTAGAAGATAATATAGTAATTGGAAGAAACCATTTCTATCAACAATTCTCAATTAGATATCAAGTATAAAAGAGTGAAGGATCATGACAATTTTTTTTCAAGAAATGAATATGATTATAATATTATATCTTTTATCGTTAAGTAAAAACCCATAAATTAGATTTTAACTATATATGTTTATCCTTATGGGAATTACTAATGAGGTTGTGATGGATTCATGATTTTTAGTGGGTTTTTTGTAGATTGGAACTCCATATTTTGGAGAAAACGGTTCAGGAACATGGCTTTTATAAACTATGAACCCGAGGCAACACAATTTTCCTAAGGTATGTTTGCTGCTATTGAGTTTCTACAATTGGGAACATGGGCTATGCCTTGTTTTCTAAAATCATGAACCTAACCAACATGGGTAGATCCACAAAGTAAGCCCACATGGTTGGTGAAGATTTTTCCAAACCCTATATCCAAACCATGTATTCCCATTTTAAATGGTGAATTTACCTTTTTTATATTGTAAATTATTAAAATAAAACACATATTTCTTTTTAATTCCCTAGAAAAAACCCCTCCTCCATTGAGAATTTTCAATGGTTTCTTCTATGGATTTGAAGCCTCTCCATCAAAAAATATCGAATTAAATTACCATTCATCAAGTCAGTTAGCCAATGGTATATGAATCAATCTTTCCCCTCATTTAACTATTTATATTTATATATTTGGTTTTATTATCTTTCAAGCTAATATACTTTAATTTAAGGGATTTTGTCTATTTGGTCTATTTTTTCCATTACATATAGAATCCAAATTTGATACCCAATAATTATTTGACTAAGACTTCATGGAAGGTGGTCTATTATATTTCTAAAAACTTAATCTTTTACATTTCTTGTTTTTGTACTTAACTATGTAATTTCCCATGTACCACCCCTAAAATTAATCTACCTCAAATTGGTGGTCCAACTTGGAACTAAAATTCCCTAATATATTCCCCTTATATCATTAGAGGTCATAAACATCATCATGAGGTAAAACATGGGTGTGAAACATATGAGCTAACATGAACCATTAAATATCACTGACCAAAACAAACATGGGTTTGTTTGGTTCAACTTCAACATGTGAATAAAATAATTTAAATAGGTTAAATTATTCTTTATAATTTCAAATGTATGATTCATGTGGACCCAATTAGTATGTAATGAAATAATAAAATGGAATGACACAACTCATGAACCATTGTATTTTATAAATGAAATGGTAAGGTTTCGATTTAATTTCAAATTTAAATTGACATTAGTGAAACATGGATAAAATTACTAATTATGTAAAAATGGTTCCTACTGACACTGAACCTTTTCCATGTAAAATGGGAGGTCATACATGAGCTAGCCTGGCATTCCCAAGTAGATGCCACGGGCACTTAGAGACACCATCCTGATTCATTTATCTGATTTCCAAGGGAGATTCTCACCTCGGAATTCATCCTTTTTTTACTAGTACATGATGTCATCTCCATTATACTAATGATTAATTCAATAAATACATAAAAATTAGAATTACTTGTTGTAGAAACTACTTATGTATACAAAAAGACTATTATTATATCCATGGATATTTCCAAATCCCAAGGAAATGTTCGAGGAATTCAAAGTAAAGACAAACCATCCAAAGAGATGCACGACCTAACTACGCAACAGACCTGTAGTGCATACCTTGTGACAAAATATTGTTTATACCCCTATATAGCCAAACTACACAGGGAAACTATTCGGAAAACTTTACTTCGACCAGGGCCCATCCCTGATTATAAATAGGAACCTTCACATCCCATTTCATGTACTAAAAATGTTAAACGACTCTCGGAATCTCCAATTCTGTAGCTCTTTCGCCCAGATCCCTCAAATTGTTTAAGGTAGCTCTCTAATACATGTGAGAAGAGATATTTAAAAAAGATAATTATGTTCTAAAAGTCTTGAAATTTTTTTAAATAGGCTTCATTCCCCTATGTGAAATATATTCTTTAGTCATCATATGAACTTGTGCGTCACACCTACGTGATACAGCTGTGTGGTGCATCAACGAGGGGTACCTATGCAGCACACTTGCGTGAAGTGCCAGCGTGGAAGAAGGTGGTATAAGGACTATATTCCATCTTAAGATCCCTCTTTAAGTCCATTAATGGAATAATATCTCCTTAAATGGTTCTATCATTGAAAGGGACTAAGTTGAAGCCTCCGACAAAACCTCTTGATTGATCAAAATCCTTGGGAAAGGAACATCAACAAGTCTCCTGTTTCAGTTTTTAATTACGTCGTCAGAGGTTTACCAAATTTGTTTCACAATGGAGTTAGGTTCATGAAGTGTCTATAGGTTTTTATATTCAAAGTCACATGGACCTTTCTCCAAGGAATAGTGTTGGGTAGTTCCCGGTATGGAAGATTAGGGTTTATGTCCTAACCTCTCCCCTCTCAAAGATGCGAAACCTCGAGTCAATAGTAGGGAAGGTAAGGTATATGATTTATTTTCCATTAAGCCTAATGAAAAGTCTCCCTCCCCTACCAGGATCAATTTTAGGGTATCTATCCCTATATGATCTTCTAACCATTAGCCCTTATTTCTTTCATTGGACTGTTATCCAATGTAAAGTGAATAATGGGAAGGCTCGTCGCCCTTCCCTCTTCATGGGTCGCCTCGACCTCATCTACCCTAGCTACCATAGGCATGCCCTCTTCCACCAGTGGAGGAGGAGAAGTGTGGGAGACATTATTGAATATGTGAAATCCTCTTCTTTCTCACAATGATCATGTCTCACGTTGGCATAGATATTTTTCCGATCACAAAATTAACACAAGTTAATTAACAACAAGAAGTCTGATTCCTCTTCAAACCTGGATACGTAGGAAGACTTCTCAAGGAATGAGCCCATTTGACATCCTATTCCAGAACCCAACCAAAATTCCTTTAATATAGGCATCCTCCATATGAATAAACCCTAAATTAAACCCCCCAAATCATCAAGGAATCCTTTTCGAGAAGTAAGACCAAACTCATTTCTATCAAAGGATTATAGTCTCTTATTAGACTTATCAAACTATGTGGGCTTTGATTCTCATCCACATGGGATATGTAAGAAGCCTCCTTGAGGTTCGAACCCAAAACGTCAAATAAATCATGTTCTACTTCATCCATATTCCCAACAATGTCTAATTTTAATTAAAAACCCATATTATTTCCATGTTCCTTGGGCTTCTTAGGCATAAGTCCCACACCAACTTCGACTATGCAGCTTTCGCTTAGATGTTCTAAACACATGAAATTAAACTATATGACTATATCCTTATCACATGAACTTAAGAGGTATGATGTGTCCCATTATGTTTCACCAAAATACGAGGCTTCTGATTCCTATCACAAGGATACGTAGGTAGCCTATTTTTTGGGTAAGTTCCCAATATCAAAACAAACCTTCCTCTCCCTGGATGAAAATAAATTCCAGAGTTCCCCACTAAGTGGATTAAAAAAAAGTATAATCATAACGATGATTAAAAGAACCTCTAGAAAGTATATGGGATGATACCATTAATGGGGAACCTCAAATACATTTTAATGTCTCCATTAATGAAGAACAGTTAATATATAAAGATGATTCTAAATTTTACACATGTTAATAAGTGATTTATAATTCCAAGGGAAACATATGTTATACTTGGTGAATTAATAAAGATTCATGAAAATATCGTAAGTTTATAAAGAGAGTCCCAAAGTAGAAAATAATTCCCCCCAAAAGGATGTGTTGAGTCTGACTTCACCTCCTCTCGACCAATGCATGTTTCTAAGTATCGTAAAGTTCAAACTTAACAAATCCATACCTTTTAAAAGAAGGTCCCTTTTGGATAAAAAACTATTTGAAATTTCCAGTTCCATGAATAAATACAATAATAACCACATAGAATTAGTGAATCTTAATACTAGTACACACGTTTCAAGGAACTAAGAAACAAAAATGGTGAACCCGATGTGAATCCTTAACCAAGTTAATAATGTTACCCACCTGTTAGAACACTATCAATTGGTAAAGGAAGCCCATAAAAAAGAATCAATCATGAATATATCGATCTAAAAGATGTTACTTTGGTGAATTTTATTGTTTTTTTCTTTGTTTCTTCTCAGAACTAACTTCAGTCAAAAATAGCTTTCTTCAAGATGACATTATTGAACTTCCCGACCACTGCTCAAGATGGATCCTCATCCAGAGGATGGATGTTATTTCCCACCCATTTTATTCATTAATTGGCCTCCAATGTTCTAGTAATGGAGTACCTTCATCATATTATAATCCCATAGTTGGAGGATTCCCAACAGGCCCTATACGTCAATAAAATCCTTGATCATCTAGCCAATGACAACAGATGATCAAGAAGCAGACTGTGCCAAACACCATCTTCAACAGTTTTGGGGCATTATCCCCGAAATTCGATAACCAATCGCTCCCATACTATAGGGAGGTGTATTAAGATTTCCCTTAGGGCCACAATTCGAGGTCTCAGGGGTCCTTCCTGAGGAATCCCACCAATAATCGCCGCCATAAGAATCAAGCGGTAGTTTACCGCCAACATGATGGGGGTGTTTCCTCTGGACATTCAGCCCAAGCCTCTCATACCCGAGAATGCTAGGCCAACCATATGGGACAACATACCATCAAATGAGAGTATGTTATTACCTATGCCCTCTCCGGAGAATTAAATCAACCTAACTTGATGATAGACAACAACCGGGAACATACACCAGTCTGTCCTAATTCCACTACTTAGTAGACTCATCTAGCCGCAACCCACTAATCCTACCAAGAAAATATAGTGGAGTAATGTGAACATTACCATAATACTATTTACAAATTATCAACTATTGATAAGGTTTGTATGAATTAATTTATGTAATCCCACTAATCTAATGCGGTGGAAGCTGGTAAAAAGAATATACACCTTCTAACAATCACCAAATTTTCCAACAGTATTGTCTGTTAGTATTGAAGGAAACTAATTAATATTTCTTGATAGAAAACTACCATAATGTATATAAACCTGCTAGTGTTCATAAATCCTACCAACAGTCTCATTTGGCAATAATAGGATAAGTCAGTTGGAATGCTTCGATGACAAATCTTGGGTAGACTCCACTCTCTTCCCCCATACATGAGTACTATCAATACATATTGACAGGAAAAGGAGGACAGGAGTAGGTACATACACATAATCCCAATATAGAATGGATGTATATTCCTATTATGGCTATTGAGGTAACCAAACACATCTTATCAAGTGTGAAAGGGAAGACAAAAATTTCTGCCTATATTCTAGAAGGATGCCAGAATATTATAATAACTACTTATGCAGTACTAGGGGAACAGACAAATAAATCTGATCCCATGCCTAGGAAAAAACATCAGCATTCCATCCTAGAGTATATGCACACCTCTGTATTAGTCCTGGATGATCATGGGGTATACTTACCCATATCATATGAATAACAGAATTAGGAACATACACCCTTTCCAATTGGATGTAATCGGTCCGTTCAGGTGACCACTCCAAGGAAATGTCAAACAGATTCCCATGATAACCACTTCTCCTAGAAAGTGGCACCAACTATATATATGAGAACATCCAAGAATAAGTATTTCCAATGAAAGTTGTTAAATCAAGAGTCAAACGTCAATATGAATCCTCTTAATGTTGGATTTCTTGATGCCCTCAAACATTCATCTATTGCAGATCATGTTTCTACCCTATTGTTACGAAATTGTTGGTATGGTAGTAGTAATTATAAAGATCCCATAAGAAACATCACCATGAAGGATTGCTTCATGAAAATTTGGTCAATAGATAGAGCCTATATCGAGATGATATCCATGGATACTCTCAGTGTGGTCATAAGACCAATGAGTAAAAAGATTTATTCCTTAATATAATCCACCATGGTGGTCTTCCCCATGATGGAATTCACAAAAAAAATCATCTCTATGTTAGTATTTCACATTTTCAGAATAATTCTATAATTGATAATGTAGTGATGAGAAAACCGTCTTATCTCGAGGCTCATTCCAATACAAGGTCAATCATGTTTGATTCCTTTTCATTGACGGTAGTAATAATTTCTCGACCAAAATACATCTTAAGGGAACAATTATTCTTCAAACCTCCCTTAGTTCATTTTTCTTTTCATACAGAGTGTCCACTTTTGTCCGACCAAGTAGAGAAACCTCTAGTGAAATATTATGATGATATGTTGAACATGAGAAAACAATTGGATAATTAAGAAATATCGGTCATGTTCTAGGCTTTGTAAAATTATCAATATAACATTCCAGAATTTATAGAAGAAGATTGCATTCTTGATATCCTCCTCAACTTATAGAGTACTCTTCATCATTTGAAAATCAATGTATTACAATATGATCAATATCAATATCATTTAAAGGTAATTAAAGGGTTGCAACATAAAATTTACTGGGAATCTATCTCAGTTTCCCAACATCCAAATGTTGAAAAGTATAAGAGGAACCTTCAGCGTGCGTGCCTCAATGCTTTAAAGAGGCTACATGAGTTAGTTTATGATTCCCCATCTTGTGTTTATATCAGAGGATGGGGTGCACATAAAGCATTGCATTTCATTATGCTCTATAATATTCAAAGCCATCCAAAAGTGGTCTCATGAAATGTTCTTTCCCACAATTGACTATAATCATTATATTCTGTATGAAATAAAATGTAGGCTCAAGAACATGCCTTAACTATCTCTCATCAGATTCTAGCACAAATAAAACAAATTTTTGAGTTACATTAGCATAATGGATATGAGATTCTTGAGAAGGCCTCCCACATAGAGGATTTCAGCCATTAGATAATGAAAATGCCTAAAATAGCACAACAATTTCTTGAAACAGGTGATTTGAGTGGTTTTTAGATAATTCACCCAGGTAATTTCCAAAAAAAAATCATAAAATTAGAAGGGAAGATGCGCGAATCTCATCCATAATAGTTCAAGAGCCACCCCACCCTGATGGGCAGGGGGATTTTTTAGTTCAAATATTAAATTTATTGAACAAAGTTCAATGTTTTGAAGGAAAATAACAGGAACAATCTCATCCTACGGGGTTGGGGGATTTTTCCCATCTGAAATCCTTTCCTCAACAGAAGTCAGTTTTCTCCCGATTAGGGAAGAATCCACAAAGAGAGCAAACAACTAAACTATCCGATGATTTCTTTCGGGTTAATGTTTATCAAAAACTCTTGACCATCCATAATATAGGAGAGCCGAGTCCCATGGAATATACAAAGGGAGAAAATATTATAAAGATACTGATAGAATGCCTTCAATACATTATGTGTCAGTAAATTTCATTAAAACCATTGTTGAAGATCCTCTAGAAAATGAGTCTAGATCAAGGGAATTAAATGATGTAGTTCATATCCATAATATGATACACACTGAGGCAAATTAAGAAGGTGTATGTACCCAAAATCAGAGGCTAACCCAGAATATAGGTATACCTTCAAATAACCAACTCCCACCCTGTCTAAAGGCATCTAACAATGGGAATAGTAAAAGTCATATTGCCTCTCCCCTTTCCACTGGAGAAGTTCAATATCTTTCACTTGAAGAGATATTTTCATAGAAACAAGAGGAAATGAAATAGTTGAAAAGACTCAATACATTGCTACCTCGAAGAAACATTTATTCTAGACATACTCGTTTGGTAGATCCTCTACTCGCACATCCCGTTGGAGATCGTCAACAAAGAGGACTTGTGGTAACTACAGATGCGGATGATGAATTTCCTCCATTGAGTACAAAACCAACGAAGGATCAAACACATCATTATAGGTATGTTCCTATGGGTTATCCAAGGAAGATACCAGTACCCCCACTAGTGGGTTTTTCAATTTTTGCACCAGTTCAAGCTCCAGCTTTTGTACCTGTACACGTTCTATCTCATTTGGATATCCTCCAAGTGCTTATAAAAATAATTGAGGAATTAACAACTCTATCGGAAGCTATAAAATAATGGTGTGTGCCAATTCAGCTGGAAAAGAAAAATTAACCAGATTGGGTGGATCTAATTCCTCCCCTGCCAAATTTTTTGAATACTTCGTTCACAATCTTTAATGGTTTGGGAGATCTAGAACAAAACTTAACTCATTTCATTTCTAATTGTGATCCCATGATGGGATCTATTCAATAACAAGAATCAGTAAAGCTCATGTGTTTTGTGCAGTCATTACAAGGACCAGCTTTTGTATGATATTCAATTTTTGCAATATTGATAAATTACTAGATGAGAATATCTTCATCAGAAATTCCTTCTTTAATATAGCTCAACACTACTAAAAACAATAGTTTTTGATCTCACAAATTTAAAAAAATGGGGAAATGAAAGAGTTTCAGATTTCATTTCTCGATGAAAAGTATTAACTTATTCCTTAAATCTAGCACTCCTTCAAGAAGATTTGTTTCTGATTTTTGTTGAAAATCTGTGTGATTTTTTACAAACGTCATTGATCCCTGTGAAATACATAAGAGGGTTTCGAGACATTTCTTCAATTTCTCAATAAATTGAAGATTCCATCCTGGAAACTAAGGATAAAATTTGTGTAATTCCATCAGCTATGGGAAATATAACATGGATAAAAGATTTTTCTATAGTTACAATTAATAAATAACATGTACCTACTTCCACTTAAAAACCTTAATTATATCTAAGGGATCCTTCTCCTGACTGTCAGCAGAAATGGAGACCTCATCAATATGACCAAAGAGATAAAGGTCAAAATATTTTGAGGAATTAAAGAACAAAGATGATTCTTTCTATAACGAACATGTTCTCGGTTACTTCATCTCATCTTGTGAAAATAATTTGGTTTTGATTCTAAGGCCTAAGAAACCAAAAAAAAGAAGGAGATTAAGATCTTATGAAATATTTTCGCCTTATCAAGATATTGGGGCATCCCATTTAGTAGTGTTTTGTTTTCAAAGGCCTCATTCATAAAATGGTAGACTCTGGAAAAGTAAAATTGAAAAGTTCTTCAGCATAATTATCATGGGTGACTTCTACTGAACCAGAGGAAACCGGAAAATGGTAAGAAGTAAAAATAAAAAATGTAAATAAATACGATGATTGGATAATTAAAAAAATGATCCACTGAACTCATGATATTCGATGAAAAAAGTTGAAAAAACCAATTGTGTCTCCAATTACTCCTGCCATAGTAAAACCATCTTCCTCAAAATATCAGTTCTCCAAAAGTCAATCCTCAAAGAAGCGATGTGGTCATAAAGGAAAAGCGAGGTCAAAAGAAGACGAGATCATGTCATGACCAATGTTGTCCTGGACCATGGAAAATTTCATTCCATCTATTTCAAAAGTACGGGCACTGCCCTGCCAAAAAGCACAACCAGAAGCAACTTGTCCCACAAAATCATCATCCGATGAAGAATTGATCTTTGGTTATGTCAACCTTATCCAATTAATGGATCCCTATGCCAATGGTGATTCTAATTATAATGAACTCGATTTACCTATACCAAATTGGGTAACAAAAGGAAGAGTTTATGGTTGAGGATATAGTGGAGGACATGAGAATTATAGAAGACACTATTTTAACTCTACCCCTGCTCGAACCGTATATGCGGTGGAAACTAGTTTGGGAGCCCTTCAGTAGGCCCAATAAGAACAAGGATATTCTTCTACATATGGCAGATTCAGTCCTGGCATGATTATTTTGGAGGACCAATTAGATGAAACACCATCTTCATCTTAGAATGTTGATAGACCTAGTCAGTCTAATCTACCAAAGCCATGGGTATTTCCAATTCCGGTTCTGACACAGGGTACATCTACATCAGAAGCATCAACTTCCAAGGAACCTACAAAAACACATATCCATACTAGGAAACACTGACCTATGGACCAAAATTGTGATTTTTTGAAACATATGTCCCATGTTTCATCCACGTTATCAATTTTGGATGCCTCGCATCCATCCAAAGATCTTCGAGAACCACTTATTCATGTTTTGTCTAGTCTACAATAGTTTGAAAATGAAGTTTCTTCTACTGAGTTTTACTATATAGAGAATTATCTTACATAATGTCATGAAATTATATCTTTTATATATTATTATGAATATGATGTTATTAATGGGCATATCATGCCCTTATATCTATCTGGGAGGGTCAATGACATAGACATCTGACAAGCCTTCATCGATAACTGCTCATGAGTCTACCTCATTCCCGTTCATACACGTCATTGATTAGGCCTTAACAAATCTGACATATCTCCATCTACCTTAATGTTGCAATGTTATGATAAGAATGAACAAGATCTTCTTGGTGTGATTACGCTTAGAACTCAGTTTTGAGATCTTGTGTCAAATTCATATTTCATGGTTGTGCGTCAGGACACAGCCTTCAACATTCGTCTTGTAAGGCCTTGGATACATCAATATGAAGGCATACCTTTTTCATATCATCAATTTCTCAAGTACTATTTTAATCTGATAGTTAGAATATTGTATTAGGACAAGGCTTCATTCAAAATGTGATAATCTCACAACATTGAGGCAGAATTTTGTCACACGAAGGGAACATGGTTCACGTAAAAGAAGGTAACCAAAATTAATGATCTGAATGGACTGAAAAAGATCCAGGAAAAACCATTTATACATTGAGTACATATTATGAGTTACCTATCAATCAAATTTAAAAGTTAAACCCAATTCCAATCATTCTTCTAGTTACTTCCATAATGTCAATTGCGGAAATCGAGCTTGACAACATGGGAGAAATTGTTGATTCACTAAGAAGCTGTGAAAGCTTAAATGGATATGACTTCATTTCATCCACTGAACTACATGAAGCCTCTAATTCATTTTTCAGAATGAAAGAATTTGTAACAATACTAGAGGAAGACAAGTTTGTTGATTCCCATTCAGTCATTTCTTCTTTAATAACCCATGAAGACCCTTCATCATCAGTAGGGTTAGAAATGTTGGCCTCTTTTTTAGGATATCCAAATAATGAATCCTCTCCTAGATCTGGAAGTTTATCTTCATCATCTACTATACAAGTATAATTAGAAGAAGTGACATTTAAGGAAGATGATAAAGAAGAGAAACATCTCAGGGATGCTCCTCTATAATTTTAGGAAGGTTTCTCTACCACTGTGGATTAACTCAAAGAAGTAACTATGCGTACAAAAGAAGATCCACGCCCACACTAATTAGTGCGGCCATGACTTCTGAAAAGAAAGAGGATTATAATTCAATTATAATGAAAGATTGATATTTATATTCTTGGATTTATACAAAAAATTTAGTTCTTAATCCCAATGTAGCTACTCATCATTTGGGTTTTCCATAATAACATCGAGGATTCAAGAAGGTAGCAAGAAGAACACACCTAACTCATGCCTCTAAAATTGAAGCTGAATTTGATAAAAATATAAAAGACAATTTTTGCAGGGAGGTTAAATATCCCAAATGGATGGTCAACATTGTCCCATTGAAAAAGAAGAATGGTCAAATCAGAGATCTCAATAATTTTAGATATCTTAACCAGTATTGTCCTGAAGATGACTTTCCAGTTCCAATCACATAGCTTCTAATCGATGCAACAACTGGCTATGAAGCCCTTTCCTTCATGGATAGCTACATTGGGTAAAATCAAATCCTCCTGTCCCTAGAGTATGAAGAATATACAGCCTTCAAATCCCCTCAAGATGTGTTTTTCTATCAAGTAATTCACTTTTGGATTAAATAATGTAGGTGCAACGTATTAACATTCCATGAACCATATATTTAAACCCTTATTAGGAAAATTTGATAAATGTTATGTGGATGATTTTTTGTTCAAATAAAGACAATGTTTAAATCACTTGGATGACCAAGAGACTATATTCAATAAACTTCAGCATCAGACTTTGAAGATGAACCCCTTGAAATGTGATTTCCAGGTAACCTCAGGGAAGTTCCTCGGCTTTGTTGTATGCCATCATGGTATAGAAGTTGAACATGAGAAAAAAAACCAATCATTTGCATGTAACCTACTATAAATTTGAAATAATTATGCAGACTCCAAGGACACATTTCCTATATTCGGCTCTTTATCGCCAATTTGGTTGGAAATTTTTTTCCCTTCACCAGATTAATGAATAAAGGAGTCACCTATCTATGGATTGAAAATTCACAAGAATCATTCGATACCCCCAATAAATATCTCTTGAGTCCACCTATAATAATGCCACATGTTGGAGAAAGACCAGTTATTCTCTATGTGATAGCTTTAGAGAAATCATCGGGTGCCTTCATTTCCCAAAAGAACGATGCCAAGAATGAAAACAACCTTTACTATCATAGTAGAACTATGCTTGATGTAGAAACTCAGTATTAAAATATTGAAATGTGTTGTCTGGAATTAGTATCTGTTGTTTAATAATTGAGGCACCACCTACAACATGATGAGGTCCAATTGGTGTCTCACAATAACCTGCTAAAATTTATCCTCATCTGTCCTATGCTTATATGGAGTCTGGCATGGTGGACAGTTTTTTTTCAACAATTTGATATCTATTTTGTTCCTTAGAAGGAAATAAAGGGCCATGATCTAGCTGACATCCTTACCGAACATCCATCTATGAAAAATAATTCATTTAATACTGAACTTCCGGATAAGGTGGTTTTCTATATTCAATATAGTTCCCACTCATGGGAAATGTAATTTGATGGTGCCTCCAGAAGTCCAACAGGGAAGAGAATAGAAAACCATAAACTCAACAAAGTTGGGTTAGAAATTTTACTTTCCTCCCCAAAAAAGGTAGTGTTGCCTTATTCCTTTTTGTTTATAGAAGGTGGTACCAATAATGAAGCCGAATATCAATATCTCATTGCAGGTCTAGAATTGGCACTTCAAGCACAAGTTAACCAATTTAAAGTGAAAAGTGATTCAGAGTTGGTAGTCAAAAAAATAAATTGTGATTATTCTATTAGAAAAGAATATTTAATATATTAGTGTGATTACATCAGAGGGTTAATGGGTGAATTGTACTCAGATCTGACATTGTCTTATGTACCGCGATCACAAAATGCCCAAGCTAGTGCACTTGATAATGTAACTACAACATTGGTAAATCCAAACCAGGATAATACAATCATCATTATAACCCATCGTCATATGGTCTCACATTTTTTTCAATCTATAATGGAGTAAATTAATGAAATTAGCCCTATTTCTGAGCCATATGGTCATACCATATGATGGAGAACACACATCATGGAATACCTTCAAATGGTGTACTTATAATAGATAGAATTGGAAATGAATAGATCTGATGATGAGAAGCCAATTTTACTCTTTATGATAATCTAGATCACCTAAAGATCCTTTAATAAAGCAGATTTGATGGAATCCTCTTCTACTATATTGATGGATAAGAAACTGCAGCTATAATGAAATAAGTACATTTAGGATCTTGTGGTGCTCACCATTCTAGGAATAGGATTTCTAATCAAATTTGTAGGCTCAAATATTTTTTCCTTCAATAATACAGGATTAAACATATTTCACAAAGTAATGTTATCCCATCCAGGTGCATGCCAACTTCCACCACTGGAAATAAGATCTATACCAACAGTTTTGGGAAAACTATTGGTATAGTTCACAAATTTGGACCTATACCAACAGTTTGGCCAAAACTGTTGGTATAGGCCACTTATATGGACCTATACCAATGGGTTTCTAAAAATCGTTGGTATAAATCACTAATTAAGAGCTATTATAATAGTTTTGGACAAACCGTTGGTATAGTTCACTAATTTGGAGCTATACCAACGGTTTTGGGAAAATTGTTGGCATAGGTCTATTATAGAGACCCTATACCAATGGTTTGACCTCAAACCGTTGATATAGGTGCCAATATAAATGAACCTATTCCAAAAGTTCTCAAAACCATTGGTATAGGTCTATACCAATGGTTTTGAGAACCGTTGGTATAGGTACATGTATTTTTAGTGGAATCCTCTTACAGAGGACATTAAATAAATCAAAATTTAAAATACTATGTTAATAAATATATATATTTATGGAATTATGGTTAGAAAAGTAAGTTAGGTTAGTGGTTTGGTCGTTCAATCACAAATGGGAGTTGCTGTGATCGTAACCAACCGAGTGATTCTTTTTTGAATTACATATACCAATGGTTTTATGGAACCGTTGGTATAGATTTTTATATTACTTATACCAATAGTTTTCCCAAAAACCATTGGAATAGACCTATCCCCACGACATACTATCCAAGATTTCTCCAAACCGTTGGTTTAGGCTTTACCAACGGTTTGGAGGCATATACCAATGGTTCCAAACCATTGTTATAGTGTAATTTTTCCATTAGTTTTCATTCATTAACCTAGAGAGTTGGAGCATATAGCTAAATACTCCTGGACATTTTCTATATGGGGAATGGATGTAGTACCACCTTATCCTCTAGCTATGGCTAAGCAGTTCTGGTATATCCTTAGAACTACTTACTACTTCTCCAAATGGGCTGAGGCAATACCTCTCAAATAAAGGAGATCCAAAAGAATTGTTAGTTTTATCAGAACAAACAACATCACCTGATTTGGTGTCCCACATACTAATTGATGGACATCAGCACTAATTTTTGTTCTTTTATGGTAAATAAGTTATATTAGGAGCACAATATCAAATCCAACCATTCATCTCACTATCATGTTGCGGCCAATGGATAGATATAGGCTTTCAATAAGACCCTATCAAATCTATTATATAAGATGGTGGATAAAGATAAGAAAACATGAACTGAAAAACCTTTTCATGCTTTATGGGCTTATCAAACTACTACCCGTACTGCCAACTATAAAACCCCTTATTCATTTGTGTATAGAAAAAAAAAGTTTTTCCAATTGAAATTTAATTATCTTCACCTAGAATTAAAGTATGTGATTAGTTTTCTAAAGATGAGTGGTCTCAGAAATAGTTTGATGATCTAAACGATTCGATGAAAATAGATTTATTACCTTGAATAAATTAGAAGTCTATTAGAATAGAATAGTGAAATCCTTTAACAAGAAATTTTTACTCCCATCATTCTTCCAAAAAGAATTGGTATTTGTCTTTATGATTCCAATGATACCAGTAAAGAAACCTCTAAAGTATGATCCAATACGGGGATGTTCTTCTTCCGCATATAAGGTCTAATCAAATGGATATTATGCTTTAATATCAATGGATGGAGAGATTATTAAAACTCTATACAATCCAAGATTTTTGAAGAAATAATTTGTGTAATAGCACATATTTTTCTCACTTCAAGACATAAAACATCACATTACTTCATCCTCACTATATGAATCTAAACTAAACAACAAAAGTCCAAGTAGCAAGATGGTAAACTATATAAAAACCATAAGTATCCATGTTTCACGATGATAAAATGAATAGAATATTTGTCCTTTTCGCATGAAATCAAACAATATGAAATCATTTTTACTCTTTACATGACATTAAACTACATGAATAACATTTTCTCTACATTACATTAGGAGCATCCTTAAGAAAGTATCATTGTCATCATTACTGCTCCTTAGTGGAAAATGAGTCCCTTTTTTACCAATGCCTCATTTAAATCTGTATAGGGACATCATTTCAAGATCTGTGTGTGTCTTGGTTCTGATTCGTATGAGATACGTACAGACGCCTAGATCTCAAATATTGGGCTCAGCCACAAGCAACCAAAATTTTTTATTTCCCTTTTCTTATTCTGTATATTTACTAGATCTATACATAGTGATCTTTTAAGAAACCTGGTTTTATTTTCATACCATCTTCTGTCTTACATTTAACCATTCTTCTAGAGTGGTTTAAAATCCCCACATCTCCCATGTCTAACTCAATTGGTATAGGAAATGAACGTTTCATGAACTACATATAGCATGATTCTAATCTGTATTAGATATGTAGAGATTAAAAAATCTCCAATGTTGGGCCCATTCACAATGAAACCCCCTTTTATTCCTTATATAAGAATCAAATACTTCATATGGAATGTTTAAATAACTAAATATGGATTGATTCTTCCCTCCAAAAAGACACGTAGTGACAGTTGGGTTTTTTCCCACAGTCCATCTATAGTATTTCTTTCTTTTCACATTGGTTTATCTTCATCCTTACTACATGGCGCTAAAATGAATAGAAATCCAGGAAGTACTTTTGCCTTGATTTTTTCTCCAACAATATACATAGGGATCCCAGATCTTATTCCCTAGATCAGGCATCAATTAATCTTAATACCCATATTCTTTAATTGTGTCACCTTTGTGTTAATGAATAAGAATTTATTGCTCCTTGTTTTTTACACTGAGCATAGCTTACATGCGATTAGGAATTTGGTAAAAGGATTCTCTTTATAAATAAGGTGTCTCAATTTCTTATGGGGTTATCAATGTTCTCATAACATGAAAAAAAAATTGCATAGAAAATTGTCCTCACTGCATGACTTAAAACTAAACAGTACAATGTCCTCGCTGCATTAATTTCAAGTTCACAACATAATATTTTTTCAAAGGAAACAATGAAAGTCTCCATTTTTACATATGATTCAGATCTATGTAAAGGACTTCAAACTCATGGGAAATATTGATTCAAATATTTCTCATGTGCATGAAGAACTACCCCTTCCATATGTGACACTATCAAACATGAATATTTTTAGATCTTCATAATCTTTATTACAGTTTCTGGTGAAAATGTTTCTAATATATGAGAACTTTGTTTCCTGACTATGCAGTATGTGCCCTTTGGTGGCTTTGAATAAGTTTCCTACATAACAGGCCTATCAGTCAAAAGATGCCACAATTTTGCTATGCATTATTTTCCCTAGTTGGCCATGCATAATACATCCCCAATAAAGGGTTTTTCAAATGATGGTAATTTTGTTCTTGGTTATAGTTTCTTTGTCCCCTTTAATATTTGATGAAAATATACAACAATCTTTATTCTAAAACAGTCATTCATGTATATGTGTCTCATTATCTTTCTCTCAATATAAAAGTATTCAAGAACATGGTTTAAAATTCTTTCTCTTCATGTATTCAAAGAAATATGAAATGACCTTGGATCACATGACCACATATCATATATAGTTTCCATTTCTGGTCCTAGTTGTATGATATAAAACTATAAACAACATACTCCCTATGTTTGGGTCAGACCTTCGTAGAGACCATATTCCTCTGATTATTTGGAAAATCATGATTGGAAATACCCTCTACATATTCAAGTACCTTTATCCATATACCTAACTACATGCTTCAGAAAATATGGATCTCCATAAACATTCTCCATATTTTAGTAATATAATGTTAAAATTCATAAGAACTATTTTTCTTAACTATGAAGTATGTGCCCTTAGGTGACCTTGCATAAGTTTTCTACATAACAGGCCTACCAGTCAGAAGATGCCACTATTTGGATATGTAGTATATTCCGTAGTTGTCCCTGTATAATACAACCCCCATAATGGGTTTGTCAAATAATGGAAACTTCATTCTTCAAAAATACTTCCTCTAATGCCTTTATCCCTTTCCTATATCCTTCTTTATATCCAAAAATTCCCAAATCATAATTTAAAATTTTCCCTTATATATCTGAATATGGTAGTATGTTTCCAAATAAATTATTGATAAATTTCAAGATTCTCATACCACTGGTCAAAGATAAAGACCTTAAATTAAAGCCACAAAATGTCCTCACAACATGACTTAAAATTTCCCAGTATAATATCCTCACTGCATGACTTAAAACTGCATTTTTTGATATAAGAAATTATCCTTTCTGATAAATTTTATCCATTCTTTATATGCTAAATTTGTATAGAAATGGTTTTCTAATTCATGACATATGTCAGCATAGATAACCCTATAATCTCAAAATTCTTTTCCTTGGAAAAAACCACCCACTATGGACTTTGAGTCACCCAAATCTCATTTCCCCTTATCTATCAATTGTAAAATGTTAAATTCCTAAGAACTCTATTACCTAACAATGTAGTATGTATCCTATGGTGGCCTTGAGAAAGTATCCTACATAACAGGCTTGTCAGTTAAAAGATGATTCTATTTGACTATGCAGTATATGCCCTAGTTGGTCCTGTATAATAAAATTCCCATAACGAATTTTTCAAATAATGGTAACTACGTTCTTGGAAGACACATCCCTTATGTTGATACACGTTTAAAATTTGGTGACCATAAAAATCATGTCCCACGATTCCCCCAAAAAATATTTAAAGAATATTAAAGCAATTCTTAGTCACTGTGTCTTTTTTGGAATCTAATTTCAATGTTTATGGTCAAACCTATTCGACCATAAACATTAGACCTTTATAGTCCAATATACAAGAATATAAACAACCAAAAACAAGAGACGTGGTACTAACTAGATTGAGAACCTGTAAAGGGAACTGTAAAAAAAATCCAATTCCCAGTTCACTAAACGTATATTTTTTATGATTTAGGTAATATTGAGAAATAGGAAGAAAAAAAGATACAATGTTTGTGGGGTTTTCCATATAAAACCTGTAAAAATAAAACTATAATCATTATGCCCATTGGCTTAATACGAAATTTCTGAGCACTGCAATTCTTGTCAATGTAATCATGATTATCTAACATAAAGGATTGACGTTTAAAGAAATAATCTTCATCATTACCTTTAATATTGGAAACAAAGAAAAAAAGGACAAGAATGAAGGTATATATTATTGATGAAAAAATTTATTTCATTCATAAGAAATCAGAGGGACATCCACAAAATGGATCCTCTCTTTCATGTTTTAAAATAAAACCTCAATACGACTTCTCATTTATTGAATGACCTCATGAGCCTATTAACCACTTTCTGAAGTTGAAGAATTTTAGATAATCCATCCTGCTCGGCTTGACAAAGTGCTTCTTTAGCAGTTGAAATAGAGGTTGTCCCTTAAAATTGGGTTTCTCCAATTTTCTGGTTCAATATATTGAGTTTGTTACAAACATCATCTAGTTTATCTTGAAGACATAACAACTCCTTCATGGATTCTTTAATTAGTTGGTTGATTTTAATTGAAATATTATTATGATCCACCTCTGCCTTAGCTACTACAGTTTGAAATCTCTCAATATTGATAATCCATTTAGTCAATTCAAAATATTTCCTCAGATTATGATCATGTTTCCATTAGTGAATGATCTTTTTCATTGCATCATAGACTGGTCGATAATTAAATCCACTAAATCCCAATATGCTGAATAATGCAGGGATTTTGGAAAATTTGGACAACAGCTCATCCAAAGGCTTCTCAGTAATTATGATCCATATATGTTTCCATGTATTCTTACTTTCCATTCCAGGATCATATTGAATGTATATGTCTGAATCAGAGTCACAACCATGAGGTAAAATGTATTCTAGGAACATATCACTTAATGATCAACCTTGTTCTCCTTCTCTAGGAACATTAGTAGCTTCACCTTATGCTGATGCCTAAGCCAAAATGGACGCTTCACCTTCCGGTATAACTGTTGGAGCTGATAATCCTAAATGAAAAATCAATATCATTGTCAATTTCAGAAAAAAAAAAGGAATAAATAGAGTATGATCCAGACAATCGGTGAAATTTAACCAATAATAAGTCAGCCACATGATTGGATTCATCCCCAATATTCTCAACTTCAACAGTTTGAGTATATTTTTCTTGAGAAGGGGAGTTCTCTTGAGTTTGCGCAATTTTCATAGTTGATGGATGTGGAACATCTCTCATTGAGGGGTTCTTAGTATGAACTTCTCACACTTCAACAGAAGATGGATAGAGTGGAATGCCATACTCCTGAAGAGCATTTTCATGAGTTTATAAAGATAAACCAGCAGATGGTGAAATTTTCTGTGAATTCTCAAGAAAAAGAAGAAAAATTATGTTTGAAAAGTGAAAAAATTAGAACTTATGACATTGAAATTCCACTTGAAAATCCCCAAACACGTTGATGGAACCTAGAATATCAATATTTAAATTAAGTGCGTCAATCATTTCAGTTTATGTGTCTTAGAATGTTATAGAATTCTCACCATTTATGGTATCCAAAAAACGTTGGTTGATGCCCAAATTGGATTTGCTGAAATTATATTCTATTGGTTCTTCAATTGGTACAACATCATAAGATCATTCCATGTTTGGGGGAACATCATTATATATTTTAGACTACCTTGGGTCTTCAATACTTTATTCCAGATCTATAGGAATATTAGCATTGGTTATTGCGTGATCCATTGAAATATGCAACTGATATGATATTTGTTATAAAGAAGAATATTAACAGAGGTTTTAATATTCCTGAGAAATTTATTTGATCATACCATGTCTTTCTCTATCTCAGTAGATCCAGGAGGGGGTATAACTAAATTTTTTATGATTTATCAGCTAAGGTAGCAGATCCATCAACACGAACATGGGTTTCTCCTGGGTTTTACTTCTCTGGTTTTAAAGAATCATCTCTTAGCCCCTTAAGAAAAGAGATAGATAATGATCCTGCAATAGGATAATTGTGTTTACTAGACTATCGAGGAAATTATAATGCCCCAAGGACAATATAAATACTCACTCTTTTGGTGAACACTTCAGACTAATCTCATTTCTCTGTGGAATTTCTTTTCATAAGCTTGAAAAGAAATCAAAAAACTCCTCTTGAAAGGAAAATATTGAGGTAATGGATGAGAATTATCCGCCGCCATTACCCCAGTCATGTTTTTTACTCATGAAGAATGTTATGGAGACCTAGGAGGATCATTAGTTGTTTCTATGGGAGATCCGGAAGGCCCATACCTTGGGGATCCAAGAACTAGTCTAGAGTTTCCTTCCATACATTAAAGCTTCAAATATTAATTTCATTATGATTAATGATAATGAATGGTAAAGTAGAATTTAGGAAAAAGAAAATGAAAATCTGTTCTCAGTATTAACATAAATATCCCACTTCCCTCAGGGTCAATAATTATGATGTCGTGTATTACTATGTCCATCATGTGAGATACTCATTTAGAGGCTGGGATTTGTTCATCGTTTGCATATATAAAGGCCTCCAGCTCAGTAATATACACCCGCACTCCAGCCATGTTATTATATGGATTTCAATCATAAGGTTCCCTATTGTCACCATAATCTAATATTCAAATTCCATGCTGGATGAATGCTCATCAATCCCTATTATCATGGGCCACACTCTCCCAATTTTGTATGGATTAAGGTCACACATAACTTGATCTCAGTATGTTTGGTTGTGGAGAAGATTAAAAACCTTCCGACTAGTGAGCCTTTTTAGGCCTCCCTTATTCTTCAAAAATATCAACATATGGAATATGAATCTCTTTCAGATAGTGGAGACTTCATCACTTTGGAAATTGGAGGTATTTATTACCTAGCCATAGTCTTACTAGTATACATCCATTGAGGATGTTTGAAGGCTCTGAAACCTCAAAAAGTTTTGCATCCTCTCTAGACTTGTAATTTATACCATGATTTCCATGCACAACATTCATTGTAGCTGCCACTCAATATATTCCTTTTGTCAAATCCCCTTGAAGATATGAAGAATCTCAAGCTTTGGCATATCCAGCTTCCAATATGATTGAGGCATCTGATGGAGGTAACACAATCAAATATTTGGAAGCCTCGAATTCCATTAGAATTTATATTTTTCTTGTTACCATTGGGAGTTTATGATGTCAAACATGCATGGGTGGAAAAGTGTTTAATTTTTGAAGACATCTGAATTAATGAGAAAACCTATAAGGGATGTAAGCCTCACAAATATTTTCACCATCAATCCTAGTCAATAATACACCATCCCTGAATTCCATCATTTAATACCTAAGAACATAATTATTCTCATTACCATCATCAATTAATGTTTCAGTTGGAGAGTTACCAAAATTAAAACAGATTAATTCTCCTAAGACATTCAATGCATTTAGCACTACATCAGGTTTAAAATTGTTAGGCTCAATACCAGAAAAATTCTATAAAAATTTTGTGAATCGAACATTGGGAACTCTAGATGAATTCAACAATGAGTATGAATAATAGTGTGCCGCAATACATCCCAACAACACTTGGAATGGACCTGTAATTCTAAATGTATATTTTCCATTGTATAAATGTAGCATGGAATAGGAAATTCTTTCAAATACAGGAGTTACTAACCCAGTATAATTCCCCTCTACCATTTTATCTACGATGAAAAAAGTCCATGGACTTACACCACCTCCAAACTCACTAACTAGATGAAATTAAATTCTTAGCCACATGGTAAAGAATGAAGCTAAAAATATCTTTGTATCCATACCAGATTTGACTTTATAGCCTTAGTGTGTATAATCACCTCTCTATAATGTAAGAAAATATGTTCCTGAACTACCCCTGTTATCTACTGTAGAATCATTAGCAGTACATTCATAGGTGGGAACTTTCTCAGTTATTGGTTCTATAAATGCTTCCGTCCACACCCTCGAATGAATATATTTCTTCTCTTTGGGAAATTTATTTTCTATTTTGATTAGTCCATGAGCCAATGGGGGTGTTCTGGTAATGTCACCACATTTTGTAGCTATAATAGTAAACTCTTCATACATTTACCTAATAATGGGATCCTGAGCTATTTGGTAGATATCCCATAAAGTAATTCAAACTTCACAGTGCATCCAATGGAATAAATTCGTTTGCAGACTCCATCGTCTCGACAATTTAAGAATAAACTCATTTTTAAAAACATAATTTTGTCTCATACAGATAGCTTCATAAATATAAACATCTAATAGGTCTTTCCTGAATTATGCACAATTCTAGTGCACCCAAAATTCCCACATTCGTTCAGGTGTCACACCTCCCCCAGAACGAAGATCCCAATCTTCCTTCCAACCATTAGACTGATCTGTCTATGAATATCAAATGGTTGAATCATATAAATGTGTCCTTAGATCCGCAAAATGATCCTTCATATCATGAGTATAACCACTATGATATATGATGGAACTAATACTAATTGTTTCATCATGAACGGGAACACCCCTTGCAAAAATATTCATACAGTTACAATTGGATAATTAAAGAAACAAATTCTTTGGGTTGTTCTTCTTAATAGATGGAACATGGGAATCTTGTAAAAGCCCATGTTTGTACAGGGTTAGATAGGGTCTTTTTGGGTATTTACATCGATACTTAATTAAACTTTTTCATAGTATAGGAAGAGCACATTCAACAATGTAATAATAATCTGGTCTAGCGATATTCATCATCTCATTTAGATGTGCCTTAGCTTCATCAGAATAGGTTATCAAATGAGCCATTATTCCTATAAAATAATTACCGAACTCCCCCTATTTAGTTGTAATTTTGAATTAATAAAAATAAAATTTCATCTTAATGTAAATGGAAATCAATAATTTGGAAAAGGAAACTGTTTGCGTAGGTCCTTTGATGAGGTTCATCATGTGGGTCATTCGAAAAGGGTCATAGCACAAACACCTTTGACGAAGTCCTTCCACATATCTCCATCACTAAAGTAGTTTTACCATGAGAAAATTTCAAGGAAACTACATGAGATCACAATGAGTTTAGACAAGACGAAAGTGCTACACAACGAGAGATGAAAAAATTAAAACCAAAAATGAAGAAAATAGTAAATGATTGAACCTATTTATAGACAGCTGCAGGTCTTCACAACATGACTGCATTAAAAAACTACAAAGAATATCTATGAGAAGTATCTTCGTGGAAAACCTGTGCAGTCCAGCAATTAACCCATAGTCTTTTCCCCACAATTTTACCTTAGGACTTGAACCTTTTTCTAATCAGATCGAATCCTAAGGGGGGTTTTTATTAAAACTACATAAAAATAAAAAAATACTATGAAGATAGCCTTGGATATTTAAAAATCTCCAGGTGAGGTTCAGAAAATTCAATATAAATCAAAACCCTCCAATGAACTGCGTGACATACCTATGTGACATACCTGTGCGACATACCTGTGTGGCGATATATTTTCTATACCCCTACACAACAAACATAAATGGAGGACCTACATGGACAACCTCCCTTAAATGAGGTCCCATTCATTCCTATAAATAAAACCATTGGCTTCCCATTTCAAGGGCTAAAAAAGTTGAAAGACTCTCTGAAGCACCCATTGCGTATCTCTTTCACTAAGATCGCTCAAATTGTCCAAAGTAACTCTCTAAAACATGAGAGAAGAGATAATTAAATGGTATAATCAGGTTTTAAAAGACATTAACATTTTTTACATAGGCTTTGTTCCGCCATGTGAATATATTTTTTATTCATCATACGAACCTGCAGGGAACAGCTGCGCGGTATAGCTGTGCGGCGCATCAACACGGGGTACCTATGCGGCACACATGTGTGGAGTACCTATGTTGTAGAACCTAGTTTAAGGCCTATTTATTAGATTATGTACCATTTTTAAGGACATTCATCGATGTGTATCTCCTTTCGTGGTTCCTTTATCTGAACGAGACTTTATTGAAGCCTCCACCAAAACCTTATGATTTATCAAACCCCATGGAAAGGCACACCAGCGTGTCTCCTATTTGGGTTTGTATTTCGATAGACAATGGTTTCCCACATTTGTTTCACAATAGGGTTAGTATCCCTAAAGAGTCTGTGGATTTGTATATCCCTAGTCACATGGACTATTTTCCTAAGAATAGTGTTGTGTAGTTCCCAGTTAAGAAGATTAGGGTCGGGGTCCTGACCTCTCTCTTCTCAAAATGCCGGAACCTCAGGTCACTAGTAGAGAAGGTAATGTTCATGATTATTTTTTCATTAAAGTGAATTAAAATCCTCCCTCACCTACCAAGATAAATTTTAAGGAAGCCATCCTGGTATAATCCCATTACCTTCACCCATTATTCCTTTCATTGGACCCTTTTCTAATGTAAAGTGAAGAGATGGAAGGCTCATCACCCCTCCCTCTTCTCGGATCACCTCAACCTCGTCCACCCTGGCCTCCGTCAGCACACCCTCTTCCACCAGTAGTGAAGGAAAAATGGGGGTGCCTTTGTTGAATCTTTGACATCCTTTTGTTTCTCACCCTGATCATGACTCACATGGGCTTAGAGATTTCTTGTGACCATAACATTTTCACAAATTAATGAACTACAAGAACTCTGATTTCTATTCAAAATAGGATACGTAGGAAGCCTTCGTAGGGATCGATCTCATTGGATATCCTCTTTAGGAATCCAACAAAAATTCTTTAATCTGGGAATATTTTTTAAGAATAAAATCTAAATTAAACCCCCAAATCATCATGGAATCATTTTTAAGCGGTAATACCAAACTCATTTCCCTAAAAGGGACACACTCTCTAATGAGACTTATCAAACTAGGTGGGCTCTGATTCTCATCCACATGGGATACATAAGAATCCTCCTTGAGGTTCATACCCAACACATGAAATCAACCCTATTCTACATGGGACATATTCCCCAGATAGACTAATATTACTTAGAAACCAATATTTTTACCATGTTCAATGGGTTTCTTAGGAATAAGTCCCACACCAACTTTGACTAAGCACCATTCGATTAGATGTCCTTACCACATGACATTAAACAATATGGATAGGTCTTTATCACATGACCTTAAAAGGTTTGATGTGTCCCATTAAAAGGCACTAGACTACGAGGGTTATGATTCCTTTCACAAGGATACGTAAGTAGCTTATTTTATGGGTACAATCCCCATATCAAAACAAACCATCATCTCGCTAGATGAAAAAAAATTCTAGAGTGACCTATAGAGTGTATCAAAAACAAGTATCTTCATAACAATGATTAAAAGAATCTCTATATAGTATATGATAGGATACCTTTGATGGAGAACCTAAAATACATATAAATATCTCTATTGATGAATAACATTGAATACATACAGATGATTATAAATTTTAATCATGTTAATATGTTATTGAAAATTCCAAGGGAAACCTATGTTATACTTGGGTAATTATTAAGGATTCAGGAAACTATCTTAAATTTATAAAGGGAGTCCCAGAGTAGACAATAATTCCCACAGAATGGTGTGATGATTTAGACCTCCCATCCTCTCAAACAATGCATGTTCCTAAGTATCATAAAGTTCAAACATAATGAATGCTTGCCTTTGGAAAGCAGATCCCTTTTTGATAAAGAACTATTGGATGTTTCTGGTTCCCTGAATAAATCCAATGGAGACCACCGGGAAGTTGGGACTCTTTAGAATAGAACATACATTTAAAGGAACTATGAAACCCCTGGATACAATCCTTGGATTTGGATTGATTTCTATGGACAAAGGGGATTTAGATTCTTTCATTAGGCCTCGGTCATTCTTATCGCATGATTTATATTGGATGTGCTCCATGTACTCAGTTCTAGACTCTTATAGTTTAATTCCTTGATTGTTACCTTGGATTACACATAGAAACCTATGTCCAACCTTAAAATATATTCATTATGAGCTACCTAGACCTTCTAATTTCATGAATGTCATGGTTTAACCTTGATTCCTTCTATACTATTATCATTGCTTGGATTCCTTGGTAACTCATTGAGGTCGTATAATTGTTTTATTTTATTTGGATATATAGGTTATTTATTTTCAACCGCAACAACATATAGATCTCCCATTCAGAAGTATATGGAATAAGATGAAGTATGTATAGTTTGTAGACAATCCCTTGAGGTCCCTTCACCTGACACATATACTTGATTTTATTAAAGAATATGAGCATGGAATAATGGACCAACATTTGGTGCAAAATTCAATTGGAGCATGTTTTTTATTTTTTACATTTAAAGATACATGTATATTATGTATGCATGCTTCCATATATTCCTAGTTCATTTCTATAGTATCATGAAATTGAAATAATTTCTACATAGTGTTGAACATTATAATTTTTATATTTATTTTTCTTATATGAATGTTTTCTTTTTCTATATCTTTATTTTAGCTTTTCTATCTATTTTTTCTGTTTATTCGTTTTTATAACCCATTTGGTTCCACTATAATTATGAAGGTATAGTCTCCCCACAATACCACCTCAAATCCTCCCTAATTGTCGGCAGCCGCCGACACACATGGATCCATGCGTGAAGCGATTTAACCAATTAGTTTTGGTAATTTACGAGTGAAATGGGATAGGGACATCCCAAAGTGGTATTAAATCATTCTCTTTCCATTTTTCTTATAGTTATGGTACTTAGATATGTCACTAAGAATGTTTTAAAATTTTTGTACTAATATTGTTCCTAGGAGTAGCTAGCCCATGTATACTGAAAAGACAAGTGACCTGGTGTGGGTAATTATTATCTGGATTATACCTATTATATTTATACCAATTTATTTATTGGGTGACACACATGATTTTAGTAATTTATTATTATGGGTTCAATTTACCCTTGTCTTGGTATGTAAAGTAGGTACAGATCATGAGTTTTTATAAGAATATAGATATTTTTGTGCTATTAATATGACATTCCATATTTATTTTATTAAATGATTTGTTTGTAGAATGATTTAATACCTTTATTTTACATCAGTTGTGAGACGAACATTTTGGAAGGCCAAATGAGATATATAGTTTATTAATGAAATTGTATAAATTAACCTAAATTTTTTTGCACATATATATTGTTGGTGGAGCCTTAATTAGACATTTATAGTGAGATTAATAAGTGGAACACTCGTCCACTGCATGAAATGTTATATCTCCTCACTTACATCAATTCCAATTTCAATTTAAAGAGAGTGTGTAGCTTTATTAATATGTAATAGTGATCTATCTGATTAAACCATCATAAAATTTTTGGCATGGTTACCTCAAGCACCATTTGAAATTTATAAATCATAGTACATTATAACTTGGTAATGAAAGAATAATATAACTACACCATGACCTATATATACATATATATCTATACATAAATATTTATGAACTATTGAGTTCTATGTTTAAATTGAATTGGTTCCCATTAAAAGGGGATTCCAACTATAATTGAAGTAATGTTTTTCTATATTACTTATAATTGAATATTTTTATACTGGAACCCATGTGATTAAAACATGATATTTGACTAACAACCTAATATTCTATCATTCTTGTTGGGTATTGACAATTATGTAGTGAGCACTTTTTTCTATCATTAATCATGATAATTTTCCTTTCACTACTAATCTTGTTGTAATTCACGTGATTGGAAATTATAGATATATGATTTCACCATGTCCTCAGATCATGCCCCCCAAAAGGGGAGATTATATGCTAGTGATGTGTTGGGACCTAACCTACTAGTAGTTCCACTTGTGGTAGCTCTAGTTATAGTTTACATTGTCATTGATGACTTGTTTTGAGTGGTTTTTCTATGAATTATAAAGACTTTGTGGGGAGCCCCATGACCAACCCCAACTATGGAAGAGCTTATACAATAGTTTCAACAAAAGATTCCACATACTTTCTTGGGGAATGATTCCCCCCCAGGTTGATAAAACATGGATAAAAGATATGATGTGAATATTTGAAAATATGGAGAAACCTTCAAAGAGGAGAGTCTATCATTCTACTTATTTGTTTCATGGTTCTTCGATGAACTAGTGGGATGTTATTATCTTTCCATACTGTCATCAAGATATGGTCGGAAGATATTTCAAAGATACTTTCTATTATTATTTATTTATAAGTTTGATGAGTGATGACCGATATAGAGAGTTTATATGAATAGAGAAATTATTCCTTCATGTTTTGGGATATTCATGTAACTTTAGTGAGCTTTATCAATTTTCAACTTCTTTCATTGGTGATGAGATTTTTTAGAGTGAGATTCTTGGACGATGGGATCAATAATTCCATATTTTATATCATAAATTTAATTTTTTTTGTCTCCCATTAATATGATAGTGAACCATCACCTAATCACTATGTTATACCTGATAGTAGATAATGGATCAAGGTGTGATGGTTCAACATGAAGAAAGGGGGTAGTTGGTCTAGATGTAGGAAACATCATTTGAAGTGTTCTCCCCAGATCATACATGATAATGGGATATCATTAGTGGGTTTTTACTATCCCATATTCTCATTTTGGGAGAGATTATACATTATCTTTTCCTTATGGAGTAGGATTGGTAGCTCCACACAAGGAAAGAAGCTATACTACCATTTTTCATATAGGTCGAGGAGGTTGATGTAGTTATGGAGGCCAGACTCAAGACATGTATAACTAGATAAGTTACCCTCCCTGTGTAACTAGGTTGTAGATGAGGTCCATTGATCAAAAAAAATATACACAATACATCTGTTACCTAAGGAGTATGGTTCTAGGTTGTTTACAGTACAAGGTTCAATATTAGTCGACTCTACTTTAATATCATCACTTTTGATACTAGATCATCACATTATTTTATCTTTTTGGATATCTTCTAAATACTTGAGATAGAAGTTCATAATTTTTATGAAGTGATTAATCTAGATAGTTCATTGAGAGTATTTTCTAAAAGTGTAAAATAATTTAGGGAGTTCCCCCTCATGTTTGGAAGTAATAGTTTTTTATATCACCTCTTCATTCTCAAGATCAAGGGATTCAATATATTTCTCAGAATAGAGTGGGTGGTATGCAATTTTTCTCAGGTTTATTGATATCGCTAAAGGGTTTCGTTCATATCACCTAATGGTGATACCAATATTATCAAGGGAGAATATGATTTTATATCTGGTCAAGCAAGAACAGAGCATTGTGGGCTAGTAATATTGATATATTAGATTGACAGTATCTTTCTAGATGATAAAGGAGAAAAATGACCATGAATTTGGTTTTTTTAAATCATGTCTCAGCTGCCACATGGTTTGGGTTAAACATATGGGATGATATAGAGGGTATATAAATAGGCACATGGGATTCCCATACGAAGTCCCTTTCCTACACATGTATTTATAATCAGGTTGTACGCCTTCATGGTAGTTTTATAGTTTTGGAAAAAACATTCACCCACTTATTAAATAGTGAATTTACAGTTTTCCCTTATTCAATCATAAACTAAAACCCCTATTTATTTTTTCGTTACACATAAAATGAAACTCCCCCATTGAGAACTATCAATGGTTTATACCAAGGGGTTTTAACCCTCGCCCTAAAATGGAATCCAATCAGAATTCCATTCATAATGTTGGTTAGTAAACTGTATGTTATTTAGTTTTTTGAAATCCTATATCAATAAATGTCACCATATTCTGCATTATCTTTGTTAATGATAATATTCCTTATGTTGAGGAATTTTATCTATTTTTTCAATATATTCTTTTATGGATTCAATCAGATTCTGATACTAGATGAGGAGTCAACTACCTCTATGAGGTTGGTTTCAAATAACTTTACCTAATGTCTCGACATTTATGTTTATCATCATTGTGCTATAAGCTTAAAATACCCATGAATAATCCAGAAAATCATTATTTCGTAAATGTTTTCCTTGATTTGAACCAAAATTCTCTAATACATTCCTCTTTTATAGTTAGATATCATCAACCTGAATGTGAGTAACCCATTGGGTGTGTAGTGTATAAGCCCATATAACCATTTTCTTATCATGGACTAAATTTCCAATTGGTGTGTATGGTTCATCATAAAAAATGGAATTAATTCATTTAAATAGTTTAATAGAAATTTTATAATGGAAAACCATGATTCACATGGTACCAATTATTGTCTATTGAAATGAACAAATGGTATGACACCACTCATGAAGCATTGTCATTTATAAATGAAAAATCAACATCTTGTTTTTAATGGAATAGTAAATTAGGAAGGATGAAACATGGAAAATGTTAATTTGTATATTCCTATGGTTCTTATTAATTGCAGAACTTTTTATAGTTAATGGAGAGGTCATACTTGAGACAGTTTTGGATTCTTGAGGGAATGCCTTGAGCACTACGGGGATGCCCCACCGATTCATTGTCCTGATTACCAAGGTAGATACTCAGGTTGGAATTTTACCTTAGGATTACTATTAATTAAATGAAATTTCATAGTACTAGTTACTTATTATGTTTATATCAATAAACTGGAATGCCTAAGATATTATCCGTGTATTTTGGTTGATGTACACGGATAGGAGGCACCTTGGATTATACCCTTGGGCCCCAGCCATGTTTAGCATGAGATTTACTACATATAAGATATAAGTACTTGGGTATCCCCATTATAATTATAATTACTCATATATGAACTTGAATTAATCTTATACCCTTATGTATAGGTTTTATATTTGTTATTTTTAAACTGGATCGACCTTATATGGTAAAGTATTCCATAGTTGTCCTCTGGTACTACTGTATAGGTATCATTTCCTGGAAGACTTAGTTTCACCTATAGCCCAAATTATTTATTACTTATATTTGGACATACTGGATACATATTACATACCATGAACACCTATATGTCACCTATTCAGAAGCATTCTTCCTATGGAGAAGCAAGAACTATATTTCAGGAATCCCATTCAAATTTCGAGCTATCCATGTATTCTTTTTTGTGAATTTATTTCCATACCTTATTCTTATACCAAAATAATCCTAAATTTATATACAAAGAGGTGAATTTTTATATAAACCATTTGTTGTGGCCTACTAGGTATATATCACACCCAGACTATTCTACCAAGTGGTACCCATAAAAACATCATGGATGTAATTAAGGATAGGTAAAGGTCCCAATCAGGGATTCATGACCTTCGTATATCCCATGATATAGGAGAAATTGACTAAGAATAGAATCAAAACACTATTAGATATAGTTTTGGTCTTTTTCCCTTTTTGATATACAGGTATTTTATATAATAATACGATAATTAATTACAACTTATTTTGTATAACTTCATGACATTGACATCATTTTGTATACAATGTTGATTATTGTTATGGTTTAATTTATATATCTTATTTGGGTGTTTTATTTTATAATTATTTAGTTATTAATTTCTATACATTTAAAATATATATTATATTATATATTTTACTATATTATTCTCTGATAATGGGAGTATATTCTCCCCACTATACCACCATGGACCCGCACATCTAATCAGAATCCTCTAGTGTTTGGAGTGGTGCTCTTGAATACTTGTGGAAAACCATGTTTTGTTACATGTGAATGTACCACGACCAGAATTCAAAAATTATTCATTACGAAAACATAAATAAGATAATGATATAATGGTAATAAATATTGATATTAAATTAGGTTAATAAAAATGCATTCAATGTGATGTTTCTTAGGTTTCAACTAAAAATGATAAAACTTGATTTAAAGGAAGCTCGATCTTCTTATAATAACGAGAGAATAAGGTTTTCAATGAATATTTTGATATGTGTATATTTCTAAAAGGGATCACCCTAGTAGGTAAAATATCATTGAATTATCCAAATATATATATATTATAAATCAAATAATGATCTCACCATTGCTCGAATATATTTTATTTTACCTTGTTCTATTCCCATAAAAAGTGTTTATTTCAATTCAAAGTTTAAAAATACACAAGTCAATAAAATATTAAATAATCCCCCTTTTAATCAATGGAGTATGTGATCATGATAAAAATTTAGGTTCCCCAAAATTTTTTCAAAATAAATGCTATTTAACTTAAATTAACATGATGATAAATCAACCCATATTCGGACACAAAGAATGAAAAAATGATTTCCTGACCAGTACTGGTTCTATGAATGAATTAGATAGAGGTTCATTGATTTATTTTCATTATATGTTAATAATTTTAATAACAAGAATTCATATATAATGGATAATGAGATCTTAAATGAAGATAAATTTTGTATTGTTTAATAGAATAACACATCATAGGTTAATGAAACAGTACACATACAATAGTGTTGAAATTATAGTGAATTTATAGAAAAAATAATATAAAATTGGTTATTTCTATGAAAATTAGTTGTTTAATCCAACAAAATAATATTTATATAAAATTAAAGAATTTACACAACAAATGATTAGAAAAAAATAGAAAACATGGGAATATGAGTAAAATTGGGGCATGTATAAAAGGATAGTGTTTGAAAAACCCTGCTATGGAAATTGTGAAATATGCCTCATAAAGGATAATATGATTATATTATAGATTAAAAGGCCACATCATGAATCATCACAAGTAATTCATGTGCATAGATGATAAATGATGAAATATGGTAGAAAAATGAAAAGAATCATTTCAAAAAAATGAACAAAAGGGTTGGATAGCTTGAAGTCATTAATAATGAAGAATATTATTTTCATAAAGATATTGCCAAGGTATATAGATCATATTAAATATAGAATCAATGTATAATAGAAATAATGTTGTACATAATGAAAAATAATGGATGATCATATGAGTAGGATAATTTTGAGACAAATTGTTATTTTAAAAATGAAGAGGATAATTCATGTTTTTTATAGATATTTTGAAAATATATTTACATATAAAAATAATGTTTAATAGTGAAAGAAACCCATTATTCCTAGTGTTTTTAAAATCTAAATAGTCAAATGATAGATCCTAAAGTGTTTATAATTTTTTTCTTCTACAAATAAATGATTTTATGGGTATAAAAGAAACTATAAACTTTGTTATTCTCCATAATAAAGAAATTAGAATCAAAATTATTCCCATAAATTTTTTGTTTATTTTAATAAAGCCAATTATTTAAGTTTATTCATTTAGGGTAGAATTGATTTTTTTACATATTATTGTATTAAGAGATATAAATCAGTGAGTGAACAATATTATTTTGGATGTATTCTATAAGGTGAATTATAGAGATGATGGTTGGAGTACATCTATAAGAATAGAGGCCATCCTTGGTGAAGAGTTGATAGGGTTTACCTATTGAGTGGAAGAAAAATTGAGAAATGGTATGGTAAATATATATTTTATACAATGATGTAATTTATAGAAAGTAAATGGAATTTTTAGGAGTATTGTTAGGTATACAATCCTTACCTAATTTTAATTAAATTTAAAATTATTTTAATAGTAATAGATTATAGATTTGGTTAAAAAAAGAAACCTACATGGAACGAAAGAAACATGTTCATGAATATTAACTTTTTTTATATGAGTGTATGGGATTGGTTGAAAATATTCTTTTATTCCCCCTAAAATAATTTTTATTATATTTTTAATTTTATTATGGGTTGAATTGAAGTCTGAGTTAATATATCTTGTTTTCTAGAACATAATACCATATATAGCATTCAAGGTGATTGATTAACAACTCATTAACATTATTTAATAGATAATATACCTCTCTAAATATCCTTTTTATTTACATCCAAAAACTATATAAAATAGATATATTGACTTGGAATTTAAATGGTTATTGAAAATAGAATTCAAAATTTTTGTAAAGAGGTATAAAAAAGTTAACAATGCATTGTGATGTCGACTATTTTATTTATATTTAATTAGATGTAATGCCAATATATTCAATGTGAATCTTAGTGGCGATACAAAGTTAAGTAAATATGTGAAGAGTTCAGTTCAAAGGGATAAATAATTTCATGATGATATTGAAGTGACACATGATTTATGAGTTGTTTCATGGAATTGGGGGATTGAAAACCCCATTAGATAGTAGTTTGAGGTAAAACATAGAGTTTATATAAAAAATTATTTAGTTCATGAAATTAAGATCTAAAAATAAATGAAGGTCTAACACATTCACTTGAGTTGAATTTTGAACATTTATGTAAGTATATGAATAATATAATATATTATACTGAATAAGTCTGTTCTTAGATGTATGAGTTCTAATCCCTGTGTTTTTCTCATAAGCATGGTGGGGATATTTCACTTGGATTAAGATTATGAGATGATATTTATGTGATACATGAAAGGTGATAAATTTATTACTTATAAATTTAAGAACATAAAATTATGTTCATATGATGATTTTGACCCATAAACATATTAATGTAAAAATGACCCATTTTAAAACCCAAAAGGATCGTTTATATGTTTAATATGTTTTGTTATTTTCTATAAATATATTTTTGGATGCTTAATGGGTTTATAAATTTATTTGAAATGTTTTGTGATGATTTGAGGTTGCTAAAGACATTTAGATATGTGTTCAAGAAATTCTGAGAAAAGTTATATAAATTATGGGTTACAAGATTTTCTATTTCTTACTAAATTATAAGCATTGTAAGAGTAACTCGGTAATAAATGATATCAATAATGAAAAACATGGGAATTTATAAGAGATGAAAATAAATTCTTTTGGATAAATTAGATTAAAATTCCAGTGCATCATAATCAAAATTTTACAACCCAGTCTATATCAAATTGATTGAAAAAATAATGTAATTTTTTTAAATGCCTATGAGAATCTTAAGGCTACAGAAGATTGAATAGAAGGAATTTTGAGAGGTTTAAAAATAAAATGAATCTATATGTCATTAAATAATAATTTTCTAATTCTATTTAATTTTAAAATGAGTATTCATAAGAATAAACAATGGTTATAAATGTCTAAATGAAAGGAAAAAATGGCTACATAAGAGTTATAAGATGGAAGATTAGGCTATGTATGAGTAACATAATGTTATGTAAGAGTGAGAAATTTTTTTTGGTACTCTTGTAAGATTAATTTTTGGTCATTTAATAGTAACTAAATGGTGAAAAGTTTTCATAATAGTAACATATACTATTTATATTCAATAAAGTTGAAAATGTATCTCACATATGGTTTTTCCAGTTGTTTTAAAAGGGATTATATTTACATTTAGGGAATATTTTGAATAAATTTAGCGGATGATATATTCTATATTAAAACTATTATAACTATGAGTATTTTTAAGAATAATATTTTGAAATATTTACTAGGATAATTTAATTAGATCAAATATAGGTGATGTTATGATACTTTTAAAATATTTTAATATAATAATTATTTAAGAATATTATTATACAAGTTGAGTTGAATTATGTCTATAAAGGAGTAGATTACATTATAAGGAATTAATTAATGAATAAATAGAAATATGGTTCAGTTTATATCAGAGCTATGAGTGTCAACCATTACACAACATTGAACCTATGAGTCACCACTACAAACTATGTTTATCTACCTCTAGGGCTTTAACAAAACTAGCTAAAAAGGGTGTTGGGGGGACCATTATCAATACTTTTTTATAACAACGATAAAAGGAAGGGAATTATCAGTGGTTTTCTAGTAATGACTATAAAGACACCCCTTTATCAAACCTTCTTTGGTAGCTTTGATAATTCTATAATTCAAAATAAATGGTTTCATTAAAAATAATATAATATATATATATAATATATTTTTAAATTATATTTTATATAAGGTAAATAGGAATTTACATTTAATATAAAATATACTTAGAGAAAATAGATTATTAAATAACAAAAAACTATTTTTAATTAATAACATGCTCATTATTACTAATTAATAACCATTTAATATTAATTCGAAGATAAAAAAAATCAAAAAAATCAAAATATTTAAAAAAAAATTCAAATGAAACTCAAACATAAAATGACAATAATTTTTTACCCAAGTGTCTGTTTTTACTCTACCAGATATCAAATTGAATCCTATGAAGGTTTACACGACCATAGTGATAGAGGTGGACTAGTGTCACATTTTTTAGGTCCAAAATAGGCAAATAAGGCCTCCAAAATTGAGTTCTTAGTTAGGGTACCCAAATTTTTTAACCTTAGAAGAATTTGAAGCCTCATATAACTGGGTCTTTTTCCATTTTTCATTAGGGGCTAAATTTTTTCCCAGGGATTACATTCATATTGATATTTTTTTTTTAATGTTTATCATTTTTCACAATTTAATTTTATTCATAATTAAATATATGCATGTTTTCTTATTTTTAATAATAATAAATTGATTAGATAAATACATATATCAAGATATTTTTGTAAAAAATTATATTATGAAATCTCATAAAAAATAAATATTCTGAAAATATATATAAAACAATATTTAACCATTTTTTACATTATAAAAATATATTTATAATATATATATATGTGTGTGTATTACTAAAGAGATATACATTTATATTATATTCTAATATATAAAATTTAATATAAAATGTAATATATAAAAATAAAAATAATTATATTTATATATATATCAATCACACAAATATATTGTGTAAATGTATTATAATATATATATATATATATATATATATATATATAGAAATAACAAAAATTTCATTAAACTGATTTAAAAACAACATGGTGTAGTGGTAAAAGCATTCCATAATCAATGAGAGGTGTAGGGTTCGAATCCAAGCAGGCACACATGAGGATGGAAATTTTAAAAACACTAATAAAAGGGGTGGTGTGGTGAAAAGAACTAATAAAATAGGGATAGAGTGCTAATAAAGGGGACTTGGAAGCACTGATAAAGGTGTTGTGATCACAGGTGTCTGCAAAAATATATTTTAAACCCCTTTAACATTGTAACCATTATTAGGACTAGAAAAGCTCTGTTAAAGGCCTTCTTTAATAGTTCTAGATAAAGGGATATTAAATGGAACCCTTAATAGTGATTTTTTAGTGCTAATAAAATATTTAGTATTTTAACCACGAATCAATTATAAACCCCCTTTTTGGTGTGATAAAGACATATTCTAGCATTATTAAGGGCCTCATTTGCAGTAGTTACTTTTATAATGTGTTTATTAATTGTGAAGGTTGATTTAACTATATCATAGTATAATATCAGAGTATCATCCCTAAAATATCTAGAAAATATTAAGGATATGATCAATCTATAAGATGTAGTATCACATTAACATATGATTTTATCACATGAACCTACAATATTTTATGTATAAGGATAATTAATTTTTTATAGAAGGTTGATGGAATAAAAAAAATTATTATTTAGAGATATTTTAAAAGAAGATTTTGAATTCATTAACAATAAATTATAAGGGAGGTAATTTATTACCGGGTTATTTTGACAATTTTCATTTATAAGGATCTTAATTACGAATCATAAGAGAGTTTATATATTTTAAATTTTGGCCAATATAGCATTAATCACTGCCCTATGTGTGAAAATAATATATAAAGTAAAATAAATTAGAAAAACAAATGATGTCCTTTCACTAATTATCATATAATTATCATATGAGAAATAAAAATATAGAAAAAATATTATGAAATTAATGTGAACCAATATTTGAATATTATCCAATGTCAAATTATGTTATTTTTGCTGATACTAATCTATAATAATTATACTTGACAAGGTGGGAGGTGCTATCTCATCTGTTGGTTTGTCGTTCTGAATTTTTGAGCAGGCTGATGTGTATTCCATTGTAGATTGTTGTAAATATACTGTTGAAGTCGTAGACCTGAGGAAGAGGATATATAGTTATTTTTAGAGAAGTGTTAAGTATTTCATAAAATTTAGTTCAATTAGGTATTTGGAACATGCATTTAAACATTATGTATCCTACATTAATAATAACTCTGACAGAATATAGTTATTGAGATATAATTATTTAGTTAGGATGATAACTTTCTCATGTGTAGTAACTTTATGATTTTAGTGATGTTCCAATTTCTCACACTCATACCGAACATAACACGTATATAGGAACCCATATAAAGAGTTTCCATTTAATAATATTATTATTTAAAAACACTTTAATTTTTCTTCTTTCATGTTTTGTGAATGTTTTGACAAATAAAAATGTGACTTTTCCTTGCTAACATGTGTAGATGATCGAAAAGTTGAAGGAAGAAATTTTACCAAACCATTTAATTCATTGATAAACCCCTCTCAATGCTCCCACAAGATCAACTTATGATTTTCCTAGTAATTAAATATTTAGTTATTATAAAAATAAAACAGGGATTTGTAGATTTATTAAGTTAAAAAAGTGTTAATGGATATATTCTATAAAAACATGCTAAAATAGTATTAAATTTTATAAAACCCAATAAAACTAAATCATATATCGTGAAAATGTATAATCCTAGTTGTAATAATGTTTTATTTTTTTGTGGAAAATGTATTTATTTTGTATTCAGTCGTAATATAAATAAACCTCAAAAATTAAAATATAAGAAGTTGGTTCTTGGAGATGATGTTGGCATAAAACATGAAAAGATTTCCAGTTGTATTGGGTGGTATAATTTTTGTATTTGTTGGAGGAAGGTAGAGTATAATACCTAGAGTTTTTATCAAATTAATTTAATATTTTTTATTTTTTTATTTCACACAACATTGAATATAGATTCCTCAATATGAAAGAACAATGTTAGTCTTATGTTTCACACAACGCCAAGTTATTATTTCACTACATATCACTCATAAATTATCTTATGGTATAGGCAAAACTATGTTTGGTTTTTTTACACACAATTATGATTTTCATCGATATCTTATTTCACACCCAAGGTCGAGTTTTATCAAACTAAAATATACTATTAATATTATTATTAAAATATTTTAATAGTTACCACATTGTCATTGGAATGGAAGTTACAAATATGATTAACTAAATCACCACTAGAAAAACAGATATTTGCGACGGGATCCCATCGCAAATCGCCCGTTGTGGAAAACGCCGTCGCAACAACAATTATTTGCGACGGGCCCGTCACTACACATATTTTTTGCGACGGGGATCCTTCCCGTCGCAAATATTACTCCGTATATTTGTAAAAACTTTTAAAATAGTAATTGCGACGGGCCCCGTCGTAATTACGTTTTTTAAAAAAAATTAAAAACTATTATTAAATTATTTTAATGGATATAATAATACTATTTGCGACGGGCATAGTATCCCATCGTAAATACTAGAAAAAAAATAAAAAAAATAAATTATTAATAAATTATTTTAATTAATATAATAAGAATCCAATTATAATTCAAAAATAAAAAATAATAAAATATTAATAAATGATTTTAATTAATATAATAATAGAATTATAATTCACAAATAAAAATAATAAATTATTAATAAATGGTTTTAATTTATATAATAATAATAGAATTATAATTCATAAATAAAAAAATATTAATAAGTTATTTTAATTAATATAAAAATAATAGAATTATTTTACATTAAAATATTAAAATAATTCAAATATTAAAAAAAATATAATTAAATTATAATATTATAAAATTTTAATATATATAGAAAATATAATATTATAAAATATAAATAATATTATTATTCATATTAATATTGTTATTTCAAAATATAATATTATTAATATTTTATAATGAGACAGAAACTACGAATAGAAAAAAAATCATATTTTGATTTAACAAACTTTATAACATAAAAAACACTCTAATCTGAAGAAGGGGGGAGGGGGGGATCTGCAGATGCTGGTGGAGGAAACTCCATCCCTAAATCATGAGTGAGTCGGCGCATGTACTCCATCTGCTCCTGGTGCTGCTACTGCCACCGACTCATCTGCTCCTGCTCCTGTCAGAGACTCTCTATCAGTGCAGTCTGAGATCGCAACTGATCCTCATACTGTGTAGCAGAAGAAGATGCACAAGCTCCTCTCGAGCTGGACGCCGACATCGCAACACTACCATAATAATCTCTGGGAGCCAGTCAAGAGCTAATACCAACTACCCGGCCCTTCTCGAAGGCATACTGGGTGGCCTGCATCCATGCCGCCTCATCAAACTGACGGCCAGTGGTCTGATCTGATGACTTGGCCTGACTCTCAGGCTGGGTCTGTGATGCTGCGGCTTCATATGACTCCTGTAGTTGCAATTTAAAATTAAAATTTTGAATATATTATATGCAGTTAATTTTTAAACTTGAAAACAAATAATACTGACCACGATGTGATGCTGACGATCACCTCTGAGCTCCCCAGTAGCAGGATCACTATACATCCTCTGATATAGGTCTTACTTCGTAATATCGGGGTGCTCGATATCCTATATGAATAAAAAATAAACTATTAATATTTATAGTTATATAAAATATTTATAAATAATGTACGTACCAGATGCTGTCTATGAGTACTGAAAGACTGACTCCCAGCTTGATGAGTCACCTTCTGTCTCCCCCGATTCTGTCTCCCCACCGATGATCTCCTCTGAAAGGCACCACTGAACAAGTGCACACATAATCCATCCCATACATGGGATGAAATGTACCCTGGTCGGTGTTTTCTACATGACTTGTCAAAATCTGACACTCCTGCTTTCTTCGTGGAAACTATTCTTAAATTGTGCAAAAACTGACGAAAGCGATCATGCATGGCCACCTCCCATGCCTTGTGGATGGCGTCGCGCATGGTATCCTCGATCGGATACCATAAACCCTACAAATAAATCAAAATATCAAGTTAGAAATGAATTAATTTTAAAAATAAAATTTATTTATTTACGTACGTACCAACCAATGGCCGAACATGGCCTACTGCACATCAATGGGAATCTGCTCCCATGTGGTCCACGACTGAGAGAAATAGTTGCACAAAATAGCGCTGCCCTGTCCGACTGCTATATGCAGAAAACTGTAAAAATAATAAAAATTTATTATGTGAATAGATTAATGAAATCTTAGTCAAATCCACAGATTATCACACAGGTTATGACACCTCCGTGTGCGTGGATCAAACCCAAGACGTGGACGTCGCTCGAGGACGGGGTCAGGAATCATCAATCGTGCAAGACCACGCCCCCTCCACGTACTCCCTGGAGCGCCTGCAGGCTGAGGGTCATCTGCCAGCAACTTATCCGCATCGAAAGGCAGGTCAGCATCCGCCAACTCACGAAATGTCTCGTCGTCCATCTGAAATAGAAAATGTTAATGTTGTTAGAAAATAATTGATAATTACTATTATATATACATATATATTATGATTGTATATAACTACCATGGAATTCTATCAGTGTTCATCTTCATCATCATCTTCATATATGTCAATGTCATCTTCATATTCCTCCTCAACATCATCGATATCCATTCGAGTTCCAGTTTCTTTATCTCTTACCATTTCAAATTCATACGTGACATCATTAACATCATCGTCATCACCGACTCTTAAATGTGGGGTGTCGTCATCGATACTCATGTCTCTTTGTAAAAAAGATTTATTTTGATGACTCTCTTGAAAAACTTCAATTCTTTTCATATCAGTGAAAGCACATTCACTTTGACTAAACTGATTGTCTCAAATTTTGGTTTTTATTACACTCCACCAATCAGTCAAGTCTCTTGATGTAGCACAGTACTTTGCGTAATAAACTTGATGTGCCTGTTGAGCCAATAAGAATGGTTCATTTACTGCGATAACACTTTTACATTTAATATCGATGATTCCATGAGTCGGATAAACACGCACGCCTCTCTCTATATCCAACCACCGACATTTGAACATGGTTATGTAATGTTGTCCAAGATAACAGAGTTCAATGATTTCATCAAGTATGCCATGAAAGCCAACTTCATTTTCTCGATGATTAAATCCTCTCAAGCCAACTCCATTGTTCATTGTTTTTTTCGATTCCCCATATGCATGTGTGTGAAATCGAAATCCATTCACCACATATGCATTATAAGTTTTAACAAGTTTGGAAGGTGGGTTACTCAATATACACAGTCGTTTGTCAATTTTATCAGCATGTCGAGACACCTGAAAATTTGTGAAATAATTATCAATATAGTAAACTATACATTGAATGAGTTGCTAAAAGGTAAATAATTTATGTTACCAGTTTTTGAAACCACTGAGAGAAATTTTTCAGTCGGCGTTCTTCGAGAGCAGCTGCTGTAATTTGTGGAATTTGTTTCTTGATATGATTATCATACAACCTATAAAAACCAAAGTTATTTACTGTAACATAAATGATAGAATATGTGATATAAACACGTTCAGTACAACTGATGTCATCTCTTCACAGTTGACCAGAACATACGTATGAGATTTGTGATGTTCATCATCCGAAAGCCAGCGTTCATAAACTCCATCAAAACCAAGCTCTGGTTGGTTGAAAACAGATAATTGATTGTCGATTTCATCAATATTCCTCTCGTTCCATCCCATTTGGTTATGTTTTGTAGGATACTCAGATTCAAAATAATGGGAGCAGAAAAAAGATATTTCCTCTTGTAAATAAGCTTCTGCAATAGATCTTTCAAGAGATGCCTTTTTACGTACTTTTATTTTCAATTTTTGAATGCATCTTTCAAATGGGTACATCCATCGAAACTTTTCTAGACCTCCACATTTGGCTTAATATGGAAAATGTAACATCAAATGTTCCATTGAGTTGAAGAAAGATGTCAGAAATATTTTTTCCAGTTTACATATAATTACAATAACAACTTCCTCAAGTTTGCATAGATCATCATATTCTGCTGTAGCCGCACAAATTTCCCGAAAAAAATGAGACATGTCTGTTATGGAATCCCAAATCACATAATTCAACAGACCTCTTAATCCAATGGATAGAAGTCTTTCCATTATAACATGACAATCATGACTTTTCAATCCAGCAATATGACCATTCATTACACATCTACCCAAATTGGAAGCACAGCCATCTGGAAGTCTCAAATCTGCAATCCACTGACAAAATAATAAAAAGTTTTCTTTAGATAGTGTATAAGCTGCTTTTGGTTTCAGTAACCGTTCTGTTCTGACATTCTAAAACAGTTCCAGTTCCAGACGCCTGCAAATTTGGGAAAGATCTAAACATGCATTTACATTGTCTTTTCTCTTTAATGGCATATCCAAAACTGTATGAAGAAAATTATCAAAATAGTTCTTCTCAATGTGCATGACATCTAACATGTGTCGGACCCACAAATCAGACCAATATAGAAAATCCCAAAATATGCTACGTTTAATCCAATTGTGTTCATTCCCAAAACCAGAAATTTTCTGTTGGTTTATTGTGGGACCAAAAGTGATGGGAGGTAATGAAAATACAACTGATTTTAACTCCAAACCTGATATCATTTTTGGAGGTCCATCCCTTTCAACTGTTCCTTTTCTGAAATGAGATCTGTTTCTGCGAAAAGGATGATCAGCTGGAAGAAATCTGCGATGACAGTCAAAATAACAAGGTTTCTTTCCATGAATGAGCATAAATGCTTTCTTCTCTCCCATACAGCATGGACATGATTTCTGACCATGTGTACTCCAGCCAGATACCATCCCATAAGCCGGGAAGTCACTAATTGTCCACATCAATGCTGCTCTCAGTATGAAATTCCGTTTCGTTGCAACATCATATGTACAGACACCAGTACTCCACAATAAACTTAATTCATCAATCAATGGTTTCAAATAAACATCAATATTTTTCTTCGGATGTCCTGGAATTAGTAAAGTCAAAAAGATATATGGCTCCTTCATCAACATCCATGGAGGTAAATTGTACGGAGTTAAAAAAACAGGCCAACATGAATATTGACTACTATAAGATCTGAATAGATAGAAACCATCAGTGGAAAGGCCCAGTCGAACATTTCTAGCTTCTAAAGCAAAGGATGGATGCACTCTATCAACATGTTTCCATGAATCTCCATCAGCTGGATGATTCAAGCTTTTATCGGTTGAAATATTCTCTTTATGCAATGACACCATTGTCGATGTATTCTTAGACATGAATAAACGCTGAAGTCTAGATGTAAGCGGAAAATATCTCAACTGTTTTACAGGAATCAAACCAGACTTCCCATGTTGTCCTTCTTTATATCCCAGTTGCCCACATATGGGACAACTATCCAACGATTCATTTTCCCCAGAATATAAAATGTAGTCATTTTAACATGCATGAATCTTATAACAAGTAAGTCCCAAATTTTGAACCATCATCTTACTCTCACAGTAATTTGCAGGAAAAACATTTCCTTCGGGTAACAGTGTTTTAAGCAAAGAAAATATTTGGTCAAAACAGGTGTTTGACATTCCGTTATCTGATTTGATAGCCATAAATTTTGAAAATGTTTCTAATTTTCTCATCTTGCATCCAGGATATAATGCATCCTCATCAGACATCAAAAACTCAAAAAATTCAGACGGTTCCAACTCAGGATTTGAATCTATATCAGCCGGAGTTTCTGTATGTTGAACAGATGAACCTGCAACATCATGTACTAAATCTTGAAACCGAGATGGATCCGAAATCAAGTTGGTATCACCTGCTCTGGAACTGCGTTCACCGTGTTGATACCAAAAAACATAATCTGGTTGAAAACCAAAACGCAAGAGATGTCCCCCCACTTTGTCAAACGTGTCAAACGTTCTCAATGCACATTTTCTACAAGGGCATTTTGTTTTTCCTTCTGAAACAAATTTTGGATTTGATGCCACAAATGATAAAAAATTCTCCACACCCTCTACATATACTGGATTTAAACGAGAACCGTTTGGATTTATACGTTGATTTATCCATATGCGGTCACCTAATAATGATTGTTGACGACCTCGTTGTTCCATATTTTTCTATAAAATATAAAAGAATTACTGGTTTTGACTAATTTGTTAGAAAAAACACTCAAGCAAGGATAATTATAGAGTTTAAATCATACATGACTGAAGAAAACATTTTATTGAGATAGACCTAAAAATTGACCCTTTAAGAATTGAATATGTTGAGAATAATGCAAAACCTGTTACAAATATTGATAATTTTAATATTACATAATTTTTTTTATTTTCATAGTACTGATATTATTTTTTCATAAATATTAATTATATAATAATAACATTATTACATTATTAATATATTTTATTATTATTATTATAATAATATAATTTTCTATATTATATACAATTCTCCTTTCATCTATGTGTTTAACATTCTGTCTCCACATGTAATATTTGCATTCACTTTCACCTCTCCATTAGTGAGTAGGTTGATAAATTTGAAAAAGAATGCAAATATTACATGTGGAGACAGAAAACACACAGATAAAAGGAGAATTGTATCTAATATAGAAAATTATATTATTTTAATATTAATAATAAAATATACTAAAAATGTAATAATGTTATTATTCCTAATTATTGGTAATTATTCCTAATTATTGGTAATAATTCTTAATTATTGGTAATTATTCATAATTATTGGTAATTATTCCTAATTATTGTTAATTATTCATATAATTACCAATAATTAGGAATAATTACCAATAATTAGGAATAATAACATTATTACATTATTAGTATATTTTATTATTAATATTAAAATAATATAATTTTCTATATTATATACAATTCTCCTTTCATATGTGTGTTTTCTATCTCCACATACAAATATAACATGTGGAGACAGAAAACACACAGATGAAAGGAGAATTGAATATAATACAAAAAATTATATTATTTTAATATTAATAATAAAATATACTAATAATGTAATAATGTTATTATTCCTAATTATTGATAATTATTCCTAATTATTGGTAATTCTTACTAATTATTGATAATTTTTACTAATTATTGGTAATCATTACGAATCAATACTAATTATTGGTAATTATTCTTAATTATTGGTAATTAATCCTAATTATTGGTAATTATTCCTAATTATTGGTAATTATTGGTAATTATTGTTAATTATTGGTAATTATTGGTAATTATTGGTAGTTATTGGTAATTATTGGTAATTATTGGTAATTATTGGTTATTATTGGTAATTATTAGTAATTATTGGTAATTATTCCTAATTAGTGGTAATTATTCCTAATTAGTGGTAATTATTCCTAATTATTGGTAATTATTAATAATTATTGGTAATTAATACTAATTATTACTAATTATTACTAATTATTGGTAATTATTACTAATTATTGGTAATTATTTTTTATTATTGGTAATTATTGGTAATTATTACTAATTATTGGTAATTATTATTAATTATTACTAATTATTGGTAATTATTATTAATTATTACTAATTAGTGGTAATTATTACTAATTATTACCAATTATTACTAATTATTGGTAATTATTGGTAATTATTGGTAATTATTACTAATTATGGATAATTATCAGAAATTATTACTAATTATGGATAATTATTAGAAATTATTACTAATTATGGATAATTATTGGTAATTATTTCTAACTAATGGTAATTATTGGTAATTATTAATAATTATTGGTAATTATTACTAATTATTGATAATTATTACTAATTATTGGTAATTATTACTAATTATTGGTAATTATTACTAATTATTGGTAATTATTACTAATTATTACTAATTATTACTAATTATTGGTAATTATTACTATTTATTACAAATTATTGGTAATTATTATTAATTATTACTAGTTATTGGTAATTATTATTAATTATTACTAATTAGTGGTAATTATTGGTAATTATTACTAATTATTACCAATTATTACTAATTATTGGTAATTATTGGTAATTATTGTTAATTATGGGTAATTATTACAAATTATGGGTAATTATTACTAATTATTACTAATTATCGGTAATTATTACTAATTATCAGTAACTATTACTAATTATGGATAATTATTTGTAATTATTACTAATTATTGATAATTATTTGTAATTATTACTAATTAATGGTAATTATTACTAATTATTGCTAATTATTGGCAATTATTACTAATTATTTCTAATTGGATAATTATTGGTAATTAATACTAATTATTAATAATTATTTGTAATTATTACAAATTATTTGTAATTATTAGTAATTATTGGTAATTATTTGTAATTGTTACTAATTATTGGTAATCATTACTAATTATTGCTAATTATTGGTAATTATTGCTAATTATTGCTAATTATTGCTAATTATTGCTGATTATTGGTGATTATTGGTAATTATTGGTAATTATTACTCGTTATTACGGATTATTAGTAATTATTACTGATTATTAGTAATTATTACTCATTATTACTCATTATTACTCATTATTACTCATTATTACTAATTATTACTAAATATTACCTATTATTACTAATTATTACTAATTATTGGTAATTATTACTAATTATTGGTAATTATTACTAATTATTACTAATTATTGGTAATTATTGGAAATTATTACTAATTATTTGTAATTATTGGAAATTATTACTAATTATTGTAATTATTACGAATTATTTGTAATTATTACTAATTATTACTAATTATTTGTAATTATTGGTAATTATTACTAATTATTGGTAATTATTGGTAATTATTACTAATTATTGATAATTATTGGTAATTATTACTAATTATTCCTAATTATTGATATTTATTTCTAATTATTAGCATTTATTCTTAATTATTGGAAATTATTACTAATTATTCCTAAGTACCATTAACTATGAACAAAGAATACTAATAATTTAAATTTATTAAGTAACAAAACAATGTAAACATAATTAAATTACAACTAATTAAGAATAATTGAAACTAATAAAAAATTTAAAATAAATATTAAATTAAAAAGCACATAAATACCTTTAAAATTGATCTGAGGTTGATCCCTGATCGTTGCTGAAAACTTCAATATCAACTCCGGAAAAAAAATCAAACTGAAGAAACGCTGAAATCTAAAAATAGAATTTTGAGAGAAGGAGAAGATTGAGTTTGAGAATGAATGAAAAAAACCGATGGGGGGTATTTATAGGTCAGATCATTTGCGACGGGTCTATTTATGACGGGTCTATTTGCGACGGGTATCCCGTTGCAAATCGTAGTATTTGAGACGGGTACCGTCGCAAATACCTTAGCCCTCATTTATTACGGTCAACGGTTAAATAGTTATTCACGACGGGTCCCGTCGCGAATAATAACCTGCCGACATACTATTTGCGACGGGGGTAGATTCCCGTCGCAAATAGATTTTACCGCCGCCGGTTATTTGCGACGGGGTAGATTCCCGTCGCAAATATCTTTTACCGCCGCAGCTTATTTGCGACGGGCGGTAACCGCCCATCGCAAATAATTTTCCTGCGATTTGGCGCGCAAAGCGCGCCAGTCCTTTTGCGACGGGGGAAGCTAACCCGTCGCAAATAAGTAGTTATTTTCGACGGGTCAATTCCCCCATCGCAAATAAGTTTCTAACGGGACTATTTGCGACGGGATTTATCCACATCGCAAATAACCCGTCGCAAATACCCATTTTTCCCGTAGTGAATTGAGAAAATATGATTTACACATGTATATAAAATTAATCCATTTTACTATCAATTAGTTATAAAGGAATGCAAGAAATACTTGAAAATAAACAAATTATATTTCTATGAAATCAATTTTTTTTTTGACAAAAAAATTTATCTCAATAAATTAAACAACCAAATTTTTTGTTATTATTTAAATAAGTTTTAGATATTTTAGAAATTTTATCTTTAATAATTATTGTTTCTACTCATCCAATTCATTTTTTAGTAATAAGATATGAATAAATCCAATGATATGAATAAAAAGCGGCAATTTACTAAATGATAATTTTACCTTATTTTAATGGAGAACCTATTTTATATCTATTTTGACACTTTTATAATTTTATATTTAAATAAAATAAACTTTTTTTTGATAGAGTACTATAAAAATTTACTTTGGCTCAATTTTTCGTATTATTCATACATGTTTCATATTTTGATAACTATTGAAAAAACACATAATTTTAATTGAAAATTATAATTTCATATAATTTATTTACATAGTTAAATTAAATTTTAAATTATTTAACAAAGAAATTTTGATCAATTAAATATTAATTAATTAAATGTAGGTACTTATAAGTAATTTAAAATTTATATTTGATATTAAAAAATTTCAAAATATTGAACTTTTTTACTTTTGAAACCCACTCTCTAGTCTCATCCATAAGATTTATTTTTAACTAATTTTTGTCCACTTATGTGATTGATATTCAAAAAAATGAAGTATATTTTTGCTATAAAAATAATTTATAATTTATAATTTGTGAAAAATATTTTTTTACCCGAAAATTAGTGAATGTAATTAAAATTAATTACAACAAATAAGGTGAAATCAAGCTTACTTAATTATTAAACCTAGAATATTAAAGGTAAAATTGACCTTACAATAGCCTAGAAATTATTCTATGGCTATATTTCGACGATTAAAACTACAAGAATCTAAAATGGAATATTTTTAAAACTTGGAGTCATGTAAAACTAGGGAAGAACTCAATTCATTTCAAGAGTACCCAATGTATCCTTTCCCCACTTACAAAAGGCCTCATCTCCCCCTCACTTTTCCCACCTATCATGCCACTTTGTCTCATCCAAAACCTTCCCAAATAAGCTCCCAACATCCCTCATCAAAAACTATAATATTTTCCTTGTGAATAATTCCATCCAAGGATTCCCTTTGGTGAAAACAATGAGGAGTGACCCAAAGAAGATGTAACGTCATTCCACAAGCTCTTTTTTCTTTATTTCCTTCCTCCAAAAACTCAATAATTTATATTAAATGATTATATAATAATATAAGTATCATAAATTTCATAAATTTCATTATATGTTGTAATTATAAGGTTTATACCTACACCAACACATAATCCCATCAAATTGGTTTTGAACTTATCGTTCGTGTATATGGCGGACTACTGCCTCTCAAAATGACGTTGTTCGTTTTTTCCTTTACCACCTATCATTGTTGATAATTATGATATAAATAATGTTTTTGTATGTTATATATGATATTCATGATGTAATTGTTTCTTATTTAATGATAATATAAAACAAAGCTTCATATTTTCCATTTTGTTGAAATGCGATAACATCGTTTGTGGACTTATGGACTACCACATCCTCAATGCAATGTAATTCATTCAAACAATAGATGTAATGTGTTAAAGATGTGTTTAGTAAAAATATATAATATAAATGAAATAATAATTAAACTAGAATGATAATATATATATATATATGTATGTATGTCATTTTGTTTATTTCTTTTCAGACGACAATAAAATGAAAACAACATTAATGCATACGTACCACCTATCATCCCGAAGAAATGTGTATTCCATTTCATATTTATATATTTTATAGAATATTATAAGTATTAAAATACTGAATATATAATATATTTACATCATGTTTACAAAATTTTAAATAAGTAAATCATGATCAATGTAAGAGTATCAAAAATAACAGGTCAAAACATATACGAAAAATAAAGCAAATATTACATGGATTGTTACATTAACATGTAATTGATAACAAACAAGTAATATATAGTGATAATAAAATAAAATTTGGTATTATATATGATAATATGGTTCTATTTTATAATTATAATTAACTTATATTTATTATACATGAGGTTTAAATGAGTGTGAATAAAGTCAAGACTCAAGGTAATCATTTTACTGTCTCACTTTTAGTTCTGTGAGATATAAGTTATATTAACCATTTATTATTTTTGTGCAGTGTATATATTTACCAATTACATGTTATATCATAATTGTATTTTATTTTTTAGTATAATTTTTTTTATAATTATTTCATGTGTATCACGATTCAAAAGTTACTCAAGTAGTATGTGGATTTATAGTCCTAGTTTTTTTTCTACGAGGCTTATGCTTTATTCACCACTCATTTATTTTCTGTGATGTATATAAAGACCATGAGTGAATTATATTATTATTTTTATAAAATTTATGGGCATTTACATACTCATTTTTTATCTCCCTTCCATGGGACTTATCGCTCAAAATTATCAATATCCAAAAATTATTTTTGTCTCAATTTTTCTTTCATTAACACACATGTTTTGTTATAAACATATATTATTTTATTAAGTTTATATACTTTCATTGGAAATATAATATTATTAATATGTTTATTTTCATTATATTTTAATTTTCATGTAATTTTATCCTTTCATGGTGATTATAATTCAGTGTATCCAAAGTGGTAATTGTTTATTTCTATAATCTCTTTGTTTATAGGGATTGTTTATGATTATACTTCCATTGATGAAATCCAATGATCCATATATCAAGAAATAACATTAATTATCTTATATTTTTTTTATTATATTATCATGTAATTGAACAATTTTCCCTCTATTTGGTACATAATATGTTTATGAAAATGTTTTTAGGAAAATTTGAATTTATTTTTATCGTCGGTTAGGAACCTTTTTTATTCAGAAACTAAGTTTTATATAATTTATTTAAAAAAAATTAATTAATATATTAAAATAATTATGAAGGAAATTTATTTTTAATATATTTTTATGTATTATGTTTTTAATTTTTTTTCAATGATTCCATTATATGTTTTCATATGGTTATTTTCAATGAAAAAGGCTTTGAAAATGATTTATATTTGGAAAATAAATTTTTATATAAGAAATGATGTTTTCCTAAAAAAATCTATCAAATGATTTTAAATATTATTTTATATTATCTCAATTATTTTTTCATTCAAACTTATTTGGATGATGATTTATTCATTAAAATGTAATTTTTTATGAAAAGTTATTTTCAATAATAAATGTGGCTTTCTATATTAAAAAATCCTTCTTTAGCATAGATGAAATCCTTCGATATAGTTTAGGATTTAATTTGGATATAATATAAGGAAACCATTATAATTATTTTTATTAATGGATTATGTTTAATATATCATGTTTTTTTATGAAAACCTTTTCTATTCCATAGTTTGTACCATGACAAAACGATTTCAAAACGAGCTCCCTTCAGCGGTCATTTTATGTTTAAATGATTATAGAACTTGTATCTTATCTATAAGAAAAGATGTGAATAAATTTTTATGATACCTAATTTATTTCATGGTTTATGATATGATTAATGGAAATGATCTAGTGACTCACATTTGTGTAAATTCATCATGTATTGGGTGGGAACTATATCTCCCCCCAATTAATTGTTTTAAGATTTATATCTCATTAGATAATGATAAGAACAGGTTGACAGTCCTGATACACTTTAGGAATAATTTTTATTAAAAATACTGTGAAGAATGATATACCATTAGCGATGGTGGTGTGTCCCACCCAAGAGGAATAACAGCCTATTCGTGAACCTGATTATATGTTCGCAATGTTATGGGTGAGCGACATTACATGTTCACAATGTTATGCGTGAACCTAATTACATGTTAATAATGGTATGCATGAACCTAGTTTAATGTCTATATGTATATTTATGGACCAGATTACACATTTAAATGTTATCATTGAACCATATTATGTGCACAAAATGTTTTGAATAAACCTGATTACATGTTTATTGTGTTATTAATGGACTGAGTTTTATGCCCATATGTTTATACAAGGACCTGATTACATGTTCACGATGTTATGAGTGAAAATTATTATGTGTTCACACTATTATGTGTGTAAGAAGATGCATGCCCATAAGTTTATATGAGGAAAATTTTTACTTTACATTACTTAATGATTGTACATGTTTCTATTTATACATGTTAACAATGCTATAAATCGATGTGTGTGCTGAAAATCATTATCTTATGCCTATGATATTATATCATTGTTCATATTCAAGATTATATTATGATTCACGTATTATGATCTTACAATTTTTTTGACATGTCTAATGATTATAATATATGATAGTTTGGGTATAAAACATGTAAGATATGTTCATGATCATATACCCTAATGCTACTCCTATAATTTCTCATAAACAATGATTAATATTCCTTATGTTTACCATAAATGAGGTTCTGAGCTCACCCTTTCTTATGTTTCATTTCCCCAGGTTATAAAGAATGGTTTTATGTTGGATTACATACTAGGAAGATCAATATGGGAGACATTGGATATCTTTAACCTAGATAGAATACCATGTTTCCATGTTTCCAAACACAGTAAACAATTATAGTCCTTAGGCATGTTTTTTCTATTGTATTGAATATTCATCTAAAATTATTTAATATCCATGTATGTTAAGACTAGGTTGATATAATGGGAATCAAAGAAAAGGATTTGTCATCATTTTTAAAACATGGATGAGGTATATTTATTAAAATCCCTAGGTATATTTATAAGAATATTTCTAGGGATATGTCTAATGATATGCCTAAGGTGTTACAGATTTAAAAGTAGGTGTCCTGATTTTAGCATCCTATGAGTGATTTTCAGGATTATCTAGTTTCATTCTATGATAAGTATTTCTCATTATATGATTTTTATTCATTGTAAATAGTGGGAACTATAATGAACAAGGTTAACATTGAATGTTACAGATGTGGAAACTATGGGAGTTTTATAAATTGGTTTAGTCATTGGAAATATCATGAAGAGAATAAAGAATGTGGTATGATTATTGGTTATACAGCTGAAGATAAAGGGACTGTAAAAGATGTGTGAAATTTATGGGATGTTATTCTAGTATTCATTGCATTAAAGGTAAGTATAGTGATTATATTGAATTTTAGGAACCTTAAGTCTTGATTCATATTATGTAATATAGGAAAGAACTATTATGTTATAAATTTATGAATCATGAGGAATGGTTTATGAATGATTTTTTAGAATATATGTACATATGTTTTGGAAATAAAAGATTATGATATATGAATGATGAAGTATATAAGTATTATTTGTAGAATTTTTTCTATAATTATCTTCAATAATGTGATAAATGATACTGATGACCAAGAAGATTGATTTAATATAATGGTTTTATTAAATAAAATGTAACCCTTAACATGTTCTTAAGGATTATAAAATGATATTTATTGTGGGATAAAAATATCATGATATTTATAAAGAATTTGTTTTGACCATAGAACTTGAAAATTATTTTTTAACAAAGTGGTCTATGTTAACATGGATAATGTTTAAAACATATTGCATTTATGGAATATATCTAGTAATATTTTGAATAGGGAATCATTCATGTTTTCAAAATGATTTATCTTAATTCATGTTATTACCATGATTTATGAGAATAAAAGATGGGTATTAAAATTTTTGGAATGTGAAAACCAATAGATAAATTATGATGTGTGGGAGATCATGGTTAAGCTAATTCAATGACCTTATTTATAATGTTTTTTATTTTCATATTTCGTAAGGGTTACAACGTTAATCATTTAAGGAATAGTTTAAGTTAAAATCTGGTGGATAAAGAATTGAATCTCTATATAATGATTTGGTAATATTGTATAACTTGTTCTAACCATTTTAGTATGATTTTAACTAATAATAGATGGAATGAATTATCATTATTCCTATGGATATTATGATATGTTAGTGCATTAGGGATACATATTTTAGCTTCATTTATATTGAGTAAGATATAAAGTAGAAATAAGGCATGGGAAAACCAAATGGTTAGATTATAATAATTAAAATGAATGAAATAATTTAATAATATTTATTTATATTCCTAAATAGTAAACTAATTCATCAACTCTGGGAAAAAGATATTGAATAATATATATACTAATACCTTTATTTTAATTGAACCGATGGTCTTATAAATCAACATAGATATATTATTTTGAGTTCATTAACAGTGTATTGATTATTTACTAGCTTTTAATCAATGAACTCAATCATGATCTATAATTATTTACACATTTCTTCAATGTTCGATCTTCCCTTCCCACTTATGTTCTCCTATGTGGAATCATAATTCCGTGATACTTTGGGTAACTATAATATTTCAAACTTTATCTTTTCAAATGATTCTTTAGTATTAATATTTACAATGTGGGTTTCTATGAAAATAAATTTTAAATATTAAAATATTTTTAAACTTTATTAATTTTGATGTATAAATTTATTTTATTGGGGTAGAATGTGACACCCTAATATTTTGAGATTTTTTTGAATTAATTTAGTCCTTTTGAAATTTCTCATTTCACACAACAATTATTAAAACATTGTTTAAATGAAAGAATAATGTTTATCATATTTTTTTATGAAACACCATGTTATAAAATCATTACAAGAAACACATATATTATCTTCTCATACGCAAAAAACTATGATTGTATTGTGTTGCACACATTTTGTAGTTTAATTGATAACTTTCATTAAAAATACGTTTTAGTTGTAACGAACTAAAATATTATATTAATATTGTTATTAATATTATTTTAATCACATTTTCATGTGTTACACATATTTGTTATACTCAACCAATATATTAGATATGCATAATATAAGAATAGATCCATGTATATTAATAAAAAGCGGTAGTTTTCTAAAAGTCAATTTTTCTTCTTTTTAAGGGGGAACATATTTTCAATCTATTTTTGAAATTTTATATCTTTTATTGGAAAAAATAAACATTATTTTTTAAATGAAAATGTAATAATTACTTTGGCTAAATGTTTCATACTTTTCAAAGAAGTAACATATTTTGATAAATAATGAAAGTTAATAAATTTTAGTTGAAAACTTCTTTTTGATATATTTTATTAAAATAGTTAGTAGAAATTTTAAATTGGATATAAAATATATTAATATAAATTAAACATAAATTAATCCAATATCTATAATTTTAACAAATTTAACATTGAAATTGGTTATTAAAAAATTCATACTTTTGAACATTTTGCTTTAAATACTCATTGTCTCATCCCATCTACAAGATAAATTTTAAATTAGTTTCTACCACTTATGTAATTCAAATTATAAAAATGGAAAAAAAATATTTGGAAAAAAATATTTTATAATATTCTATTAATTTAAGTATTTTTTGTAAAAAATTAATAGTGAACTTAAATAAAATTAATTACAATGATTTAGGTAAAAACAATCATACTTAATGATTTTACTGAAAATATAAGGTGTAAAGATGACCCTAAACTTGGGTAAAAATTATTTTAGGGCTATATTACAACCATTAATCATAAAAGTATCTTTATTGGTTTATCATGTACCCATGGGATATATGTAAAACGTGGGTAGAACTCAAATATTTTCAAGAATTCTCAATGTGTCATTTTCCCCACTTATAAAAGGTATCCTCTCCCCATCACTTCATCACACCTCTCAAGCCACATTTTCTCTTCTAAACCCTCCCTGAATAATATCCATAATTACCTTATATAAAACTGGAAGCCTTCATTTTGAAATATTTCTAACCAAGGAAGTACTTTGGTGCAAGCCAAGAGGAGTCACTAAAAGAAGAGGTAACATCCTTACATAGGATCTTTGGAATTATTTTCATTCACCGCCAACTCAATTATTTTTTTAACATTTTTATTTAATAACATAAATATTATAATTATAATTAGTAGATTTTAATATGAGGGATCCACCTGCACCTTCACATAGTTCTTTTAAATTGGTATTTAAATTATTATTCTTGGGTTTGGAGGACTACTACCTTGTGAAATGATGTTGTTCATTTTTCCTTTTCCACCTTTCATGGTTGAGAATTATTATAGAAATTATATTTTTAAATGATATATATTATATTTATGTTTTCTTTTTTCTTCTATAATTATATTATAAGACAATCCATCATACTTTCCATTTTTATAAAATATAATAAGATTGTTTTTGGATGTGTAGACTACGGCCTCCTCCATGCAATGTGATTCATTCACACATTACATTGAATGTATTAAGGATGGGATTAGTAAACATATATAATATAGATGAAATAATAATTATACAAGAATAATATTATATATATTCATATATGTCATTTACTTTCTTTAAATATGAAAATAAAATAGAAACAACGTTCATTCGTATGTACGACCCACCATCTCCATGAATAATGTATTCTATTTCTAATTTCTATATCTTATAGATTGATATAAATATTTATATAGTGAATATATATGATATTTACATAAGGTTTTACATTCTAAAAATAAGTAAATAACATTCTATGTAAGATTATTAATAATAATAATTCAAAAACTATATGAAAAATAATGCGAATATTTCCTAGAATGAAACATTAACATTGAATTAGTAAGAAACATGTAATAAAAATTAATAAGAAAAACATTTATGGAATGATAAATGAGAATATTTTTCTATCATATATTTCTAATAAACATATATATATTATATATGAGTTTTGAATGAGTATAACGAATGTGAATAATTATGTTAAGAGTTTTCTCGTCTCACTTTTATTTCTTTGAGATATAAGATATATTCACAAATTATTCTTATTGTGTGGTGTATATACTGAACTATGGAATGTTATATCTTTAGTTTAGTTTATTTATTTATATAATAAGCCTCAATTTATATTATTCATTCATGTGTTTCATGATTCCAAAGTTACCCATGTAGTATGTGGATTTCTAGTCTCACTTTTGATTCTCTGAGAATTATTCCTTATTTATAACTTGTTTATATTTTGTGGAGTTTATACTACAGAAGAATGTATTAGATTAGAATTATTCTAAAATTTATAGGTATTTAGATATTAATTTTATGATCTAACTTTCATGGGTTTTCTGGCACAAAATATACCAAATCATTAATGTAATTTAGTCTCAATGTTCTTTATTTCAGTTATTAGTTTTTTATGCTCATATATTCTTTTATGGGGTTTATATAATCCCATTTGAAATTTAATATCCCGAATAATATTATTTTCATGATATTTTATTGTTCCTGTATATTTTTTCTTTCATAGGGAATATTAATAAATTTTACCAATGTGGTAATAGTTTATTACTACACTCTCATTGTTTGTTGGGAATGTTTATGATTATGCTAACATTGATGAAATATTTTAATCCATATTTGATGAACTCTAATTAACTTTATTATAATATTTCATTTAATTATATCATTATATAATTAGTTCATTTTCCCACTCATTGGTACTTACGATGATTGAGAAAATGTTTTTAAGAAAATCCGACATTATTTATCTCTTTGGTCGAAAACCATTTTTATTCAGAAAACTTGATTTCTATATTTGTCAATTTATTTTAATTAATATAATGAGATATTTTTCTTGTAAATTAATTAAAAAATGTGTTTGAATTCTTTATAATGGTTTTCAAATATACTTTTATATGTTTTCAAAAAATTATTTACCAAGAAAATGGTTCCCAAAAATGTTGTATGTTTTAAAAATAATTTTTAAGGAGATGATAAAATGAAATGATGATATTAAGATGCGAATTTATAAGATTGGTTACTTTCCTTAAGAAATGTTTCAATATATCTTTCAAAATACTTCTTCTGGTTAGATGAAATCCTTTCATATAGTTTATGATTTAACTGGTATATGATATGAGTACTACATTATTATTTGTTATATGAATTATTTATGTTAAAGATATCAAGTTGTTTATCAAAATAATTTCTATCCATATATTAAACCATGTTAAAATGATTATGAACCCCACTTAATTCATGGGATATTTTATGGTGAAATAATTATGAAACCTCTATCTTTTCCATAGGTAATGAGATGATGAAATATTTATTATACCCATTAGATTTAATGGGATATGATACGATGAATGGTTAGGATATTGGAACACACATATGTATGATTTTATTATGTAATATGTGGAACCTACATCTCCCTTTAATGCATTCTATAAATATGTTTATTTCATGAGATAATTCTAGGAACAAGTCGATGTTCTTAATACACTATGGGAAAAAGGTGTAACCTAATCCACTGTGAAGAAAGGTCTATCACTTGGGATGGTGGTGTGTCCTATAGAGGAATAATATCATCATATACATGAAAATGACTACAAGTTCACAATGTTATGAGTGAACCTCATTATGTATTAAAAAATTTATGAGTGATCCTAATTAGTTGTTCAAAATATTATGGATGGACATTGTTAAATGTATATATGTTTATACTTGGACCAGTTTACATGTTAAAAATGTTATGATTGAACCGTAATACATGTTCGCAATGCAATTTGTGAACCTAATTACAGTTTTATAATTTTATGAATTGGAATGGTTTCGTTCCCATATGTTTTGGAAGGAAACAAATTACATGTACAGGATGTTGTTATTGAACCTAATTATGTGTTAACAATGTTATGTGTGTACCTAAAATCATGTCCATAAGATTATGTGAGTTAGATAATTCATATCCTTAACTTAATGATTTGACAAGTTTGTATTTGTACATGTTGACTGTGTAATAAGTTGATGTGTATGCCAAAAAAATGTTCCCTATGCCTATGATATTCTCTTATAGTTCATTTTAATGATTATCTTATGATTCATGTATTATGATCTACTAATTCTTTTGATAGGGCTCATGATTCTCATCTTTGATTGGTTGAGTATAAACCCTGTAAGATATGTTCATGATCTCATACCAGTTTTTTATCATATGATTTCATATGATGATAGATTTATGCCTCTAATGTTTACCTTTAATAACATCTGATATCACTATTTATTATGTTTAATTTCAACATGTTATGTAGAATGAATTTAATTGGGAGTACATTAGGGTAAGATCGGTATGGGAGAATTTTGAAATCTCAAACCAAGATATAAGATTATATGTCCATGTTTCCAAAGACACTAAACAATTGTGGTCCTTGGGAATTATTTTTCAATGTGATGAAGATTCATCTAAAATGATGTAATATCTATTTATGTTAAGCCTAGATCACTATAGTTGGTTTCAATGGAATGTTTTATTAAACCATTGGAAACTATGATGAGAAATGTTTAGTGGGATCCCTGGGGATATTTCTAAGGATATGTATTGGGATGTATCTAAAGATAAGCCAAAGGTGTTAAGGATTTATAATAAGGTGTCATTATATAGGCATCCTAGGAGTAATTATTAATGATTATGTGGTTTCATGATGTGATTAGTGTTTCTTATACTATGTTTTATATAATTTTTTAATAGAAAGAACTAGATAAAATTGGGATAACATTGAATTTTTTAGATGAGGAAATTTTGGTAATTTTAAAACTATTGTCCTATATGAAAATATCATGAAGATAATCTTGAACCTGATATAGGAATTTGTTATAAAGTTTAAGATAAAGGGAATACAAAGGATATGTGAATTTTATGTGATGTTATTATAGTATTATTTATATTAAAAGTAATAAATATAATATTATTGAGGTTGAGGAACCTCAATCATATATTCATATATCAAATTATAGTAAAGTTGTATTAAAGTGTAACTTTATAAATCAAGAGTAATAGTTTAAGAATAAAGTTAGATTATTGATGTGTATATGTTTTTAAATTCAATGGTTATGACATATAAATCATAATGAATATAAGGATTTTTTAGACGTTTTTCTTTAACTATCTTTATGAATGTGTCAAATAATACCGATGACCTAGAAAATTGACTTAATGGTAAAGTAAAATTAAAGCAAGGTAACCATTAACATAGTACAAAGGATGATAAAATGATATTTATAAATGGAAAAAGTGATGATGAAATAGATTATGTGAATTGCATACTATTTATGACTCATGGAGTGGATAAAGGATTTTTTTGATAATGTTTTCTACGCTAGAAAAGATAAAGTTTACTTCTTCATAACTTTTAGGAATATATCTATTAATATTTAAATTAATGAATCATGAATGTTTTCAAAATTATTTACAGTAATTCAAATTACTACCATGTTTCAAGAGAATATAAGACGAGGGTATTCACATTTTTTGAATGTGACAACCAATTGATACATTATAATATATGGGAATTCTTGTTCAGATGATTTAGTGACATTTTCAATAATGTTTGGGATTTAAATATTTTTGAATGTTTACAAGGTTAAAAATTTATGGAATGGTATAACAAAACATTTGATGATGTTTTAGAGATTAATGTACTATCTCTCCATTTTAGGATTTATGAATATGGGATAGCTTGTTCTAATCATTTAACTATGATTATAACTAAAGATATATGGAATGAATTATCATTCTACATATGGATATTATGATCCTTTAGTGAATCACAGATAAAAATTTCTCCTTCAACTATTTTGGAGAAAGATATAAAGTAAAAATCACGAAAGGTACAAAAAAAGGTTTAGATTTTTATTGATAAATGGAATGATATAAATTTAATATATTTCCTTAAATTATTAGATAGAAAAATAATTCCTCAACTATAGGAAAATGATATTGAAAAATATTTATCCTAAAACATTCATTTATATTAAACCAAAATTCATCTAAATCTGTGTAGATTTATGTTTTTGAGGCCATTAGCTTTTCATTGATAATTCGCTAGCATGTGATCAATGACCTCAATGATGCTATATAAATATTTAGAGTTTTATATAATGTCCAATATTCCATTCCCACTATTTTTATCTTATATGGAAACCAATTTATGTGTTATTTTGGGAAACCACTCTTTTTCAAACATTTTCTTTTAAAAGGATGTCTTAGTATTCATTTTTATGATGTGGGTTTTTAATAAATTAAATTTAAAATATTAAAAATTTTAAAACTAGATTAATTTTGGGTTATAAATTCATTTCAATTGTGGTAGAATTTAAAACCCTGATATTGTGGAAATTTTTTAAATTAATTTATTGTTTTTGATATTTTTTCACACAACACTGAATATAGTTTTGGATAGTTGAAAGCATGATGTTCAGATTTTGTTTCATGAAACCCCAAGTTGTGATTTCATTAATTGAAACACATAGATTAGAATGTGGTAAAAAAAACACTATGATTATCTTTTGTTACTCACATTTTTGAGTTTCATTGATAGCTTTCATTACATGCAAGACTGAGTTTTAAAGAACTAAAAAATACATTTAGTATAGTTATTAAAATATTTTTATAGTTTCCATCTAGTAGTTGGAATGGAAGTAAAAAAATATGATTAAATAAATTATGAAAATATTATTTAAATAAGTTTAGAAAATGAATACTTTTTTACCAATTATTTTTTAATTAATGCAAGAACTATTTTAAAATCACAAAATTACTTTTCTAATAAAACTATTATTATATGTAAAAACACAATTTTATCTTAATAAATACATCAAAAAACTTTTTATAATTATTTTAAATTAAATTTATATATTATATACTAAATAAATATATTTTATACTTATCTATGAAATTTTAGAGCCATAATATTGGAATAAATGCAATTTTAAGAATAAAAGGAGGTACTTTTATAAAAGTTAATTTTACCACTATTTAATGGAAATCCAATATTAAATCAATTTTATCGCACATTAAATAACTTTTATTTGAAAAAATAAAAATGATTTTTAAATATTAATATATAAATTTACTTTGGGTGAATTGTTTGTAATTTTCAGAGGGGTTTCATATTTTGATAGATAGTGAAAATCACTGAATTTTGATTGAAAAATATTTTTTAATATAATTTATTATTTTAGTTAAATTAAATTTTAAATTGGTTTTATAGTGTATTAAGAAAAATAATATATCATTTAATCAAATTTCTTTAATTTTAACCAATTTCTCTTTGAAATTGGATTTAAAAACATTTCATGTTTTTTAGGCTTTTTATTTAAAAACATCTCTGTCTCCTCCCATCTACAGGATTAATTTTAAATTAATTTCTCCCACTTTTGGGATTTGAACATAGAATAATTGACCCCTTATATGGAATTAATATAGTTTAATATATATATTTATTTAAAAATATCTTTTACCAAAATTATTAATTAAATTAATTAAAATTAATTTTAATGATTATAGTAAAAATAATCTTTCTTAATGATTAAACTTAGAATATAAGTTGTGAAAATGAGAATAATTTTTAAAAAAAATATTTGGATGTATATATTCTGACCATGAATCCTATAAGGATCTATAATTATTTATTATGAACCCTTGTGAGATAAGTAAAACATGGGTATCTCTCAAATCTTTTCAAGAATACCTAATGTGTCTTTTTACCCACTTATAAAAGGCCTCCTCTCCCGATCACATTTTCACACCTCTCAATCCACATTATCTCATACAAAAAAATCCCAAATAAGTTATAAAATTCCCTCCTCTAATCCTATAAGACATAATTTTTCCATACATCCATCCATGGAATCCATTCGGTGCAAACCATGATGAGTAATCCAAATATGAGGTAACACCCTTCCACAAGACCTTTTAATAAATTTTCTTTCCACACCAATAATTTTTTTATTAGACAGTTATATAATAAACATAATATCCTAAATATACTAATAATTTTTAATTTTATATTTCTTCTTACACCTACCCACACTTACATCAAATGAGAAAATAACTTACTGCTCATGTGTATAGTGGACTACTACCTCGCGAAACGTTATTGTTCATTTTTTATTTATGAACTACCATGGATGGGAATTATAATAGAAAAAATATTTTTATATTATATATATTATTATAATGTTATATTTATTCTTATATCATTATCAAATAAAACATACCATCATACATTCCAGTTTTTGGAAATATAGTAACTTTTTTTGTTGATGTTTGGATTACGCCCCCTTAATACAACATCGTTTATTAACACATTAAAAAGAATATATTAATGATGAGTTTAGTAAAAATATATAATATATATGAAATAATAATTATAATATAATTATAATATATATATGTGTGTGTGTGTTTGTGTCATTTATTTTCCATTTTTAATAAGAAAATAAAACAGAAATAGCATTCAAGCGTACGTACGACCTACCGTCTTCATGAAAGGAATATTTTGCTTAATATTTCTATATTCTATAGAATATTAAAAATACATATATATTAGAAATAAATTATTTTTAAATCACTTTTTAAATTATATAGTTAACTAAATAATGATCTAGGAAATATGATCATTAATAACAAGTCAAAACATATACAAAATATAAAGCAGATATTACCTGGAATGTAACAGTTATTTGAAAATTGTTAACAAGTGTGTAAAGTAATAATATAAATATATATGGTATTAGATATAATAATATTTTTATATTTAAGATTTATAATAAACATGTATTTATAATACATGAGTTTTTAATGAGTAAAAAGAAATTCAAGACTCAAGGTAAGGGATTTCTCATCTCACTTTTATATCTATGAGATAAATGCTATATTCACCACATATTTTTGTTTTTTGGTGTATATACAGACCTATGATAAGTAATATCATTAATTATTTTTGTTCATGATATTAAAATTATTAATTGATTTTATTATTTCATGTGGATCATGATTAAAAAGTTACTCAAGTAGTAAGGAGATTTCTTATATCACTTTTATTTTTGCGAGACTAATGCCTAATTAACAACTAGTTTATTTTGTGTTGTCTATATAATTCCACTGAATTTAGTTTTTCATTATTATAATTAAATTTATGGGTATTTACATATCCATTTTATTATATCCCTTTCATGAGGGTTATGCATAAAAATTTATCAAATTATTTAAGTAATTTTAGCTCAGTTTTCATTATTTGAGACACATGTTTTGTTATACACAAATATTATTTAACAGGATTTATATACTTCAATTTAAAATGTTAAATTATGAATATATTTTTTTCATTATATTTTAATTCTCATGTAATTTTATCCATTCATCAGGATTATGATTCAATGTTACTAAAAGGGTTACAATTTATTGCTATAGTCTCATCTTTTGTCGGGATTATTTACGATTATGTTTCCATTGATGAAATATTATGATGAACGACTAAAGAAATATTCTTAAATTTATTCTCCAGTTTTTATTAATAATATCATCATATAATGGTTCTATTTTTAGACTCTTTGGTACTTAATATTATTAAGAAAATGTTTTTAATAAAATATGACTTTATTTATCTATTTGGAAAGAATTTTCTTTATTAACAAGAAATGTTTTCAAAAAACGTTCCCAAAAAGGTTTTAAAATGATCTATTAAGTTTCTTACAAGGAAATACATTTTAAATAAATTCTTTATTTTTTAATGTTTTAAAATTTCTTTTTAAACCTTCATTTATATGTTTTTAAAAGGTCATTTTCAAAGATGAACATTTTCAAAATGATTTAATTTAAAAAAAAATTCAAATATGAAAGGATATTTTTATCAAGAAAAATTTTAAAGGATATCAAAATATTATTTTTTATATTTTAAAATTGTTTTTCAATGAAAATATTTCAGATGTGTTTTATGCTTCAAATTATGATTTTGAAAGATAGATTATTTTCTTTAAGAAATAATCTATGTTATATTTCAAAATATATATACAACTAAGATGACTTCTATTGTTATAGTGTATGATTTAATAGGGATATGATATGAGGGAACCATTGTAATTATTTCATTGAATGATTTATGTTTTAATTTTTTTTGGATATTTACTAAAACCATTTCTATTCCATGGGTTGTGACATGATAAAATGATTTTGAAACCCGCTTCATTCGTGGATCATTATATGATGAAATTATCATGAAACCTATCTCTTTTTTTTAGGTTATGATATGATGAAATTTTAAGATAACCATTTAATTTCATGTTTTATGATAAGATGAATGGTTATGATATTATGAAACACATATGTATTATTTCATTATGTGACTGGTGGGACCAAGATCTCCCATCATTGCATTGGGTAATGATTTATATCTCAAAAGATAATGATGCGAACAAGTAAAGGGGATTGATTGACTTAGGGATGAAGGTGTAACCTGATCTACTATTAATTAAGGGATACCACTAAGGATAGTGGTGTGTCATGCAGGAGGTATAACCACCTATACGTGAACCAGATTACATGTCCACAATATTATGAGTGATATTTATTATATGTTCACAATATTATGTGTGGACCAGACTACAAGTGCATAATTTTATGCATAGAACTTTTTGAATTTCCATATATTTATTCATGGACCTAATTATATGTTAAAAATGATGTGATTGAACCTTAATATGTGTTAAATATATTCTGCGTGAACCTGATTACAATTTTATAAGGTTATGTGTGGTTATAGTTTCTTTTCTATATATTTAAATGTGGACCTAATTATATGATCAATATATTATGAGTGAATCTTATTACACATTTAGAATGTTATGTGTGTACAAGTGTGGTTGTCCATATGCTTATGTGAGGTCCTGAATTCTTCTGAAAAACATAATGAGTGAGCCATTTTCTATTTATATATGTTCATAATTTCATAAGCTGATGTGTATTCCATAAATCTATTTCTTTAGCCAATAATATTCACTTGTGGTTCATATTCATGATTATATTATAATTCATGTCTTATAAACTACCAATATTTATGAAATAAATAACGTTTAACACTTAAGATAGTTTGGTTGTGAACCTTGTATGATATGTTCCTGACCATATGCCTTTATGGTAATCTTATGATTTTATATGATCATAGATTGATCTCTCTTATGTTTAACCTTTTTGAGAATCTTAGCTCACCATTTTTTATGTTTCCTTTCCCTAGGTTTTGAATAAATGTTTTAATTATGAGTACTTTAGGGTTGCTTGGGTTTCTATATAGAATATAAATCAGGGGGAGGAAACATGCATTAACTTTTAGTTGATGATTGTAATAACTAGAGAAGGAAGTAAAATCATATCTCAATTTTTGGGTGATAGGTTGTGAGACCATGACTATATTTTAAATCATGGGGATAAGTAAGGGTTATAAATTAGGGTGGTGGGGTATAAATGTTATGTAATTTCAAAACATAAAGACTAGAAATCGGTGTTCATTATTAGTTATAATAGAGACTACCAAATAGTGGTTGTTGGCCTCTGCTTATGAAAAATAAAAATTTTGTAATAGTTTTATAATTTTTAAACATCATGTTGTGCTATAAAGTAACAAAAAACAAATAAATTAATCAAAAATATTAATCTTTATAATAAAAAGAATAATGAAATGATTTTATGAATAATTATTTACCATAACATGTCACTAATTAAATAAAATGATATTCTTTAGTTCATTTTTCTGAAATATTTATTTATAAAACATGACCAATTTGGAATGTTGCCTAATTTTTTATAATATGGTTTCAGAATTTGAAATAGGATATTAAGAGTATACGTTTTACATAAAGAGAGTGATGGAATAGTTTGTAAATCATTACTAAAACATTAACAAGTAAATATAATAAGTTTATATCTTCGGAATAGATATTTTAATATTTTTAAAGTATTAAATAAATTAGACCATATGGTAAAATTTGTTAGTCTATGATTTAAATTTTAGTGATGTGAATGATTAACTGTGATGCAAAACTATGTCATTTATTTTTTCTCATCATTAGTCTTAAAATTTTTAGATCCTCATTAACAACCCATTTAATATATGAAAATAAATTTTAATGAGTTGGGGAATTCTGTGGAATGACTTTTGGTCTTTAAAACCTTCATGTGATCATTTTCAATGACCTTTAATGGAGTAACAATTAATTAAAGGTTAGTAATCTTAGACCATCTTAAAAAATATTATATCCCATCTCATTATTTTATTATGTTTTAAAATTTCCTTGAGAGGATTGGATTTTGATAGAATTGAGGAAATAATATTGAAAAAAATCATCGATGATAGGAATTGAATGATTAGATAAATGGAAATATTTATGATCCTTGATTTATGGAATTATAAATTTTATCAAAGGAAAGTAGTTTATATTCTCTCTTATATTGATTGTTATTTTTAGTTATATTAATTGATATGAAATTAAAGAGAATTATTATTATTTTAGGATGTTCAATAATTATATAATTTGTTTTATTAATAATAGATAATATACTTTTATGAAAATTAATATAATTTTTGTGATGACCTTGGATTTTAATTTTTGAAAATCAAGGAACTGTTTAAAATATATTTTTATGTTAAATTCACCAAGATGGGAATTTTTAAAAAGTATGACTGGATTTTAAAGTGTGCTTAACTTTAAAATATTATTTTCTGTATATTTATTTTTGAAATAAATTTTGAAAATAGAATCATTTTTGAAAATTAAATTTTATCATAATCATGAAAAAATATCTGTTTTGAATGAATGAACAAAATGGTTTTGGAATAAGTGGACATATTGAGGATTGATATAAATTATAAGGATAATAATGTGAAATTAATGGGAGAGGATTATTATGGGTAAAAATATAGATAAATGATGTACCATAATTGGTTATAATTTGATTATTGGTTGTATTAGAAATGATGCATCATCAAAATTACTCTTTTTATCACAAATTTTATAAGGATCTTTTTTAAAATTTGGACTATTGATGAAACATATAATGTTACTCATGATTTGGAATACCCACAACCAAGTTATATTAGTATAATGTTTTTTGGATTCTTAATAAACATTTTAAGGAGTTATTATTTTTAAAAGAATTACTATTGTTGAAATATTAATTATTTATTTGTTTTTCGATGGGTTGTACATGATAATTCTTATCAGTAATTTTAGGGGAATCGATTATTTATATATTTACTCACACATTCATAAAACATTAGCATTTATATAGATATTTTTTTCCTCATGCAATAAAAACAGAATTCTTTTGTTCTCTAGTGTTTAACCATTGGATCTAGGATTAAAATAGGATTTTTGATGTTGATCCACTCCCAGAAAGAGGAGTTAAAGTATCTATTATGGGAAATTTTCACTCTTTTCATTTTGGCTTTTTTGTTCAATTTTATGGTTTGTTTAGTTTTGGATGCACTATGATTTAATTTATTTTGTGTACATTTTTTTCATTAATGGGAAAATTCATTTCATTTAATTTATTCATCCAAAAAACAATTATTTTTAAAATAAATCATTTAAGGTGACAAGACACCTATATAGATGAATGAAGAAAACATGAAAAAAGTGTCAAAAATATCATGTAGAATGTTAATCATTAAATTAACATGATCATAATATGAAGTTATGCATTAATGATTCAAAATTTCTTTCATTTTTAGGTCATAATGGGGGTGAAGATAGTTTATAGAGTGAATTTATAATTATAATTGTCATAAAACTTATTATATTTATTTTTCTTCATCCTTGTGATGACATTATTTTCTGTGGGGAGAATTTAACATTCCTCAAATATGGAAATGAGATCGAACATAATTTTTTAATTAATATATGGTAAAAAAATTTAAATCATAGATTGGTATTTATAAATATAATGATAAAAATTACAACACAATAGAAACCTATTCTTTTATTGTAGTCTTATAGTTGGAGGCACCGAAGGTGGAACTAAGGTGGAAGTTTAATCTTGTAAACTGATAAGGGTATTAATTCCTTTGGACATATTATACCATTAAATTAATGTTTATACAATCAAGGAAAAGGAATGATAATACCTCAATATAATCCACTAAATTATAGTGAAAGTTGAAAAAAAGACTATAAATTGTTTTGAAATGTTTAATAAATGGAGGGAAACACCATCAAATGAATGAATTTGAATCATCGATGGAGAGGATACAACTTAGATCATTGATATTTAGTTTTTGAGGAATTTTCTAGTTTCATGGAATAAAAGACTAGAGTCCCTCATAGTTTTCTAGTAATGTGAGGGTGACACCCAAAGCACACCTATCCTAGGATACGGAGTAGGACAGTGGTACCAAGTAGGCATATCCCTAAAATGGGTGGTATTTACATGATGTACCTCTATGCCTACATAAACAAAATCTATATAATTTAGTGGAATGAATTTAGATTAATGATATATATATAGAGTGTATATATTTTATTCAAAAACCTATTGGATATATATATCATACTGAATCAAGGTAATATAAATGTAAATAGTGAAAAGTACATGCACAACTAGAAATATAAGGGTAAAACATAACTATAAAAATGATTGTAGAGTTGAACAAGGGAGAACCTAACTTAAGATATTCAATTATAGGAATAAAATATGGTAAGTTCCACCATGTACTACAAATATACATTGATACTAGGTCATAATCACTACTAATATTTCTATTCACTATATAACTCACAACACCAGTGGGAAAATAAATTAACAGTGTGAGAATACACATAATCCAAAATACAGATAAGAAACCATTAAGGGGAAGGAATATAAATATACAATAGTTATAGTGACCCATAGGGAATATTGGAAAGAACTTCCCCCATTAGATATTATCAAAAGAGACCTAGTTGTTAGACAAATGGAATATCCTTCCAAAAATCTAGATAAGAGATATGAGTCTACCTACATCTCTAAAGGTCCCAACACTAATGCTAAACATCCCACACAAACCTCATTAGATAGTATTTGGAGAGACCTAACCTCACTAATGATTATTACATAAAATATATAACTATCTTTTGTAAAACTATCATTCATAACCTCTAATGAATATAGATTTCCCACACTATTCCACTGTATAGAACATACCACGGGGCACTACTACAATGGACGACACACCATATGCGAGAGCTTAATAATGGAGATTATACTTTTTAAAGAGAGGACCCACTACCTCTTTATTGTGTGGGAGTTCTATATCTACCTATACAATAGATATGGGGTACCCACTCATGTGAAATAGATTTGAGATAACTTACCCTAACAACACTTTGATGATCATGGCCGATCAAGATCACCGACCAAGCATTATTGAATGAATTATCTCCATAGATTCACCTCAGGTAGTTTATCTGATGTCTATGTGAATGTATCCATAATATACCACACAAAAATAATCTACGAATAGGATACTCATGTTCCTAAATTTATGTTTCAGAGAAGAATATTTCATGTATGGAAATAATAAATGAAAAGTAAATGATGCATACATAGGGTCACACATCACCTAACCTCAATTGAAAACCCAAGAAAGTACTTTAATGCAGTAGGATTGGAAAGATATTTGATTCTACATAACATGTATATGGTTTAAATAGTGTGTCTCATCTACCCTAATAATGCTTAGGTACTACGTCACGGAACCATATACTTTATCTATACTAGTGGGCTTTGGCCGTGTCTGGGTACTCTGGATTTCTTAAAAAATTTACCCTTATCCTCACCATGTACCTGGAAATGAACATTCCCATTTAATATTTAGGTATATTCCTACCCACTATCACTAAATCATAGGGCATGTTGTCAGGACACAAGATGTGTGATATTTTATTTTCCAAAAAACCCCATCTGCCACAATAAGGGTCCACACGACATGTATTCGTCTGAACTAGATGTCTTGTATTGGAGAAATTTCCAAAAAAAAGTGTCTATCCCATGGGATGTTTGATCCACTATATATATTACATAAAATAATTTTTTTACTACATTAAAAATTCTAAATTCAAGTGGGTTCCATGGACAGTCGATTCTCGACATCTAGTGGTCAGAAATCAAAACTCTATTTGCCTTTTGGAAGCCATTGCGCCTGTCATTACTATATGTGGGATTTGATCTCTAATTTCATCCCATATATCTTCAATAAATCATTGATCCATAAAAAAACAATTATCCCATGTCATTATAATATCCTCTATGAGTCTGGGGGTTTGATATCACTTAAATATGGTCTAAAAATGTTGAATCCCCAACCCACTAGGACAATAGTGAATAATGCGATGAACAATGCAGGAAAAAGAACAAGCACAAAGATAAGTTTATAATTGTATGATTTTATCCAAGCCAATGAAAAAAATATTATGGATTCCTTGGGTGGACTATATCTGAAAAAAATAATTATAAATATTTTGGTTCCAGAATACCAAATATAAAAGGGCTCATGCAAAAAAAAACAAAAAACAACAAAAAGTAAGTATATACTGAAATATTATAAATAAATTAAGTTAAAAAATCAATGAAATAATGAGACCTGCCTCAAGAAAAAATATATTGCAAGTAAATATCCTATATTATATATAAGAATGTGATGATTCCACTCCATTCATCTAACATCGCATGATTCTCCTCCATCCATTTTCGTCGATCCTCAGTTTTCAGTTGTCAATGCCACTGAATCTCTCCACCTATTACACTTTAATCACCCAGAGTTATATAGATATCATGTGATATTTTACATAAAAACATATATATTGGTTATAATTAAGTCTTTTAATAATTAAATAATTTATATAAATAAAATTTTTACTCACTGAAAATACCTACAGCCTTCTTCCCTTAACCGAACACCTACTGCTGACCAAAATTATAAATTTCCTCGGGTGAGACCTACATCCTGAAAACAATAACTGCCTCAAATTTTCTATCTGAAGTCCCAGTCAATTGGAATAAAATTATACAAAATATAATAATGAACATTTTTTAAAATATATTAATATATCTAACATATTAATTTTAGGGTTTTGGGACACCAAAACATAGCGCCGACATTGAGAAATAATCCGAATATTTATGTAGAAATATCCAAGGGTTGAAATTAATGAAACTGAAGACATTGGTTTTTTGAATCATTAAATTAATTTCACTCTAAGAATCATAATAGAAACAAACATGTGGGGGTGTTTAGCCCACATCCAGCTCTCACATCCAAGGATATCTCTTACATGCTCTATTGCTGCCAAAGAACTCAAGAAAAAGGAATTGTCAATCTATACAATGTATTATCATTATAATCCTTGATCACCATCAAGTAATAAGGGAATTTTGTACCATGGTAAATGGCTAGATCAATGTATTTGACAATTTGTGATGGGTCATGCACATATCTACTCAGCTATAACACATAGAAGATGTCAAACACTCGATCCCATTAACGCCAGAGATTTTACGATATTTATTTCAAAGTATTTTAATATTTTTGATATTTTTTATCAGAAATAATATGATTATCTTGTTTTATATAAAATATTGAGTATATGTCATGTTACAAAAAACTCTATGCATATATTTCATTAAACGTAACACTGAGATTAAACGAAACACGACATACTATTGAAATATTTTTATTTAATATTTATCACATACCGATTAGAATGATGGTAATTATTAATATTAACTGAATATATAAAATATGGTTTACATATGAATCTATAACTAAATGTTTTGTGTTCAATTAATTTTAGATGAATATAAATACTGTTTGAATATAAATGAAATCTCTTATTAAAAAATAATATTTAAGAAAATAATTTGTTCTAACATAATAAAATAGAGAAACCAATTTTGGTGAATCATTTAAATGAAATTTACATAGTATATATTAAATCATATATTTGATATTAATCCTCTTTGTTTTATACAAAAGTGATCATAATAAAACCTATTTTATACTTAAAACCCGCATTTTTCTAAAAAGTTATTTTGTGGCCTTTTTCTGGCACACATATTTTAAAAATAATTTTTGATCCTTTTTTAAAATTTATTTTGATATATAAAATTGGCTTTTTAAATAATCATATAAAAATTAGATTAGGGTAAATTTTTTGTATTATGGTGAAGAAATCCATTTTTTGATGAATAGTGAATATTACGACTTAAAAGAATATAATTTTGAAAAATATAATCCATATTTATAAGAAAAATAATTTATATTATCTAATGAGTGAAACATATTTTTTATCAAAATTAATATTGAATGTAGTAAAAATTAACTACCATGATTAACGTAAAAATGAGTTTATTGGGTGTTAAACTAAAGAGATAAGGGTAAAAATGAATTCTATATTTTTATAAAACTATTATATGTCTATATTTAGACAATTACACATATAATTTTTTATATTGGGCTAATGTTTCCCCTTGTGACATATGAAAAATGTGGGATCACTTATTTCTTTTTAAAAATACCAAGTGTGTTATTTGCTCAGCTTATAAAAGGCCACCCTCTATTCTCTCTTCTTCACACCATAAAACCAATTTGGTTCAGAAAATCCCATTCCAAATAATGATAAATCATCCATCCCCTCATCTTAAAAGTATTATTCTATATATAAATCCATCCTATTAATGATTTTATGGAAAACCATAGGAGGATACCCAAAGAAGAGGAAACGTTCATCAATGAGCTTTATTTTTTTATTTACTCATCCACCCCATTAAATTATTTTCATACCAAGATTATATAATAATATTAGTATCATAAATTTGCTGATATATTTTTTGTTTAAGGTAATGACCTCTGACCATCTTCATATCCATCAAATTGGTTAGTTAATCATCATTTTTGTGTAAGGCGATTACCGCCTTATGAACAGATGTCATACATTTTTTACATTACCACTTATAAAGGATGAACGTAATGATTTATATACTATTTATATTTGATATTTATGATATTATTATTATTTTATAATTATTCTTTCACACATTCCATTATTCATTCAATTCTTTGGAACATGAGTACATTACTCGTGTCTACAGCAGACTACCTAGTCATGATGAGATGTGCTTCATTCATGATTTATATGGAAGGTATTAAAGATGAGATTAATGAAAAAATGAGATATATTTGATATAAATATGACTGTATAATTAAAATATATCATTTAAATTTCATTATTTCTATCTAAAAAAATGGAAATATCAGTCTTATGTTTGTATGACCAACCATCTCCATGATGTTTTTATTTCATTTTCAATCACTATTTTTTTGGATTAAAATAAATAAATTTATAATGAATTAATATGATATCTATATCATGGATTTAATTTTTTAGATTTTGGAACCATGAAAAAAATAACTGAAAAAAAATATTAGAAATCAAATTATATATGAAAAACAAAGCTGTTATTACATGAAATGTAACATTTACATAGAATTGTTAATAAATGGTTAATAAAAGGTCATATGAAAATAATACATTTTATGATATATATGAATTTTTTTTAATAAATTTATAATAAAAATAAATTTATTACACATTAGGTTTTAACTTGTACGATATAGGTGGACACTTAAAGAAATAGATTTCATGTCTCTCTATTATTTGTATGTGGTATATGAAAATTCACAACACGTTTCTTTTATTTTGATTATATACATCCTTTTTCAAATGTTATTGTAATGACTAAAATTTTCCAAGTTCTTTTTTTAGAAACATCATGGGAAAATTATGATACCAGGTTTTGAGACGATGTGTGATTCTAAGGCACAAAGTGCCTGGAATGATCTGTCAATTTTTTTATGTTTTTAAATACCGTGTATTATCAATTATCAAAAAAGTGTATCTAATCTTAAATGGGTTCCAACATCAGAAATATAAGGGCATAGTTGTGTTCAGAGTAGTGGTTTTACTCTAGGTGTGACTTAAGTTTAGTCGGCGTGGGTCTCCAGTGAGAAAACCTGAAAATAGAATAAAAGTAAAAAAAATAATTAAATTATTTTATTTTATTTTTCTAATAATTATAAATCATATATGGTAACTCAGAATGGAAATCTGAGAGTACCTTTGAGCTCATGAGGGTGTTATTTCCTTAGGCGGACCCTAAACATGACATGAACGAGTCGAGGGTGAAGTTAATTTTGGGAATTTTTAAAGTAGAATAAAATAAAGATAAAAAATTATTTTATTTATTTTACACATTTCACAATGTGGTGATGATGTTAAGCTGTGACGTAGCACCTCATTCTCCTTTCATAAATGAAGTAGCCTGGCGATGATGTTTCAAAGAGAAATAGTAAAGCTAAAACACTTTAATACTATAATGCCCCGACCCTAGAAGCCCATAGTCTGTTCGTTATTACATATCATTGGCATGATCACAAAAGATCAAGTCTTGAAAGACCGATTAGTTTAGTAGCCATGGAAGTAATATATACATTCATATGGTTTACATTACATCATAAAATGGAAAACTACAACAACATTTTTTTCATAGACAATACTGATATCCCATAGACTATATCTGCATGTTAGCTATAATATACTTTTTCACATGCTGGGATAAATAAAACCTAGAAAGGGGTGAGATCAGATGCTCAGTAAGGATACCAATATAGCAAAAACATTCATAAATAATCATAAACATTTAAGGTAATGTATAAGACTAAAAAAGCCTCTTAAACATAAACTCTAGCAAAATATGGAAAAGATAAAATCAAATAATTCCATTTACTTATTCACATGGATATTCTACTAGTCAAATAATCACATGAAATATCAATAGCCACTTACGTAATGATGGAATGCATAATGCCAGACTTCGTAACCACATAGTCAAGGCCTTGTTCCAAGACTATAAATAAGATTTTGTCAAGGACTTGTGTCCAAACACTATTTTATCTCATTAGACCTACTGATGCATCGTGGAGCTATAGCGGGATCCACCCATCACACACAAAGTCCAATACATTCTTCATATGAAAAGGTTTAAACATAATATAAACATTCGTATTAAAACTAGCATACGAAAAGTCAATACTTTATCCATAAACCATGAAGGAGATAAAACTAACACATTCATAGTCAAACATATCACAAAACCTTCAATACAATATGGCAGTTTTGTATCAAAATAAATCAACTTCAAATAAACTTAAAATCCATAAAAGGATGTTGAAATAGATGAAATAAAAACCTTTTTTAGAGAAATATCTATTTTTATTTTGAAATCATTTAAAATTAATATTATTATAATATAAAACATTTATTTTGTAATTATTCTTATACGCTTGTAAGGGAATTTTTGATGATGTTATAATGGCGAAAAATAACCGCACTTTAACACCTGAGACATTTATGTGAAATATTTTGGTTTTATGTTATATAAATCAAAGGAATATTTCACTAACACTGGCTTGGATTGCTTTACATGCAACCACGGCCTTCCTCGATAGCTTGCGTCGTACGCAATACCGAGTTTCACTAAACAATGATATGATATTAAAATATTATTAAAACTAGCCGTTATGAATAGTAATAACCACTTTTTGAAATTTTATAAATTTTATTTTTCAGAATGAAAATCATTTTTGAATTCGGAATATCGAAATTATCCTAGGGTGAAATTTTGGTATTTTTCTAAAAACTTTCAATTTTTGATGAATAGTGAAACCACTAAGTGGTAGTTAAAAAACTGAATTTTTCATAAAACTTAATTTTACCACTTCTGTGAGTGGAATTTCAAAAATCAGAGAGGCACGGTTGATGTCAGTAAGTAAAATGTGGTTTAATGAGATGAAAATAATTTTTTGGTGAATAGTAACTTTTTACTTTTTTTACCACGGTTAAAAGTAAATAGGGTAATTAAAGGTAAAAATGATATTATTATTACCCTAACACATGTACTAATTCTATTGGACAAGTGTAATTCGACCAAAAACAATTTTAGGAATAAAATATGACCATTTGGGCCCACTTGAATTAGATTAGGACATTTATTGTTAATTTATTTAAAGAAGGGTTAAAATAGTTAAAATCAAAGTTTAATAAGTAAATCATTTTTAATATGGGGTTATACATTAGATAAATTCGACTATAAATATTCATTAGAAATATAAAAAGATTTCCTACATAATGGTATTTTATTTGTAATTTTTAGACATTAAATAATTTAATTTATTTATTACACAATCATGATGCATTAATTATCATATTAATGAAATATTGACATAATTGATGTTATAAATACCCAAATAAATGTAATTTGAGACTTTTTATGAATTACAAAAAATTTATATGCTAATATGACATGTTAGTATTGATTTAAGTAACTGTGTTCGAACTAATCATTCTTTCATGATTTTCACAAAAATCAATTACTAAATAGTGCCAAATTGACATAAAATAGTTTTTAAAACAAATATTATATTACTAACTGATATTTTATTCCTAAAAATCTACGGTTCGGCCAAATGACTTAGATACGGTTATATATGTTAATAATAAACAACTTGGGGTTCTTTTTTCTTGATATGGTATGTTTATTAACCTTATAGTGTAAGAAAACAAGAAGACACGATAAAAGTTAAATTATCTAACTTAAAGTTAAATCTAAATGATAAGGCTAAAATTGATACCTAAACATGTCTAAATTCTATTGGATGAGAGGATTTAGACCCCTACCCATCTTATCTTCGAAATCAATCAATTTGGAGCTATTAAAAACCGAATTTGACTTTATAATAAAATAATATTTTTAGTTATTCCAAAGGTGCCCCTCTCCTCCCTTATAAAAGGGCACCTCCTCCCCCTCTTCCTCACACCACTTTGGGTCTTCAAGCTCGGTCAAACCCTGAAAATTTCTCCTCTCCACATACCAAGAAACATCCTAGAGGTTCTGGTCATCTTCAAAGACCTATTTTAGTGCCCTAAAAGGAGGTCTCAAAGAAGCACTTCAAAGAAGGGGTAATGTCCGTTACCGATTCTTTCATCTTTATTTCTTCTTCCACTTCTTATTCTTTAGTTGTTTTATTATGAAGTAATAACATCAGTATCACTCACATACTGATATGTTATTATAAGTATGAAACAACCGTATTTCACCATCTATCCACCCTACGGAAAAAGAAATCACTGCGTGTGTGTACGTACGGAATACCGTCTCCACGCCGTGGTGTAATCTATTTTCCACCACCACCTTACTTGGATGGGTATAAGGGTGAAATTAATGAATATATATGATTATTGTAAAGTGATATTGATTCTGAAATAGTATACATACACTCCAATACAATTCCACGATCATAGGAACGATATCATCACTCGTGCGTACGTACGGAATACCGTCTCCATGATGTGATGTGACTCGTTCTACATGATCTTCATTCCATAATGATTATATAAATTAATTGAATGAATTAATATGATATATATTACACTAATACCATTCTGGAAATTAGGTATCTATAACCTAAAGAGAATAATAAGAATTTATTTGACAAAACACGCATAAGAACAAAAAGTAATAAACACCCGAATAACAAGTAGTAATGAAATATTACTAATAAGAAGCTAAGAATATGACCATATATGATATCATAACAATAAGTATGATTCTGGAATAATTCAATAACATTATTTAAATCATTATACAGGAGGTTCGGACACTTAGGAAGCAAATCGAACCTAAGGTAAGGGAAATATCACAATCTCATTTTTTTTATCCGAGATTGTTTATACTTTGGAATTTACTAGGGTGTATTTTATCATCCACATCCATGTTTCCTCAATATGTATTGTTATTTCAATCCATATAAAATTTTTTAAATCCAATTTTACCCTTTGGTGAGTTTTTAGTAAAAGATATGAAAGGAATCTTTTGTCATTTTTCGTATTAGTTACTTTTTGACTTTTCTGACAAAATTACGAGAAGAATGTTTTTTAACTTATACGATGTGAATGGATTTTTAAAACATTATTTCCAAGAATCTTCCTTTACAAGTTTTCAAGTTTATTTTTAATCAAATTCTTTTAGTTTAGAATTGTATGACATGTTATGAAAGGAAAAGTGTTTTTGAAGTAGAAAGGATATTTTCCTCAAGAATGGAGTTCAAGTGTTTTATCAAAATTATTTTCCATCTAAGATAATAAAGGGTTATGTTTTTGTCCCTATTATTACATTGATTTTATTATGTTGTGATGGAATTATTTTTATGAATTCCTTTATTTTATATGAGTTGTTTTATGATGTCACGATGTTTAGGATTCCCATTTTTATTACATGGGATATGTTATGATGTATGGTTTATGATTTTGTGGCACACATAAGAATGGTATCATTATGAGATGGGTGGAACCTATATATCCCTCCAATTAATTGGGTAAATATTTTATATCTCATGAGATAGACATGGCTGGAATGGTAGGTTATACCGGTTCAGTGAAACAGGACTGAAACGAGGAGTGAACTCGGTACAGAAATGGACTTTGTCCACTAAGATAGTATTGGAAATGAGTCTTGACTAATAAGAAATGATTATCTATGATTATGTGTGTATGACACAAAGTTTCATGTTTTATGTTATGATTATTGGGATTCCATTTCACTACTATGATTTATCCCATGTTATGAAATTATGCTCTCTTTTGCAGGTTAAGATTTCCAAAAGTTATGTTCTTATGAATATGATGTGATTGATATTTCTTTTGTTTACCCTTACTGAGCATTTGAGCTCACCCTTTTGTATGTTTTCTTTCCCCAGGTCAGGAAAAAGATTATTAAGTAAGATATGCCAAAAGGGACTATAGATATGATGAAATAAATGGGAGATAGTGTAGACGCTTTATGAACCAGTTGTTTATGTTTCCTAGTTTCTAAAGACACTATACCTATACGATCCTTTCATGGTTTTGTTATATGTTGTAATAATTATGCTTCAATTTTGAAGTATTAACAATGTATGTAAAGTATGGGTCGTTATAGTTGGTATTCAAAGAAAGGTATAGTCAACCTTTGGAAACTAGGATGTGAAAGCCTTAGTAAAAACCCTAAGGATAATTCTAAGCATAGAACACAATCATAGTGTTTTAGAAATGGCCATGAATAACCTAGGATAAGACCTTAAGTGTAAAATTTTATTCTTGATTATGTGGTTTTCCTATTATAATTAGTGTTTCTCACACTATTTTTCTTGGTTTTAGTCAATGGCTGGAACCCGAAGGAACCGTGTTAATGCGGAATGCGACGGGCAATGCAATGATTGTCCCCCTGAGCAACCAAACGTTATGGGAGATGGAATGGAAAATTTTGTAGCCATGATCACACAACATTCTCAAGATATGAATCATGCAGGACTTCCAAACGAGCAAAGGAAGGAGCTACATTCTGTTGAATCGTTCATGAGACAGCGTCCACCTTCATTCAGCGGGTTTACTGATCCATTAGTTGCTGAACAATGGATTAGTACTACTAAAAAGATATTTTCAGTTCTTCAATGTTCTAAGCATGATAAAGTCATCTTAGCAGTGTATCGTTTGGAAGGTGATGCGGATCAATGGTGGAATCTTATTAATAATACGAGGCAAAGGGATGAAATTGAGTCCATGGAATAGGACGAGTTCAAGAACATATTTTTCAATAAGTACTTCTCTCGTATTCTCCGAACAAAGATGGAGAATGAGTTTCTTGAACTGAAGCAAAAGGTTGATGAATCTGTTGGTACCTATGAAGAAAATTTTACAAGACTTGCAAGGTACGCTTCTCGTATTATTATCCAACCTGAGAGTAAGATCGAACGATTCTTTAGTGGCTTAAAACCAAGTCTTCGAAGGGCGTTAGCCATAAGGGACTTCAATAGATATGAGGAAATCGTTCGACATGCTCTCAAAGTCGAGATGGATATTGGGGTAACCCATCAGCCATATGGGTTTGATAAGAAGAGGAAAATGGAATTGAAAGGAAAATCTAAAGAGCACACTGAAAAGAATATGATCTTTCCCTTATGTTCAAAGTGTGGAATGAAACATGGAGAGAGTTGTCTTAAAGGGACAAGTAAATGTTTCAAATGTGGAAAGGAAGGTCGTCGGGAATTTGAATGCCGCGATGATGGGAAGAAGATGTCTAATGATGCAAACAAAGGAAGGGATACACAGAATGAACCAACTACACTTCAATGTTTCAAGTGCAAGGAGATGGGACATTATGCCAATAAATTCCCTAATCCAAGGGTTGATGATGATGGTCGACGTCAACAAACTCTTAAGGCTAAAGACAAAGGAAAGTCACATAAAATTACTATCAGCGATGTGGAGTACGATAAGGATGTGGTGAAAGGTACACTTACCATCCACTCTAAAGTAGAAAATGTTTTATTTGATTCTGGATCCACCCACTCTTTTATTTCTGAAGAATTTTCTAAGGGTATGACCGTATTACCTCAACAATTAGATGTTGAGTTAGCTGTGACAACACCTAATGGCACAATATAGTTGCTTCAAAAGTTTATAATTCTTCTCTAATCGAAGTTTGTGGGAAAGTGCTTCCTGGAAATCTTGTGATCATTCCTATAGTGGAATTTGATGTGATTCTTAGCATGGATTGGCTTTCTTTATATGGAGCTCATATCAATTGCCAAATAAGGGAAGTCACATTTCATATTCCAGATCAATCTATGATCGTCTATCAATGCAAGGATGAACATAACCTTCCAGTGGAAATTCCTTCTACCTTATGGGTATTGATTCCACTAAATGAAGGTTATTTATCTCAAATGGTTGGTGAGAAACTCATGATTAAGAATATGCCCATTGTACGGGAGTTTGACGATGTCTTTCCGGAGGAATTACCAGGTCTTCCACCAAATCGTGAAGTTGAGTTTTCAATAGAACTCGTACCGGGTGCTTTGCCTATTTCAAAGAAACCTTATAGAATGTCCCCAATTTAGTTGCAGGGATTGAAGAAGAAACTCCAAGAAAATCTTGATAAGGGGTTCATACGCTGTAGTGCATCACCTTGGGGAGCACCTATTCTGTTTGTTAGGAAGAAAGATGGATCAATGAGACTCTACATTGATTATCGAGAACTTAACAAGATCACTATCAAGAACAAATATCCTCTCCCACACATTGATGACTTATATGACCAACTACGCGGAGCTCAATACTTTTCCAAGATTGATCTTTGTTCAGGTTATCATCAATTAAGGGTCAAAAGGGAGGATATACCAAAGACGACTTTCCGTACAAGGTATGTACACTCTGAATTTATAGTGATGCCATTTGGTCTTACTAATGCCCCTGCTATCATCATGGATCTAATGAATAGATTCATTAGAGAATATCTTGATCAATTTGTGGTAGTCTTTATAGATGATATTCTTGTCTATTCAAATATCAAGGAAGAACACGAAGATCACTTGAGAATTATATTAAAGACCCTGAGAAAGGAGAAACTTTATGCCAAATTTACCACGTGTGAATTTTGGCTTCAAAAAGTTTCATTTTTGGGTCACATAATCTCAAAAGAGGGGATATCTCTGGATCCAGCAAAAACAGAGGTTATCGAAAGATGGTCGAGACCAACAACAGTAACTGAGATGTGAAGTTTTCTTGGTTTGGCTGGATATTATCGATGTTTTGTGAAAGATTTTTCACGATTATCTAATCCACTCACCAAGTTGACTCGGAAAGGTGTTAAGTATGTTTGGACGGAAGAATGTGAAGTTAATTTCAAGGAGTTGAAAAGAAGGTTATCCAGTGCACCTGTGCTCACACTGCCTTGTAGTGGAGAAAGCTTTGTGATCTATAGTGATGCATCCAAAAAGGGATTGGGGTGTGTTCTTATGCAAAATGATATGGTGATAGCTTATGCCTCACGACAGTTGAAAATCCTTGAGCAAAATTACCCAACACATGATTTGGAGTTATATGCGGTAATCTTTGCATTAAAGATTTGGAGGCACTATCTTTATGGAGAAAGGTGTGACATTTATACTGATCATAAAAGTTTACAGTATATTTTCACACAAAAGGAGCTGAATATGCGTCAAAGAAGATGGTTGGAGCTGATTAAGGATTATGACTGCTCAATCCATTACCACCCTAGGAAAGAAAACAAGGTGGCAGATGCATTAAGTCGACAAGACCATGCCAGTTTATCCTTGATGAGGATCACAAAAGATCCAATATTTATGGATTTACAAAGGATGGATCTTGGAATTATAATGGAAGGGGAAATATCTTATCTTTCTCAAATGAATGTTCAACCATCTATACATGTGAAGATTAAAGAGGCACAGAAAGAAGATGTCGAGTTACAAAAGAAGGTGAGGAATGTTCCTGAATTAAACATTGATTGTGATGGGATAATAATGTTCAGGAATCGAGTTTGTCTTCCTCCCATCCTGGAATTAAGGAAGGAACTGTTGGATGAGGCTCTTAGTTATTCATTCTCTATTCATCCTGGAAGCACGAAGATGTATAGGGACCTGAAAGAGTACTTCTGGTGGGATGGCATGAAAAGAGATGTTGCTGAATATGTCTCTCGATGCTTGGTTTGTCAGCAAGTTAAAGCTGAGAGACAGAAGTCTAAGGGGATGTTACAACCATTACCCATACCCGAATGGAAATTGGAAAACATCACTATGGACATTGTCACAGGATTTCCTAAAACATCTAAAGGCAATAATGCTATCTGGGTCATAGTTGATCGTCTTACCAAGTCTGCACAGTTCGTTGCTATTAGAGAGGATTTCTCTTTGGATCAGCTTTCCAGGATATATGTAAAGGAAGTGGTAAGATTGCATGGAGTACCACTTTCTATTATATCTGATCAGGATCTGAGATTTACCTCGAAGTTCTGGCGAAGTCTTCAGCATACTCTAGATAGAGTGTTGAGTTTCAGCACTGCTTATCATCCTCAGACAGATGGTCAGTCTGAGAGAACAATTCAAACCCTATAAGATATGTTGAGATCTTGCTCTATGTATTTAAAAGGTGGTTGGGATCAACACCTACTATTGGTGGAATTTTCTTATAATAATAGCTTTCACTCCAGTATTCAGATAGATCCTTATGAAGCTCTCTATGGAAAGAAATACAGGAATCCAACTTGCTGGGATGAAGTTGGGGAAAGAAAGCTATTAGGACCAGATCTTGTTGATGAGATGGGAGAAAAGGTCTGATCGATTCAACAACACATAGGAGTAGATCAGAGTTGACTGAAAAGTTATGCCGACAACTGATGAAAAGACCTAGAGTTTGAAGTGGGTGATAAAGTGTTCTTACGAATATCTCCTTGGAAGAGAGTAATGAGATTTGGAAAGAAGGGAAAGTGGAGCCCTAGGTATATCAGTCCTTTTGAAATACTGGATCATGTTGGGAAGGTAGCTTACCAATTGGCGCTTCCACCGAATCTCTCTCAAGTTCACGATGTGTTCCATGTATCTCTCCTGAGAAAGTACATACCTGATCCTTCACATGTACTTAGCTCAGAAGTTGTACCGCTGGAGCAAGATATTTCTTATGAAGAACAGCCAATAGATATTCTGGATCGTAGCGAAAAATTACTACGAAGCAAGACTACTCGATTGGTGAAAGTTTTATGGAGGAACCACCAATTAGAAGAAGCTACATGGGAGCATGAGGATATTATGAGGGAGAGGTATCCTCATCTGTTTGTTACAAAGTGACGAATTTCGAGGGTGAAATTCATTTTAAGGGGGGTAGAATGTAACACCCGAGACTTTTATGTGAAATATTTTGTTTTTATGTTACATAAATCAAAGGAATCTTTCACTAACACTGTCTTGGATTTCTTTACACATAACCACGGCCTTCCTCGATAGCTTGCGTCATACGCAATACCGAGTTTCACTAAACAATGATATGCTATTAAAATATTATTAAAACTAGCCATTATGAATAGTAATAACCACTTTTTAAAATTTTATAAATTTTATTTTTCAAAATGGACTTCATTTTTGGATTCGAAATATCGAAATTAGCCTAGGGTGAAATTTTGGTATTTTTCTGAAAACTTTCAATTTTTGATGAATAGTGAAACCACTAAGTGGTTGTTAAAAAACTGAATTTTTCATAAAACTTAATTTTACCGCTTCTGTGAGTGGAATTTAGAAAATCCGAGAGACACGGTTGATGTCAATAAGTAAAATGTGGTTCAATGAGATGAAAATAATTTTTTGTTGAATAATAACTTTTTACTTTTTTTACCACGGTTAAAAGTAAATATGGTAATTAAGGGTAAAAATGATATTATTATTACCCTAACACATGTCCTAATTCTATTGGACAAGTTTAATTCGACCAAAAACCATATTAGGAATAAAATATGACCATTTAGGCCCACATGGATTAGATTAGGGCATTTATTATTAATTTATTTAAAGAAGGGTTAAAATAGTTAAAATCAATGTTTAATAAGTAAATCATTTTTAATATGGGGTTATACATAATATAAATTCAACTATTAATATTCATTATAAATATAAAAAGATTTCATACATAATTTTATTTTATTTGTAATTTTTAGACATTAAATAATTTAATTTATTTATGACACAATGATGATGCCGTAATTATCTTATTAATGAAATATTGACATAATTGATGTTATAAATACCCAAATAAATGTAATTTGAGACTTTTTATGAATTACAATAATTTTATAGGTTAATATGACATGTTAGTGTTGCTCTAAGTAACTTTTTTCGAAATAATCATTCTCTTATAATTTTCACAAAAATAAATTACTAAATAGTGTCAAAATTGACATAAAATAGTTTTTAAAACAAATATTATATTAGTAATTGTTATTTTATTCCTAAAAATCTAAGGTTCTTCCAAATGACTTAGATAAGGTTATATATATTAATAATAAACAACTTGGGGTTCGTTTGTCTTGATATGGTATGTTTATTAACCTTATAGTGTAAGAAAACAAGAAGACACGGTAAAAGTTAAATTATCTAACTTAAAGTTAAATCTAAATGATAAGGTTAAAATTGAAACCTAAAGTTTTCTAAATTCTATTTTATGAGAGGCTTTCGACCCCTACCCACCTTAACTTTTAAATAAATCAATTAGGAGCTATTAAAAACCGAATTTTACTTCATAATAGAATAATATTTTTAGTTATTCCAAAGGTGCCCCTCTCCTCCCTTATAAAAGGGCACCTCCTCCCCCTCTTCCTCACACCACTTTGAGCCTTCAATCTCGGCCAACCCCTGCCAATTTCTTCTCTCCACTTATCGAGAAACATCCTAGAGGTTATGGTTTTCTTCAAAGACCTATTTTAGTGCCCTAAAAGGAGGTCTCAAAGAAGCACTTCAAAGAAGAGGTAATGTCCGTTACCGATTCTTTCATCTTTATTTCTTCTTCCACTTCTTATTCTTTAGTTGTTTCATTATAAAGTAATAACATAAGTATCACTAAAATACTGATATGTTATTATAAGTATGAAACAACCCTTTTTCACCATCTATCCACCCTACGGAAGAAGAAATCACCGTGCGTGTGTACGTATGGAATATCGTCTCCACGCAGTGGTGTAATCTATTTTCCACCACCACCTTACTTGGATGGGTATAAGGGTTAAATTAATGAATATATATGATTATTGTAAAGTGATATTGATTCTGAAATAGTATACATACACTCCAATACAATTCCACGATCATAGGAACGATATCATAACTTGTGCGTACGTACGAAATACCGTCTCCACGATGTGATGCGACTCGTTCTACATGATCATCATTCCATAATGATTATATAAATGAATTGGATGAATTAATATGATATATATTACACTAATACCACTATGGAAATGATGTATCTATAACCTAAAGTGAAGAATAAGAATTTATTTGACAAAACACGCATAAGAACAAAAAGTAATAAACACCCGAATGACAAGTAGTAATGAAATATTACTAATAAGAAGCTAATAATATGACCATATATGATATTATAACAATAAGTATGATTCTGGAATAATTCAATAACATTATTTAAATCATTATACAGGAGGTTCAGACACTTACGAAGCAAATCGGACCTAAGGTAAGGGAAATACCACAATCTCATTTTTTATCCCAGATTGTTTATACTTTGGAATTTACTGGGGTGTATTTTATCATCCAAATCCATGTTTCCTCAATATGTAATGTTATTTCAATCCATCTACAATTGTTTAAATCCAATTTTACCGTTTGGTGAGTTTTTAGTAAAATATATGAAAGGAATCTTTTGTCATTTTTCGTACGAGGTACTTTTTGACTTTTCCGACAAAAGTACGAGAAGAATGTTTTTTTAACTTATACGGCATGAATGGATTTTTAAAACATTATTTCCAAAAATCATCCTTTACAATTTTTCAAGTTTATTTTTAATCAAATTCTTCTAGTTTAGAATTGTATGACATGTTATGAAAGGAAAAGTGTTTTTGAAGTAGAAAGGATATTTTCCTCATGAATGGAGTTCAAGTGTTTTATCAAAATTATTTTCCATCTAAGATAATAAATGGTTCTGTTTCTATCCCTATTATTAAATTGATTTGATTATGTTGTGGTGGAATTATTTTTTTGAATAGCTTTATTTTATATGAGTTGTTTTATGATGTCACGATGTTTAAGATTCACATTTTTATTACATGGCTTATGCTATGATGTATGGTTTATGATTTTGTGGCACACATAAGAATGGTATCATTATGAGATGGGTGGAACCTATATCTCCCTCCAATGAATTCAGTAAAGATTTTATATCTCATGAGATAGACATGGCTGGAACAGTAGGTTATACCGGTTCAGTGAAACAGGACTGAAACGAGGAGTGAACTCAATTCAGAAATGGACTTTGTCCACTAAGATAGTCTTGGAAATGAGTCATGACTAATAAGAAATGATTCTCTATGATTATGTGTGTATGCCACAAGGTTTCTTGTTTTATGTTATGATTATTGGGATTCCATTTCACTACTATGATTTATCCCATGTTATGAAATTATGCTCTCTTTTACAGATTAAGATTTACAAAAGTTATGTTCTTATGAATATGATTTGATTGATATTTCTTTTGTTTACCCTTACTGAGCATTTGAGCTCACCCTTTTGTATGTTTTCATTCCCCAGGTCAGGAAGAAGGTTATTAAGTAAGATATTCCAAAAGGGACTATAGATATGATGAAATAAATGGGAGACAGTGTAGACGCTTTATGAACCAGTTGTTTATGTTTCCCAGTTTCTAAAGACACTATACCTATACGGTCTTTTCGTGGTTTTGTTATATGTTTTATTAAGTATGCTTCAATTTTGAAGTATTAACAATGTATGTAAAGTATGGGTCATTATACTCACCCACGGTATAAGTTAAAAAACATTCTTAACTTAATTTTGTCGAAAAGGTCATACAGTACCTTGTTTGGAAAATGGCGGAAAGACTCCTTTCAAAACATATATGGTCAAATAAGGGTATAAATGACTTTACCGAATTTTCTAGTAAATAGTAAAAATGTTTTTTGAAATAAATTTTTAAGAAACATGGATGTGGATGATAAAGAGGTCCTAGTAGATAATTACGTATAAACAACCTCAGATAATAAAGTGATTTTGAAATTAACTCTTACCTTGTAATTTTCGTTGGTCGAGGGTTGGTTAACCTACAATATAATTGTGAAATGATTGTTATTAAATTATAAAAGAATCTAATATATTAATATGATCTTATATATGATCTTTTAACATTGCTTTGTTAATAATATCTTAGTATTATCGTTGTTTAATTTGTTAACTGAATCATTTTCCTTTGTATGATTTTTTACATATGTAATGTTTATATTGTATAAGATGTATCTTATTAATATTCAGAATTATATCAATTATTTAAACATTATTTTGAATCATCTAATGAAAATTTTTCTTGAATGGATACGATGGGGAATGAATATCATCACGTTCGTGGAGACGGTAAACTGTACATACGCACGAGCGAAAATGTCAATCTTTTGATATTAAAATAATATATAATTTGATGATATATCATATATACAGAATCATTATCATTTTATATTTATTATTTAAATCAATTATAATTTATTATTATACCCATCCAAATAATAATATATTGAATAACAATTACACCACGACGTGGAGACGGTAAGCCGTATGTACGCACGTATGGTGACATGTCATTCAAAGGATGGAGAGAATAATTAATATGGTTGTATCAATTTTTAATAACATCATAGTATATAAAATATACTGGAGTTATTATTTTATAATGTAAATAACATAGAAAGAGGATGTGGAAGAAGAAAGGAACTTGAAAGAGGTGATGAAATATTTACCTCTTCTTCAAGTTCTTCCTTTTTATTTGATCAATATGTCTCTTTAAGTTGGCTTTCTAACTAAAGTAAGGCCTCTGGGATGAATGTAGGATAGTTGAAAGGGTATTTGGGAATGGTTTGTCTGAGCCAAATGTCTTTAAATGTGTGAATTAAAGAGAAGGGGGAAGTGTCCTTTTATAAGAGGGTTGAGGGGCACCTTAGGAAAAGATAAAATATTATTTTATAATAAATTAATTTTAGGTTTCTAATGGATAAAAATGAATTATTTAAAGTATAAGGTAGGGATGGGTCTAAAACCATTAAAAAATAATTTTTAGATATGTTTGGGTCACTATATTAACTTTAACTTTTAGATTTAACTCTTTGTTAAATAGTATGACATTTACCATGTCTCTTTGTATTTTTATATTATATGGTTAATAAACTTACTATATACTTCTAAGATAACTCCAAGTGGTTCATTAATGATACTCCTATCATTATATAAGTCTTTTGGCTTATTCTTATATTATTAGGAATAAAATATCAATTAATAAAATAATATTTAATTTTAAAACACTTTTATGTCAATTTCGACACTATTTGGTATTTTCTTTTTTTTAAATTCATAACGATATTATTACATAGAAAACAATTCATCTAACCAACCCTAACATATAATATTAACCTATAAAATTAGTGTAATTCACAAAAAGTCTCAAATTACATTTATTTGAATATTTATAATATAAATTATTTTAATATTTCATTAATTAGTTAATTAGTGCCTCAAAATTGTGGTATAAATAAATTAATGTATTTATTGTATAAAAAATATAAATAAAATACAATTATGTAGGAAATAATTTTATCTTTCTAATGAATATTTATAATCGAATCTATCTTATGTGTAACCCTATATTAAAAATAGTTTAGTTATTAAACTTTGAATTTAACACTTTTAACTCTTCATTAAATTAAATAACAATAAATGTCCTAATCTAATCCAAGTGGACCTAAGGGATCATATTTTATTCCTATGGTTGTTTTTGGTCGAATTATACTGAGCCGATAAAATTAGGACACGTGTTAGGGTAATAATTAGATCATTTTTACCCTTAATTACCCTATTTACTTTTAACCGTAGTAAATAAACGTAAGAAGTTACTATTAACCAAAAAATATTTTCATCTTATTGAACCAAATTTTACTTACTGATATCAACCATGTCTCTTGTATTTTTGAAATTCAACTCAAAGAAGTGGTAAAATTAAGTTTTATATAAATTCACAAATACTCATAGGAGGTGGGTAAAAGACGGTAGAAAGTTTAATAAAATTTTTATATATCTAAAATTATTATAAACTGACTCCAATGAATTACATTGAACTTATATAGGTATTATGTATCTTTTTTTACCAAAATTAAATTTATATAAAATAAATAAATATTTAAATAAAAATTCAGTTTTAAACAATAACTTAGTGTTTTTAACTATTCATCAAAAAGTGAAAGTTTTCAGAAAACTACAAAAATTTTACCCTAGGATAATTTCGATATTCCGTATGCAATAATGAAGTCCATTATGAATGATAAAATTTATAAAATTTCAAAAAGTGGTTATTACTTTTCATAACGTCTAGTTTGATTGGTTGTGGTGTGTTAGAACTCGAAGATGCGTACAACACACACTATAGTATTATTCAAAGAGAAGAATATTGTGGAAACTTTTGGTGTTACATTCTCCCCTTCTTCAAATAATTTAGTCCCAAAAATTTCTAGAATATTATTGCACAAAAAGGCACAGCTGGTTCTTCATCATAAGTTCCTCGGGTTCCCACATTGCCTCTTAAATCATATGGTTCCTCCATAGAAATTTTACCAGATGAGTTGTTTGGTTTCTCAGAACTTGTTCTCTTATATCAAGAATATTGAAAGGCTCTTTGCAATAAGATAGATTGGGTTCCAGTTATAATTCTTCATAGGTGAGTACATGCATTGGTTCAGGCATGTATTTTCTTAACAGTGATACGTGGAATACATCTTGAACTTCAGAGAGACTTAGTGGCATTGCCAAACAGTAAGCTACAACCCCAATTAATTCTATAATTTCAAAAGGTTCGATGTACTGGGGACTCAATTTACCCTTCTGACTGAAATGTATAACACCATTTCATGGAGATACCATCAAGAAAACACGATAACCTACCTGAAATTCCAAATCCTTCCTTTGATTATCAGCATATCTCTTCTACCTACTTTGAGATTCTTTGATGTGGGTTTGGAATACCTTCACCTTTTCCATCATTTCCTCCACAAGTTTTGGTCCTACGAGTTTTCTTTCACCAATATCAACCCAACAGGTTGGTGTGAGACATCTCATTCTGTATAACGATTCATATGGTGTCATCTGAAAACATGAATGGAAGCTATTGTTATAGGAAAATTCTACCAGAGGTTAATATTGATCCCACATACCTTGAAAGTCATGGGAGCAAGACCTCATGATGTCTTCTAAGGTTTTAATAGTCTGTTATGATTGTCCATCAGTTTGAGGGTGGTAGGAAGTGCTCAAAAGAAGTTCAGTATCCAGGGATTTCTGAATACTTTTCTAGAATCATGATGTAAGACGAGGATCATGATCGGAAAAAATCAATAGTTGTACTCCATGAAGTCTTACAAATTCATTAATATATATTCTTTCTAATCGTTCAAGTGGTAAATCTTCTCTTATAGCAGGAAAATGTTCTTGACTCGGTTAGACGATCAATAAAGACTCATATTTCATCGTTTCTTCAAGGGGTCTTTGGTAGTCCCATGACAAAGTCCATCGTAATGTTATCTCAATTCCACTCAGGTATGGGAAGTGTTTAAAAGACTCTTCTAGGCTATTTCCATCTAGCTTTAACTTGGTGAAAAACCATACATCTTGAAACCAAAGCAGAAATCTCCCTTATTATGTTGTCCCACAAAAAATGTTCCTTCATATCTTTATACATTTTGGTGCTACCAGTGTGTATCGAGAAATTGGAGCTATGAGCATCATATAACAACTCCCTTTTCAGATCAGGTATATTAGGAACACAAAGCCTCTTCCAAAATTTCAAAATCCCATCTTCATATATGAAGTCTATCAATATCCTATTATTTACGGATTTAATCTTCTTTTGAAATTCCTCATCATCAGCCTGAGAACTTTT